>OY728141.1:732358639-733639138 GCA_963277665.1 Viscum album
GGGATCATACATTGATTTGGATCTCATGTAAAGTAATTTAGACATATAGATTAAGCTTCTCCATGATAGTTAAAGACATAAATGATGGACCACAAGTTGTGTAGTTTAATATCATTTGATGATGACCTAGATATTATTTATAATAAGCTCAAGTGATGAGGAACTCTATATGCAGGATATTAAGTAGGTATGACTAATGAATAAAATTATATGACGTCATCCTAATCTTGAATTTATAGAGGAAACCCTAATGTGAATGAGGAGACTATAAAATTGTATGAAACTATTGATGCTGGGGA
This sequence comes from Viscum album, assembly GCA_963277665.1. Taxonomy (NCBI): domain Eukaryota; kingdom Viridiplantae; phylum Streptophyta; class Magnoliopsida; order Santalales; family Viscaceae; genus Viscum; species Viscum album. The sequence goes on from OY728141.1 coordinate 732,358,939, forward strand.
AAATTTTATCATATGATGATAACCTATACATAGATAGTTTTATGATTATTTGACAAAGTCACATAATTATGAATATTCATCTTTATGCCAAACTTGTGACGAATATCCCAATCCGAATGAAGAGTTATGATCCTTGGGATGAAGAATGAAATTTATTTAAATCTATAGTATGGCGAGAGAAAAGTGATTCAGGCATTACTATATACCCTATATTGATAAGATTCAATCCAAAAATCACCCAAAGAAAAAACATATCACATTCTAAGGTAGATCCTTATATAAGAATACTTCACAAGAATTGGAAGACCACAAACTCAAAAGTAGTTGCATATTGGTATACGTTTTTATTGGATATTGGATAATATATATAAGTGTTTCTACATATAAAAAATCATATAAATCAATCCATATAAATTTATTATAAAAATATGGGGTTTTCAACTCACTTTCATTTAACAATGGAATATATAAAAATGCACTAATAATCTATATACAGATCTAGATATTTTGTATGGAGAATGGGTCTCACCAACAAACCATCCTAATAAACATTAAGGGATATATATTTATATAGGGATATATATTGTTAATCTTAATATCACATGAAAATGAATAATGGGTTATGTATTTTATAGTTATAAAACTACTATTTTTACTCTGTTGTATAACATTGTTTAGCGAAAATTATTCGCTATGTTGTTTAGCAGCCTATATCTAAGATGAGGTCTTGTAGTTTTATTCCATGTGTCTAAGATGTATGAAATTTCCATGAAATAATGAAAATCATTTATTAATAAACATTTTTTTATCATCTATATTGATGAAATATATATCCATTGTGATGAAGGAATACACTACATTGGTGTACTTTTGTATAACTTAGGGTCCTTTCAAATTTTGTTCAAGATTGAGAGGATTCATATATAATTTCTTGGGAGATCTCAGATATGGGACCAATTAAAATTGGAGGAATGATCATAGGATATCCTTATTGTTTAGTGTGCATGTAAGCTGGTACTAATGGACATCATGATTATATAGCATGAATAAATATTTCTCAATGTGATATACAAACTATTATTTCCAATCCTAAGACTGATAATTTTTAGATAACTAGTTTCATATGTAAATTACAATATAGGGTAGTTAAACGTCAATATTCATGAATACCTAATTTATATATAATTGAATATAGTGTTGTCCGTGAAGTAGTAAAAGATTTGGAGAAATATGCCCATAGGCCAGGTTGAAGTTCATCTAGCCAATAATTATTATCCTTGTCCAACATCTTCTAGAGTATATTATATGTTTTTAAAATACTTTATCTATCCATTTTCTATTTCCTAGTAGAAGGATGAAGGTTGAAACTGAATAGTTTATTTTTTATGAATCCTTTTTAACATAAATGTGAGGAAATTTGTGTTTTTGACCATCAATATTGTGTGATGTATTCCAATCTAATTATAATATTAGTCTTCTTGAATTTAATGATAAAAATTGTTCTGAATTCCTTGGTATATATATCCTCATGAATTTTTTAGAATAATTAATTGGTAACATGTTTATACATGAACATCATTATTTTAGCTAGGGGATATGGCCCCATGAAATCACTTCAACAAAAAACAAATAGTATTGGGTGATGTGAAATAATTATGGGGGTTGAGAGATGAAATTGGAATTTATATAGGAAGTATAATACATTTTATAAATCCATGAAGTCATCAGTCATTGATGTCTAGAGTTATCCATGTATCTCAATTTTATGGAAGAGATGGACCCTTGATTGATTTGTACCATTGGTTCCCAAATTGATGTCTTATAAAATAGAGAGAGTTTTTCCTTCCCCAATAAATCTGAGGAGGAATCCATCAAATACATTTTTGTATAAGACATTCAATAAATTCATGAAATAATAGAGGATAGAGTTCACTACCCTTCATCAGATATGATAATTCTTAGCTTGGTTAAATAGAATAATTTCACATTTGGGAGAGTCCACTATGGGGGATATCAATCCAATCACAATATTTTTTGGATATGGTATGATCACAACTTTACTGAGGGTGACATTAACATCATTTATATCCTATATATATCCTTATTGCGGAATTGAAATAACACCATACATTGTGCAATGCGATTTTTTATCTCATCCTAGTCCATCTCTTCCAGGGATATGGTTGTATCAAACAATACATTGTCTTGGTTGTTATATGAATGTAGAATGTTATAAAATGTCATCCTAAAGGGGAATTAATCCACCAAGCTTCATACACAATCAAGAAGAATGAATTATTTCACCTTCATAATGGTATATTCAACAACTATCTTCATGATTACCAAATTTGAGTCACCTTTGATACTCAATTGACATGTTATATCTATAAGGATAATTAAAAGTCTCTAATAAGGGATTTATATTCTTCTTCATTGTTGGTGAATCCTTTTGATATAAGGAAGGAGTAGGGTTGAAGCAATTTGGATGAGGAAATGAGTACAATCCCAAATACAACCCTTTTTTTCTTTAGGTTTTATATCCTTATTCTAGTTTTACTTTTATATGAACTATTGAAGTACACTTGCATATCATGGGAGTGTCATGGATAGAGAAAACTACTTCACCAGGGAGATTTGTATTCATTAGAGTCTTATCTATGACATGGATTTCTATGAAAAAATTAACCACCTCTTATATTTTAGTCATATTTTGAGGCATGAATTGGATGTGAAGGACCTATATAACGATATAAAATATTTCTAGATATTTATTTAACATTAGGTTACTGAATAAATATTTGATTGGGTCTATATGAGAGAAAATATAGTCCTCTTGATGTTTTTGTTAATTCTGAATTTTTTTCAATATGAAAATTTGTACAAGGTAGTTTTTATCAATATTGGAGTATAAATTATAACTTTCAGAATTATTCTACTAATATAAAGGAGGTTTTTCACCTTTCGAAAATAATTTTTCTACTAAACGATTTTATTTAGATATTAATCTAGGTTTTCCACATATAGTAAGAGAGGCCTCCCATCCACTAGCAACATCAATATCAGCGTGCACTGAAGATAATAATTTTTATCATCAAAATATTTCTAAAAGTATCCATACCATTAATATTTGACTACATTTTTCATCAACATTATGCATGATATGAATTTACTAGTGAGGTTTGATATGAAAAATCTCATATAATCATGATTACCCAGATGTCCCCTAAACTCTTTAAGTTTCCATGGTGGTGGCATTTCATAGATTTCTTTGGACTTCTTAGAATCGACCTCAATACCACTTTGGAACCCCACAAATCAAAGAATCATTACCATGGTTACCTAAAATTATTATTTTAATAGGACCATATTTAGGGTTTATTACTATAGATTTTCTAAAACTCTAACAGTATTAGTAAAATGATCATGCCCTTGAGTAGATTTGAGCACCAAATCATTATAATAGATTTATACATTCTACACAATAATGAGATTAGGGATAATTTTTATAACACATTGGTATATAGATTTTAAATTCTGAAAATTAAAAGGAGACACTTTAAAACATTATACAACTTAAGGTACACCAAAGGTAGTGGCCTCTTTATCATTAGGGGATATCAGGATCATGTTATAATTTTAGTATCTTCCCATCAAGGTTAAATCATGAAAATTGGTTTTTTCATCAATAAATAATTATATTATAATGATTGGGATATTATCCATTATGATTTTTTAGTTTAGATACCTAAATTTTATTCAAACTCTGATTTTACCATTTTTTTACTTTATAGGGTTAGTATTGTTAAGAAATTTTCAGCAATGAACTTCTTGGATATTGTTTTCATTGATATGGTTATTAGATTTTGAATTTTCCTTAGCTTCGATGGTCAGATACAACATCCAAAATTCCTATTTATATCAATGGTTATTATTTTGAAATCACATATGCTTAGTAGCCACATTAGGATCTCATTCATAAATCTCTATATTGTTCCACATAAATCTATCACGATATTGTTGGTGGAATGAGATATGTGCTTCTTATTTTTTGAGGGGCATGGAAACACTTATCATAATCTGACAAAATTAAACCTCGATGCTCAAATTCTTTTTTCAAGGATCATCTACCATGCTAGAGATACCTTCCTAAAATGATGGAGGGGAATATCAAAAGTATTCTTCTTTACCATCTATAAAATTGAAGGAAGAGTATGGTTCAACATTATATGTCATTTGATATCATGAATGACACTTTTTATATTCAAAGAATAATGATAAAAGGAAATCATAGAGACTATCCATTTCTACCTCACTATAATCCCTAGGAGGTAATGTGGTGACAAATCATGATTCACAAGATAACATGGGGACATTATCAACAAGTGATTTTTATCATTTTCAAGATCAACTCCCTATTTTTTATAGCCATGTCGAGTTGATGAAACTTACATAATGATGATGTGTAAAAATGTGTCCAAAACCAATGTTTTTTAGATTCCCATTGATGAAATTTCCACAAGGTGAAAGATCCTCATTTTTATTCATTGAGTCTAGAATTGGTCAAACATACATGATTATAAATATTCTATGGAGCCATGTTAATACACATGTATTATTAAACAATTTCATCATTCATTTGTGGTGATTGTTTCAAAAACATGTATACCTATCCAATGTGTGCAATGAATGTTCCCAAATTATTTTACTTATTTACATATGGATCTTTGATAACTTGAAGACTTCCCAAATCGAGATTTTTTTCCTCAATGTTATTTATTGGAATAAAATATTCTTTGATTATTTCACTTCATGCCCTAGTAGGGACACCCTCTAGGACATTGAGTGAATTTATCCATATGGAATTGCCTACCATTATGTGCTTATACTACATTTTGTAAACCATTGGGTATATATATATATTTTCTGAATAATAAAATACAGAACTATGACTATAAAAACCCATAAATTTTATATTAAAAGAGTACTTCAGACATTGATGACATAATTATGGTACCTCCACATGATTATAGATCCAAAAAACTAATATAATAACATATAATGTGGTGTCATGGTCGGTCACCATGAATTCAGAGTCAGATATGAAATCACAGAGTGGCGCTTTTAGTTTGATCCTTGTGAGTGGATTTTTCTCACTATAGTCATATCCTTGAATTATGACGCTGTAAGGAATTAAGTCAATACCACTGTAACCCAAGGAACAGATGGTTCAAGTTTGTATAAGGTTTATCTATAAAAAATTATCAAATAGGTACCAACATACATTGACATCACCCAAATTTTCAGATATGTAAAAGGGTGTAACGTACCATGGTATGTATACTTTCTGATCTTACCTCATTATAGAAATAGTAACTCGGTGCTCGAAAAGAATAATCTCACCATAATATTCCAATGGTATTAAAAATTTATCCCTGAATTATTAATGTCTAAAAAGGGCGTTATTGAAGGATTCCATTAAAATATAGGCGATGATAATCCAATATTGGGATCTTGGCCAGAATAATTTAAATCTACTTCAGGCTACCTAATTTACAAACCAAAGTCTTGTTCTTCCTATCTTGGTTCTGTTCCTTATCCTATATCATTGATTTTGTTTGCTGAATGTGTTGTAAGAACCCTTGATCAACACATGGGTCATTTTTAGGGCTTGTGGGTTGAGATTAAGTGGAATTCCCACTGTTTAACAATAAGTAGACAACCACACATCAATATGTGGTTCCTCTTATATGATGCAGTATAGAAGATACTTATATGGATCAGGATAATATCAATGATCCTATTTGGATCATTGGAGAACTTATCTTTGGGTTTTTATGGTATATATAGCCTCGATGGAATCAAATTCCAAAATGTAAATGTCCATATCATCCTCATATTCCATTACATATTGAGCATCTATTCCATTTTCCCAAAGATGGATGAGGAGTTTATGATTATAAATTTCCTCATCATAAATTAGTAAGGGGTTTTTTAGGTTTATTATTTAAACTAAACTACTTTTATATTTTTCATAATATCAACATTTCTATTTGGTGGGGTTGTGATGGTTGTGTCATTTGGTGGGATGGTTCCTATCCACCTAAGGATTGTAATAAGTGGTTCAAAGGAGTCTTAATAGACTTAGTCACCAATAAAAATTCAATCATCTATTCTTTGTTTTATAGGTGATGATTTTGATTAATTTTAGAAGACTTGGATAATGTAGATGTCACCCCTGACACTATATGGGGTTCTAGTTTACAATGGGCTAGTTCAGTAGAACCCTAAGTATAGCGTGTGAATGGAAAACTAATATCTGATCCATCTAGTTTTTAAATTTTTATGAATGAATATTTGGTATTTACAACCATTACTCATCCTCTCCTAGTCAGGTTGATGAGACATGAATCACATATTCTTGTATTTTTACCAGCTAATCCTATCTTGAATAAACCATATTTTAGAGTACTTCCTAAAAAAACAGAACTAATTTTTTTTCCAACATCTAGTGGAAAATATACCCTAGGAATTCTTCTTCCTAGATGAAATGAGCTTTATTATTTTGATCATCAAATAGTGGGAACCTTTTTTACCTCTCCCCATCCTGATAAAGGTACTACTATTGTTATTGTATCTTATAGGTAGACACAATATGATATTGTGTGGGTCTAGCTACCTGATCTACTATTGATGCTAGTATGAGTGTAATAGTTATAGAATCCCTCTATTAGGAATATTTCATGTGTTGATAGTGTTGATTGGGACATGTCTATGAATTAGAAGATAGAATCCTCTAGGTGATCTGCAATAATGGAAAACTATAGGAATCCACTAGGATAATTTAATGGAATTATTGGTTTCTATAGTTTTTCATAGAGATTATACAAATATATATATATATATATATATCTTCAATAGATACTATTGAGGGAGATTTTTATATAGGGAGTACAGAAATCTCATACACTATACATTGATGTTTATAAACCTCTCATTTTCATGTTTTTTTCAATTAGTGAGGTTTAATATAATCATCTTTTTAGTTGAATTGATTGAGAAACGATAAATGAAAATCACACCAATTAGCAACAGACCCTACAAATATATTTATATTCTAGGATAATCCTATTAATTCTAGCATTTTGAAAAATCATATGTTATTTTACACTTATATTTTCTTAAACTATCACGGGACCATTACCTGATACAAAGTGTGTGAAGTGTGTCATGACCCGACCTATGACGAGGCTCATGATGCGACTACCCCAAAACTACCTCCATAGTCTAGAAGTGAAAAATAGTGTCGAAGGAATGACAAACATAGGGGGGGCTTTTCTTAAGTACCTTTACACACACTCAGACACATGAAAATCGATGAAAAGTGTAGAGGGAGAAAAGTAAAAGATGAAACCTTCTGTGAAATTAAACCCATGCATGCATGGAACACTAAAAGGATATGAGTACAGTAACATAAATAAAAAGAGAAAAGGAAAAAATACACACCCAACTAGTACAGTGTCCCAACCTAAAAAAACTAAAAATCAACTGAGGAATCCCTTCTTTGGGAATCCAAATTGCGACCACCGCACGTTGTCCAAGCACCTACGATTTTGATCTTCTTGATGTCCCAATCAAACCTATCCATCATCTGCATAAATCATGATACGTGAAATCAAATCCCATGAATGTGTGAGTATAAAAATACTCTGTAGGACCCCTTGAAATGGAGGGGGAGTGGTAAGATACACAAAGGAGAGGAAGTACAACAAATAGAACATGGTATAGTAAATTAGTACATCTCAACCCTACAAGGATGTAAAGTATGATCATCTAGAAACATAAATCTAGGGACGGTGAGAAAGTGAACTTCTCATTGAGTCTTAGCTACCTCTAGTAGAAGAGTATAATAATGCAACCATGAGAACCTAGGCACCGAAATCACGTGGCATACCCCTTGTGTCTTCCCCTCTCCCCGAATGAGAGTAATCAGAACGCAAGGAGTGGGAGAGGCAATATGGATTATATATATATATATATATATATATCTAACCAATGAAACCAAAATTAGAGAGTTAGGGGTTCACTATATCAAAGCTTATCCTAGGTAAAGAGTCACTAAAAATTCTATTAGTAACAAAAATCGATGCCCAACGTCTGCACATCTTCCATGAAATACATGTCAAAGGGGCTCAGACACTACGCATTAATACTATCAAATTTAGATAGGTCTGTCTCATCTATATAGTATTTTGGTCACTTCACCAGGATTCATCTTGTTATAGAAAGCACCCCACTTACTCTGGAGTCCATGTTTATAATGAAACATGCCTCATCATTGATCCCTAGTAAGAAGTCATTTCATGTCGAGAACCCAAGCCTATTCCAACTAGAGGGTGCCAATCATGAGTCGTCGATGGCCCATGCTGAACCCAGGTGGAGGGTGCCACTCTAGCGTCGTCAAGGACCCATTCAAAGCCTGGATAGAGGGTACCACTCAAATTTACCATATATCATTTCCTGATAACTCCTACCATCGAACACCACCTGAAGATGCGTCAAGTTTAGAACACATCGTTTCATAACTTGGATATCGAGACCGAGGTCACCATTGTGTTCTACATGGGAAAAATGCAGGATATGCTATTTATTTTCCCTAAATGGAAAAACATTGAAATGTGTGATTTTAAATGCAAGACACCCGAATGGGTAAATGTGGGGACTGCCTTCAATCCCCAATTTTCAAATTCTCACAATTTATCTCAAAAGATCTTTCATGAAGAGAGGAAAAAAGTATAGTAGATGGCGCATCAAAAAAACATGCGATTTAAAAGATAAAGGAAATTGAATACACAGAAGAGGGTGTCAAGGCTGATGGACCGCCTCACAGTCGAGCCACCTACTGCAACGATCGACCACCGTGGTCAGTACTACCCTAGTCAACTACTCCGTGGTTGACATGTCGACTGCGCCCGTTCCATGCCATCTTTCTCGGTGGTAGACTGGCAGGTGACCCCGGGATGACCTTGGATCTGACCCAGTTCACTGGGTTTGACCCATCGGGTTGGACTTGGCCGATTATAGCCAACCCAAGCCATTGGCCTAGGTTTCTTGCCGCCACCTTCTTTCCAACCCGGTCTGACCTACCGTTGACATCGAGTCTGGCCTGCGAGCTTGTCACCGTCTGCATCAACATGGGTGACCGAACGCATCAACACGGCTGACCGACCACATGTTTTATGACACTGGTTGTTGCCTAGGGTCTCACGGTGTGACCCTGATTGGCCGGTAGTCAGGCCATGTGGCCTAGCCACATTGTGGGTGAGAGGCCCGCAACTTCTCTATGGAAGGATGGAGAAGCAGCCTGCGGGATGTCGTGCCCCGGGCGCCCCAACAATCAATGCCACAGACTGAGGGGCTCAATCCTATTTCCTGATCTTGATTCCATCTGCAGATCAGGGACCCTTACAATGGTGGATTCAGTACAATTACCTCTGATCATCTATCCATCTGCAATCTAGTGCTCCCTAAATTTTTTTTGCAGATAACCATGAAGTACGGATGAAGACAGATAGTTTAAACATAGATCGATTGTCATGTTCATGCAGCCATAAATGATTTGATGATATAATAGAAAACATATATCCAAAGAATTATAAATCAAAGGATAAATTTAAAAGAAACTAAAAAATGCGATAAATCCTACCTCGATCAGACTGTTTGTGTTTGGTGATGTGTCCATGGCACTCTTTCTTCAATCCGCAGATGATTGGGTGGAGTTTTCTCCTCGTTGCAAGGAAGAAAAATGAAGAACGACTAGATAGAGGGAGATTAGGTTATTAGAGAGAAAGAGAGTGGGATTATGGGGGGATAAGTCTACTTCAGGATGCTTAACTCTCTATTTATAGTGGACCCGCCTGGTGCAGAATCCGAAACCGTCACACCCCCTCAATTTATGTCATGCCTACGCAAAACACCTCATTCTGAACTCAACAGTGGTCTCAAATTTCCAATCCAAGCCTCCTTTTGAAATTTTTTTAGCATAACATCAGGGATAAAATATTTACGTTTAACTACAATTATTCCCCTAGAAAGTGTTTTCCACAAGATTCTCGTGCCGATGAATATTGTGCCCCACCTTGGGTAAACACCGCGTTTTGGACTCAACTACGACCTTAGATTTCTAATCCAAGATACTGTTAAAGATTCTTCAATTACCATTGTGCTCATAGTATAAAATATACTTAATATTTTTATGAAATTAATTCTAGGAACACCATACATTGGAATTTCATGTCGTCCGAGCACACAACTCTAAAAAAATATAGAAATATTTCAAAATGTTACACAGTGAAAAGTAGGTCTCTACATAATTTCCTCCTTCATGATTTTCGTCCACAAAAAGAAAAATCATGGAAAAAAACTTGGGATAATGCGCCTATATCTAGATCCCCTATTCTAAAGAACATTACAGCATGTTCCATTTCTGCCACAGTATGTAAGCCAAAGAGATGTCCTAACAACAGAAGGTCTACTCCTATTGATCCTCAATTTCCATTGAGTGCTTTGAAAAGGTGGGTCTATCCTTGATGTCTAGATCACCCTAGTATATGATGTGTGTAGGATCACACACATATCACCTCTGATACAACACTTGGAAGACATCGTGTAGCCTCTCCTGCTGAAGGGGGTAGGACCAGATGGTAGGCAACTTTACCAACCCTCTTCATAATCTCGAATGACCCGATGAACCATGGAAATGAATTTTCTCCCTAGCTGAACCTATGAATTATGAATTTTAGGGATACTCTCATGAATATTTGTCCTCCCTAATCATACTAGAAGGGGCTACATCATCCATCTGCATACAATTTATATCTTCTCTGGGTTGTCTTCATCCGATCACAGATGACCTGTACCTTCTCCATCCTGGCTTTCACCAACTCTGGGCCCATGAGAGATAATTCTCCAACCTCCATCCAACACAAGGGTGACCTGAAAGTCTTCCATGAAGGGCCTAATATGGTTCCATACTAATAGTAGAGTGATATAAATTATTTTAGGAAAAAACTACTAATGTAAATTGATCCTCCCACCTCTGGTTGAAATCTATCATGCAAGCCCTCATCATATCCTCTAGAACTTGGACAGTGCGTTCGGACTACCCATTGGTCTGTGGGTGAATGTTCATACAAAACCACAACTGGGTCCCAAATTCCTCATGTAGACCTCTCCATAACCATGATGTAAACCACACATCATGGTCAGATATAATCATAATGTGAACACTATAAAGGTGGATGATCTCTTGTTAGTATGGTTGCGCCAAACGCTCCACCAAAATCTACTCCAAGATAGATAGGTAGTGAGCCAACATAGTAATCCAATCCACTATCAACTAGATGGAAACATTTCCCTTCGCTATGTGTGGAATCCCTATTATGGGGTTCATGGATATGAGATCCCACTTCCACTCCAGAATGTCGAGGGGTTGCAGCAAACCTGCCGGAACCTAATGTTCAGCCTTTACCTACTGATAGGTAAGGCATCAAGAGACAAACTCATAAAGTACTCATCTCATGATGGACCACTAAAACTACCACTACAGAATCCTATACTTCTTCCCCACACCTAGATGCACAACTAGGGGTGAATTATGGAACCCCCACATCAATTCCACCTTCATTGAGGCTGAAATCACTATTCTACCCGGGAACAAGATCTCATGACTCCCTCCATATAAATACCCATCAGGTGTGTCTCTTGTAGATATATAGTCAGACAGAACATCTCAGTCGATATCTCAAAGATGGTACTCTCTCACACTCCCAAAGAGAGAATGAGTCAACACCATTGAATGTAGAATAGTTATACCCTCCTACTTTACCAGGGACAACTATAAGAAATCTAACTACTCTGAAGCTTCCTGCACTAGTAATATCGGAGAATTCCTACTGAGGTAATATAATAACACATTTCTCCATCCTAGGGTGTATATAAACTTAAGGTCATAGTATTGCAAGAAATCTAACTAGAGTTACTACCTCAGATTCATATGTCTTTGGGTAAAGATATACCGGGGGATCCAGTGGTCTGAGTAAACCAGAAAGAACTCTACTAGGAGGTAGTGTCTCCACATCCTTGGGTAGAATACTACCGATGTGAACTCCAAGTCATGAGTCACATAGTTCTACTCTTTGGGTCTCAACTTCCTTGACCCGTACGTGATGAATGCCTATCATTTCATCAAAGCGTAATGGATCCCAACTCCTGAGGAATTTTAGTACACTATGAAACTCAACAACCACCTTTAGTTGTCTTAGAACATGATCACCCATCATCCTCTACATCAACTCATTGAAGTCATTCCAGCTCTGCTCGGACCATGTAAATGGTTGTCCCTTCCACATTAGAGAAGTCAAAGGGGCTAGGATCCTGGAGAAGTCTTCCACCAATCTCGGGTAGTACCCTGCCAAACAAAGAGAACTCTTCACATATGATGCATTCTTTGGAGGTTCCCATGAAAGCACTACCTAGATCTTCATGGGATCCATGACTAAACCATCTCCAGATATGAAAAGTCAAAGAATGTGAACCTCATGTATCCAGAACTGACACTTTGAGATATTTCCATAAATTTTGTGCACTCAGAGTAAATCAAGGACCATCATCAAGTGCTATGTGTGCTTCTATGATGCATAGTAGATGAGTATTTTATCGATTAAGATTAAATCAAACTGGTCCAAGTATGGCTGGAAGATTTGGTGCATCCAAACCATGAAAACTGTAGGGACATTTTTCACACCGAAGAGAATCACTAGGAAATCGTAATGATCGTAGAAACATTGGAAGGAAAACTTCGGAATATCAGCCTTGTGAACCCATAGATTGTGGTAGCCAGATCATATATCAATCTTGGAGAACCACATTGCACCTCATAACTGGTCAAATAGTTCATCAATCCTCGGTAAGGGGTACTTTTTATTTATCATGCCTTGGTTCATTTAATAATAATCCATACAATGCCACAAAATCCTATTTGCCTTCTTCAAAAATAAAACTGGTGTTGCCCAGGGGGACAAACTAGGCCTAATGAAACCTTTATCACTAATGTCCTCCAACTGAAAATTTAACTTTCTATGCTTGGTTGGTGCCATCTGATATGCCATAGATGATATTGAGGATGTCCCTAGTTGTAAAGTGGTGAAAACATACATCTATCACCTTAGTGGTAGTCCTAGTACATCTTGAGGGAAGATATCCATGCGAATCATTGACAACTAAAGAAACCCAAGTGCCAAAATGTCTAATGCACTAAGGGTCACACTTGATAATTGATGGGGAAAAGGATATAGTTTCACGTTCACAGTACTCGGCTACCCCGCTACAAGGCTCCGTTCACTAAGAAAGGTGAACACCATCCCCTTAGTCTGTAGACACCTATTTATTATACTTTGACTATGAATCTAGACTAGAACATGGAAATCCAACCCATTTCCATGATGACATCATAAGGCTCCATCATGATGACTAGTAGGTCACACATGAACATTTATCATCTTAATGAAAGATTGTACTCCTGGAAGACAAAAAATATAGAATAAGTGATTCCTATGGTAACCTCAAGACAAATCTATTATGATAATGCATCTACTATGAGATCCATCTCCCATACTAGGAGTAATGAGATAAACCAGTGTCTGGATCCCATGTCTACTAATATTGAAGCAAGAATAGAATAGACATATAGCATACCATGGATCATATTATGCACTAGAGGGTCAAAATGTCTATTAGATGTAGCTATCTGCAGCCCTGACCACCTTATCCCTGAGCCTGACTTCGATCACCTGGTGGTGGTGGTGGTTGTGGAAAATCCTAGTGTCATCCCCCACCACGTGGTCCAACTGATCATGTCCTCTTCTAGTACAACCTCCCTAGGGACCACCGTGATCACAGTGCTGCCTCTACCATGGTGGTCGACCTGCCGCCTGCCTGGGGTGTTTAGATAATCCTATCAGGAAATCTCACACCATGTTAACTCACTTGTCACAAATAAAACACTATCCCACTATAGGATGACCTGGTTCTCTATTTGTTCCTAGAAATGTCTGACCACATAGACATGGGTGATCCTGGTTTGGCCCCTTGCATCGTGGTCTTACTACCTGACGTATGTCACCTACTGTGGATGTACCTACTATGAAGTGACCACTACTAGTCTAGGTTGACTAGAGACCCTCTCTTAGGAAATTATCTATCATAAGCACCAACTTCTACACCCCGACATAGGTAGGGATGCATACGGGAGCTAGGATCACACAGATATCTAGGCGAAGACCGTGCTCAAACTTCCACTCTTGGATGTAACTATCACAGATCATATCCATGGATTAGTGTGTAAAGTCATTAATCCTAGTCACGTTTTCAGCTACTATCAAGGATGACAACTGCAACTATATAATCTTCTGAATCCTAATGGTGCGTAAGCTTGAGGGGAATTACTCCTTGTGATATAGATTATGTAACTCGTCTCATCAGAGAGTCGTCTCATCGTGCATCTGGGTAACTATACCCCACCCACACCTAGCCAGACCGAGAAAAATTTTGGCTTCCAAGGCTACCATTTGTTATAATAGCATTCACACTTGTGTGAAAAGTCAGATCACTGACTCCATCATGTCCTCTACTGCTTGAGGTTCTAGATCAACATGAAACCTCAACAGTCACTGTTGTTGGACCTCATGAAGCATGCTCAACCTGCACTCTTTCTCGTCCTGTGCTTCCAGTACTAACTAATGCTCTCCTGGTGGACGTACTACAAATGTTCCACCCAGAGGAAGGAGATCGCGTGATGGACCTTGAACTGAGGCCTGATCACTCTCTAGGTCGTCATCATGGTCCATAATGGGTAAGCTGGCTAGCTGTCTTCACGTATGAATCTTGAAAATTATCATGGAGTATCGTAGTCATATGATAACACACACACACACACACACACACACATATATCAAGAACATCAACAATGGGGATATGAATCGATAAGGATAGTTAGATACTTGATCCAATATGATGCATGTATTATTAACCACAACAAAATGTATCTCAACATCCTGAGTCGACAAGTGGGTAATCAGGGTCCTCGTGTATGGCTACGTCGAATAACACACCATCACTAGACTCCCTGGCCTGAGATCCACCATCGAGACATATCGACACTATTACAGTATACCCAACCAATCCTCTTAAGGGTAAACATCCAAACAATATCCCAAAAAAATAAACTTGTTCGAATACCACTTTGTCATGACCTGACCTGTAATGGGGATAGATATGTAACTAACCAAAGCCCATATCCACAGGCTAGGGGTGTAAATTAGCACTGAAGGAACAACAAAAATGGAGAGTCATTTACCTATGTACCTATACACACACACACACAATGACAGCTCTATGAAAAGTGCAGATCGAGAAAAGTAAAAGATGAAACATCCTGTAAAAGTAAACGCAAGCATGCACATACCACTAAAACAATATGAGTACAATAATGTAAAAAGAAATAAAAAAGTGAAAAAATACATGCCCAACCATTACAGTGTCCCAACAAAATAGAAAATTGGAAAGCTTCTGAGGAATCCATCCTATGGTAATCCAAATTGCAACCACTGTATGTTGTCCAAACACCTATGATCCTAAGCTCCCGGACATCATGATCAAACCTGTCCATCGTCTGCATAAAGCATGATACATGCGGGTAAAGCTCATATAGGGTTGTGTATAAACATACTTAGTAGGACACCCAAAAAGGAGGGGGAGTGTTAAGAGACAAAAAGTAAAGAAAGTACAACATATAGAACAAGGTACAATAAACAAGTACAACTCAACCCAACCATGAAGTAAAGTAATATTATCAAGACACAAGGAGGTAGAGACGGTGAGAAGGTGAACTTCTCATTGAGTCATTGATACCTATATTAGGATTATAGGCTCATCCCAATAGAATAAGTTAGAAATGTAAATCACATGACATTCCTAATGCGTATTCACCTCTCATAGAAGGAGAGTAACCATAACCCAAGGAGTGGGAGCTGCAATAGGGTGTAAGTATATATATTTATCAAAAAAAAGAATACCAATAAGAGGGTAATAGGATCTCTATCTCAATGATCATCCCATGTAAATAATCTAGAGTATTTTCTATAATAACAACCATCGATGCCTAACGTTTCCACATCTGCCTTGAACTACAAGTGAAAGGGTCTCAAACACAACACCATATTAATATCCTCTTTGGATGGGGCTGTATCATCCACACAATTATTAGGTCGTGTCACCAGGATGCATATTATTGGGGTAAACACCCCTCTTACTCATTAGTATAATGTTATGCCGAAACATTCGTTGTAACTAATCCATAGTAAGAAGTCATCTCAAGTTGAGGACCCGTGCCCCGCCTGGCTGGAGGGTGCCTCTATAAATTAATCGAGGATCCATGCCCAGCCCATCTAGAAGGTTTCACTCAAATTGGTTGAGGAACCATGCCCAGTCTGACTGGAGGGTGCCCCTTGGAAGTCCCATATATCATCTCCTAATCACTATTGCAATCGAACACCGCCTAAGGATACATCGTGTTTAGAATATCTCTCTTCATAACATTAATTTCTAGACCGAGGTTACCGTCACATTATATTTTGAAATAATATACATGATAATCTAATTCTTTTCCCACAATGTAAAACCGGTGAAAAGTGTTCTTTTCACCATAAGATGCCGAAAAAGGTAAAAGTGGGGCCCACCTTCAAACCCCAAATTTCAAATTCTCCAAATTTATCTCAAAAGGCATGTCCCAATGATAGGAAAATGATGTCATTAAAGGAGCAGAAAATAGATTCCTAGTTTAAAAAATAAGGGAATTTGAATCAGTAGAAGAGGGTACAAGGGCCGGTGGACACACTCATGGTCAGTCCACCTACTGCGGCAGTCGACCACCATGGTCGGCCTGAACAAGGTTGACCGCACTCGTACCGCGGAAACTGCCCCAATGGTTAACCATCGACTAAACGTGGGTCGACAGGGGATCAATCCCTGTTGGATTTCTCTGAACTTCCATGTTGAACCCAACCTGTTTTACCCGACCCAAGCCGCTAGCCTGGAATGTTTTCCTATGTGGTTGAACCCACCACTAACAGTGGGTCTGTCCTCTAAGATGGTCACCAACTGTGGGTCCTGTGACTCCAGTCACCACCTAGAGTCATGCAACATGACCCTACCTAGAAAATATCTGGGTCACATGGCACGATTCCACTGCCGCTCCAAAGACCACCGATGTATGTCCCACTACCGAAAGCTGTTGAAAGCTATCGGTGGCACCCCTCAGTCGGTCTTGTGGATTACCGGGATCGATCCAATCACCTGATTGAGAATATTTCAGTGGATTGGGGACCCTTACAATAGGGGATTCACTATAAAAGCATCTGATCGTCGATCCACCAGTGATCTTATGCCCCAAAATACTTTCTTTGGATAACTGTGACGTACAAATGAAGAATGATAGTTTTAATGTAGATTGAGGTCTGTGTTCATGCGGTCAATGATCATTTGGTGATATACTAGAAAAAATATATCCATAATTTTTTTAATAGATGTAGAAAATGAAACAGAACTCAATAAAATGATAAATCCTAACTGGATTTGGTCATTCGTTGTAGGCGATGCATCCACGATGCTTCTACTTTGATCCTCAAGAGATTTGGTGTATTTTTATACTCATTATATTGATGAATGATGATGAATGGAAAGATATAGAGAGTTTTATTTGGATTTTTTAGAGAGAGAGAGATTGGGGTAGTAAGCCTAATATAAAATTATTAACTCTATTTATAGCGGTCCCTCTTGGAACAGAATCTGAAACAACCACACCCTTTTATTTTAGATCACGGTTAGGAAAAAAACTCATTTATAACTCAGCAATGGTATTATATTTCCAATTCTAGAATCCATTTGAAAGTTATTTACCATGAAATTTGAGGTAAAATATTTAAATTTAATTATGATTCAGCCCATGGATTGCATTTTCACAGGAGTCCCGTGTCGACGAATGTTATGCCATGCCTAGGTTATACACCACATTCTGGACTTAACAGTGACATCAAATTTCCGATCCAAGCTACTATTTAAGAGTTATTTATTATGTTAATTGTTGAAAATATACTTAATATTTATACAAACTTAATTTTGGGCACACTGGGCCTCAGAATTACACGCTGTCTGAGGGCCTAAATTCGGAAATATAGAGAAATATTTCAAAGTGTAACAAGGTGAAAATTAGGTCTCTAAAAAGTGCTACTATGGGTTTGTAATGACATTAAAAATGTTGAATATGGGATTCTTATAATTATGTTGTGTAGGAGTATCATATACCCAATTAGGGTATAAAATTTTATTTGGCTATTCTGGGGCATGTTACCACTCTATGATTTTTACCTGAGTAGTTAGGGACTTAATATAATCAATGAGGTTTTAAAATAATTTCAAATGGGGTTATTACATAGTGATTTCTATAGGTAAAGAATGAAATTTTTGGCTTTTATATTCATGATTTATATATCTAGTTTGATCTTACCATGGGTAGGATGCTTCAATGCATGGTAGATTCTACCATAGTGGATGATTTTCAAGATATTCTACAGCCACTATGTGATGATAAAAATATGGTTTGGACCCACAAGTAGTTGGGTGGTTATAATTTATCTTATTAGTTGATTTAGTTAATGTTAGGTTGGAATAATAAAAAGAAACCCAACTGGGGTGAATTGTTTATTTTTGATAATCATGATATTTTATTTTGGACTTATTTATGATTATATGGAGATATAAAGTATTCTATTATGTATTTAGTTTGAGTAGTGGATAAATAGTAATGAATAATTCAATAAATTTTATGGTGGGTTGGGGCACAAAGATCCCTTAGTACACTCTATCAACTCTCTCTCTCTACGAGCTTGGTGATTTTCACTAGATTTGTTTTATTATCACAAGACCTTAAAAGCTGAGTACAAGTAGTTGAGACCTTTATAATAAAACTTTACAAATCCTTTTAGTTCTTTTATAGGGAACCAAATTCTCCACAATTTATTCCGATCAGATAATAATCTACCACGACTGACTCTATGTAGTGGAAACTCTAATAAATCAAAAGATATTGATTTGAATGAATAAATGGGATATTATATATAAATTTAGTTGGAAGCAACAGAATAAAGATCTTATTATTCACTAATATATTTCATTAAGAAAAACTAGCTTCAAAGAGGTCATGGTTTCTAAAAATTTTCAATAAGAATAGCAATAAACAAATTGTAGTTACACATTATGTGGTTGAAACATATATGCCTCCAAAGTGAAGTTTCTTTATAATAAAAAATTCATTATATATTTTGTTTCTTTATAGAAGTTCTATATTAAATACTGTATTGCACATATACGGTAATTTATAACGCGAAAATAATCATGCTATTTATATCAGAAACCTGACATTCTTGTGGTCGTGTATATCCAAGAATTTCCTCTGATAAATCACAATCATTTAATTTTAAATCATTCAATAGAGTCATAAATTCCCTTAAAAGCAGGAATAACATACTCTGTAGAATAAGAGCATTTTAATCAGTCATAAAATAGCTTTAACATGATATTTTCTTCCTTTGAGACCATTTCACTTATCACAAAATGTATCTTGGGTTTTAAACTCTATCATCGAATAGTCAAAGTATGGTTCCTTCACATAATTAAAGTATACAAATATAGGGGTAATAATGTATGGTTGTTCAGAAACATAGGGTTTACGACATATGGTTTTTCACAAACATATGTTTGATACAAAATAATTTCATTTTCTCAAACATATGGTTCCAACCAAATGTATGGTTGATAATCCATGGTTTTACAAGAGCATAGGGAACATGATCCATACATGTTATTTCAAATATATGTTTGTTGAACAATACATTACACTTACGAACATAGCGTATGAAAAATGTTTCAAAAATAAATTCAAAGATTTCCAGAATACTTTAACAAATATTTACACCCATAAAATATGTTAAAAATTGAAAGAAATATATTCTTGAAAAGTAGTTAATGAAATTTCAATAGTTAAACAAACATGGGTATATGCGAGGATAAAAAATAAAATATTTTTATATTATTTTGAGACAATTCTGGACAAAAAATATCCCCCTTTTTTATGATCATAAAACCCATATCATAACTTATAGAATATAAAAGAATTATAATAAAAAATTAAATAATATATTTAAAAAAAGAAATTATATTTATTTAAAATAGATTTACAAAAAAAAATCCATTTATTTTGAATAAAATAGATAATGGTAATATATTCAATAATTTTGTGTTTATCCAATATTCTCGCTATTTTTGTTACAAGAAAAGAATAAATTTAATGAAAATAGATTAATCCATATTCAATGTAGCACACGACTATAAATGAATGTTATGTTATGCATATGTTTAAAATGATATGTGTTCTGGTAGTTAAAATGGATTGAAATAATTATGAACAGAACAATAATAAACAAAATAATTTCATTAAATGATAATCATGATTACCAGAATAATTTTGGTTGAGAAATTTTCCTTAAAATTTTTAATGGTTGAATGTGAAAAGGATGGTTCAAAAGAGGTGTGGGACACTTATGAAGCTCAACAATCTGAATAACTTCTTTAGAATATTTTCATATATCCTATTAATCTTTCAATAATAATTTTAGCCAACTATCACATCAAAATCTGTGAATCATGAACAATATTCAATATTTAAACAAAATTCACTTTTAGAAACCCATTCACTATTTATTTTGACAAAAATGTGATGTAATTGTACGAAACTGTTTGAGGAGAGTCTTTATGCTAGTTTCCTCGGAATTTATATTATAATTGAGATCTCTTTGGTTGTTCAAAAAAACATTTAATGATGAACTATCACACTGAAGTGTATCAAGACCATCATTGAAAAAAGATAAGACATTAGTTATTTCTATAAACTTTCTAACCAAATATGGATTACTTTAATGTGTAGTTGTATATACATTGGATTGGATGGAAGAACATCTGATCGATTCAATCTAACTCTTTAAATATCTTTTTAAATGTCAATTTTTTTTAAAAAGTAGTCTATAATTAGAGATTTCAAAACTAATTAGCCATTTCTCTATGAAAAGCATAAAAATATATCCTTAAAATTTAACTTTTTTGAGATTGTATAGTTGGTTTAGAACTGATTAGAATTCCTCACTGGGAATAGTTATAATTCTCAAATATTCCAAATATTTTCCTGTATTCTCCAGTTCACTTCACATACTTTAATTTTCTTCTCACATCTTGTTAAAATTCATTAAAAATATTCAATTAGATCATTCAACGAATCCAAATAATCATCTTCTTGAGATTGAGATGGTTGCCTTTTATAAGCAAAGGTAAAATATTATTCTTTCCCTTTATCAATATAGGTAGAAAATTCAACCTCAATAACCACTATATTTTCAGCAGGATCAAAAATTTTCTTTTTATAAATAATCAACTATAACAGAAACTGATTGATTATTAGTTAAACTTCTAGTGTCATATATTATTTCTTATTAATTCTCATTTCCTTGAAATTTTTCCTAAACATGTTTGTTGGCATGATCTCTTCAATTATTATTTTCAGCAGTAGACCCTTTCTCATTATTTTCATTTAGGTTTTTAGAAAGAGCATTTTTCTCATCACTGATTTCTGGTGAGAAACTCCACCAGTTGTAGTAGCCTCTACCTATGATGCATGAGATACATTATCATGAGATATATGTTCATACCTTTTTCTAGGCCTCATGTCAAGGGCCTCATCATTTTCTTCTTCAAGATTGTCTTTAATATTTTTGGGTAATTCTCTTGAAACATGTGTATTAGATACATTATATCTGATTCTACATCTCTATGTTTAAATTTCACAATCTATTCAAGATTCTATAAATTCTTATTTGGGTTGTATTAGAAGATCCAAAAATTATGTGCCCCCTTGAGCAATAGGACCAGATTCTTTTTGGTATTCTACACCAATAGGTATCAAATTTATATTAACTATCATCTTGAAAAAACCTATCATCCTCAATGTTTCATCATTTAAAATGATACTATGATGACACATTGGGTGCATCTATACATCTTGAATCATTCCTCTTTTATATAGTAGGAATTAAATTATCCTTCTATAAGTATAAAAATAAATTCTATCCTCTTCCTAGAAATATTGATGTATGTACCTTAACATGAACCTTGATAAATTAAACTTAATATCACTCATCATCAAAAACATCATATACATATGTGATAAATGATATTTTAGAGCTTATTAATTTTTGTAATTATTTCAGACTGAATAAACTTTACTATCAACCACTGTTCAGCCCCCAGATATTTTAGAAACATCATTCTTATTTGGGTAGAGTCAAAGAGGAAGGACATAATATCCTTAGATTTATGTCCATGATTTCCAATCAATCAAATATGAAAATGAAACACACCTTCATGGGAACATTTAAAAACTATATATATATCATGTGAAGAGATAGAAGAATCCATATCATTTACCTGAGATATGATGACATCATCTATCTTAGAAAAACTGAAGTGAACATTTCTATAAAATTATTTTACTTATATAAAAAAATAAACATATAATTTCATTCAGTTAAAAGAAATGATTTACCTTAAGAAGAAAGTTATTTCCTTAGAAGAATATTTTTATAAAGTATCCATTAAAAACCTATAACCTTTCCTTACATTATTTTTCTATAGATAACCCTTTGTCACTTTATTCCAAATGATTCGCCCTAATGTTTTCTCATAATCATTGAAATTGAAATGAATCTGATGATCGAACATTATAATTCAAGGGTTTCAAATGAAGAATGAAATATCTAGAAGTCTAAATGGTTCCATTGCAGAGGGTAAGAGTGAAATTGAAAGAGAGGGAGCGTTTTCAGACTGTTTTGGTGAAGTCGTTCTTGTTTCATGAACCTATTACTCAGTATAACCATTATTTAATTATTTATTTGGAAAAGTTGTGATTTAAAAAAAAATATAAGTTCATTTTTTATTTTAACAACTAATAAATAATAAATAACTGAATAAAAATAGTAAAAATATTGATACATAAATTAATGAATCAAATCAACAAAAAACTATTTAAAATTGAATCTTCTTAACATCAACTTAATTAATCAAAATGTGAAGTGGGAAGAGGTTTACTAAGAAAATCAACAGGTTGAAATTTAGTATTTAAAAATTATTAAGTTATATCTCTCTTAATAAAATGATATTTTAGAAAATGATGTCTTATATCAATCTACGTGGTTCTTGAATGACACATAAGATTTTTTGAAATATTAATTTCACTTTTATTATAATATAAAATAGGGATATTATTAAAATTATGTCCAAATTATAGTAAGATGTGTTTCATCAGTAAAACATGTGAACATAAACTTCTAGTAGATATATATTTTTCTTTAGGTTTTGATGGAGAAACTAAATGTTGATTCTTACATAACCTTGATACTAAGGATTTTACTAAAAAGTGACAGACACTTAATGTGTTTCCCTATTTATTAGAAATCATCTAAAATTAGCATCTAAAAAATAAATTATATTAAAATCATGAGTTTTGGGTAATGTAGAGGTTGAAAAATAGTACCTTTTAAATATCTAAATTCTATTTTAACAATAGTAATATGGTATCCATTTGGGTTTGATTGAAATCTAGCACATAAACATATAAAATATTATGGCTGGTCTACTAGTAGTAATATATAATAAACTACCAATAATACCTATGTATAACTTATTATAAACTAGTTTTTAGCATCATTTAAATCAATCTTTACATTGGTACACATGAGAGTTTTATAAGTCTTATTGTTTTGTAGTCCATGATTTTCCAATAAATCAATAATTTATTTTCTTTGATTTAAAATATTTCAATAATAATTATGATATATTTTAAATACTAAAAAGAAATATAATTCTCCCAACATACATATTCCAAAAAAAAATTATATGGTTTGAAAAATCATTGTAAATATTTTTATTTGTTGAACTGATAATAATATCACGTATATAAATATGTACTAATAATATATTAGAACAAATTGTTTTCTAAAAAAGATTAGGATTTTCTAACCCCAAAAATTATCCATTTTTGAAAGAAAAATACCAAAATCATTTATAAAATGCTCTACATTATTGTTTAAGTCCATAAAGAGATTTAATAAGATTCAAAAATGAATTTTGAGGATGTGGTTTTTCAAAACCTAGTGTTTTAATATAATACTCCCCCATTAAATATCCATTTAAAAAAGGTAATTTATCATCCATTTGATATAACTAGAAATTCATATGAGATGCATAAGCTATAAGGATTCTATTAGATTTTAATCATGTAATCAGTGAAAAGGTTTCATCATAGTCATTTCATTCTTCCTGGTTGTATCCATTTTCTACTAATCTAGATTTATTTCTAGTAATTATCCCTTGATCTTCTAGTTTATTTCAAAAATTCCATTTGGTTCCTATTAAAACATAATTGGTTCTCCTCTAAAATAATTTTATAACTTTATTTATACTAAATTGATTATGTTATTCTGTTATAGATATTAACCAACATTTATATTTTAAAAATTATTTTGATAGTATTAGGTTATTATTGTGACTGGATAGAAGAAAATTTAGGTATGTTTCAAACCATTCTTCTAGTTCTTACTGTTGTATCATGATTTCCCATAATAGTTCTTGAGGGATTATCATTGAAGGTTGTAGATTTTCTTGGTAAGACTGTTTCAGGTTCATCAATTTCATGTTCTAATGGATTGGATTAATGTTATTTATTTTATTTTCAAAATCAGTATTAGTTTATTCAAGCCTTGTGTTTTCTAAATATTTAACAATTTCATCAATTTGATCTTTACTTTTGTCAAATGGATCACTTCAATCAAATTTCACATAAACTAATTCTACAAAAATCCATGAATTCTAATTATACACTCTACAGGGTTTTTAGAAGTAGTATAATATCCTATAATGATTCATTCATCATCCATTAGATTGAATTTACCAAGGGTTTTCATACTATTCAAGATATACACCGTACATCCAAATACATCAAAGTACCTCACATTGGGATTTTTGTTTTCCCAAGGTTCCTAGGGCGTTTTTTTAATATGAGTTCTTATTAAAACACTTCTCATGATATTTAAATCTATATTTACTAGAAATTCCCAAAAATAGTTTGGAATAACATATTCATTTAATATAGTTCATTCCATCTCATGAATAGTTCTTTTTTTTCTTTCAAAATTGCTATTCTATTGAGTTTCTATTGGTACAGATATAGTGTTATCAATGCCTAAATTTTAGAAAAAATCATTAAATACTAGATTCTCAAAATATCTACTATGATCATTTTATAATTAAATTATTTTAAAATATTTTTCATTTTGAACATTTTTAAAAACAATCGTTCAAAAATAGTGAACACTTCAGTTTTATGTTTTTGAAAATAAACTCATTCAAATCTTGTAAAATAATCAGATAATATGTAAATATATAATTCATAGCCAAAATTTCTACCCTAGATGGTCCAAAAAATTCATATGTATAAGTTATAATGGATGATATATAGAAAATTTTTTAATAGGTTTGAAAAATGAGTTGGTTTTTTTCCAATTTAACATGAATCGCAGAATATATCACTATAAAATAAAAGAGTTGTTAAATCATAAACTAATTGTTTATTAGAAAATTTATATAAATTTAATACATTTTATTAGACAATATTTTATTCTAGATCGAATAATCATTTGTCTCAAATATTTAACAGATTAACTTGGTTTTTACATAAGGAATCAAGATCCAAGGTATAAACATTTTAAGTCCAAGGGTAAATAAAATTAAGAAACTTTTTTCAAAAGTGAGAAGGAATTTTTAGATAAATCTTCATAAAAACTATCATCACTTAGTTGAGAAATACATATCAGTTTTTTCTTTAACCCTTGAACATATGGCACTTTTTTATTGAAATTATATTTGGATCTCCAATTGATCCAAATACAACTATTTTCCCAATTGTATTTTCTACATAGGGTACTAGTCCCATATCCAATTTTTCTATTTTATGAAAAGTTGAAGATAAACCACTCATGCATCTTGAGTAGCCAATTTCCATATAAAAGACCAAATTTTTGGTCCTGTGGCCTTTTCCCGACAAATATATTCATTTTTTGGTATCCATATTCTATTGGTTCAAGATATGTTCACAAGAAATGATCTAGGAATCTATATATTTCTTATTCGACCAAAATTGATATTACTTGCATCATACATGTTTTTGGAAATAAAATACTTTTTTAATTTTACATATCTAAGGTTTTCTTAAATAATATTTTTTAGAATAATGTTCTCTAATTCTAGTGTAGAAACAAGGTAGTATTATTATAAATTGTCTTGAAATAATTTTTATATAACATTTAATTTTCTCCGTTACTTACTATTCCACATATTTCCCTCTTAATAATAGTTTTTATATAATATAATTTATGGATTTTCTCCTTTGGTTAATATAATTGCTACACTTTTTAATTATTCTACTTAATCATCTAATTATTTAATTCAATTTTCATTAACAATATAGTTTGATGTATATTTATTAAATTTTTAATTTAATTCATGATGTTGTTTTAGAATTAATATTTATTCATTAAGAATCATTATGAATATTATTTGTTAACTTATTATTTTTTTCTAGGGATTCAATTTTTTTTTCAAGCACTAGGAAATGGTATTTTTATTACCTACTTGATCATTTATTAGAATCATAAGAAAAATAATAATAGACTTGTACCTTATTTTCTTCCATATCCAAATATCACATGTTTTGTTTTATAATTTTTTTCTCTTTTTTTGAGTTATCCATCCAATTTTAAATTTTATATTAATCCATATTGAGGAAAAATGGGAAACCATATTCAAAAACAATACCACTATGTGCTAAAAGCGCCCAAAAAATTATTAAACACGAGATTTATATTACCAGAGTTAGCTACCCTATAAAGATCCCATTTCAATGGACTAACTTGTGTTTCTGGGTCCTCTCTAATAAGTTCTTCATAGTGGGTAATCATCCTCTCCATTCTCTAGATGAATTAAACTGAGTTGATTTGGCCCTGATTGAAGACCCAGGATAGAATTCGGTCTTGTTTGTCTATCCACAGCTCTTACTCCTCATTGGCGTCAACTTGCAACATTATTTCATAAATTCCTTTGATCTCCTCTTCTGAGACATTGGGATGGACAATTCTGTCTAACATTTCTTCCTTAGAGTGTAGAATCTAATTCACTCACACCATGGGCTCTTCACGTTCACCATTCATTAGTGCTTTCCATTCATTTTTCTTGTCCTTCTTGGCCGACCTTCTCTCCATTGGATTTGGATAATGGGAGTAATCCTTGAATCCCTTGGGTTTTTTCACATGGACCATTATACATTTCCTAGAATCTCGAGCTCCTTTATTCCCCTTCTTCTTTTGGGGGCTATGAGGCCCCTTCTCTTGAATGAATTCCATGTTGTCCACGAAGAGTTGACTATAGTTTTCATCTCCTGAAGATACTTCCTCTTGAGACAAGGGGGGTTCTTGAACCTCCAAGCCCTCAAATAGGTTCCCTATCTTGATCCCCGACCCTGAATTGATTCCCTTATGCTTTCCTGAAGACTCCCCATTTCCTGCTTAGTTTTCCAATCCATTCCTCTTCCCCCCATTCCCAGCCTTTAACTAAAGAGCAGGGGTATCACCGTGTGTGTTAGGGTCTGTGGTCCCCAATGTAGTCACTCCATTTGACATCTTTTTTTTTCTATTTAAGATAGTTACCTTTTATAATATGAAAAATTTGAATCATTTGATATTTTTAAATATTATTCAACATTATTTTCATGCTTATTAGATGTAACTGTTAGGGAACATTTTCCCATTTCACTATCTTATGATCTTCAACATCATCTTACATATCTACTTCATACATTCGTATAATTCCAATTAATTCTTTCATTGCAAAATCATTAACTAGTAATGATTGTACTATATAAGTATATATTCCTTTCTATTTTGAGGGAAGTACGCTTAGTACTTTCGATGCTTGATCTGGCTATTTAATTTTGGTTCCTATAAAAGAAAAATCATTGAATATTTCTTTAAAAGCACATTCATCTGGCTGATTATTTCACTATTATTCATTATGACTGTGTTAAAATTCGAATTTTTAATAGTGTAAATTAACTATCAGGAATTGTCAGATCCTTCATATGAATCAAAAATTGTCTTCAGCATTCCCTAAGTGCTAGGATATTGAGATAATCGAATGAATTCTTTTGGATCATGTCCAAAAATAATGGAATTAATTTCTTCTGAATTTATTTCATACTCAGCCACTTTGGTAGTATCCCATGATTCTGGATTTTTTGGAATTTCAGATGGAGTGATAATCTTTATATATACGTTAAACCCAAGATTTTTGAGATACATGATCATACGTGATTTCCAACATCTATAGTTGTCACTATTGATGTAAATACCATGTATCATTAACATATATTCTCTAATATCAACTATTGACATATTTCTTTGACTAGACCTTATACTTTGGATATTTCTAGAGAATATATACTTATTAAAAAAAATAAAACATTTGAAACCAATTATTAGGTTAGATTACTACAAATATACACAAGAGGGTGTGAATTTTTTATTTTTGATAATATTTAATTATTTTGACCTTTGGCCTTCTTTGTGATTCTATGAAGAATAAAGTATTCTATTATGTATATAGTTTGAGTAGTGTATAAATAGTAAATAAGAACAAAATAATTTTAATAGTAGTTTGGGGAACAAAGATACCCAAGTACACTCCACCAATTATCTCTCCATGAGCTTGGTAATTTTAACTAGAAATATCCTCTTATCATAAGACCTTCAAAACTGAATAGAAGCAGTTGAAACCATTATAATAAGGCATTAGAAAGCCTTATGGTTATTTTACATGGAACTAGATTCTCCACATATTAGTCTGAGATGATGATACTCGACCATGACTTACTATGAGTAGTTGAAACTATAATAAATCCAAAGAGTTTGATTTGATTGAATAAGTAGGTTCTTGTAAAAAGTTTCAAAAACAACTGACAGAATATAGGTCTCATTCTACAAATATTAATTTATTAAAGAAAAAATATCTTTGAATATTTCATCATTGTGAATCATATTCAATAAGAATATCAATTAAAAAAATATTTACATGGTACAATGTTGAAACATGTATGTCTCCAAAGTGTAGCTTCTTCATAATTATAGAGTCATTAAATCTTTTCATTATCAACAACATTTCTATTTTCAAAAAGAGATTGAATATAAATTTTAATAAAAAAATAAAAAATACTCATTATATTTATATAGAAAAAATTACTATCTTTTGGTTGAGTATATCTAATAATGTGGCCTGATAAATCTTAATTATTTGAATTTAAATCATTCAAGCGAGTCATAAATTATATAAATAATATGAATTATTTACTCTGTTTGATACAAACCATTGAATCGGTCATAAACACCTTAACAAAAAATTTAATTTCATTGGGACCATAGTAGTAATCACAAAAATATCTTTAATTTTAATCTTTTTCATTTAATTTATAAATGTAGGGTTCATTCACAGAATGAAAGAAACCAAAAATATATTTGACAACATATGGTTGTTGAAATATTGTTTTTTTACAAATTTAGGTTTAATAAAAAATACATCAATTTTCTCAAATGTAGGGTTCCTTCCAACCATAGGGTTGGTAATACTTACTTTTATAATAGTGTAGGGTATATGATTCATGCATTTTATTTCACTTATAGGGTTGTTGAACCATATGTTACACTTACAAAAATTGGGTATGAAAAAAGTTTCTAGGATAATATGAAACATATTCAGAATACTTTAAAATAATTTAAACCCCTAAAATAAGATAAAATTATCAAGATATATATTCCGGAAAAATATTTAAAGTAATTTCATCAGTTAAAAAACTAGGGTAATAGTTAGAATCAAACCCAATAATATTTATAGAGTATTATGAAGAAAATAAATTCCCCGTAGTTAATTCCTTTTGAATATTTATCATACGAGAGACATTATCCTCTTCTTGAGAGTTTTACAGAGGAGGAATATTTACACTCAGTAGTTCAACATTGATTTTCTTCAACTCTTCTAGGTCATCTTCACATTAGGAACTATTTATCATTGAAAAGAGAATAAAAATTCATAGGTCACAGATGATATGTAGATGTAGCTTGAACATTCACTTTTTACTTAATCATTGAGTTCCTTGTTGCTTGTAGCAGAAAATTTTACAGATCTCCCACATTTTGAGTATACCTCTAGTTTTAGGTGCAGACACCTTGATCATTAGTGTGGACCATGTGCGGGTGGATGAATCATTATAGTTCCCCCCTATATCATGTTTTTACTCAATTTTATTTACAACAATGTTGAAAATTATGTTTATTGATTTATAATATATTTTTTTTATCATTTTCAAATCCCACGTAGATTAATAAGCAGTTTTCAACCCTCAAAATGTCTACCACATGGTGGATTTTGATCTTCCATAACAACATCTTTCTTGTTGGAACATTTTTTTCTTATAACTCCTAGGCCCATTTAGCTTCCCTTCTCGATGGATGGTAATGTTGATAAAATATCTATTAAAATTCACCAATAATTTCTCTAATAATAGAGATAAATCACAGATGTGGAGGAACAATGATGCTGCCTCTTTTTTGGATTCCATGGTTATGAGAAATTTAGTTTCATTGGTGGGGGAGGAATTATAATTTACCTTATCCCCATGATATAGGTTTTACTTTCTTCATCCACAATCATATCATAGTTCCTTTATGGCCTTGATTATATATGTGGTGGTGGTGGCGGTAAAAATTCCACCATCCCTATACGATGGGGCCATTCCTATATCACTATAGGGGATGATGTTTTGTGGATCTAAAATTTTACAAGGCTTTTGACAGGAATGTTTACCATGTAGAACCTTTTCATGGTATGATTTTTTTCCATTATAGAAATCTATATAGCTTTAGGATTAGATTTTCATAAATGGGATGCCTAATGAACCTTTTTTACTACTTAATACACGATCCCTTCAATGGAATGGTCTTAACAATGATGTCATTTCATGGATTTCGGAATGGAAATAATTTATTTGAAAGACCAACCAGAATATGAATAAATAAGGCTTGGTACCTACCTTGTGGAAATAAAAAATACTTTCTGTTTTATTTGATGAACTAGGATATATAGAAGGTGGGGTGAACTATAAATCCCTATTCTCTCCCTAGCCCATCATAAAGACAGTAGGAGGAGAACACAAAATTATCAAGTGGAGTAAATTTATATAATTTAGGGAATCCTATTGATGGATATTCGACATATTTTCCATCATTGAATTATTATCTAGTGGGAAGGTATATAAATAATCCTAATGGTAAGAATCACTCATCACCGGGATTTGGTTAGATTATTCTCCATAATAGAGATGTTCTCCATTGTGAAGGTTTTGAGTCACACGCATGTTATGGAACAAATGAGGTATGAATTCCACTTGATAAATATTGATAAATATTACACATTGTCATAGAAAAAGGCCATAACATTATTGGTATGTTTCAATCAGCCAATTTTTTTACAATGATCATGAAATTCTAAGAATCCTCATAGATATATTCCAGAATTTAATCCAACTATAGTGTATTTCATTCTACTACCTTATAGAGGTGAGTAATATTAATTAGAACCCCCTTTTTTATATTATAGAATATATTATCTAGGTGAGGTTAACAGAATGACCATTTCTACGACTATCTTCTTGTAAGAATGTGAAGTCAATAATCAAGGATGAGGAAACTGATGTCGTTGAATTTGAACTCTCAAGTGATTCTCAATATAGGTGAAATCTCATAGTGGTGTGACATGAGTAGGACCTTCACCATAAGATATAATTTCCACATGGGAGGACCTCTATAATGAGCACCATAATGAGAAACTACAAGGTTATTTAATGAGATTCCATGGGGAGGACCTCTTGGATTTTTTACTAACAGTGGGTTAGGATGATTTAAAATTATCTTTTTATTATCAAAATGCTTTTAAGGGGTAATTGATAAACCATAAAGATATACATTACAACCAAAAAAAGAACAAAAAATATAGGAATTTCCTCACCCGAATAATTACCTTGTGTCAACAATCCTACACCAATTCATGACCATTTGGCTAGTTATCCCATGCATGGATGTTCGAGCACATAACTGATTGAACAACCATACACTCTCTTAATTCCGATACAAATGACATGAATAGGTGAAGGATTATTTCTCCGATACCTATATTAAGTAAATCAAAGTACAAATTTGTATTTTAACACTAAACATCACTATAAAATATTCCAAATGTAGATAAAAAAAATCAAACTAAACCAGAAAACCTCCCAAACCAAGAAACAACAACCAGCAGTTTAACTAGAGTCATTGAAAATTAATTTTAACATACCATAATCTGGTTCCCTAAATAGTTTCCATAAGATAGATAAGACCTGGATGTTAGGTGCTTCCATCATCAGATTTTCAAAATCAGAGGAAAGCTAATCCCAGGACTGTATTAACTCCTCAATGCTAATATTTCCTTTATTGATACCCCCAAAAATAATTAGGTCTAGTTTGTCAATCCAAGATTATTTCTACTCATTAATTTATTCCCATAAAGACCTCCCTATCATTTTAGAAGCCTCCTCCATAGATGCATTGAGTAACAAGACCTTCTCAACCACTTCTACCTTAGAGCTTAACATTAATTCCGACGGTTTGTCACCCTGGACCCCTAATCTCTAATGGCTCACATTTTTAGATTAATCCTACTTCATAATTATCTTCATAGAAGATAGAATCTCCAAATTAGGTTGTAAAGAGGGGTAATAATCTTAACCTTCCTCCTCCAATTTCTCCTATTATCCTTAGGGATTAATGCTTTTCCAGCTGAATGACTATTTTCATCCTCATTGTACACGATCACACATCCCTGTAATATCTCATATGGAATAATATGATTAGAGATCACGTATAATTATGTAAACTCTTCAAATATGTTCCTTAATTGAATTAAAGACTAGTTCCGTGAATCAGATCCCCCTGATTTCCCATCATTGGTTTGAAATGACACACCCATAACAGGCCCTTGAATATCCTTGTGCAAAAAACCACTACCCGATTCAAACACCTCAATAAGAGTATCCTTATCACCATCTTCCATCTACACCATGATAAATTTACTCCCACTCCCTTGAGATACGCCTCGAACAACATCTTGATAAACCAAACCACCCTCCCTTACACTATCATTGTGGAGAAGTATTGAAGAAGGACTAGCCGGGTCCAGTCTCGATCAACGAAGACCATTGGCCACTGTCGGTTTGACCTATCGCACCACTGCCTTCTGCATATATGATCGATATTGTGACTTCCTCGGAGACCCAACCTCTATAACCCATTCACGTGTTCTTAGAAAAACATAAGCCCTCATATCAGGAATATCGCCCTCAAACTATGTCTCAAGCTGTTTGCCTCTATCATTTCTCCTCCTAAAAGCTAACTGATACCCCCTAAGATAGTATTCGAGCAAATTTTTTAATCTCTTGCATAAAATCGGTCTAGTTTCCATTGAATAACTACTTTTCTCATTGGTACTCCTCACCCACAGTAATCCGA
The DNA here is from genome assembly GCA_963277665.1 of Viscum album. Classification (NCBI taxonomy): domain Eukaryota; kingdom Viridiplantae; phylum Streptophyta; class Magnoliopsida; order Santalales; family Viscaceae; genus Viscum; species Viscum album. The sequence continues at coordinate 732,392,856 of OY728141.1, forward strand.
AAATATTCAAATAGAACTCTTGACACATCCATTTCAACATAGACTCAGAGATTTATAGGGTGACAAAGGGATTCAGTTCGACTATCCGAACACTTTTATCTACCTTTTAGGTTCCCTAGAATATGCATAACATATGAATTTTTAAATGAAAGGGGGGATTGGGAATTATTACCCCTGTCTCCATGGGAGGAGGATCCAGCTTCATATGAAGATCAAAGGACCACCATAGAAGGATAAATCAAAAACCATTGAATATGCGAGGTGTACATGACCAGACCTTGATGAGGTCTACCTTTGTGATGAAACAGAAGATTATTTAGTGATTATTTAGAAGACCCACTATCACCCTATCCTGCAGACACCAAGCCCCGAATAAGTTCCTATATAATGAGTCAACTGAAGGATGTTGTTGATAAATCCTTGAAAATAGGGTTTTCATCAATAGATTATACGATTCTGAGAACTTTTCAGACAATAATTATAGGTTGGGGAACCAATCCAGAAAATTTGAGACTTTTGGTCCAAGTGAAATTTGAGGAAATGGAGGAAGAAAATCATGATTAGAAAAGTGGGTGAAGGAGGAAACAAATCATTTGGAGGGTGATGAGGCTACCTCCCCCATTGGTGGGGGAGGGACCCGTGCCTAGGTCACCCCCATCATGTTGATGCTATAGGGTTCCTCCCAGTCAAGAAAACCCGCATATATTCCACTTTCAATACTAGGTTATAAAGGGGATGATATTATTACCTATTTATCATCATTCTATAGGGAGCCATTCCCCTAATTTTACCATGGGAGGACCTATTGGTTGATCTATACATTACTCCGGGGTGTTCCTCTATTCCTAGTACCCATGGGAAAACCTATACAGGTGATAATGTCTATGGAATTAGGAGTATTTTCATGTCCCATTCACCTTCATCATGTTGACAAGGAATCACATAGACTACTATTGAGGTAAATTGAAGGGTGTCAAGAATGTGAGCAATGCTTATGTTAAAAATATGAGCCTTCTCCTAGGTTTCATGATTCCATTTATGTGACCTGAAAGATCTTCAAGGACAATAAATGGGATCTAAACATTGATCTATATTAGAGTAGATCATTCTTTTAGTATAATTCATTAAAAATAACCTTCCGTAAAGACATCCCAACTTTCATTAGAATATGGTGAAGGTTCCCTTAGTAGATTTCTAAAACCTGTCAATGTTCCTTGCAAACATTGAAATGAATGAAGATATGAGTGAAATTATACTCTTTAATCTTGATTAGAACATTTCTATATGATTCATTGGTGAGGATAGGGATAAAATACTTCTCCTAAAAATGCACCACCAAAATATGTTCATGATATTTATATACTAGATAAGAATATGTTCCTGCTTTTTTTCATTTCTAGAACATGATTTTGTTCCCCACTAGTGAGAGTAGAAATTGTTTCCTTCTCCATAGTGTTTTTGTGTAATATTTTAGTGAGATTATGGGTTATTGATAGTTATATTATCCTTCTTGGAGTGAATATTGGGCCGTGAAAATGAACACTAGTTATAATAAAAATATAGACCTAGTCATCATAATCATTATTTTCTTGGATATAATTAAGTTCCTCTTAAATGGGAGTAAGAATATAGACCTTACCCTGAGTATCCACAATGATATGCAGATGATATTTTTCAATACTAGTGGGATAAATAATGTTGTCATGTTTATAATGGATACTAGAATATGGCGACTATCATCCTCCATTACAGTTGGAATGTGATTGAAGTCTTATAATATATTGGTAGGGATATAATCCCACCCACGCACTACTTAAATGATATGTTGAAGGATTTCTATAATAATAATGATAATATTATCTGTTTTTTTTTCAATAGGAATAGGAATGTGAGACCAATAGTGTCCTCTATTACCATCAAGTATATCCTAAGGAGATTTATTTATTAGAGAAAGAATATGTTTTTTTATATTCATTTAATACTAGAATGCACCAAAATTTACATCATAACTCTTCCATGATATATTGTAAGCCTTTCAAGATATGGGAACGGATATAAGTACTCTCTTTAATTACTTCCAAATGATCTAATGAGATTTCATTATATAAATAATAATATTATCCCATTCTTTATAGGTGCGATAATATGATCCAACTTATATCCCCCATTTTTCTTCAGGATATATTGGTATATTTCATATAAAAGATCAAGAATATGGGATATCTCTCCATACGTGATGGAATATACAAACATGTCACTATTTTTTCTTTATTCATATACTGGCTAATTTGGTGATCGAGAGAAGGAATATGAAACTAATTTTTATTTTATTCCACGGAATGATACTGAAGATATTTAGTGGGAAAAAATATATGATTATTCCCATAATATAATAAATTTAATTCCATTGGTTGAAATTATCTTAGATGACCTAGTCAAGGTGACCAGGGCCAATTTCTTCTTAATGGCCTCCTCGATAGGGTTCTAATGTGATAAGGTTGTACAAAACTGGTGGAAAGAATAACTAATATCATGACCCATCTTGGGACCCTCCTGAATGGTGAAAAGGATATTAAATACATACTCTTACCCATCCTTGTGGTAAGAGAGATGAAAATTATCACACTATGGGGAAAGACTCTGAAATTGGTAGGATGTGGCCATAAGAGATGTATAGATTTTTGTGATCTATCATTCATAGGATTGTTGGTAAGGCTTAAATTAGTAGAGGTTCTCATGATCGATATCCAACATTAGGATGTTTAGGTTATAATTATACACTTCGATCATCTCATTCATGACCCGTTTTTAGATATTTTTATTTATAGACATCGTCATATTGATTTATAAGGCCATTTATTTTATTTATTTTAAGGAATATTTCATGATCTTTGGCTAGTGTGTGGTAGAAATTTGAGGAACTCGATAGTAGAAATGAGTTTGTACTAGAATAATACCATGATATGAGTTATATCATGGTTCTTCCATTTGGATTTAAGGTGACTATCTAGGATTCATTTAAGGTTATGAAGTTAATTATAGTCTTTAATGAATCATCAACAAAAAACAATAAACCCATCAATATATCATCACGAGTAAAACATGGTCCATTGATGACATCCTTTGGTAAAAGATTCACATTGGGTTCACTATTCTATTTTTAGTGGAATACCTATCATGTTTCTTCACTATATAATTTTTCATTTTCATGGACCTATTTTCTATAGTAATTTGGTCACTTGGGACCATTCTATAAACACCTTGCAAAAAACATTGGTTGAGATAATGGGAAGAAATGTTTATCTATCCCTTTTGTTGCATTCATTATTTACTATGGGTTTCTCTTATAGATAAAAATATATATTAATGAATCATACCTAAAACCTAATGTGATACTATTTACCACTATTATAATGATAAGTTTTAAACATGAAATGATGTTAACATCTGCATATAGCAGAGGTTCACCATCGATGGTACCATCTGCATCATTAAAATTAACAATTTTATTTATTAAACTGGGACTTACGGGGCTCAGAAATAATGGATCCCATGTGAATTACCATAGATATCATACATAAAATCAAAATGTATTGAAATTTTTTTAATATAATTATAAATACTTTAACTAGTACTACCTTTAATAGAAAGACAATTGGACACAGAATTTCCTTCCCTCCATAAGTGAGTCATAACAACCCATCCCTTTATTACATATTAATTCATGATTTATTACATAAATGTAATCATAATAAAACTTTTATGTTCAATAATTTTAGTGTATATGGTAATTAGGTACATAACATAATAACTTAAAATAGAAAATACATCATCTTTATTTAAAACATTCTTTAAACGATTGTGCTTAAAACTACATGGGATAACCTAGGGACATTCATAAGAAAAGGGTGATCTATAAATCCTAGTAAGGTAAATAAACATGGAATAACATGAATAAATTAATTCATGTTATAACGTAGGCTTATCAATGGATCATAAAAGGGATAAAGATCATAAACATGTACAATGAGGCTTGATATATCATGATAGCCTAAAGAAAATACATGAAATGTTATAACAAATTAAAACACTACATCATAAACTTATATCAAGGATAACTCCCTATACATAATGATGTAAAAAGTAATATAAAGTAATTCTTATTACTCACAATCCAAACATTAAATATAATGAGACAAAACATTACCTAATTCATTGGAGAGAAATATTATTCTGGGTGCACCTATCACTTTCATTTCATTCTCATGCTTAACTGTGACACATAGATCATAAAACAATGATTACATTCCCATAAACATTTATTCCATGATTTAGTAGTGTGGAATAAATATATTTAATTCCCAAATAAATTAATTATAATTGTATAAATGTGAACACCATTAATAGTAAATGGGTATGGTATTCTCTATATGATTGTTTTGGCATTGGAAATCACAATGAAATTTTGGTAGTATAACAATGTCACTTAAAAATTCATTACATTAGTTTATGAGAGAGAAAGGGATATATCAGCATCTCAAAATAAAATGGGTAGTAGTGGGAACATGTAAAGAAATATCCAACATTATTAATTAAAAATATAAAGTATAATATAATATTGATACTTAAATAAAGAAGGGAAGGTGAGAATCCGTTACATTTAGAGTGTGAAACCAAATGATTGTGAGGAGCATATTAAGAGCATTTGGAACATTGGGATGTCAATAAAGAGTTTAGGGAATATTAATTACATTATAAAAGGATTTTGAGTTAAGAGAAATGGGAGATTCGGTGGGTTTATATAAGAAAATAGTGGGGATTTCTTTATTATTTATCAAACATAGATTTTGGACACTGTATAATAAAATAACCAAAAACACAAAACATACCATAGTTTTTTCCAATGTATTTTTCCAAACAAGATTATTTATAATTATTATATAAGTCCAAGGTTCTAACATAATAAAATAATACCCTTTCTTAAGTGGAGGTGAGTCATACTCTTAAAGAGATGATTTTAAATCTGCAAAATATATTAATGCTTTTTTAGGATTCATAAAGGCATTATACAATTAATAAAATAATTTTAATGTCAAATTATTTTAAATGGAAAAGATATATTTTTTCATGGATGCATTTTATAGTATTATTTACATCATTTTGGTTCATTATGATGTCATAATTCATACGATATATTTATATGGTATTATAATTTTCACCTGAAAATTTGACTATCTCAAAAAATTATAAAAAAAAAAAAATTGGATAACTTCAACATTTTGATTCCTAAAAAAATATTCATTTTATCAAAATATTTTTCTAAATATTTTTATTTTCAATTTTATAATAATAGTCAATATTTATTGAGAAATGTTGTGTTTTTTTTGTAATAACTGTTTTCAAACCCCTCTTAATATTACATTTGACTTCATAAAAAAATATGATCATTTATGTTTAATACAAATCATTTAATAAAAATATTTTAATAAAATATTATTTATTCCATAAATCAATTAATTTATTATAATAAATTCCTTAATTGAATTTTAACATTACACAAAGATAAAATTTTTGTTTTATTGAATAAAAATAAAAATCATAAATTAATAGTATTAAAATGAAAATATATTTATTGTTATATAATATATCAATATTCATTTTATTATTTTATTGATATATATCCCATTAATAAACCATATAAATCACTAAGATTAAGGTTTGTAACTATGGTACATTCATGGGGTGTTTCGACGAACATGGTTTGGGCCATGATCTTGTTGAGATTGAACTTCTCAAATAAATGGTTTCATGAATGATTAAGTTATTAGATATCATCTTAAGATTTATCATGGGAAAATACTAGAGATTATACCTCCCTTGAAAACTTTGTTAAATGGGATTCATATGGTAAAATCGTACTTGTCAGTGTCATCAGTTTCGTTGTCTATGTCAACTTGATTTGTTAAAAACCTATATTTATTCTGATTAAGTGATCACTCATCAATGGTTATAATATCAAAGGTAATGACACATAATAGTCATTTAAATTAAATTGTATATAAAAATAAAATAATTTTATATGTTTTCTATAACCATATTACACAATAAGACATTTAATTAAATCAAAAGGGATGTTTTATTTATAACAGTTTGGGATAATGTAATCTTATCCCCTTCATAAACGTTTTCATAAAAAATTTTATTTCCCACACTAAATTGATGAGGATAACTCTACTTCATTACCTCTTCTGGTTCCCACATCACTTCTACAAACTTTTTGTTTCTTCACAACACTTTGACAAGGTGCATTATCTTATTTTTTTGATCATTTTCTCAATAATATAAAGTCTTCACCAGCTTCTCTTCATAAGAATGATCATTCTCCAATAGTACAAGCTTAGGATTTAATATATTTAAGGGTTATGTAATGTAATTACTCAAGAGGTATACATAGAATACATCACGTACTTGAGATAGGTTAGGTGGTAGTTCTAGTCGATAGCCCACCGCTCGGATGCAATCAATGATCTCAAAGGAACTGATGTATCTTGGATTAATCATTCCATTATTCCAAAATATCATCAATTTATTCCATATAGATATGAAAATGAATACCATGTCTTTAATATAAACCTCTCTATCTCATCAATGATTGTTATCTTAGCTCATATGTCGACTCTAAGCCCCCATTATGTTTTGTTGAATGGTCTCAACATTTTCCACATTTTTCTCATCCACTTCAGTACCAAGAAAATTCTGTTCCCCAACTTCATCCAAACATGAAATTGTTCTTAACCTCTTCCTATAAATGGATTTATTGAGAGGCATTTGGATGTTTTGGTGGAAACTTATATTTTATGGGAACTCAGTCCGGGGGAATTTGTTGATACCATCCTCCATTGAAGTCCATTAAGCATGATCTTCACATGTCCTCAATTTTCTAGATAGTCTACTTAGTTCGGCCATTAATTTGTGGGTGATAATATCTTCCAAATTTCAACTCAGTATTTAGAGAATTTTGGAATCTCTTCCAGAATATGGAGGTGAATCTTGGATCTTGATGAGGTATAATTGATAGTGGTACTCAATGCATCCTTACCACATTTCAGTTGTATATATTTGTAATTTTATCTAGTGAGAGATCCTATCAAATCTCAATGAAATTTCCAGTATTTATATGATGGTAAAACATAACCCAAAAATATTCCTTTTTGATGTATTCATAATCCCAATGAAAAAGTATATGCTGATGTTTTCAAATTTTCATGTAGGTATGGGTAATTATTTCATCATCCCCTTATATTTTTTCCTTTCTTCTTTCACTTTATAAAATACAATACATCATGATGTATATTCCATGATATCATTCTTCATATTTTCCTAACAATGGTTCTCTTATAGATCTCAATACATATTTTTTATTTCATTATATGTAGATAATGTATAACTATGTGTATCATCTAATGACTCCTTCATTAACTTTGTATTTAATGGAATACAATATGGTGAACCAAATATTACAACTCCTTATTAATTTTTAATTAACTCCAAGAATTTCCCTATTTATATAATTCCCTATTTTTAATGAATTTCCACATCATCTATTTGATCATATTTTATCTTTTCTGAAAGATATAGTTGATAAATCACAAGTGAAAAGATTTATGGTGTTCTTTCTTTTATGATTCCCATGTCCATCCTCTTCAATTCTAAGATGACCAAATCCATTTCAATTCCCATCAAAGATAGAATTTATTAATCATTTCTACTTAGAGTGTCCAACACTTCATTATCTTTCTTAGGATAGAATTGGATTGAGTATTCAAAGTCCTTGATCAGCTCTAACCATCTTTGTTGGCACATATTCATCTATTTCTATTTGAATATATACTTGAAACTTCTGTGATCCTTATATATTTCACACATCTCCCCAAAAAGATAATTTCACTATATCTTCAAAGCAAATATCACTATTTCTAACTCCATATCATGTGTTGGGTAGTTTTGTTCCTAAAATTGTAACAGCATTGAATCATAGCCTTTGAATTTGTCATTCTTTATTAACAGAAAACTTGATACCTTCTTTGAAGCATCATTGAATAACATTTAAAGTTCTCCACTTGTAAGTAGTTTGAGCATAGGGGAAGTGATAATATTCCTTTTAAACTCCCTATATCTCTCTTCACATTCACCATTCCAAGAAAACTTGACTCCCGTCCATGTTTTCTTGGTAAGAGGGGTTGACAATCTTGATTTATTTCTCACAAATCAATGATATTACCCTGGTAATCCAAAAAGAATTTGGATATCGATCATGGATGTTGGAATTTTCTATTCTGAATTATTTATATTTTTAAGGGTCTATATATATCCCATTTCATATGATAATAAGTCCAAATAATGAGACTTAAATTAAATAGAACTCATATTTTATGTACTTGGCATAATGTTTCTCCCTTCGCAATGCCTTTAGCATAGTTATAAGACACTCTTCATACTCCTACTTTCTATTGAATTATATTATATTATAATCTATAATTACTACCATAAGGTTTTTGAGGTAAATCATAAAGACTCTATTCATTATGTCGATAAAGATTTCTAGAGCATTGGTGAGTCTGAAAGGTAGTATTGTGAACTCATAGTTCTTGTACTTTGTAAGAAAATAATACATGGGGATATCCTCCTTCCTCACCCTAACCATGTAATATACCGACCATAGATCCTCCTTAGATAAGTATTTTTTTTGCACATATCTAATCGAATAAGTCATTGATCTTGGGAAGATGATATTTTTTCTTCAACGTGATCATGTTTACCTAACAATAGTCAATGCAAAGGCACATTGACCAATTCCTCTTCTTGGAAAATAGAATTGATGTACCCCATGGTGAGTCACTAGGGAATATGAAACCATTATCTATATTCCCCTATAGTTTCTTATTTTCCTCCTAAAGTTCCAATAAATCCATTCTATATGGATTATTGGATAATGAAAATTCCCAGGAATAAGATTTATTGAAAATTCAACCTTTCATCTAGGAGGAAGACTTAGAAATTAATCTAGAAACACATTAGAATATTATTTCACAATGAGAATGTATTCAAGGATTATTATTTCCTTAGACTCAATCATTTGAAAAAGATATTCTTACTCATAAGAAAACATTATATATGCTAGAAATGTTGGTGCTAAATAAGATTCATCCCTGTCCTTGTACTTGTACATAATCAGTGTCAATTCATGATACAGAGATTTATTTCCCTCTCACGACAATTTATATAGGCTCTATATAGGGAATGAAAATCCATATCTATAATTGCATCAAAATCCATGAAAATTCATATGAATTTTTTTGAAAGGGAGTCTAGCCAAAAAATTGTGATAAAGGAGGAGTTATATACTTTGGATGAAATAAATTACCTATTTTCCATTTTCACAAACAGCACCACTTACATGATTTTTGGAGGTGTTTGAATAGTTCAACTGAACTTTTATGATATGAATAAATTCAATGAAGTATAATAAAAAAGTACATTCACTATTATTGAATGAATAAATAGCATACCTATCACCACTTCTTTGTCGGGATCCACCTCAACAGTTGTGAGGGAAAAACCTCTCCTCTATTTCTTTAGATGTTGTTCATTGTATCAAAAAACCCTTTGAATAGTGCATTGGTTTCCAATGTAATATCATTCCGTGTAGTTGAAATAATGACAAGTGTAGTGAGCGTAAACTAGACCATTCCCTTCCTCCATCACATTAATGGGTTTCTCCTATCAGTAATCATTAGCTATATGTCCTTCCTTCTAACACCTAAATCATTTCCTCGTCCCCCTTAGGCAATTTATAGGGTTCTCATTTCTACACCATTCACAAGATATATGTTTAAATATCTTATCACATTTCTATTTCTCCATCAGACTACTAGAATTAAAATCTATTTATCTCTTCTTATCCCCATCAAACCCTTAATATTCACAAATCACCATGTCGACATTGAGGGCACACCATATGATTTCCTCATAGATGTTCAAGTCTCAGATCTCTAAGTATTTTTATAGACTAGGTTTTATCTCACCAAATATGTTTTCAACCATGCATTCAGGGGTAACGAAAAAGATAGAGGCTTGTCATTAAATTATTGTGAAGTTTTCCTCATAATCCTAAATAGATTCTTCATCATTTTTATGAGGGAAATGAAATACCTTTCCATTTTATGTCATATAGTTCAATGAAAATATTTATTGAAAAACATTTTCTATAATTCCTTCATCCACATCACTTTGATCTCTTCCTTAGTGTTTGGATTGTTTACCAAAGTCCACCAATGATTGGCTTCATCCTCCAAATGATAATAATCCATTAAAACCATATATCTCTTAGAACATTGTGGATGCAGAATATCTTTTTAAAGGAGTTGATCCATTGTTACACAATTAAGGGGAGAGGATCATAAACATTTACAATTAGTAATGATATAGAATGATAAAATATAGAAAACATGGGAAATGTGGCGGAAAATTAAATCGCTACATATTTAACATAGGTCGTAGAAAAATGCTAATACATCATGATAGAAAAAGTATCATAAATGAAAAAGGATTATCCCCTATCCAAACATGAAATATCTTGAGACTAAAAATTAAACAATTCATTGGAGAACTATTTAATTTTAGGTTCACCTATCACTTTCGTTTCATTCTCTTTCTTATGTGTGCCACATGAATCATTAAACATGGAATATGTTTTCATCACATATTTTATTCAATGATCACTGAGTGTGGAATTCATGCATGTAATTACCAAATAATTGAATTATTAGTGTTTAAATGTTAAAAACCATGATAGGAAATGGATATGGTATTTACTACACAATTGTTTTTCCATTGAAAATCACAGGGATATTTCGAAAACATAATGATGTCACATATAAATTTATAAAATGGGTTAATGAGAGAAAAGGGTTATATTATAATTTTTAAATAAAATGGTCAGAAATCGGAACATGGAAAGTTATATCCCAAAATTATTAATTTGAAATTGAAGGCATAAGATAATAAATAAACTTTAATAAAGAAGGGAAGGTAAGGATCCATTACCTTGAGAGCGTGACACCAAATTTGTGGGAGGAGCTTTTTGAGAGATTGGGGGAAACTAAGGGGGACTCTATAGAGGGTATGGAAGAGTAAAGGCTTGATCCATGGATTTTGAGTGAACGAAAATGGGGTCTTGGGTGGGTTTATGGAGGAAAAACGTGGGGATTAATTTATTATTTCTCAAACCTATGTTTTGGACTCTATATAATAAAATAACCAAAACCAAAAACCATCCCATGGTATTTGACCATGGTTTCCATAAAATAGGATTGTTTATCATTATTATATTAGGACAAGGGATGAAAGTAATAATATAATACATTTGATTATGTAGAGGTGAGTCATACTCTTAAAAAATGTATTTAAAACAAAAAATATATTAATGGTTTTTTAGGATTCATAAAGACTTTATAAAATTGATCAAATAATCATACAATTTCATTATTTTAAAGGGAAAACATATATTAGGTTTTTTATTCTATTTATAGTATTTATTATATCATTTTTGGGTCATCATGATGTCATAATTCACACCTTACATGTAAACAATATTTAATTTTTTACCTAAAAAATCGACCGCCTTGGAATGTTATGAAAAATTGACCATTGGATAATTTTGAAATATTAATTAAAAAATATAATATTCGTTTTATGAAAATAAGTTTTTAAATATTTTTATTTTCACATTTAAATTAAGAATCAACATTTATTGAGAAATATAGGTTTTTTGACAATAACGGTTTTCTAACCCTTTTAAAAATTACAATTGACATCATAAAAATTATATAATGATTTATATTTAATGAAAAAAATTTCAGAATAATATTTCATTATAATATTATTTATTTCCAAAATCCATTAATTTGTGAAAATAAATGACGTAATTGAATTTGAACATTATAAAAAATACACTTTTTTATTGAATAAAAATAAAACACATAAAGTTACAATAATAAATGAAAATATATTCATATATACATAAAATATACATATATAATTTATTATGTTCTTGATACATACTTAATTAATACAGCAGAGGATTCATTATGAGTGAGGTGTGTGATGGTTTGACATTCATGTGGTGGTTTCATGAACATCGTTTCAGTTCTGATATTAATGATCTCGAACATCTCTTGTAAATGGTTCCACTAATGCGTAAGTTGTTGGATCTCTACTTGGGATTGGTTAATGGAAAATAATAGTGATTCTGTCTCCCTTGGAAGCTCTAATAAATTTCATTCATATGGTATGATCCTACTGGTTGAGTCTATCAGTTCCTTTGTCTGTGTAAATTGGATTTTTTAAAACCCTATATTTATACTAATCAAGTGATCACTGTGCAATGTGTTAAATTGAAATGTATATAAATATTGCTAAATACAAGAGGGGGGGGGGTGAATTCTATGTTTAAAAACTTTCATTATTAATCAAAAAAGTACCCGTGTTTAATAAAATTGAAAAATCATATTCAAAAAACGTCGTCTGTATTTAAATTGTAATCAGTCCAGACCTAAGGTTACGGTGAAAAGAATATCATAATCAAGATTATTCCAATATGTAATCCATAGTTTTTATTCTTATAAATATAAATGAATTAAGTAATAATAGTATTCTCAGAAAATGATTATGAATGAATTGTACTTACAATATTTGTGACTAATTAGGGTGATACAAAAAATAGTGATTCTATCTTAAATTATATAGAATAATATTTATAGAAAAACAAATGAATCATAATAAATTCTATTATGATAAATGTAACAAAAATATTAGGATGAATACAAACATTTACTTCCTCTTTATTTTCAGTAGAATATTAAATAATTTTATAGAAATAAGTAATACAATTGAATGGAATTATTTTATCCTAAGGAGAAGGTTATATTGTAACATTAAATAAAGTCCCCATTATTTAAAATTTCAAGAAAGTATGTCTTACCCACACCAGGGTACACCCTCAATACGATGATCAAATTCTTTATTTTTATTCACACACGCCCTCAATCAAGAATGTGATTGACTCCCATATCTTCTTATCCAAGAATCCTTTGAACTAATGGATCAGATTCTATCTAGTTCACCCCACAATCACTCAGTCAAACTAATCATATTCCGTCTTCCTAGTCTTGGAATTCCTTAATTGTACTCACAAAAATTAGAGTTGCACAAAGAAAAATGAACTCTATGATTAAATTGAAAAGGAAAAAGTTGTTCAATTGGGTAAATATAAGAGCTATTGTATAGTAGAAAAATCACCAGAGACTTTGCACATTGTCATCTATCACACGTATTTTGAAATGATCAAACAACCAAGTATTTATAGGCATTCCTCCCAAAAATCATCTAGATCTGAAATAGCCAGATTATCTCTGAGATTTTTGAGAGGACCTATACACTTAGAACTCCAAAGGTCATTTTATAACATAAAGCACTAAATCATTTTGATTATCATATATAGCAGAATACATGACATCATTTTTTCAAAAGAGTGTTTCAGAGTAAAATGTTTCAACATGATAAAAAAATTATGTATTTAGAATTATAATAGAATTCAATCTGATGGATTTACATAGAGTTTCCCATTACAATTTACTTTGTGAGTGTGAATCTGATGGTATCAGTTCAAGTTTCAAATATGATTAAAAAAATTAGTGCGAATACAGGAAAGAAAATATTTATTCCGTTTGATAAGGTGAATCTGGTCATAATTAGATTCATGATAATTATGATAATAATAATATAAAATTTTGAATACATTAAAACTATTTTAAAGGTAAATTTATATATTTTATATAAAATCATTCTACAAATACATTGGACATAAAATTATTAGATAGTGTATATTTAAGAAAGAGTTTGAGATTTCAAAAACAAAAGGAATGGGAAAGTCAAAAATAAAATTCGACTCAAAAATCTCCCCCATTTGGGAAATCACAAACCAGAAGACACAAATAAAAATTAAAATGAAAATATTAAGTGTAAGATTCTTTTTAAGAGTTATCATATTTAGAAATAAACATTTATACTTATCTCCCCATGAGTTTTTAACTCATCTGAATAAAATATTGAATATAACTAACTGCCCCTTAGGATAAGAATTCCCCTAAGGATCATATTATATTATTTAGTTAATAATTATACCCTCTATAAAATATTCCCCTTACATTAGTATCATATTATTTATTTATAATTCTACCCCTTTTTACATCACTTTTACACTTTGTATTTTTTAAAATGTAATAGGAATATTCTATGAGGTACTAGAAAAGGGTTTGAGAAAAGAATACATTTGAAAAAGAATACTTGATCATATATAAATACATGAATGAATATTCAACCAAATAAAAAATGTAAGAAATTAAATCAAAATGATTATAGATGAGAAATTTATTCATTCTTGTTTACAAAATATAAATAATATAACAAGAATTTTATGAAAATTAGTCTTTTTTGGAGGCATCAATGATTTGAAAATTTTTCATAGATTCTTGAATTATTTCTATCGACTATCACTTTTTCCAAATGATCCACCTATGATTGGGTTTTCTTTTATAGTTTCTAAATCCTTTCCTCTTGGATATTAAATCTTTCATTATGTTCATTATTCTACTATTCTTGATGCTAAAACCTCTCTTACAATAGTTTATTTTTATCTTACTCATCTTTAATTCATTCTGAGAAATTTTCAAAATATTTATTCACAACATGTATCTCATTGATAAAAAACATTAATGTATTTTGAAATTATAAAACCTATTTACTATTTTTTTGGACCCATTTTTGAATGTTTCAAGAAACTTTACTTTTTTTCTTTATCCCATGTGAGACTATTGAAATAAAATTCAGTTTCCTCCAAATATATCTTAAAAATTCCAAGGTTTTCATCATGAATCTTTATGTCCTCATAAATACTTTGAGACCAATTCAAAATTTTTATGTAATTTCTTATGTGTTTCTATCTTTTCTTTAAACACATTGAATGCTGATTCTAAATGATTTAATCTATCTGTAAATGATTATAATAAATTCATATCCTTGTATTGGTTTTCCATCATCATATCAATTTTTTTATCTTAGAAAAATACGGAATTATCATCATCAAGTTTCTTAATGAATTATAAATATAATAAATTAATGATTTGTGATCATATTTTGAGATTTTGACTCTGATTGAATTATTTTTATTTTTATGATCTCTTCATTCACTAACATTCTTTTTTTAAAATCATCTTCTGAAACCTTTGTGAATTTTTAATTTCTATTTTAAAAGTCTTCTTGATTCCATTATTTTTTTTTGATTTTGATCATACATCTTGGATGAATAAATAGTTTACTGAAATAAAAGAGTCTTTTTCTTCTCCTGGATGATTAAATTTACAATACAATTTCCTGAGGAAGTTAATATTTTCAAAAAATATAGTTAATTTCTTAATGAAATCTTGTCTGAATGATTTTCCTTTTTCTTTTCTACTTGTTCATCATCATATTCTTCTTCTTTTTATTTTTATTTTTATCTTTCTTATTTTTATTCTCTTTATCCTTCTCCTTCTTATTCTTATTGTCCTTCTTCTTATTCTTATCAATATGCTTTATTTTAATCTATTTTCTAAAAAACATTGTCTTATTTTTCTTCATCTTATTCACATTTCCTTTTTTACTTCGTAAATTTGAGGATTGAGTCTCAAATCATATTTTCCCACTGGATTTGTTTCCTCAATAATTGAAAATTATTTTCCTTTGTTTTTGTCAGAGGGAATATTGACATATATTATTGATCCTTCCTTCAAAAATATTCTATCATCCGATTAAGGTAAAACAATTTTAGATGAGGCCAATTATACATCCTTTTAAAAAAATCACAATATTGTACTTTGGATAACTTTTTCTGATTCTTATTTTCTTTTACATAATTTTCCATTACATCCTCACCACATATTTTTTTAGGAAAATTTTTTGCTGGCTCAAGACCAAATTGAGGCTCTCCTTCTTTTCGTTATCCCTTTTTATTTCTCTATTCATTAACTAGATCCATTTGGTATTTCTTTTCATTATTTTATTTATTTTTCATAAGGGATTAAAATTTTATATTCTTTTTCTTTTATGTTCTTTCTTTGAGGTATAAGGTTCTACCTCCAATGAATAATATTTAAAATTCATCACAATGTTTTTTGATTCAGGGTCAAAAAACTCATTTATTGGATTGTGTCTTAATAGATAAAACTAATCTTCTAACTGATTGAATTAAATTTGATATGAAATTTGAAATATCTCAGGCTATTTTAAATCATTTTCTAATCAATCCAAGATAAATGGTGATAAATGAGTTAATAAACATTGACTTGGTATTATCTTTGGCCAAAATAAATGACCCAACAAGATTTATCTTAGACATATTTACAAGATAATTGATAAAAAACCTCATAAAATTTTAAAGTATCCATATATCATTTTCTCAAAATGAGATATCCTAGCATCCATGTGGCCAAAAATTTGTGATCGGTAATTAAATGAGTAATATTTCCTAGAAATTCAATTTTTTTGAAACAATGAATTTTTAGCCCTTCCTTTTAAAAGTTCCTATTGAATCTGGTAAATTTTTAGATGGGTAGAACATATATTCCTCATCATATAACCCAGTAAATCTAACAGTAGATTTTTAAGACATTTCATTTGTTTTTTCAGAAATTCTAAATGAAAAATTTTATTGTATTTCCTCATAATATTAATTCACTGAATCATAGAAATCATATAATAAATCTAGATAAAATAAATACATGTTTAGATATGGTTATTCAATGCATAAAGATTCCCAACATTGGAATTGATTCTTTCTCCTTAATGATGAATCATATTTCTCATAGAAGGATTTGAAAACTAGCCATTATCTAAAAGAAAACCATTTATTCTAATTTTTTTAAGGCTCAATCATATTAGGGTTGGAAATGTTGGAATAATACATGATGGAATCAGAGTATGGTATTTAAAATAGGCAATGCTTCATAGAGATTTTATGAGCTATGTGATGTGGGATAAGGTGTGGTTGCTATTTTATAGGAAAATTTGGGTGATAGTTTATATTTCAACGAGATCTAATGGCTGATAAATAATATCTTTGATCTGACAGTTGATATTGAATCTGAAGAAAGATTTAAAATATAATATCTTGAGGATTTAAAAATGAAATTATCTTAATCGGTATATATGATTTGATTTGAGATAAACAATTATCGTATTAAGTGAATAAGATTATGAGAAGTAAAACAATTTTGAGAAAACCATATTAAAAATAACAACAAAAAAAAGAGTGAAATTGATTAAAATAGAATAGTGTTAAATAATATAAGAGAGAATAATACCATATGTTATTAATATTTTCATAACTTTTTATATACCCCCTTTTATAATTTTTTATGAAATGTGCATAATTTGTGTTAAATAAGAATGTTTAAATATAAAATATAATTTTTGAGCACTATTTGAATTCCTCCAAGTTCCAATAAGTTTACTATTTTAATTATCACTCTATCCCTACATATAAAAATGTAATGGTTATTATTTTTTAGGATTCCTCATTCAATATAAAACATGTCATTAGAAGGGATCTTGGACTAATTATTCCATTTCGAGGGTCATATGGTCCACACAAAACACCCAAATGATCATTGAAGAAACTGGAAAATCCATGAAGATTGAATTACATTGCTCACTCCAGAAATCCAAATCCTTTAATTCTCCTCCAATTAATAGGGGACAATTAAATTCATATTGGAAAAACATTTCAAGGCCCAAATCCAAATACAAGTGGCCCAATAGTGGATTTTAAACCCAGCCCCCCATTCTATCTGGGAAATAAAATTATCACCCCATTATTACTTTTACTCCTTAAAGAGACATCCATTTGAGCATAAATATTTCAGTTTGAAAGAGGTGATATAGGTTTCCGGCTTTTTTGAATAAAGTGTTGGGATTTGATATCATCTTCCTATTCAAAATCCCATTCAAATTTTAGCCTTTAAAATGATTGGATTGAAATGGAATAATTAACATTTTTTCAAAAAACCACCACAATATTGTCTCTCTAAGTCCAATGGACACCAAATATTCAGAGTAGATAGAAGAGATAAATATATACAATGTGTAAAAAAATAATATCTCAAGATTCAGTATTCTAATCTATAAAAATGGGACAACATTTGGAGTTGCAGTTTTGGAATGAAAAAAGCCCACAACATTGGGTTATAAATACATCCCCCTACTCTGCATGCAAAAGGATGGAATTTCAGAGTAATGGAGGATACATTAGAATGAAAAAGGCCTTTTAAAAGGCTTAGGAGGATCTTCCAAACTCAAGTTTTCACTTGAGGAAGCTTTCTTCCTCTCTTTGTTTTAATTTACTTTTGTAGTTTTATTCGTTTGTAATTTACCAAGTTTTTGTCTTTGCAATTATGTTTTAATGCAAGTTTCAACTTCAATATCTATTATTATAATCCAAATTCTATAGTTTAACATTAATGTTTCTAAACTAGTTTAAATCAAGTTAAAACCCATTCTTTTGTTTTGCTTCCTCATTCAATTGAAAGTCTTTTTTTATCTCTCTTCAACGATCATGTGTGTGTTCAAAACACTACTGTTTTCTTATCCCATTCTTATCCCATTATTTATAATTCATGACCTTAAAAATATTTAAGTAGATTAATAATAATTTCAATAGCTGAGTAAATATACCATTGGGGTGAGTTATAATTTGGTAATATTAAGTTATTGAGAGCTTTTTCTGGATGAGTATTCTTTATGTAAATATTGTGTATATTGAACTTTATATGTCATGGATTAATGAAATGTTTTGTTTAATATATGAATTCCATGGATTATTGGAACAATAGATAAAATACCATAAAAAGTTAATGATTATTTCATAGGCCTTGCAAACAAACCCCCCAATCAAAATTCAATCAATAAAAACAATCGACTATAAAATGTATCATTGCCAAGGATTCAACCCGAGTGCTTCTATACTCATTAGTATAGCATATGAAAAATGAAAGGTCAATATGTGAAAATCGATCATGCTTTCAAAGGGAACCTTTTTTGGGGATGCTATAATTAATAAATCGTTAGTTTCTGGTTATTGTAAAAAACCTAAATTTAAAAAAATAATTGATAAAAAAACACAAAGAAAAAAACCACATTCTCATTAAAATCATAAATGGAAAACACATAAAGAAAAACCCATCTTCATATTTCTTCCAAAATCACTATAAATTCCCCATAGCCTCCCAAACAATCCCTTGGATTTTTTTGACCTTGAAATTGAGCGAACACTTCACATAAATAGGATGAACATATGAGATAATCAACTCAATCAAGAACATATCCTTGTCCAACCAATTGAATTAGATATAGATAATCCTAGGGATAAATCACTTAAATAACTCACTACCCCTAATATTAATTACCAACCCCTTGGTATTTAATATCCAAACATAGATTCTGAATTCTATCTCCAATCAGGTTTGATTCATCTTCACCTTCATGGGCTAGTTTGTGTGGATCCACCTATCCACCTTAAAGGGTTACAAGTGGTGTGCTCTACCATTAAGCCTCAATGGGTTTCTGAGGAACAAATCAAACATAGATAATTCCCTTTCTCCCTAGATAGAACATCTATGTCATGGATCTACTACCTTCCTCCTCGTTCCATAATGACATTGAATGACATGAAGAAACTCTTCATAGAGAAATTATTTCCTACTTTTCGTACTGCTTCTATCTGAAAGAAAATAAGAAGTATCTGTCAATTTCCAAATGAATGACTCCATGAGTACTAGAAGTGGTTCCAAAAGTTTGTTGAAACATGTCTACATCCCCAAATCCCATACCAAATCATGATCCAACACTTCTATGAGGGATTATTGGCTATAGAGAGAACCCTCATTGATGTCGCAAGTAGTGATGCTCTTGTTGATAAAAATCATGCAGCTCCATGAGATCTCATAAGAAACATGGATGAAAATAAATATAAATCACATACTCAAGAACACTCTCAAGTAAAAAATGTCCATGAAAATCAATCCCTAGAGCCTAACAAGATGACTGATAGGATGATTGACCTTATAGGTCTTGTGCGATAACTAGTTGTGGCGGCCGAATCCCCAACCTCATCTTCTCTATAATCTCTATTCCCTGGTCCTATCAAGATCTATGGAATTTGTAGCTCCCCATCTAAACTAATTGAAACATGTCCACAACATCAATAGGTTCCATCTGATTCATTCGGACCAATGGAGCTCAATGATGTATATGATCAAAGAAACACCAAACCTCAACAATCAGGTTTGTTCATTAGAAACATCAACCAACCCCACTCTGAGCCCTTCTCTTATTCCTTCAACCCTCTCTTAAAGTATGGTAATCCCATTTCACATCCCCCTCAATTCCATTCCCAAAACCCAAATCACATTCAATATGGTCAAGGTGTTGGTAACTTCCAAAAACCTTATCCTTTTATTCATCAACTTCAATGGAACAATCCTACTCATAGATTCCACTATCCAAGTGAGCCTTCCTAATTCCAAAACCAATAGAATCAATTTCCAAAGAACTAAAATCAATCCAATCCCAATCTAGGACAATCATCATATTCCCCGAAACCATCGGAATGATCAGTGGAAGATCTTGCCTCCTTCACCCATTTCATCCTTAAAAACATTAACACCCAAATTGGCCTACTTGCATCTCACATGATCCACCAAAAACAATCAAATTCTTCCTAACTCCCATCTCAACCATTAACCAACCCCAAGGGTAATGTAAGATCAATTTCACTTATTTTAGGAAAACAAATTTCAATGCTTCAAGATAATCATTCCAACTCCCCTTTAAATGTTGACCTAAAAAATTAAAAGAAAATTAAATTAGAAAGTGAATCTGAGTTCAATCCCTTTCCTACTTCCATTCCAATGAGGAACCCAATTCCTTTTCCTCAAGCCATTTCTAAGCAAAATAATTCCTTTAAACTTGATCCTAAAATTCAAGACATGTTTATATTTGTTGAAGTTAACATTTCCCTCATATATTCCATAATAGAAATCCCTAGGTATGTTATGTTTCTTAAGGAATTGTGAACCCACAAGAGGCAACATAGGACCTTCGAAAATGTTTCCACCCAACAGTATGTTCCCATAAAGTGAAAAGATCTAGAAACCTTTATGATTCCATTCCAAATTGGAAGTTTCAAATTCGATGATGCACTCGTAGACCTAGGAGCCTCAATTAATATCATGCCTAAATCCATCTTCTTCAACCTTGGTCTAGCTACATTACATACAATAGCTGTTTTCGTTCAATTGGCCAATGAAATCACAACCAGTCCCAAGGGAATAATTGAGGATGTCCTTATTCGTGTGGATGATCTCATCTTCAATGTTGATTTTTATGTCCTTGACATAGAAGGTGAGACAAAATATTCGCGATATCCCTTAATTCTAGGAAGACCATTCTTAATGATAGTAAGAACTAAGATGTATGTCCATTCAGACATCTTAACTATGGAATTCGGTGACCAACTGGTCAAGTTCAACATTTTCTAAGCCATGCGATACACATCTATAGATCACTCTGCATTCTTAATCCAAGATCTCGAGGACACTTCTAAGAGTAAACTAAACCTCATTTCATCTTCTTTATCATGTTCTAAAGGGAAATGATCTTATAATATCTGCACCATGATTAACCAATTCATAAATGGTGATGTTGATGCGGAACTTTCATTAATAGACTCGATAAATATAGGGGAATGTTAAAAATATCTTAAATCGCACTTCATCTATGATCTCTACTAATCCACCATGAATAATGTTAAGGAAAATGAGTCTGAAGAAATTGATGTCCCTTCCATCATTCCTAAGTTGTCTAACCCTCAAATGAAAGATGATACTAATATGAATCCTCTTCCTACACACTTGAAATATGAATTTATTTCCCATGATCACTCTTATCCTGTCATTGTCTCTACTACACTTACTGAAAATAAGGAGTCGAAACATTTTCATGTGTTAGAGGAAAACAAAAAGGCCTTATGTTGGACCCTATATGGAATACCAGGAATCAACCTTGCTCTTTTCATGCATCAAATCCATTTTTAGGAATTAACCAAACCAATTTGAGAACCAAAAAGAAGACTCAATAGACTCATACATGAGGTAGTCAGGGAAAATATCACAATGCTTCGTAAATATGGTAATGTCTACCCAATTTTTGATAGTGAATGGCTTAGTCCAATTCAAGTTGTACCAAAAAAGGGTGGGATAACTGTTGCCACAAATGAACATGGTGAGGTAATCACAACTAGAGTAAAGAACAAATGGAGTGTGTGCATCGACTATAAGAAATTGAATGTAGAAACAAGAAAAGATCAATACCATATTCAATTCCTTGATCAAATACTAGAATGATTTTCTGGAAAGTAACACTATTGATTTCTTGATGGATACACCGACAACTTCCAAATCCCAATCACACTTCAGGACTAAGAAAGGACTATGTCACGAACCGAATCTAGTCGCCAGCAAACCGGCACCCAACATGGATCATGGCAAGGCCCTAAGGGCGTTCCATATCCCCATGGGCTGTCACAAGTTCCCGGGTATCATTAATTTAGGTTTGGGGATGATTTACCCGAGTATGAAAGCATAAAACATCAAAAACAATCCATAATATAAATCTGTAATTTTTGAAACTAACATGTCTTAATAAAAAAACAAGAACAGAATAAATTGGTGTAAAGATAATTAAAATGGTCCAAATAAAAATAAATAAAGCATAAAGAAAGCAGCAAGTACCCCACACGACTAGGGTTTTCTCCCACAAGACGTCTCTACAACTTTGCCACAAGGATGGGGACTAACACCCCGGACCGCCATCACCCTTAGCCATTCCTTTACCTGTGTCAAACATAACCAAGTCTACTTAAACCTAAGGGCTGAAAGTAGGGTGTGAGCCTATTCCCAGTAGGATACCACCCAATTATTCCAAATATCATGCAATACAATCTGATAAAGCAAGCAGTTTTAATAGGTAAGGAAAATGAGTGTTAAAATTCCAAGAAATGTAACTTTCATTTGAAAATAGTTTTCAAACCAAAATTTTTAGAATGTCCACACATTTTAATATAAATGTGGATACTGTAATTTACTTCCAAACACACCCTAATACAATGGTAAATACTACAAATTCAGTGAGAAACAACATTGGGAACACCTGTAGGCACTAGGTTGTCTTGGGCCCTATGTACCTCGTACCTCGGTGTAAAGTAACCATAAAAAAATCCATTATCATGCACGAGCCACTAGTAGGGAACATACTCATAACCTAGTGTTCCCAAATAATCATTCACATATTTTATCTAGAGTTTTCATTATCCAAATTCTATGTGAAACAGGGACAAAACCCATCCGGTCCACTAGCCATACTAGTACAAATCCACCCCACCCAGGTACTCGGGCTTCCCCTTTTGTGATCAATAAATTTCAGCATGCAACATAAATCAATTTTCATATAAAACATCATTACTGGTCAAACACAACCAATACATTATCTATCGCATTTTATACCACTTAAAACACGCAACAAAACACTTAGAATTTTCTTAAAAACAACCTATCAAAAGCTCACATTATTTTGCACCAAAAATTCTTTGAAATATCTACTTTTCACACTATGTTCACAATTTTAAGTCACAAAAACAAAATTGAAGTTCAATACCTTTTAATGTAACCAAATATTCATTTATGGGGCAGCCCCATGTGAACCAAGAAGTTATATCCTTTAAAGACCCCCGTTTTCACACAAACATGGCACTTTAAGCCCATTAGCTTCCCAAACACCATCTAAACAAACTTTCGCAGAAACATCCAAAAACAATAAACATTAGAAACATGATTCCCAATCCTAAAAAAAATTCATTAAAATCAATTATGTATTTATAGGACAACCCCAAATGGACCAATAAAATATTTGTATGTAAGACCCCCAATTTCACCACAAATTGGCACTTAAAATTCATTGGCCTTATAAATGCCACTAAAACCAATTTTTACAGAATCATTAAAATGGAATAAACATTCAAATACCAAAAACACAGCCATCTATGTCACAAAAATTACTTGCAAAATGGAATCACCTACCAAAAGAGTCAAGAACCGCAAATCCTAGTGTGGAACTTCAACCGCACCACCACCGCACCCCAAGGGAGTGAGATCAAACTTAAAACACAAGGATTGGACCACGAAACTCAAAATGAAACCCTAGGTACTAATCCCTAGCTTCTAGACATTTAGGGATTAGTGAAAAAAGGAAGAAAGGTTAAGGAAAAGGAAGGAACTGAGAAGGATAGTCACTTGAGAAATATGGATGATTTTATCAACCTGAGAATCTCGGACCTAATTCGCAATAGATACGATCTAAAAATTGGTGGAAAAGAAGCTATGGGTACGCCTAGCTATAGTGGTAGCAGGTGAGAGGTGGAATCACCGAAAAAGAATAAAAAAAGAATATTTTATGAAATAATTACAAAATAATTTTAAAATTGGAAATGGGCTTTCCGGTTTGCCCAATACCTAATTTACCTCCCAAATCCAAGATGCTAATGAATTTTTAATGGGCCCAAATTTTTTTGGTGGTTTGAATAGTTAAATAAAGGTCATTTTTAATGTTTAATGGGTCAAAAAGGTTTATAAACAAAGGAGTTATTAATGAAACCAAATTTATTTTCAAAACTAGAAATGGACTCTCGGGTTGGCCCAAATTTTGGAAACCCACCATTTCCTTCAAAAATGCATGGAAAACCACCAAACCAAAGAAAGAAAGTAAATTAAATGAAAAATAGCTTTAAAATATGTCATTTATGTGACAATTATCCCCCCATGATGGACTTTCCTCCCAAGAAAGTCATCATGAAGCTTGATTGAAAAACAATAACGGGTACTCTACCCCGACCCATGACTTTCGATCCCATGTCTCATGTGTATCATTCCCATGATGCCAAAGAATCTTGGACTAATGGAATAGACTTACCTTGAAGTATATGCTCTTGGTAGTCCACTATTTTCATCGGCCTCTCAACAATAGACAAGTCAGACTCTATCTTCAGCTCTTCCCAACTCAATACATGGGACATATCCGGGTAGTATTTCATCAATTGAGAGACGTGGAAGACATCATGGATGGAAGTAAACTGAGAACGTAAGTCCAACATTTATTCCACCTTTACAATATGCTCAATGATCTCAAACGGCCCGACATACCGCGACATCTGCTTACCTCTCTTCCACAATTGATGATGGACCAGACGAGGGGCCACATTCAAGAATACCCTGTCACCCATAGAAAACTCTAGGTCTCGACGCCTCTGCTTAGCATATGATTTATGACGACTCTGAGCAATCAATAAACGATGCCTGATCAACTTTACCTTCTCAGAAGTCTCCTACACAAGGCTCGGCCCTAATAGTGAAGTCTCTCCTACCTCAGCCCAACATAGAGGGGACCGACATGGCCGACCATAGAGCGCCTCAAAAGGGTCAATTCGAATCGAGGATTGGTAACTATTATTATAAGAAAACTCAACCAATCCCAAATGTCTATCCCAAGAACCTCCAAAGTCCTGGACAGATGCATGAAGCATGTCCTCTAAAATCTGATTTGCCCACTCTATCTGACCATCCGTCTGAGGGTGGTATTCAGTGCTCATCTTGATCTGACACCTCAAGGCCTTCTGAAGGCCTTCCGCAAATAGATAAGTGAAGCGAGGGTCTATATCTGAGACAATTTCAAACGGTACTCCATGGAGTCTCACCACTTCCTGAAGAAACAAAAGGCCCAACTCATCCACTTTAGTTGTATCATTTATTGGAATGAATTGTGCTGATTTGGTTAGACGATCGATCACTACCCAAATGGAATTCTTACCCTCAGGTATACGAGGTAAGCCAAAAATGTATTCCATAGCAACGTCTACCCACTTCCAGGTATGAATGGGTAGTGGCTGGAGAAAAACGGAAGGCCTTTGGTTCTCTTCTTTCACCTACTGGCTTGTGTAGAAACTCGAAATAATATCCACTATGTCTCATCTCATACCAGGCCACCAAAACTGCCGACGGACATCATAATACGTCTTTGTGGCACTCAGATGGACAACCCACTAAGACTGGTGGCTATCCTGCATAACCACCTTCCGTAGAGATAATGGCACTACCGAACGGCCCTTGAAGCACAAGATTCCCTCAGGAGATGATGAAAAATCAGGGGATGTCTCCCCACCATGAAGAAACTACTTCGACCGCTGATACTGCTCATCACTGGGCTGTTCCTGCAGAATCAACTCCACTAAAGAAGGAGTCAACTGGACGCTCACAAAGAATGCCCCTTCACTGTGTTCCCTGGTCTCCATATGAATCTGAGAAAAGATCCCCATCAATGACCACTCATCATTGGACTTCCTCAAATCCGGTACTAGAACCCTTCTGCTCTGGGAATCGGCCACTACATTACCCTTACCTAGGGTATAGGCAATTTCAATGTCAAACCCCTGCAAGTACTCAATCCAGCGACGCTGCCTCAAGTCGAGGTCCTTCTGTGAGAAGATATAAGACAAGATTTTTTGATCAAAGAATACAACAAACTTCTCCCCAAAGAGGTAGTGATGCCATGTCTTCAAATCATGCATCACCGCTGCCAACTCCAAGTCATGGGTCGGGTAGTTATTTTCATGTGGTCGAAGTTGGCGAGAGCCATACACGACCACATGATCATCCTGCATATGCACACACCCAAGACCCATACCTGAAGCATCACAATAGACCACATATCCCTTTCCTGCCTTTGGTAAATTAAACACAGGGGTGGTAGTCAACCACCTCATCAGCTCCTCAAATGATGCCTGGAATTCTAGACCCCATACGTACTCCACCCCTTTCTGGGTGAGGGAAGTCATCGGTGAAGCAAGCCGAGAGAAATCCCAAATGAATCGCCTGTAATAACCAGCCAGGCCAAGGAAACTCCTGATCTTGAACACATTCTTCGGCTGCTCCCATGACATAACTGAACTAATCTTCTCTGGATCCACTGAAACCCCCTACTCAGAGATCACATGCCCTAGAAATATCACTTCTCTGATCCAAAAAGTGCACTTTGACAACTTTGCATAGAGGCGGTGATCTCTTAATGTACCCAAAACTATCCTTAAGTGATGTTCGTGTTCCTCCTCAGAGCTTGAGTATACCTGAATGTCATCCACAAACACCAAAACAAAGTAATCGAGATACTGATCGAACACCCTGTTCATGAGTTCCATAAAGACTACTGGAACATTGGTCAATCTGAAGGGCATGACCAAATACTCAAAGTGGGTGTACCTGCTTCGAAAGGCTATATTTGGGATATCTGACTCTTTCACCCGAAGTTGATGATACCCCGAACATAGGTCTATCATTGAGAACCACTTTTCCCCCTTCAACTGATTGAACAAATCATCTATTTTGGGAAAAGGGTATTTATTCTTAATTTTTACCTTATTCAGCTTCTGGTAGTCAATGCACAACCAGAGGGATCCATCAGCCTTTTTTGTGAACGACATAGGAGCGGCCCAAGGAGAGTCGCTCGGGTGAATGAATCCTTTGGATTCTAAGTCGCCTAGTTGTATCTTTAATTTCCTCAGCTCAGTGGGGTTCATATAATAAGAGGGAGGAGATATCAGTTGTGTTCTCGACGCCAGATCAATTGAAAACTTCATATCCCGCTCCTGGGGAAAACATGAAAAATCATTGGAGAATACCTCCGGAAACTCGTTCACTACATGAGGTAATGAAACTTCAAGGGAAATACCATCCTCTATCATGAGTGAAGATAACTGGAAGATAACACTTCCCAACTCTGGGAGTGGAGGCCCTGTGTGACCTGACCGAGGATCCCATTCTCCAAGAAATACCTGACGACTCCCATCAGGTGCCGCAAAACTCACACATCGTCTGTAGCAATCGATGTGTTTCTGGAAGTGTACTAGCCAATCCATCCCAAGTATGACATGAAAAGATTCCATATCTAAGACAAATAGGTCCCACACCATCTCGACCTCTGACATAGAAAGCGCACACGAGGGGCACCTAAGGCCCTGCTCCTTCTTCTTTCCCAGCGGTGTCACCAACTCCATCACAAAATACATAAACTCAGTTGGAAAATTCAAAATGTCCACAAAATGGGCAGAAATGAATGAAACAGAGGTACCGGAGTCAAAAAGTGTAGTAGATATAGAAGATGTGATCAAAACGGTACCTCGAACTATGAACAGTCCTGCCTCTGATCCTGCTGGTGCCTAATCCACTGCATGGAGATGTCCAGTATCTGCCTGAGGACGACCGCTAGTCTGTGGTTGTGCCCTGAACTGGATCTGCCCAAAGGATGATCCAACCCTTCTCCCACGATTGCCAAATCGAGATCCCCCAGTCCTCCATGGCTCAGACTTTGTTGGCACTCCTCTTGAAACCACTGACCCTGCCCCACTCGGAAGTGGACGTGCCACATCACAAAAACACTTCAAATGCCCCATACATCCACGCTGGTAAAAAGGCTTCGGTGGATGTGTACATGCTGGTCGGATACTCCCAGTCCTCCCACATTGGTGGAACATGACCGATATCACATCAGAAGCCGCAGAAGAAAACATCCTGGAAGAGTGGCCTGAACTTCCCCCTCCTTTCTTCACATGATCCTCCTGCTTCCTTTTCCTCTCTGAGGAGATTCCACTGCCCACTGCTGATACTGAACCATAGAAACCATCCCTTCCTTTCCTATCAATCTCCACCATGAACGCCTGATTAGAGACCTCAGTATAGGTCCTCAGATTAAACAAGAACACCTAGGAGTATATCTCTGGTCACAAGCCTTTCTCAAAACTATGGGCCTTTGCTTGCTCAGTAGAGATAATTTCTGGAGCATACCGAACCAACTCAGCGAAACCGTTGGAATACTCCATCACAGATAGATTTCCTTGAACAAGTCCCATGAACTCTCTAGACCTAGCATAAGCCAACACCTCAGGGCAGTACTGTTCATTGAAGACACCCTTGAAATCTCCCCAGCGCATTCTCTCATCCTTCCCAGACTGAAGCACTGACTCCCACCATTTACGGTTGGGACCCTCCAATATAAAGGAGGAACGCTTCACCCTGGGCTCATTGGGTGTTCCCAGGAACTCAAACATACCCTCGATCTTCTCGAACCATTCCTCTGCTTCTTGGGGTTCTGAGCTACCACGGAAGGTTGGAGGCTTATTTTTCAAGAACACATGGGACTTGTCCTTTATAGGACCAGTATCATCCTCCCAAACAGAAGCTAGAACTAGAGATGGTCCATATCCTAGAGCCTGTACAGCCCAGACCACGTCCTCGACTAGCCTCTGATCAATTGGTGTGGGAGAACTCTCTGAGGCTTCCTCCCGTGGGTGCGTGAGAGCTTTCTAGGGAGGCATGTTTCTACAAAATGCAACCATCCCAAAATAATAATCAATACCACAATGATGAAAATTTTAATCAAATACATCAAAAATAAATAATCTAAACACATTCCAGTAATAAAAGAAACAACTACTCCACATCTGCCGAATGTCCACATGTGGTCTGCAGCCCACACGCCTCACCTGGATTTGAAGTCAATCCATAAATTCCAACATCCCCAGGTGACTCAAGTTCTTCTATGAGAGATGCAGGCTGGGAACCCTACTCCCAACCAAAACCCCGATCCCCCACAGTACTAGATCTTGTCTATCCCGACTCATCCCAAAAATTGTAATATATCCCAAAAATTTTAACCTCCTTTGATACCATTTTGTCACGAACTGAATCTGGTCGCCAACAAACCGGCACCAAACCCGGCTCATGGGAAGGCCCGAAAGGCATTACCTATCCCCATGGGCTTGTACAAGTTCCCGGGTATCATTAATTTAGGTTTGAGAACGATTTACCCGAGTATGAAAGAATAAAACATTAAAAACAATCCATAATATAAATCTGAAATTTTTGACCCAACATGTCTTAATAAAAATAAACCAGAACTAAATACATTGGTTTAAATATAATTAAAGTGTTCCAAATACAAATAAATATAGCATCAAGATATCAGCAAGGACCCCACATGACTAGGGTTCGTCGCCCACAAGTCATCTCTACAACTCCGCCCCAAAGATGGGGACTAACACCCCGAACCGCCGTCACCCTTTGCCTTTCCTTTACCTGTGTCAATCATAACCATGTCTACTTACACCCAAGGGGTGTAAGTAGGGTGTCAGACTATTCCCATTCGGATACCACCCAATGATTCAAAATATCATGCAATACAATGTGATAAAGCAAGCAGTTTAATAGGTAAGGAAAAAAAGTGTTAGTATTCCATGAAATGTAACTTTCATTTGAAAACAGTTTTCAATCCAAAATTTTCATAATATCCACAAATTTAAATATAAATGTAGATACTTTAATTTACTTCCAAACACACCCTAAGAAAAGTGTAAATACTACAATTCCAATGAGCAACAACATTGGGAACACCCCTAGGCACTAGGCTGTCTTGGGCCCTATGTACCTCATACCTCGGTGTAAAGTAACCATAAAAAATCCATTCTCATGCATGAGCCACTAGTAGAGAACATACCCATAACCTATTGGCCCCAATAATCATTTACATAGTTTATTTAGAGTTTTAATTATCCAAATGCTAAGTGAAAGAGGGACAAAACCCATCCGGTCCACTAGTCGTACTAGTACAAATCCACCCCACCTAGGTACCCGGGCTTCTCCTTTTGTGCTAAATCAATTTCATCATGAAACATAAATAAATTTCCATATAAAACATCATTACTGGTTTAACACAACCAATACAATAGCTATCACATTTTATACCACTTAAAACACGCAACAAAACACTTAGATTTTTAATAAAAACAACCTCTCAAAATCTCACATTATTTTGCACCAAAAATTCTTTGAAATATCTAATTAACACACTATGTTCAAACTTTTAAGTCACAAAAACAAAATGGATGTTCAATACCTATTAATGAAACCAAATATTTAGTTATGGGGCAGCCCCATGTGGACCAAGAAGTTATATCATTTAAAAACCCCCGTATTCACACAAACACGGCACTTTAAGACCATTTGCTTCCCAAACATCATCTAAACAATCTTTTTCAAAAACATCCAAAAACAATTAAAATTAAAAAAAAGATTTCCAGTCCTAATAAAATTCAATAAAATAAATTATGTAATTATAGGACAACCCCAAATGAACCAATAACAGATATCTATGTAAAACCCCCAATTTCACCAAAAGTTGGAACTTAAAATTCATTGGATTTATAAATGCCAATAAAACCAATTTTTTCAAAAACATTAAAATGAAATAAACATTCAAATACCAAAATCAAAGCAATCTAAGTCACAAAAATTTCATTCACAATGGTATCACCTACCAAAAGAGTCAAGAACTGCAAATCCTAGTGAGGAACTTCAACCGCACCACAAGGGAGTGAGATTGAACCTAAAACCAGAGGATTGGACCAAGAAACTCAAAATGAAACCCTAGGTACGAATCCCTAGCTTCTGGACATTTGGGGTTTAAAGAAAAAACGAAGAATGCTTAAGGAAAAGGAAGGAACTTAGAAGGATAGTCACTTGAGAAATCTGGATGATTTTATCAACCTGAGAAGTTCGGCCCTACTTTGCAACACATACGATCTCCAAAGAGGGGGAAACGAAGTCGGGGGTCCGTCTAGGTACGGTGGGAGTAGGAGAGAGGTAGAATCACCGAAAAAATATAAAAATTGAATATTTTATGAAATAATTACAAAACAATTTGAAAACTAGAAATGAGATTTCGGGTTGGCCCAATACCTAATTTGATCACCCAAATCCAAGATGCTAATGAATTTTTAATGGGCCCAAATTTCTTTGGGTGTTTGAATAGTTAAATGAAGGTCATTGTGAATGTTTAATGGGTGAAAAAGGTTTAAAAACAAAGGAGTTATTAAAGAAACAAATTTTATTTTCAAAATAGGAAATTGACTCTCGGGTTGGACCAAATTTTAGAAACCCACCATTTCCATCAAAAATGCATGGAAAACACCCAAACCAAATAAAATTTTTTAATTAAATGAAAAATACCTTTAAAATATGTCATGTATGTCACCGACTACTTTCACGTGCCCCTTTGGAACATATGCATATAGAAGAATGCATTTTGGCCTTTGAAATGCTCTTACAACATTCCATAGGTGTATGATGAGTATATTTTCTAAATTCATTGAACACTGGATGTATGTCTTCATGGATGACTTTTCCATTTATAGTGAGTCATTTTAATCTTTCTTGAACTCACTCTCTCTAGTTCTTCTAATTTTTTTCAAGTTTAATCTTGTGTTAAATGAAGAAAAATGTTACTTCATGGTTGTAATTGGTAATCTTCTTGGGCATATAGTTTCACAAGATAGTATTGAAGTTGATACTACCAAAATAAAAGTGATCCAATTACTTCTATAACCCAAATCTGTTCAAGACATCTATTCTTTCCTAGGTTATGCTGGTTTCATTCATAGATTCATCAATAAATTCAATAGAATTTTCATCCCACTAACTCAGTGGCGCCAAAATGATGTCACTTTCAATTTTAAGGATGTTTTCAATAGAGACTTTGTAGAACTCAAAACTAATCTTACATCTTCCCCGATAATCCAACCCAGAAATTTGTCCCTACCATTTGATTTGACATGTGATTCTTCTGATAGATCCTTTGGGGATGTTATTGGTCAATTAAGAGAAAATATTTTTCATGTCATCTATTATGCCTCAAAAACATTGGATGAAACTCAATCACCCTACACTATGACTAAAAAGGAAGTTTTAGTAGTGGGTTTTTCCATAGATACATTCTATCTCTATCTCTTAGGTTCCAAAATGATCTTATTCAAATACCATTCTGCTATAATGTTCTAAATCAAGAAAACTGACTCCAAACCGAGGCTATTAAGATGAATCTTAATGCTTCAAGAGTACGACCTTGAATTAGAAGATAGACCTAAAAAATAAAACCCTATAGATAATAACATGAGTATAATTTATAATTATTATCATTCAGAAATAAAAGATCCTAAATTCCCCCCTAATAACCTTTCATTTCTCACTCCAAAAATACCATGGTACTCCCCCATTGCAAATTACATGGTTTCTGGTGTTTTTCTTGAAATGTTTTCAAAAGAACAAAAAATGACGTTGAAAAGTGATTCAAAATTCTATTTTTGGGACGATAATAAACTTTGTAAAACTACGGATGACATGGTAATTTTTAGAGGTGTCAATGAAGATGAACATTCCTCAATCATATAATTTTGTCACTCACTTCCTAGAGGTGGCCACTTTGGACCACAAACAGCCTCCAAAAAGGTCCTAGAATCTGGATTTTCCTGGCCTTCACTTTTCAAGGACCCACATGAGTTATTTAAATCATATCTGACTTGCCAACAGTTTGGCACAATTTCGAGGTGAAATTAAATGCCCTAAAAGCCATTAATTTTCCGAGAGATC
Source organism: Viscum album (assembly GCA_963277665.1). Taxonomy (NCBI): domain Eukaryota; kingdom Viridiplantae; phylum Streptophyta; class Magnoliopsida; order Santalales; family Viscaceae; genus Viscum; species Viscum album. The sequence continues at coordinate 732,426,587 of OY728141.1, forward strand.
TTCAATGTTTGGGGGATTAATTTCATGCGGCCATTCCCCTCTTCCAATGGATTCTCATATATTTTTCTTTTGTTTGATTGTTATTCTAAGTGTATTGATGTTAAAACCACTAGAAATGATGATACACATATGATTAGTTAGTTCTAAAAAACACACATCTTCCACCGATTTGGAACACCACATGCCTTGATAAGTGACATAGGATCCCATTTTTTTAATAGAACCACGGAATATTTTTTTGAAAAATAATTGTGTTATACATAAAACATCAAAAACATATCACCCCGAAACAAAGGGAATGGATGATCTTTTTAATAGAGAAGTAAAAATAGTGCTTGTGAGAATTGTCAAAACTACCAAGAAAATAATGGCATAAAAGACTTGGTGAAGAACTTTGGGCTCATCGAAATGCCTATAAAATACCCATTTGGATGTCACCTTTTAAGATAGTTTTTGGTAAAGTAAGTCATTTATTAGTAAAAATCCAACATAATACTTTTTGTGCTGGGAAAACCTGTAATTATGATTGTGAAAAATCTTGATAAGAAGGATTGTTGCAATTGGCTGAACTGGAGGAGCTTCGAGTTGATTCTTATGAGAATTACAATTTTTAAAAAGAAAAGGCAAAGGTACTCCTTGACAAATACATCCTACAAAAGGTATTCCATGATGGTGAAAAGTTATTCCTCTTAAATTATCGATTACGTCTTCACTTTGGTAAGATTAATTCTCATTGGGGTGGTCCTTTTGTTATTAATATTGTTTACCCATTTGGGGTAGTACAACTCAAAGACCCCTCTTAGAAAAGGAAATTTACAATTAATGGACATCAGTTAAAGCATCACCATGAAAAGAAACACAATCCAAGAACCACATCGACTTCTATTGGATCCCCAACTTCTACAATTGACCCACTACTAGATGTAGTTGGGAACCCACCAAATCCAAACTGGGGGCACCCATTTCCCTTTAACTCCTCTACTCCCCCACTATAGAGACCCGAAGCTTGACGTACATGGACATTAAATTAATTTTGCGGAATACTTAGTACATAACAAAAAAAGACACACAAGGACCGTAATAGTTTAGTGTCTTTAGAAACATGGAACGCAATCTTCTAATCGTGGTGAAAGATCTTCAACATCCCCCATAAAGATCTTCCCCCTTTTTTCTTACCTAAAACCTTTCTTTTTTATCCTGGGGAAAAGAAAACATAAAAAGGGTTAGCTCAAATGCTCAGTAATGGTAAGCAATGAGAAAATAAAACAAACCATATACATTTTAACATAAAAACATGTACATAATGTTTAAACATAGAATTCTTGTGCAATGACATAAAATATGGAAGTACGTAAGGCATAGATCAAAATAGAACATCAATCATGATAAAATAGCTTGTAAATAAAACTTTTAATTGTGGAAAAACATTAAGCATATGATATGATTTCCATATTAGCCAAGGCATTGCTGCCAAGACCATCTTAGTGGACAAAGTCCCTTCCTGAATCGAGTTCACTCCTCGTTCCAGTCTTGTATTACTAAACCGGTTTAACCTGCCTTTCCATCAATGTCTATCTCATGAGATATAATTATTTACCCAATTCATTGGAGGGATATATAGGTCCCACCCATATCATAATGAAATCATTCTTACTTGTGCCACAAAATAAACATACATCATTCATAAAAACCCAATAATATATAATGGGTTTCATAGACATGATCCCATCATCACATAATCTATATAAAAGAAATGGATATCATTTCATAATAAGAAAATTGAAACCATGTAAATCATAAATACATTATACATGAAACATAATCATATTAAATAATGTCAACTTAGATGAAAAATGGTTTTGATAAAACAGTTGAAATGAATTCTTGAGGAAAATATCCGTTCTTATTCAAAATCATTTTCTTTTCACAAAAAATGATGCAATTTTAAAAGAAAAGGATTTTGTTGAAAATATTCATGAAATATTTTAGAGGAATATTCATGAAAATAAGGCTTTATAAAACCATAAAAATTCATCTGTGCCGTATAAGTTAACAAAAATATTCTTCTCGTACTTTTGCCGGAAAAGTCAAAAAGTACCTCGTAAAAGAATGATTCCATACATACCATGTAGTAAAAGTCAAAATGGGTAAAAATTACATTAAACATACATGAAACCATTTTTAGAAAACATGGACATGTATGGGAACAATAACCCCAGTAAATACTTACGAATAAACAATCTCGGATAGGAACGAGAGTAGAAAAGTTATCCCTTACCTTATGTCCGATATGCTTCGTACGTTTCCAAACCTCCTGTATATTTATTTAAATAATTTCATTGACTTAGTACAGAATCATATTCAATGTTATTATATCTTATATGGTTCACTTATGACTTTATATTACCCGTTCTTTTGTAAATTCATGTTAAAGTAGTGTTTTGGGTAAAATCGTTTCATTTGTCATTCGTGTTTTAACTTGTAATTATTCATATGATGACTTAGATCATGATTACATACATAAAGAATGTAAAAGATGATTTATATAATATATATTCAGAATATACATATATATAATAAATCGATAAATGGAAATAAATACACCGTTCATGGAGATGGTAGGCCGTACATACGCATGAATGTTGTTTTCGTTTCCTCGTTGAATTGAATTGAATTAATTGGATGACATACATATATATATATATATACATAAATCTAGTATCATTATTATGTCATATATTTCATGATTACTTATTATATATACTTTATAATCATTTAATAATTGTTAATCATTGAGAATGAATCCCATCGCGTCATGGAGACAGTATTCTGTACGTACGCACGAGCGATGATATCGTTCCAATGAGCATGGAATTTTTTTGGAGTGTATGTATACTATTATAGAATCAATATCACTTTATAATAATCATATATAGTTATTATTTACACCATTATACCCATCCAAGTAAGGTGGTGGTGGAAAATAGATTACACCACGGCGTGGAGACGGTATTCCGTACGTACGCACGCGCGGTGATTTAATTTTCCGTAGGATTGATAAGGGGTGAAATAGGGTTGTTTCATATTTATAATAACATATATGTATATTAGGGATACTGATGCTATTACCCCATAATGAAACAACTAATGAAGAGGGAGTAGAAGAAGAATGGAACTTGAAGAAAACGGTAGATGGTATTACCTCTTTCTCGAAGTGACTCCTTTAAACTTTATATTAAGGCACTAGAGTTGGTATTTTGAGAAGACCAGTACCTTTAGTAGGTTTCTATGGAAGTGGGGAAGTAAAATGGTCAGGGGTTGGCCGAGAATGAGGGCTCAATTTGGTGTGAGGAAAAGAGGGAGGAGGTGCCCTTTTATAAGGGAGGAGAGGGGCACCTTTGGAAAGTGTGGAAATATTATTTTATTATAGACATATCTTCGGTTTCAAAAGGTCAAAAAATAATTAAAGATGAAGATAAGATGACTCATGGTCGAAATAAAATCATCCAATCATAATTGGACATGTTTTGGAAAATATTGTAATCATTATAATCTTATTTAATTACATCATTTATTAATGAGGTAAATACTTCATCATTATTATGTCATAAATAATTTGATTTATTTGGTGTCTAAAAATTATAAAAAAATATAATTATGTAGTAAATATTTTTAAATTTCCAATGAATATTTATAGTATAAAATATAATTTATATAACCCCTTATAAAAATTAATTACTAATGAATTTTTGTTAATGTCAATTTTGTCATTACATTAAATTAATTAATCCAAATTGTCATTGTCACTACCAAGTGGATCAATGGGGTCCCAAAATCGACCCAAGGATGCCCATGGTCGGACACTACTTATCCAATAATGTTAGGACAAGTTTCAATGTAATTTTGAATTATCATAATATTCTTTTAACCTTGAATTACCCTATTTACCTTTAACTATGGTAAATAAAATTTACCGTTGTTACTATTCATAAAGCCCAAAAATAAAAAGTAGCCTATTAATATAATTTGGACCCACTGATTCCAAATATGGAATCCATTTTTATATATTCAATACATAGAAGTTGTAGAAATTAAATTAAAATTAATCCTATTGTTAAGCAAAAGGGTTTTAAAAGTTAAAACATTGGCAAAAATTGAATTTATTTAACCTACGAATTCAATGTAAAATCAAGGCTAATGAAATTCATTATATTAAATGGTAAAAATATATTCTATTTATACATTAATACCATTAAATATTACAATTTAACCACATAATTTATTATGATGAAAAAAGTTGTTTTTAATTAAAATATAGCGTGTTTTTACTATTTATTAAAATTTGAAAGTTATCAGAATAATAAGAAAAAATTATCCAAGGTAAAATTTTATATCCTAATTCTAAATAATAATTTTATTTTGTAAAATTGAACTTATAAACATGTCAAAAACTTGATTTAATGTTGATGCGCCATCAAAAGGAGGCAAAACAGCATTTTTTAAAAATTACATATTTTACCAGAAAAAATTTATTTTGTTTTTATACCATGTTCTAGAAAATGTGTAAGATGAATAATAATGTTATAAAATTAAAAATATTGATAATAATATTCATAATGGCTAGTTCATAATAATATTATAATAATATATCGTTGTTTAGTAAAACTCGGTATTGCGTACACCACACGCTATCAAGGAAGGTTGCGATTGCGTGTAATGCAAGCCAAGTCAGGGTTGCGTGTTGTGCAAGAATCCTTTATTATTTCGTATAACAGAATCCAACCATATTTCATTTATACATTGAATATATATATATATATATATACAGTCAATGTTGCGTAGAATGATTATTATAAAACGAACATCAAATTGTGTGTAACACAATCTAAGAATAGTGTTGTGTATACTTCAGGCTAATACAGTATGGTGTATAGTACAAGATAATCTTGTTGTAGCATAAAACACATGACATCAAATAAATTAAAGAGAATACTTATCATAAAATATCGGGTTGTTACATTCTACCACCCTTAAAATGAATTTCGCCCTCGAAATTCGTCGTGGTTATAAATCTTTTACTATTCATAGAAACCAAAATCATAAAAAAGAATACTGAAACTTACTTTTAAAAACTAAAGTATAAAATTTAATGATTACCCAATGTAACTCATCACTAGGTTTCCATATAGGAGAACATGGGTGAAAATATGGATATAGAAGAAAAATATAACCATCATGTTCTGATGGAGAGTGGTAGAGAACATGGCTATGAAAAAGCCATCAATCACAAAGCCATACATTTGTGATTATCTAAGGTACCATCTGATTAATCGGGTATAAGAGAACTAGGACAACATTTTTGGTTTTCAATATCATTTACCTAAATTTTAAAATTTTGAATTAGAAGAAATACTTGCTTGATTTTGGTACAATCTCACTGTTGTTCGTGCTTTGAACAATTTCCACTTCATCACTTAAAGAAATGAAGTTGAATTTGTTATTCGTGAAGTGTTAAAAGATCATGTGATAGAATGATGGGTCATTCCATCTGTTTCAAACAAAAGGTTACCAAAAGTTATGAAATATACAGAAGTCCATCTATGGTGATATTAATCATATATGGTTCCTAAAATGGACTTATACTTCGTAAATCATACTTCATAATATAATAAAACTAGTTTCTACTAAACAAGGACTTCCTGTAGGCCAGTGGTAGGCGATAAATGCCAGTCGCACTTCGGTTGTGGGTTCGATTCCCACAGCCTGGTCCGACGCAATGGGTTGTCGTCCGTCCTACAGGTTGTCCTTTTTCTAAAATTACATTACTATAACATCCCATCAATAATATCAAAAAACGTTTTATCCTTAACCAATACTAACTTATGTCCAACATAATCCATTCCAATCTTTAGGTTTATCTAAAATACTTCGGTCCAAGGTCATTGTATAAAGAAAATGATTACTTGAAATGTCACATAACAATCACGTGAATTCCATCATTTATCCCCCATATATCATAATATATATCTTGTTTAATACCTTAGTCATCTATTCTCTTGAAGAATGAATACCCATTGAACCTTAGTGAAAACATGAATGCAGTTAAAAGATAACACCTTCCACATACCAAAATCCTCAAAATGCTATCTACTCGAACCATGATATTACTTAGTCCTTATATCAATCATGAGCTCATGAATTCTGTCAGACATTTCATTTCCTCCTTATCCCTTCATTATGCTCATATCACCTACTTTCCAAAATATTTGAATCACTTTTCATGGTTTCCGGTACCATAAAATTATTGAAATCCACAATAGAATAATCAAAAATATTCTAATACACCATAAAAGTACCTCAACAACATTATTCTTGAATACCAATACATAAAAACTTGAATCCATTCTCTTAAATGATTGTCCTAGAATAAGTCCTTCCTTGATTTATAAGTAACTTTTTAGGTTAGGGTATTGAGTCGAGTAATGCCCATGTTCTCCACAAATAAGACATTGAACTCCATAACAGTCTGTCACTCTATGTCGCTTTTCTCCACAAAAATAACATTTGTCCCTCCATTTGAGGTATTCCTCAATGTTATTCTTCCTTTCTTTAGAAATCTCAATCTTCCTTTCTTTATGCTCCTCTGCAAGCGAACATGCATAAAAGTCTATCTTCCTCTTATTTGATGAATTAGGCATACTAAATTTTACCTTGTTAATCATATATTGCGATGACTGATTTGGCATAATCAAAATGTCTTTATCTCTAGGCATTACACAATTTTGTTTCTCATAGTCACCAATTTTTCCATTGGATTCAATGTTAACCGAATTCCTTCTGGTTCCCTCCATTGACTAAAACACAAAAAGAATTCTGTGAGAGGCAAAAATCATACAAGAAGAATAACATAATCAAGGGGGAGTACCTTCAACATCTACCATCATAGGTTTATTTATAATATTGTTACCGTAATTCTAGGACTATAACCTATACCTATACTTATCTTTAGGGTCATCCCTAGACATACCTTAGAAATATCTATAGGGATCTCACTAAAGTTCTCGCATCCTAGTTTCAAATGGTTGACTAAACCTTTCTCTCTCATACCAACTGTAGAGACCCGAAGCTTGACGTACATGGACATTACATTAATTTTGCGGAATACTTAGTACATAACAAAAATAGACACACAAGGACCATAATAGTTTAGTGTCTTTGGAAACTTGGAACATAATCCTCTAATCGTGGTGAAATATCTTCAACATCTCCCATTAAGATCTTCCCCCTTTTTTTCTTACCTAAAACCTTTCTTTATATCATGGGGAAAATAAAACAAAAAAATGGTGAGCTCAAATGATCAGTAAGGGTAAGCATGGATAAAATAAAACAAACCATGTACATTTTAACATAAAAACATGTACATAATGTTTAAACATAGAAATATTGTGCAATGACATAAAACATGGAAGTATGTAAGGCATAGATCAAAATAGAACATCAATCATGATAAAATAGCTTGTAAATAAAACTTGTAATTGTGGAAAAAACATTAGGCATACGATATGATTTCCATAGTAGCCAAGGCATTGCTGCCAAGACCATCTTAGTGGACAAAGTCCCTTCCTGAATCGAGTTCACTCCTCGTTCCAGTCCTATATTACTGAACCGGTATAACCTGTCATTCCAACCATGTCTATCTCATGTGATATAATTTTTTACCCAATGAATTGGAGGGAGATATAGGTCCCACCAATATAATAATGAAATCATTCTTACTTGTGCCACAAAATAAACATACATCATTCATAAAAACCCAATAAATAAAATGGGATTCATAGACATCATCCCATCATCACATAATCTATATAAATGAAATAGATATCATTTCATAATAAGAAAAGTGAAACCATGTAAATCATAAATACATTATACTTGAAACATACACATATGAAATCATGTCAACATAGATGAAAAATGGTTTTGATAAAACACTTGAAATGAATTCTTGAGGAAAATATCCGTTCTTATTCAAAATCATTTTCTTTTCACAAAATATGATGCAATTTTAAAAGAAAAGGATTTTGTTGAAAATAGTCATGAAATCTTTTGGATGAAGCTTCATGAAAATAAGGCTTTTAAAAACCGTAATAATCAGTTCGTTCCGTATAAGTTAAAAAAACATTCTTCTCGTACTTTTGTTGGAAAAGTCAAAAAGTACCTCGTAAAAGTAAGATTCCATACATACCATGTAGTAAAAGTAAAAAATGGGTAACAAGTACATTAAATATACATGAAACAATTTTTAGGAAACATGGACATGGATGAGAACAATAACCCCAGTAAATACTTATGAATAAAAAATCTCAGATAAGAACGAGAGTGGAAAATTTATCCCTTACCTTAGGTCCGATATGCTTCGTACGTATTCAAAACCCCAGTATAATGATTTAAATAATTTCATTGACTTATTAAATAAAAATATTCATTGTTATTATATCATATATGGTTCACTTATGACTTTATATTACCCGTTCTTTTTTAAATTCATGTTAAAATAGCATTTTCGGTGAAATCGTTTCATTTGTCATTCATTTTTAACTTGTAAATATTCATATGATTACTTCGATCATGATTACATACATCCAGAATTTAAAATATGATTTATATAATATATACTCAGAATATACATATATCTAATAGATCGATTAATGGAATGAAATACACCGTTCATGGAGACGGTAGGCCGTACGTACGCATGAACGTTGTTTTCGTTTCCTCGTTGAATTGAATGGAATTAATTGGATGACATACGTATATATATACACAAATCCAGTATAATTATTATTTCATATATTTCATGATTACTTATTATATATACTTTATAATCATTTATGAATGGTTAATCATTGAGAATGAATCTCATCGCGTCATAGAGAGGTCATTCCATACGTACCCACGAGCGATGATATCATTACCATGATCGTGGAATTTTATTGGAGTGTATGTATACTATTACAGAAAAAATATAACTTTACAATAATCATATATAGTTATTATTTACACCATTATACCCATCCAAGTAAGGTGGTGGTGGAAAATAGATTACACCACGGCGTGGAGACGGTATTCCGTATGTACGCACGCGCGGTGATTTCATTTTCCGTAGGATGGATAAGAGGTGAAATAGGGTTGTTTAATATTTATAATAACATATTAGTATATTAGGGATACTGATGTTATTACATCATAATGAAACAACTAAATAAGAGTTATTAGAAGAAGAATGGAACCTGAAGAGAACGGTATAAGGTATTTCCTCTTTCTCGAAGTGTCTCCTTTAAACTTTCTCTTAAGGCACTAGAGTTGGTCTTTTGAGAAGACCAGTACCTCTAGTAGGTTTCTAAGGAAGTGGGGAAGTTAAATGGGCAGGGGTTGGTCGAGATTGAAGGCTTAAATTGGTGTGAGGAAGAGAGGTAGGAGGTTCCCTTTTATAAGGGAGGAGAGGGGCACCTTTGGAAAGTGTGGAAATATTATTTTATTATAAACTTATCTTCGGTTTAAAAAGGTCCAAAAATCATTAAAGATGAAGATAAGATGACTAATGGTCGAAATAAAATCATCCAATCAGAATAGGACATGTTTTGGAAAATATTTTATTCATTATAATCTTATTTATTTAAATCATTTATTAATGATGTAAATACATCATCATTATTATGTCATAAATAATTTAATTTATTTGGTGTCTAAAAATTATAAAACAATATAATTATATAGGAAATATTTTTAGATTTCCAATGAATATTTATAGTCTAAAATATAATTATATAACCCCTTATAAAAATTAATTACTAAAGGATATTTGTTAATGACAATTTTGTCTTCACATTAAATTAATTAATCCAAATTGTCATTGTCACTACCAAGTGTCTCAATGGGGTCCCAAAATTGACCCAAGGATTCCCATGGTCGGCCACTACTCATCCAATAAGTTTAGGAAAAGTTTCAATGTAATTTTGAATTATTATAATATTCTTTTAACCTTGAATTACCCTATTTACCTTTAACTATGATAAATAAAATTTATCGTTGTTACCATTCATAAAGCGAAAAAATAAAAATTAGTCTATTAATATAATTTGGACCCACTGATTCCAAATATGGAATCCATTTTTCCAAATTCAATACACAGAAGTTGCAGAAATTAAATTAAAATTAATCTCGTTGTTAAGAAAATGGGTTTTAAAAGTTAAAACATTGCCAAAGATTGAATTTATTTAACCTACGAATTCAATGTAAAATCAAGGCCAATGACATTCATTATATTAAATGGTAAAAATATATTCTATTTATACTTTAAAAACATTCAATATTATATTTTAACCACACAAGTTATTACGATGAAAAAAATGTTTTTAATTAAAATATAGCGTTTTTTTACTATTCCTTAAAATATGAAAGTTAACAGAATAATATGAAAAAATTATACAAGGTAAAATTTTATATCCTGATTCCAAATAGTAATTTTATTTTGTAAAATTGAACTTATAAACATGTCAAAAACTAGATTTAAAGGAGGTGCACCATCAAAAGGTGGCAAAACTTCATTTTTTAAAAAATACTTATTTTTCCCGAAAAATTTATTTTGTTCTTATACCATGTTATAGAAAATGTGTAAGATGAATAATAATGTTATAAAATTCAAAATTTAGTTAATAATATTCGTAATGTCTAGTTCATAATAATATTATAAAAATATATCGTTGTTTAGTAAAGCCCAGTATTGCGTACAACACACGCTATCGAGGAAGGTTGTGATTGCGTGTAATGCAAGCCAAGTCAGGGTTGCGTGTTGTGCAAGAATCCTTTATTATTTAGTAGAACATAATTCAACCATATTTCCTTTATACATTGAATATATATATATATATATACACTCAATGTTGTGTAGAATGACTATTATAAAATGAACTTGAAATTGTGTGTAACACAGTCTAAGAATAGTGTTGTGTATACTTCAAGCTAATACAGTGTGGCGTATAGCACAAGATAATCTTGTTGTAGCATAAAACACATGACATCAAATAAATTAAAGAGAATACTTATCATAAAATATCGGGTTGTTACACCCACTATATATATATATCTCTCTATTTCTTTTTCCTCCTCCCCCATTCTAATTTTTTACCACTTTCCTCATCACACTTTTTTATTTACTCTTTATTTTTTGTGTGGGTGTGTATTTATAAAAAACTAAAAAACCTAAAGAACTAAAAAATAACAAAATCATTTAAAAAAATTTTAAAAATCAAAAGTCATACTTTATCACTTTCCAATATTCAAATTTCTTCCATCCATTTTGGGGTGTCAGAAGATATAGTTTCACCTCAAAACATTTGCGGTTTCATCATAAATTTCGATAATGAATATTGTTTAAAAAAATTGAGAGCTGAATTTTTTTATTTGGAAAACGATTTTCCCCACCAATTAGGAACAAAATATGATTTCATTCCAAGTCCACCTGTGGCCATCTTTTCAAAATGTGTGTTTTTCACTCCCATTTTTGAATCTTGAGTATGTGGATATTCAAGCTAAATTTCCTACTTTTGTGTGCATTAATATGATAGAAGAATTTTCTGAACCTCATGAGAATCACAATAGCCAAATATCCTCCCATTCCCATTAAATTAATCATTCAATTGAATTCCACTTCGAGATTAAGAAAACCTTTTCTTTGATAGCCACATTACAAGCCCAATACCTTTTCCCACCCAATATCTACATGGATTATCATTGAATATTTTTTTTGAAATTTATGTTTGGGGGGAATGGATTTCATTTTGGGAACCCTTAGTTGATTTCACCATTTTATCATATGCTTGAGGGAAAAAATCAATTTCAGTGTGCGGAGAGGTTTTTATTCAGTGGGAATGTGTATATTTTTATCTTGTTCAAATTTTATGAAATAGTGTTTAAAAAAATGATGAAAAAAATCAAAAAAAAAAGAAAGGAAAATATGAATGGGTTATAACTTGGGTGGATCAAAAATCACTCTTCCTAAACCTTTGATCTTGTTCTAACTATTACGATTATTATCATGATGAGATCAAGAATGGGTTGAGAGATGAGTGTGAGATCTGTTTCAAGTTCAACATTCAAAAAAATAGAAATAAAAAAAATGAACACATATGTAATTGGGAGAAGTTTCATGGTTTGTAAATATTTTATCTTCTCATGCACTTCAAATTTCCTTCATAATTTGGGTCTTATTTCACATTTTAATTCCCTTTTAAATATGTTTTTCCATTTCCTTTCATGTCTCATTTAAAAAGAAAATGTGCATCATTTTTTCCATGTTGGTGTTTTACCACCTTTTTCCTATCATTTGGATATCATCTTCGTACCAGCCTATAGCCACAGAAAAACCCCTAAAAATACCTATTGATTTTTAAGCACTATTGGATAGGGAGTGGAAGCTGAGAGATCTTATAAACTATATGAATTTCACTTTTGTTTTGTGAATGAGTGGAGCTCCCTAAAATAATTTTTTCATCTTCTGAGAAGTATGTTTTTTGTGCCATGATTTTCTATTTCTAAATTTGAGCATGAATAAATGATATTTTAGCACTGTTTCTGTAAAAACATGTGTTGTAAATCAATAGGTATGAGTGAAATTTTCTAAACCTCCCCTGATTGGGGAAAATAATTTTTTTATATTTTTTTGTGAGTTAAAATGATTTTTTCATGGTTTTATATTTGTTGTAGACAAGGAAATTCAAAACACTAAGTGTAGAGGACATGATGTTATTAAGATTTTCATAACTTTTTACATACTCCCATTATTGGTTTTATATGAAATGTGTATAATTTGAGTGAAATATGAATGTTTAAATATTAAATATAAATTTTGAGCACTATTTGAATTCACCTAGATTCAAGTGAGCTAACTATTTTATTATAATTATCACTGTACTAATCAAAATGGAATGGATTTTATTGTTTAGGTTTCCTCATTCTATATAAAATATTTCATTATAAGGGAGATTGGACCATTTATTCCATTTTAATGGTCATATGGTCCCCACAAAAGGCTAAATAGTCTATGAAGAAACTGGACAATCAATTAATATAGAATGAGTGGGCTCACTCCAGAAGTCCAAATCCTTTAATTATCCTCCAAATGTTGGGGGAAAATTCAATTCATCTTGGATAAAATGTTCAAGGGCCAAATCCAAATACAATTATCCCAACTGATGATTTTAAACCCATCCCACCATTCTGTTCAGGAAATAAACTCATCACACTATTATTGATTTATCCAATGAATGAATCTTCCATTAGAGCTAATATTTATCAATGTGCAAAAGGAAATATATATGGCCTAAATTTTTGAATAATGTGTTCAGATTTGAGAGCATATTACTATTAAAACCCGCATTAACAATTTGTACTTTAAAAATTTTGGAATGAAATGGAAAAATTAAAAGTGTTTAATAAAACCTCCATAACATTAGACCTTTAAGTCAAATGGAAACCATAGTTTCAGAGTAGACAGAGGGGATAAATATCCACAACTTTTAATAAGATAATATCTTGATATTAGCCTATATGAATTTATCAAAATGGAGATAAAATTGGAGGTTCAGTTTTGGAAAGCAAACAGACCACAACAATGGAAAATAAATACATCCCACTCCTCTCCTTGAAAGAAGTAAGAATTTTAGAGCAAAAGATGATATATTTTCAGGAGCAAGGCTATTCAAAAGGCTTGGCAGGATCGTCCAAACTCATGTTTTTTACTTGACGAACCTTCCTCCTCTCTTTGTTTTAATTTACTTTTGCAGTTTTCTTTATTTGTAATTTATCATGTGTTTGCCTTTGTAATTATATTTTAATGAAAGTTTCTTCTTAAATATCTCTTATTATCATCTACCTTCTATAGTTTAATATTAAAAATAGTTTAAATCAAGTTAAGATCCCATCTTTTCTTTTGCTTCCACATTCAATAGAATGTCTTTTTTTAACTCTCTTCAACGATTGTGTGTGTGTTCGACACACTACTCTTTTATTATCTTTATCTTTTAACTTTGTTTATAATTAATCACCTTAAAAATAGTTAACTAGATTTATAATAATTTAAAAGTTTGAGTAAATCTACCATTGGGTTGAGTTATAATTTGGTGATATTAATTGATTGAGAGCTTTTTCTCGATGAGTATTCTTTAAGTTAATATTGTGTATGTTGAGCTTTATATGTCTTTGATTAATGACATGTATTTTTTTGTTTATGGATTCCATGGATTATTGGAATGAGAAATACACTACCACTATAAGGCCCCGACCTTAAACCTTACTTAATATTGAATTAAATGAATAATTCACATTGAGGATCTTTTCAGGTTTAGAGTTTTAGAGAAATAGAACATAACTATTACACCTCAAAAGATTACAAAGTAGACACTTCTACTAAGTTTTCCATAGAATAAAAAAACACAAAAAAATAAAAATGTCTAGTTCCATGTTTTAGATATAATGTCTTTCCTTGATCCCATCCTTGACCTTATTCGTCTTTAAGTCATGTGGAAAACATTTCAAAAACATGGGATGAGCATAAAAAGCTCAGTAAGGGATACACAAAGAATGAAAACTATTAGTTTATCAAAACAACAAATAAACCATGTATATTTTATCAAAGCAATAATTTTCATCTTTATGAAGTAGTAAAAACTCTTAACTGAATAAAAGATCATTACTTACCCTTTTGTAACCAAAAGATTACCATAAAACCCATATAAAGATCACATAACATATAAAGGTAACTTGGGACATAAACATACTTAAATCGAATAAACATACGATCGACTTCCACACATATCACTTAATGGAATAGCCATATGGCCGACTTCAATACCAAATGCATTGGAGGTTATAACGTAACCACCCGTCCTGGTATTCATGACACCACCCATCATATGGTTTACCACATAACCACCCGTCAAATGTCCAAGTACCAATATAAAATCATAAAACATAAAACAAATATAATGGAAAGAAAACATTTCCACACTTTGATCACAATATATCACATAAATATATTGACATAACAAATCCATTATAAAAACCATTTTCAATACCAAAATACATAAAAGAGAATATGGTATTTTTTTCATTTTAAAAACATTACGGCTTGTTGAGGAATCCAAAGACCAAATAATACTCGCGGCGGCGGAAAAGGTCATTGTCACCGCGTACGTTAAAAGAAACATTCCTTTTTTTCATTTTATAAAACACTTCTTATAAAAATATTCCTTTTGTTTAAAATTAAAATCCAAATGGGTTTATACACCGTATAAAAGAAAGCCTTGTATTAGAACAAACATGCCTCAATGAAATGAGATTGACACGAAGTCCCTTACCTCGAATCCGACTTGACTCGATCATTATTTAACGTCCTAAATAATAAACTGGAGTTAATTTATACTTGATTAAGAACCTTTTTCAAGTTAATTATCACATTAATATCACTTATTACTATGTTATGAACATTATGTATTCATTTAAGTTGATAACGACCGTTTGTCGATATTTGGTACTTGAGTCAAAAGTGAACTACTTACAATTACATGTTGTTCGTGTGGTCAAAGGTTCATTATATCCAGAATGATATTCATGATTTGGATATCATATATATCATATATATCCACCATATACATGTATTTATAATATTACATAATCATTTAGAGGTAAGAAATGAAATGCACCGTTCACGGAGATGGTAAGACGTACGTATGCATGAACGCTACTTTCATTTCTTTGTCATATTAATGGAATTAAAACTAAATGATAGGTATGTATATTTTAATTACATAATTATATTCATCATTTATATTTAACATACATCAAATATAATAACTTTAAATACATCCCTTATTGGTCCCACATATGGCATTAACGAATCAAATCACTTTGAGGGGGCGGTAGTCCGCACTTCCTAAAATGAAGATATCGCGTATACCCATAATGGAAGCCATGATGGTGTGCCATAAATGAAAAATAAAGAATATTAAGGAAGACATAAACATATTATATATCATATATAAATATAGTGACATCTTAATGGCCACCTTTGAAGGTGTCGGAAGAATATTGAACAATCATCATTTCGTGAGGCAGAAATTCGTCATCCTCAAAAACAGAATGTTCTTTAACCATTAGATGTAGGTGTGTGTAAGTGTAGCTCGAATTATTCTTATAACAACATCCTAGTATATTTACGATACTGGATTTTTTACAAATGAAATGAATAAAAAGAGTTTAGGGGGTTGGAGAAGCAAAATAAAACAAAAGAACACAAGAGAAAACATTACCTTTAAATCGGGTAACTCTTTTTGATTTGAGCTCAAAGGCTTCCTTGGGAATACTTCTACCCAAATTTAATCTTATAATAGTTATAGAGGGATGTGGAGAGAAAAAATGGACAGGGTTTGGCCGAGCCAAAGGCTTGAGAGGTGTGGGTAAGGTGGTAGAGGTGGGGGCATTTTATAAGAGAAGAGGTGGGGCACTCTTGGAATGTAAAGAAATGTTACATTATTTTAAAATGAGTTTCGGATTTAAAAGGTCCCACATTGATATAATTCGGGGATAAGGTGATAAGGGTTCGAAATATACCCAACCAATAGGTTTTTGAAAAGTTTAGGTCTTAGATTTTACATTATCTTTTCATTTTATTTAAAGCGTTAAATAATGAGGTAATCACTACATCATCATGAAGCCATAAGTAATTTAATTTATTTAATCTCTAAAAATTATAAAAAAAACTATCATGATGTAGGAAATATTTTTAGATTTCTAATTAATATTTATAGTCAAAAATCGGACTTGTATAACCCCAATTAAAAATTATTTTAGTAAAACAACTCATGTTTGTGACATTTTTACTTTAACATTAAATAAAAAGATATTAATGTTATTTTCCTTCCAAAGTGGCTCCATGGGGTCCCCAAGTTCACCCATGGATTTTATTGGTCGGACATGACATATCAAATAAGTGTAGGACATGTTTCTAGGTCATTCCATATTATTAAAACATTATTTTTACCTTAAACTACACTAATTACCTCTAATCGCGATTAAAAACTTAAAAGTTACTATTCACCAAAAAATTATTTTAATTAAATTGAAACAAATTTGACTTCTTAATGAAAACCATTTATGTCGGATTTTTGAAATTAAAAACACAGAGGTGGTAAAATTTCATTTAAACGAAAAATCAGTTTTTATAAGTACCACTGAGTGGTTTCACTATTCATCAAAATTGAAGTTTTTCAGAAAAATACCGAAACTTCACCCTAAGATATATTTGATATTCTGAATTCAAAAATGAAGTCCATTTTAAAACATTAAAAACATATAAGTTTCATTAATTAATTTAATAATTAATTCCCACTGTCAGAGCAAATAGCGTGTTTTTATGAAACAATAATTATCAAAAGATTGACACTTGTTTAAGTCCGATTTCAAAGTGAAATTAATTACAACGACCACTATTGGATTTATTCATAAAAATATATTCTAATTTCACTTTAAAACCAACTCAAAAGATAATCTCATCATATAAATAAATTAGATTAAAAAGAGGTTTTGAATTAAAATACAACATTTAACACTATTCATTAAAAAATGAACTTTATCAGAAAAATACCAAAAATTTACACAAAGTAAATTTTGATGTCCCGATTCTAAAGAAGAGTATTATTTGGTCCAATAGAATGTATAAGCGTTAACAAAACTATATTTAGTAATGGTTTTCCATCAAAAGGCGATAAGTGAACCTTTAGTGAAAATTAGGGTATATATGCCTAAAACTGATTTCTTTCTGTATTTTAAGCCTTTATCTTTTATTAGATAAATGTAAAAACATTAAAAATACATATATAATCATATTTTAGTTATTTCTATCCATTCCCACCAATAAAACGGCTATGTGTTAACTACCATTTAAAATAATATTATTTTATTACTAGTGTGCAACGTAAGTTTTCAAAGAAACTCATTGTTGCGTATCGAGTAAGCTATTGAACAAAGAAACCCCTTTAAAGTAAAATTAATATTTAATTCGCAAATATTAATAACTATGAAAATTTATTATTCTTTATTTACCTGGGATGTTACATCCTTCCCCCTTTTGGGAATTGCGTCCTTGCAATTTTATTCACTTATCAAAATAAGTGGGGGTATTTATCCCTCATATCATTTTCAGATTCCCACGTTGCCTATTCAACCATATGGTTTTCCACAAAACCTTTACCTGGTTAATTACCTTATTTCAAAACACCTGATCTCTTCGGTCAAGAATTTGGACTTGTTGTTCTTCATAAGAGAGATTCTCTTCCAACTGAACTACCTACAGGCTCAAAACATGAGATGGATCTGTCATATACTTTCTCAACATCGAAACATGAAAAACATTGTGTACCTGAGATAAACTCGGAGTGAATGCCACTCTGTATGCAACTGATCCAACTCTGTCCAGAATTTCATCTGGTCCAATGATCCTTGGAATTAGCTTTCCTTTCTTACCAAATCACATCACACTTTTCCATGGAGAAACATTGAGAAAAACAGGATCACCTACCTCGAAAGATAGATCCTTCCTCCGGTTATCCGCATAACATTTCTGTCTGCTCTGAGCTGTTCTCATGTGTTTCTGAATCAACTGAACTTTTTCTGCCATCTCTTATTCCAATTCCGATCCCATCAGCTTCCTTTCACCCACTTCATCCCAAAAATCTAGAGTTCGACACTGCTTCCCATATAATGCCTCAAATGGTGCCATCTGTATACTAGAATGAAAACTGTTATTATAAGAAAACTCAAACAATGAAAGTTGTTGGTCCCAACATCCCTGATAATCCAAAGAGAAAGCTCGTAGAATATCCTCCAAGTTCTGAATTGTTCGTTCTGACTGCCCATCTGATTGCGGATGAAAAGTTGTACTAAATTTTAATTTAGTACCCAATGACTTCTGAAGGCCTTTCCAAAAGTTAGAAGTAAACCTGGGATCATGATCAGACACAATGGATAGGGGAACTCCATGTAACCTGACTATCTATTTAAGATAAAATCTAGAAAGTTAATCTAGAGAGAAAATATCTCGAATAGGAAGGAAATGAGCAGATTTAGTCAATTGTTCAACAATAACCCAGATTGCATTATTACCTCGAGATGTTCTCGATAATCCCACAACAAATTCCATGGATATATTTTTCCATTTCCACTCTGGCACTGGTAAAGGCTGAAGCATCCCTTTCGGTAACTGCCGCTCCGCTTTAACCTGCTGACAAGTCAAACACTTCACAGTAAAATCAGTAATATCTCTTTTCATTCCATCCCACCAGTAATACTCCCACAGATCCCTTTACATCTTAGTACTTCCAGGAAGAACTGAAAATGGGGAACTAGGAGCCTCACATAACAACTCATTCTTCAACTGTGAATCACCATGGACACATAATCTCTTCCCAAACCTCAAAACACAATAATTATCAATGTTGAATTCAGGAAACTTACCCTTATGAACTAGCTCTACCTTTTTCTGCAACTCACTGTCTTCCCTCTATTCATTCTTAATTCTGTCTGATAGGGATGATCTCACTGATACCTGAAACAAAACAGAAGAACATCCTGCACCAACAACTTCTATTCCAAAGTTCATCAAATCAAAAACAAAAGGATCTCGTTCCAAACGTAGAATGGTTAATGAAGCATTACTTTTTCGACTCAAAGAATTAGCCACTTTATTTTCTTTTTCCAGATGGTAATGAATTGTAAAATCATAATCCTTGATTAATTCTAGCCATCTCCTCTGTCTCATGTTCAATTATTTCTGAGTGAATATATACTTTAAACTTTTGTGATCAGTATATATTTCACACTTTACTCCATACAAATGATACCTCCAAATTTGTAGAGCAAAAACAACA
Source organism: Viscum album (assembly GCA_963277665.1). NCBI lineage: Eukaryota > Viridiplantae > Streptophyta > Magnoliopsida > Santalales > Viscaceae > Viscum > Viscum album. The sequence goes on from OY728141.1 coordinate 732,446,569, forward strand.
GCAGCTAATTCCAATTCATGTGTAGGGTAATTCACCTCATGAGTTTTCAACTGACGTGAAGCATATGCAATTAACTGGTCATTCTACATATGGAAACAACCAAGTCTCTTCAATGAAGCATCACTGTAGATAACAAACTCACCATTCCTGGAAGGAAGTGACGAAAATGGAGCATTCACCAATCTTCTTTTCAACTCCTGAAAATAATCATCACATTCTTTTGTCTAGATAAACTTAACACCCTTTCGAGTTAGCTTAGTTATTGGACTAGATAACAGTGAAAAATTTTCAACAAACCTTCGGTAGTAACCTGCCAAACCAAGGAAACTACAGATCTCGGTTACATTTTTGGGTCTTGGCCATTCTTCAACAACTTTTTTTTAGCTGGATCAACAGATATGCCATTTTTTGAAACAATGTGACACAGGAAAAAAATTTGTTGTAACCAAAACTCACACTTGCTGAATTTTCCATACAATTTCTTTTCTTTTATGGTTTGCAAGATAACCCTTAAATGAATTTCAGGCTCTTCGTTAGTTTTAGAAAACACCCAAATATCATCAATGAAAACAACCAAAAACTTATCCAAGAACTCCTGGAAAATTCTATTCATAAGGTCCATGAATATAACAGCTGCATTGGTTAACCCAAAAGGAATAACTAAAAATTCATAATGGCCATATCTAGTACGGAACGTAGTCTTCGGAACGTCTGCTTCTTTTACTTTCAACTGATGGTACCATGACCTCAAGTCAATCTTTAAAAAATACTGAGCTCCCTGGAGCTGATCAAACAAATCATCGATATGAGGCAATGGATACTTGTTCTTAACAGTAATGTTATTTAAGGCTCTATAATCAATGCAAAGTCTCATTGATCCATCTTTCTTTTTAACAAACATGATAGGAGCACCCCATGGTGATGTGCTAGGTCAAATGAAACCTTTATCTAATAACTCATGCAATTTCTTCTTTAACTATAAAAGTTCAACTTGATCCATTCGATAAGGGAGTTTTGAAATTGTCTTAGAATCATGAACTAAGTCAACAGTAAATTCAACTTCCTAATCATGAATAATTCCAGACAACTCATCAGGAAAAACATCAAGATACTCATTTTCCACTGGCACATCATTAATCTGAAGAGTTCCTTTACTTTCAACAATATGTGAAAGGTAACATTCATTTCCATCTTTTACTAGTTTCTCAACTTCCTGATATGTTATCAAAATCAAGGGTTCATTCTTTTACACAAATAGAAAATCATTCTCAAAAGAATCCATTTTAGCTCTGCAGTCAATCTTAGCATGATAAACAGAAAGCCAATCCATGCCCAAAATATCATCAAACTCTACTAGAGGCAAAACAATAAGGTTTTCTGGTAGATTTTTTCCTCACACAAGGATATGAAGGTTCTTATAATTCATTTTTGTCTCAACGTTCCCTCAAGGTGTTTTTACCATAAGTTCAGGATTCATATCTTGAGATAGAATTTTCAATTTACTTGAAAACTTCTCAGAAATGAAAGAATGTGTAGACCGTAAATCAAACAACACATTGGCTTAATCTGAACAAATATACAGTGTACCTGATACTACTTCCTTCGATGGCCCAACATCTGCTGAAGTAGTTTCAAAGGATTTCACCACCCCTTTCTGCTTGTAGTCTAGCTTCTTTCCCTCAGTTGAGTTCTTCATTAGACACTCATTTTCATAATGACCCATTTCATTACAATTAAAACATCATACCGTTGAGTTTTCATTACCTACTTGATCATCTTCCTTACAGTTACGAGCAATATGACATGACTTACCACACCGAAATCACTTTACAGACATGGATAAACATTATTGAGGATGCATTTTACCACACTTCTCACAGGATGGATATTTGTTTTTCTCACCTCCTTGCTTCTTTGATGAATTCTTCCCCTTTTCCTGCCAACTGGACCTCTTATTCTGCCGTTTTTCAAAGAACACCTGATCGTCGACAAATTCCATTTCCACCTTCTCTGCACGTCGAACAAGTTTTTCCTAACTTTTGAACTCATGAGAAGCTAATTCCCTTCGATACTTTGGCTTTAATCCTGAGTAAAAACGGTTTATTTTACTATCAAGATCTCATATGAAGTTTGGAGCATAACTTTCCAATCGAGTGAACTTTGCTTCATAAGCAGCCACTGAGTCTTCATCCTGCCTCAATTCTAGGAACTGTTTTTCCATCCTCAGATGAACCACCTTAGGAAAATATTTCTCAAGAAACATAACATTGAATTCGTCCCAGTGAAGATAATCAATCTCATCACTATCCCTGATATTTTTCACCATCGACCACCACTGATCAGCTTCACCTTCAAAACAGTAAACAGTAAGACTAACCTTTTGATGTTCTGAACACCCCATGACATCAAAAATCTTCTCCAGTGCTTCAATCAACCCTTCAGCTTGCATGGGCTCAGATGATCCTCTGAATGATGGGGGATGTTTCCTCATGAAATGTTCCACCAGTGAAATGTTCCTCTGCAATTGATCTGGCTAATCTCGTGCATGGATACCACCACCATTTATATCCTGAGTCAACTGTGCCATCACTGCAACAAACTGTTCAGTTCCGATTCCGACCATCTCAGTTTGGTGATTTGGAAGGTTGTCTTCCTCCTGAAGTCGTCCTAACATAGCTGCTTTGTTTCCTTTGTGGAAAACCATTCTGAACACAGAAATATCTTAGGCGAAGAAACATGGTAATCTTTTAATGCTATATCATTTCAGTCATACCATAAATTAACTTATAATTTAACAATTTTCTAACTCCTAAAGTAGTCTATACCGACCTCTGATACCAACTATAAGGCCCCGGCCTTAAACCTTACTTAATATTGAATGAAATGAATAATTCACATTGAGGATCCTTTTAGGTTTAGAGTTATAGAGAATTAGAACATAACTATTACATCCCAAAAGATTAAATAGTAGACACTTCTACTAAGTTTTCCATAGAATAAAAAAACACTTAAAAAGAAACATGTCTAGTTCCATGTTTTAGATAGATTGTCTTTCCATGAACCCATCCTTGACCCTATTGATCTTTAAGACCTGTGGAAAACATTTCAAAAACTTGGGATGAGCATAAAAAGCTCAGTAAGGGATACACAAAGAATGAAAACTATTAGTTTATCAAAACAACAAAGAAACCATGTATACTTTATCAAATTAATACTTTTCACCTTTATGAAGTAGTAAAAACTCTTCACTGAATAAAAGATCATTACTTACCCTTTTGTAACCAAAAGATTACCATAAAACCCATATAAATATCACATAACATATAAAGGTAATTTGGGACATAAACATACTTAAATGGAATAACCATACGGTCGACTTCCAAACATATCACTTAATGGAATAGCCATACGGACGAATTCCATACCCAATTCATTGGAGGTTATAACGTAACCACCTGTCCTGGTATTCACTGCACCACCCGTCATATGGTTTATCACGTAACCACCCGTCAAATGTCCAAGTACCAATATAATATCATAAACCATAAAACAAATATAATGGAATGAAAAAATTTCCACACTTAAATCACGATATATCACATAAATATATTGACATAATAAATCCATAATAAAAACCATTTTCAATACCAAAATTCATAAAACAGTATACGGTATTTATTTCATTTTAAAAACATTATGGCTTGTTGAGGAAGCCAAAGACGAAATAAAATTCGCGGTGGCGGAAAAGGTCGTTGTCACCGCGTACATTAAAAGAAACATCCCTTTTTTCGTTTTGTAAAATGTTTCATAGAAAAAGATTCCTTTTGTATAAAATTAAAAGTCAAAGGGGTTTATACACCGTATAAAAGAAAGCCTTGTATTAGAACAAACATTCCTCAATGAAAGGAGATTGAGACGAAGTCCCTTACCTCGGGTCCGACTTGACTCGATCGTTCTTTAACGTCCTGAATAAGACACTTGAGTTAATTTCTACTTGATTAAGAACATTTTTCAATTTCATTACCCTTTTATATCACTTATTACCATGTTATGAACATTATGTATTGATTTATGTTGATAACGGTCGTTTGTCGATATTTGGTACTTGATTCAAAAGTGAACTTCTTACAATTACATGTTGTTCATGTGGTCAAAGGTTCATTATATCCAGAATGATATTCATGATTTGTATATCATATATACCATATATATATCCAGAATATATATGTATTTATAGTATTACATAATCATTTATAGGTAAGAAATGAAATGCACCGTTCATGGTGACAGTATGTCGTACGTACGCATGAATGCTACTTTCATTTCTTTGTAATATTAATGGAATTAAAACTAAATGAGAGGTATGTATATTTTAATTAAAGAATTATATTCATAATTTATATGTAAAATACATCATATATAATAACGTTAAATCCATCCGTTATACGTCCCACATATGGCATTAACGAATAAAATTACTTTGAGGGGGCGGTAGTCCGCACTTCCTAAAATGAAGATATCGCGTATACCCATAATGGAAGCCATGAAGGTGTTCCATAAAAGAAAAATAAAGAAGATTAAGGAATTAATAAACATATTATATATTATATATAAATATATTGGAATCTTAATGGTGACCTTTGAAGGTGTCGGAAGAATATTGAACAATCATCGTTTTGTGAGGCAGAAATTCGCCATCCAGAGAAACAGTATATTCTTTAACCATTAGATATAGGTTTTTGTCAGTTTAGCTCGAATTATTATTATAAAAAAATCCTAGTATATTGAAGATACATGATTTGTTACAAAATAAATTAATAAAAAGAGTTTAGGGGGCTGTAGAAGCAAAATAAAACAAAAGAACACAAGAGAAAACACTACCTTTAAATCGGGTAACTCTTTTTGATTTGAGATCAAAGGCTTCCCTGGGAAGACTTCTGCCCAAGGTGAGGCTTCTAAGAGTTATAGAGGGACGTGGAGAGACAAAATGGGTAGGTTTTGGCTGAGCCAAAGGCTTGACATGTGTTTGTAAGGTTGAAGAGGTGGGGGCCTTTTAAAAGAGGAGAGGAAGGGCACTCTTGGAAAGTAAAGAAATGTTACTTTATTTTAAAATAGGTTTCGGATTTAAAAGGTCCCACATTGATATAATTATAGTATAAGGTAATAAGTGTTAGAAATATACCCAAACAATAGGTTTTTGACAAGTTTAGGCCTTAGATTTTACATTTTCTTTTCATTTTATTTAAATCGTTAAATAACGAGGTAATCGCTGCATCATCATGGTGCCATATGTAATTTAATTTATTTAATGTATAAAAATTATAAAAAAACTATCATGATGTAGGAAATCTTTTTAGATTTCTAATTAATATTAATAGTCAAAATTCTGACCCGTATAACCCCATTTAAAAATTGTTTTAGTAAAACAACTCATGTTTGTGACATTTTTACTTTAACATTAAATAAAAAGATATTAATGTTATTTTCCTTCCAAAGTGGCTCCATGGGGTCCCCAAGTTGACCCATGGATTTTCTTGGTCAGCCATGACATATCCAATAATGGTAGGACACGTTTCTAGGTCATTCCATATTATTAAAACATTATTTTTACCTTAAACTACCCTAATTACCTCTAATCGCGATTAAAAACTTAAAAGTTACTATTCACCAAAAAATAATTTTAATCCCATTGAACCACATTTTACTTCTTAATGACAACCATGTATGTCGGATTTTTGAAATTCAAAACACAGAGGTGGTAAAATTTCATTTAAATGAGAAATCATTTTTTTTAAGTTCCACTTAGTGGTTTCACTATTCATCAAAGTTGAAGTTTTTCAGAAAAATACCAAAACTTCACCCTAAGCTATATTTGATATTCCGAATTCAAAAACGAAGTCCATTTTACAAAATTCAAAACATATAAGTTGCATTAATTAATTTAATAATTAATTCCCGCTGTCAGAGAAAATTGCGTGTTTTTATGAAACAATAAGTATCAAAAGATTGACACTAGTTTAAGTCCGATTTCGAAGTGAAATTAATTTCAACGACCACAATTGGATTTAATGGTAAAAATATATTCTAATTTAACATTAAAACCAATTAATATTATAATATAATCCTAGAAATAAAATCGATTAAAAAGAGGTTTTGAATTAAAATACAACATTTTACACTATTCATTAAAAAATGAACTGTATCGGAAAAATACCAAAATAGTACACAAAGTAAATTTTGATGTCCCGATTCTAAAGAAGAGTTTTATTTGGTCCAATATAATGTATAAGAGTGAACAAAACTATATTTAATGACGGTTCACCATCAAAAGGCAATAAGTGAACCTTTAGTGAAAATTGTGGTATATATGCCTAAAATTGAATTCTTTTCGTATTTTAAGCCTTTATCTTTTATTAGATAAATGTAAAAACATTTAAAAAACATATATAATCATATTTTAGTTATTTATATCCATTCCCGCCAATACAACGGCTATGTGTTAACTACCATTAAAAATAATATTATTTTATTACTAGTGTGCAACGTAAGTTTTCAAAGAAACTCATCGTTGCGTATCGAGTAAGCTATTGAACATAGCAACCCCTTTAAAGTAAAATTGATATTTAATTCGTAAATATTAATAAATATGAAAATTTATTATTCTTTATTTACCTTGGATTTTAAAACCACAAACAAGTAATGATTATTACTATAACCCTATGTTATGTTACATTTTGGAATAAAGCATTAAAAATTGGTAATTCCAATAATAATCATCCTGTGAAGTGGGTATTAATTTAATGTAATATATAGAAAATCTCAAGGACATAATATGTTTAAATCCCAAATAATGAACTCTCCCCAATCATTATCAATTTTTTAAATCAAACATCATCCATTAATTATATAATAATCTCTAAATAAATCCTCTGAATCAAAATATAATCAACTAAAAATAATTGTATATAATAAGTATCATCGATGAGGATTTGACCTGAGTTCTGATATGAACCTTAGTAGAGCACATGAAATTTGAATGGTCAATATGCAACAATCGGCCTCATTTTCAATACATTTCGGAGTAGATACTTTAATATGGTAAATTTTTCATCTTTGAAATAAAAAAGATTTTGATAGTTAAAAATAAGATAGTTAAATAATAAATTTTTTGATTAATATGACTTTGAAAAGACATACTGAAAATAAAAAAAACTTTAATATCAAATTTAATAACATATATTTTACAAAATGTAATCCAATTTTTTTAATCTGATTTGAATTTCAAATCTCATTATTTTTTCAAATCCGATAGTTTTTTTAAATGATTTTTTTCTTGTTTTTACAAATTTGATTGAGAAGCTGAATATGATAATTTTCAAATTTGAAAAATTTTCAATTATGATTTTGAAATATACTAAAGTTTGGAAGACACATTAAGAAAAATATTAAATATATAAAGCATTCAAAGACTAAATATTTTGTTAAAATAAAACATATATACTAACCCTATGAAAATGAGTATCGAAATGTAATGAGATGGTTTAAACTAGAATTAGATAAGAATGATTAATTCATAGTTATCTTTCCTAGATTATGTTTAATATATTCAAATCTAATGAAAGGTAATGGTTATATAAATATATCATAATGTTGTTATTGTATTCTTATGAATGGTAAAATGATATCTCTTTTTTATTTGAGATACTTAAGAAAGTGATTCTTAATATCTATATGATTTTAATGAGATTAAAGTTCGAGGTTTTTACATATGGAAATTGAAATAGTGTAATCATATAATATTTGAGTTTTTATAAAACTCATTCCATAGTCAATGAGTGTGTGTTGCATCCATAATACTTAAGCACAACAACTTCCTACTACTATATATTCAGCTTCATCCATAGAAAGTTCTACTAAGATTTGTTTCATGAAAGACCTTGAAACTAATAAATCTCTTAAGAAATGATAGTTTCCATAGGTATTATTTCTATCCATTCTACAACCACCAAAGTCATCATCCCAAAAAAATGATAATTCAAAATAATTTCCATAATAATAGAACATTTCTAAATCCGTATTTCCCTTTAAATAACAAAAATTTATTTTTTATATTTTAAATGGAAATCCTATGGATTTCATTAATACCTTTCACATAATCAAACTGATAACATTAATTATGGCCGACTAGCAGTTACGTTTAGTAAACTTTTTATAATACCGCTAAAATTTGTTTGATCAACTGGTTTCCTAGCTTCATCAATATCAAATGTTTTTGAGTTATCAATTTCAGTATTAATATTTATAAAATTATCGTATTCATACTTTTTAAGTAGATTTTGATATACTAATGTTGATATAAATGGGTTCCTTCTAGTTTTTGATAGATTTGAAAACCAAAAAAAATGCTAACACACCAATCATACTAATCTAAAACTAATATTTCATAAGATAAAAAAATAAATCTACTATATTTTTTTGATTTTTTACAAATATAATGTTATAAACATTTATTTGAACAATCATTACATTTTTTTTTACTTTCTTTATAAAAATGGTTGGATTAAAAATTCCCCTGACATTATTGTTTTTTAAGAAAAATCATGTTAATCTATAATACCAATCTCTAGGGGCTTGTTTACGGTCGTATAAATATTTTGTAAGCTGGAAAATGTATTTTGGATGTTTTTTATCTTCAAAGCCAGGAGGTCGTTCAACAAAAACTTCCGCTTGAAAATATTCATTATAGAAAGCACAATTCATATCCATTTGAAAAAGTTTTAATTTGAAGAATGATGTAAAGGATAATAGAACATGAAAAGATTCATGTCTAAATATTGAAACATTAATTTCCTCATATTATATTCCCTATTATTTATTATAACCATTAGCAACAAGTCTTTCTTTATTTTTAATAAGTATTCCATTTTCATTACATTTTCTTCTGAAACCCCATTTAACTCCAATGACTGACATTTATTTATGTATTTAAACTAATTTCTAGACACTATTCCTTTAGAATTATTTTAGTTCATCTTACATAGCCATAATATAATCTTCATCACCTGAATCCGCATTAGGATTTTCAGGTTCGAATTGAGAAAGGACAGAAAAATACCCTACTTCATTTCTTAAATAACTTCTAATCCTTACTTGTTGATTCAAATCACTAATTATAATATCACTATAATGATTCTTATGAAACAAATTACATGGGTTTTGTAAAACCTATTCATAAACATAGGGTAGAATGTCTTGTGGATTAAATACTTTAGAAATACTTTCTTCTGTATTTTCCTTATTAAAAGAGTTTTCTGTCAATGCTTGACGATCAGTTTTGGAAAACACATCCAAGGATGTTGGTTGTGTTTGTTTAAAAAAACAAAAGGATCCATTTCTTCAAATTTAACTTGTACTCTTTATTCAATAATTTAATAATTTTTTATTACAAATTCCATTTGCCTTAGAAGTAGTTTAATATCATAAGAATATTCCTTCATTGGATTTGGGTGTGAATTTATGTAAATTATATTTTGTATTCAAGAAGAATACTTTTAATCCAAATACTCTGATGTATGAAACTTTTGGTTTTCAGACTATCCATAACTCATTATGAGTTTTATTAGTTAGAGGTAGAATTAAAACTAGATTTATAGTATAGTAAGATGTACTAACATCTTCATTACAAAATTTTTTATCTGTTGAGAATTCATTCTACATGGTTATTGTAATTTGTTAAGGAATATGATTTTTTCTTTCAAAAACACCATTTTCTATGGGGTTCTAGGAGATTAAAAGTTATGATTAATGACTTTATAACTATAAAAAGATTCAAAATAGGTGTTTACAAATTCTCCACCATGAAAACTATGGATAGTTATTGAGGGAATGTTTTTCTAATTTTTAATGTTTTAACATAATTTTTAAAAACACTGAAGGATTTATATTTCATTATTAGAAAATATAACCATGTATATCTAGTGTAATCAACAACTGAAATAAATACATAATACTTTCCACCAATACTTCTAGTTTATGTAGGGCCAAAAATATCCAAGTACACTAACTGTAAAGCATAAGTAGTTGAGACTTCACTAATAGATTTTATTATTGAGTTCTGTTTCTTTCCATATTGAAAAGGATCGTATATTTTTGAATAATAAAATATAAGTTATAGTATATCTTTAACAAGCCTTTTCATAGTTAATTTTCAAAACATCCTAAGGTTTGAGTGTCCTAACCTTATATTCAATGTCCATGATTGATATTTTATTGAATTGAGACAAGGTAATTATTGTCACCTAAGGTATTTTATGTTATGTGTATCAACATTATCATGGAAATTGAAATAAGAATGAATTCATTCTTATAATTGTGTACTACACATTTATTATTCCTAAAATTCACGAGGTAACATTCATCACGTAATTGACTTATTCTTATATGGTTGTGATTAAGACATTTTACAAATAAAATATTTGATATTAAATCTAATCCAAGAGGAACAATGTAACATTTACCAACAATATTTCCTTGAGGATTTTCCCCAAATGTATCTCTTCCACATTTCATTTCAATAATAAATATTAAAAAATATTTCTTATCATTAATAATCCAAGAACAACCACTATCCATTTACCATGTATTCGTGTTGTTTCTACTTCATTTGTTTTCTAGAAAACAAAACAATTAGGCTTTTATAACCCAAACATTCCTGGGTATAGAAATGTCAGAAAAAAAACTTAGGAATCCATATTTGTTTTGAAAAAAAGATTGAATTTTATTTAAAGAAAAAAATTTATTCCAGTTACCCTCACTTTGACATTTTGTGCAAAACGAGGTATTTTTTGGAACAAATAAATTATCAGTAAAAATGTTTTTGAATGAGTATATCCCATTCTTGATCTATGTCCTTGTGGACAGAGTTTTTTATACATTTTAACAAATCCTTCCTCACCTGTGGAAAATTTTGATAATAGTTTCTTTAAAGAAACAATTTTATACATTAGTTTGAAAACTAATTTTTATCCACCTTAGTATTATTTTTAGAAGTTATTTTTTTCCTAAATTTTTTTTCTCTAAAATAACGTTTTTAAAATATTTAGAAATATTATCATTCTAAGAATTATATTTTTCAAGGTTTTCACAAATAGAATCAATTTAAACGGTTTTCATATCAAGATACTTTGAGAGATTGGATACTTATTTTTTCGAGGAAATAATTTTAGTATTTTCTTTTTCATGTTTCTTGATAAAATTAGAATTTCATTTTGATGTAATTTATAAAATATAGAGACTTCTTAATAAGAAGGTAAATTATTATTTTATGCTCATGAAGTTTCTTTATTAGATGAAATATAACCCTTCTCGTCATGATAATTTTAATTTAATGAAATATTTATAAAATAATCAGAATTGTATACCTTATACATAATACATTGATTTTGAAAAGGTATTCTGATATAGAAACCAATATTCCATTTTCCATAATTTTCATCATCTAAAGAACCCTTAATAGAATATCCTCTACTATCACTCCACGAGTCATCAGCTTTCAAGAAATTAATTCCATTTGGCTTGTAATTATTTTTCTAGTTTCTATCTGAATGCCTTTCCTTTCTATATTTACATTTGAGCTTTGGTAAAATTGTCATCGTGTGTAGGATATTTTACATTCTAAACACGTGACTTCAGAATATTTCAAGGTTTTTCTTTCCCTGTTAATTTTCTTGTAAAAATATTGAAAATATTTTATACCAATATTATTGTTCATTATTCAGTCAATATTGTCCTACTCATTCTTAGAATGTTCATAATCACTTGAATTTTATTGAGTAAAAATCTATTCCTTTGTTGATTTAATAACATTCTCATGTGTGTGAGCTTTCATTAGATTTGATGTAGAAATAAATGAAACTCAACCATTATTTTTTATTTTCTTTCTCATAATCTCTTCGCATTCTACCCTCATACTATAAAAGAGTTCCAAATACACCATTAAGTGTAAGATTTTTAATCATTCCTAATTTTATCAACTTCTGTTCACTTTGATTCATATTCATTAGGCATGATATCAATGATATTTTCAACAAAAATTTAATCCTATAATCCTTTTCACAGAAATATTATAAACTGTTAACAATTTCCATAAACCATTGTTATAACATAACAACAGCTTGCCCATAAATAAATTCAAAATCATGATAATCTTCTCTTAGAATAGATCATCTAGTCTCAACAACATTATAAGTTCCAAAATGAGTTGTCTCTAACTTCTTCCAAATAAAATTAGAAGTTTGAAATGAGTAAATTTGGATATATATGATTTTATTCATTGATCATAAAAAATTATTTATTATCTTGTAATTTGGTAAATACAATAGTTTATCTGGATTAGTAAAGGTTAATAATTCTTTGTTAGGAACTTTTTATTCACCAGTCAGCATAAGAAAATTATCAACTCCTATGTTGATCGACAAAGTATTCATTCTTTCCCTCCAGTATTCATAATCATTACCATCAAATATTGGGGGTATGGTTGGATTTATAATATCTATAGAACCATCGTTTAATATTTCCATCTTTAAAGTAATACAAAAAATATTTTCCCACAAAATATGTTAGAGTAATAAATAATTATAAACAAAAACTTAAAAAAAAAATAATGATAACATGAAAATGTAAAATAATCAGAATGAATTTAAGTAGTAGAAACCTCCCCTAATACTAAATTTGACTGTTAATATTATATAGACTTGGCTCTGATACTAATTATTTGATGTACATGTATATGCAGATGAATAAATACAAGAGGGGGTGAATTGTATGTTTAAAAAGATTAATTGTTAATATTAAAAGAATCAATATTAAATAGAGTTAAACAAATCATATTTACAAAACCTCTTCTTTATTCAAACTTTAATCGTATTGGGCCTAAGGTTCTAGTGGGAAGAATTTCATAATCAAGATGATTCTAATACATAATGCATATGTTTGATTCTAGTGAATAGAATGGAATTAAGAATAATCATATTATCAATATACGATTATGAAAATAATTTTAATTATAATAGTTAAAATTAATTTGAGTGATACAATAAAATGTGATTCTATCTTAAAGCATATAGATGTTTATTTAGAGAAAAAAATCAATTGTAAGATAATATATTATGATAAATTTAATACAAATAGAAATATCGATACAAAAAATTACTTTCTATTTATTTGAAGTGGAATATAAAACACTTTTATTGGAACAAGTAATACGATTGAATAAAATTCTTTAAACCCAAAAGAAAGGTATGTAGTAATCTTGGAAAAAGGTCCCTTGATTTATATTTTCAAGAAATTATATCTTACCCACACCAGGGTAATCCCTCGATTATAATGGCCTAGAACACTTTGGTTTATTCCTTTGATAAAATCTAGTGTCTGGTTTCTTTTGGTATGTCCTGGTGACTTATCCCCAAGACTTTTCTAAATTTATAATTCTGCGAACAGCACCCTCGATGTTGGTGAGTCATTCTGTGAACAATTTCATCGTTGTTAGTGATTCATTCTGTGAACAGTGTCATCAGTTTCAGTTAGTTATTCTATGATTAGTGCCATTGGGGTTGGTGGGTCATTCTGTGAAAACTGTCATCAATGTCGGTGAGTCATTTTGTGAACAGTTCCATTGGTGTCATTAAGTCATTATGTGAACAGTTCCATTGGTGTTAGTGAGTCATTGTATGAACAGTGTCATGGGTGTCGGTGAGTCATTTTGTGAACAATGTCATCGATGTCGGTGAGTCATTCTTTGAACAGTGCCATCGGTGTCTGTGAGTCATTCTTTGAACAGTGCCATCGGTGTTAGTCAGTCATTCTATGAACACTGCCATCAGTTTCGGTGAGTCAATTGTAAACAATGTCATCGATGTCGTTGAGTTATTTTGTCAACAGTACCATCAGTGTCAGTGAGTCATTTTGTGAATAGTGTCAAAGGTGTCGGTGAGTCATTCTATGAATAGTGTCATCGATGTCGGTGAGTCATTTGTGAATAGTATCATCTGTGTCGGTGATTCAATTTGTGAACAGTGTCATCGGTTTTAGTGAGTCATTTGGGAATAGTGTTTTCAGCATCGGTAGGTGTACATTGTTTCCAACTTCTTTCTCTTTCTCCACTTGGACATTTTATTTGATGTACAATGAATTCGAGGGTTCGTTTTATGGGATTTAATGCCGGTTCAAATCCGTAACTCATATATTAATTTTCCTAAGGCTTGGGGTGCCTTTACTTTTTCAAACCATGTGGATTAATACAATCCTCTTTTAATGGAAAATCCAATGTATCTTAAACCACTATTCATTTAAATCATATATAGGGACAAGATATCTCCCTCACATGTTCTACCATCTTGTTCCCTAGTGAGAGATGATTGAATAGTTCCTTCTTCCCATAAGAGTGGCATGGTTGAACCTTAATCCTTTGAATATTTCCCATTGATGTTTCTTCATGCTGCATGTGCACCCCATATTTTAGTGCAAGTAGCAAGTGTCAATACATCATCGATAGAAGGTATGATGTACCTCTATTGTTGTGTTTTATTCATCCATATTCACCTATATTCTCTTTTATATGTTATAACATGTTATCTCCATGCTCTAATGGAGTTTTCTTGGGTTTCGGTTGGTGTGGTCATGGCACGACATCCTTGGGTGGATGCAGTTGTCACAAGGGAGGAGATCGTAATCCGTTGTGTGGATTGTTCTCATATAAAGAACATAAAGAACCATTTGAATTATAGCATTAATTTCTTCATTATTATTTTATTTGAAACTGTATATTTATCATGTTTTATCCCACTAGATCATAAAGTAACTGACATAATAAATATTTTAATCGGATAAAGAAATTGGTATCAATCATATGTTATTGCCTCTTGTTTTATAGATAGTGCGATATCTATTCGTTCCTGGTTTGGTATTTCATTACTGATAGAAATTAGTAAATAATGTAAACTAGGATTAATTATAAATTAATTGTCTAAAATAAAGAGGCATGTAAATGAATCTAGTTCTTCTTTTTGTAATTTTATATTAATAAAATTGATATTGTAAGCATGATTAATTATTTTTGATAGCTTACTATTTCAGTTTCCCGTCATTGGAACCTATGAATAATAAATTGGTTAATCCAAGATGGATTAAAGAACTGGTTGTTTGATAAAAGATAATTCCTTGTAGGATTCTTGAGTAACCCTATTTCTTGTCTAACGGCCAAGAGCTCAGTTGACATGATGCTTGTTTTCCTACTACTTCTGTTGTGATGTGAACGTAGATTGATGTTGTAATATGTGGGGGAAGGGAGGCCCATTAGTTGTGGCAGCAGTTGACTCCTAGAGTGGTGAGATACATCAGTTTATACATATGGGTGTTAGAGAGGACACAAGAAATGATGAAACATGATGGATGTGAATGTTTTGATGCTTAATGAATTTTGCTGGTTGTTTATCTGCTTTACTTTCCCCACTGCTAATGACAATTGGTCTTGATTACCCTACTTCCAATAGTGGTGATGACGCATGGGGTATGCCACTTTTTTTCGGTGTTTACCTTCTTGAGGTAGGATGGGTCTACGCTCTTTTTATAGGAGGCAATGAGTCGACGGGCAGTTCACCTACTCACCAAGTTGAGCCCCTTGTGTTTAGTAGCTTATAATGTTTTTCTAGAATCCATCAGAATATGGGAAAGTTATGATGTTGTTGATAAATGATTAAATAACAGATGTCAACCCTTGGGGTTGGATCTTTCTGGGATGCAATGTTGTGGATGAAATTTTAAAGAAACAATAGAATTTGAGAGTGATGCTAATGAAATATAATGTGGAATTTTAAAAGGTTAATTAATTTTTAAAGAATTTATTAACATAAAGTGAAACTAATAAAAAATGAATAATGTAATGTAATAAATATTTTTTAATGGTTGTCTTCTTATAGGATACCTAGTCTTAGAACTGGAAACCGATAGTCCAAAAGGCAATAGCTGTAGATGATTCTAAGACTAGGTTATGCCCAAAGTGTGTTTCAGATATATAGTATATTTTTTAATTTTTATGTTTTTATATGACACTCCACCTCATCAGTTAGGAAAACTAACAACTTAGGGATTCTGAACCCTGGGGGTGTTTTCCCCAACATTCCGGTGGGAGGGTGAATGGCTAACTACCCCAATTAGCCCCACTATACTCTCTCGGTGGATACTTGTGTTGGTAAGAAAAATGGTTACTTTTCCTGATATATGTGTGTATTGGGCTATAATGGACTTTGGTTATTCACACACATATATTTTGGGTATAGTTTCTTATGTACTACTACAAGGGTAACATGTATAAGGTGTGATGTCTTGAGGATACTTACTTGGTGTATGGGTTATAATGGATTGAGGTTTAATACCTGATGTATGATACATGTTAAGTGAGTTTTGGTGACTGTCAGAAACTACATAGTTACATTGGTTATGTAGACGTGGTGGTTTTGTTGCTTGAGGTGCATGTTGTGGTGATACGCCCATGTGTCTGCAGGAAAGCCTTTTTGGAAAGTGATGTTTTTATATGTGCAACATTGGGGACAAGAGGAAAACTAGTGGGGAAGTGGTAGTGGGGTACCCTTGAAATTCATTATTATATTATATACTCTTTTATGTGATACTTGGTGAGAGTAGTCATAGTGAGGCTGGGAAATTAGTATACCTGTTTAGGTGAAGAGTTAGTTACACTTGTTGTTCACAATGCTTAGCACGATTTCATTACTTTTTCACGAGATGATCCAGGGAGGATCCTACTGAGTATACTATTATACTCACACTATGTATATATAAAGTATTTTTCAGGTCACTTTGACCAGGTTGGAGATTAGGCTGGTTACAAATTGCTTGGGGTTGTAGGAACTGTTCAGGATTCGTGGTTGCTGCCATTTTTACTCTCTTCTGTTACTTACAATTTTCAATTTCAGTTTTATTAGTATTTTCATTACATTACATATGTGTACTTAGGATTTATTTTATACTACAATCTGAGTTGGAGTTGGTTGGTGTCTGTCTTATGTCTATATCTTTTTCATGTGTTCCCTTAGAGGGTAATGCCTCCGAACTGTATGTTTACTATACCCTTGGTGCAAGTCGCCAACACGGGGCCTACTAGAGGCAAGACTCAAGGGTCAGTATCTCCCTTCTCACATTACCGGCCTAGAAGGTGTACCCCTTGTGGAGAGAGGTCACGACAGAGTTTTATATGAGGTCTAGTTAAGATATATGATGGAGTTTGGTGTTAAACATAAGTGAGGCTTAATGGGTTGGTAGGGATATTTTGTTAGATAAGTTATAAAGTGATGTAAACACTCAAGAACAGCTGAAACATAGGCATTTAGGGACCCCGGTGATATGATGAATACACTATTAAGTTTATAGTGGATACTAAACGAGGTGATACTAGTTACAGAGTAGAGACCTAGGAAAGGATCATGCATCATTTTTCATTGTTCTTGTGATTTAATGGGTAAATCTTGGTATAGGTTAACCTATAATGAATAAAAGAAAACAATTAATTGATTAATGTTGATTCTTCCACATTCAAAGGTTTATTATCTCTTATTGTTTTTTAATTTATAGGTATAGATCTTGGTCGACGTCCTCATCTGGTTCGTGTAGAAGATATCCAGTAGGATGCTCCAGCAGATCCTCACACGATAGAGGTTGAAAATGATGACACTTGGAGAAGGACACTCCTAGAGTTTCAGTGATAAAGTTTACATAAGTACGAGGGATTCATTAAAGATGCAGTCATGGAAGACCTGTAGGAGGAGGTTGGGATAGCCTTCAGTTTGATCCTTGTTTGTAAGGAGCATTCAGTTTCTTTGGTTGGGTTGATGTTTCATGGAGTAGCAAGGAAATGTTTGTTCTTATTCCTCAAGGATTGAGATGAGTTGGAAATCTCATAGGAGGAGTTTCTATACAAGTTCAGAGTCGAGTTTCATTCTTCGACCGTGAAGGCATCCTATCACTAGGAGCTTATTACACTTCGATGGGGTATATCTAGTGTCCCATAGTTTGTAATCCATTTCAGGAACCTTTTACGATATTCTTTGGACCTATTGCAAGATGAGGAGGTTGGGGTGAGGCATTTCAAAGAGGGCTTTCATCTGGAGATCCAGCACTGGGTCACCCCATTTATGATGAAGACATATCTTGAGGTGATGAAAATAGAAGAGGTCATTGAGAGGATATTTTACAGAACCAAATCATCACGACGGTGGATTCATCATGATTCCTCAAAAAGTATACCTATGGTTTGGGGTTTCTGTTTTTCTGGGCAGAAGAGTTTTTGTTCAGCCGGGGGTAGGTCCCCGCGCTCAACATCTCGTTTCTATAGGGGTGATGGCTTTTAGGAATATAAAAAGTGATTGAGAGATTTTTTTTGTATAGGGAGAGTTCATCGACAGCGAGAGTTCTTGGACTTTTAGAGTAGTCATCGTGCACCAGGTGTTCTTCTCTAGGTTCCTCCGTTGAGGTAGTTCCAGTTGAGGCAATAGTAGTGCGTAACACCATCTTTGGATCAGTAGAGAGATGATGGGGAAGGAATAGGACAACCCTATGGTGCTCTCCATCATCATATAGTAGAGCGCGGCTGTGGTGGTGGTCGTCATCAAAGTCAGAGACGTTGTGGTCTGCTTCATGCATTAGAATTACCGTTGCCTAGTGATCCATATGTTGTTCGAGGTACCATTTTCCTATTTCCAGCTTTTGTTTATGCCTTGTTTGATTCTAGAGCAATGGATTCCTTCATATCACCCACCCTTTTCCATGATTTGGGACTTGAGGTAGAGAGGCTTCCAGTTCCCCTGGCATTGACTATGCTAGTTGGAGGCTTGGTTGACTTGTTTAAAGTATGTAGAGATTGTGAGCTTGTGCTGGGGAAGCACCGCTCTTGCGGATACTTCTTATGTTTACGAATATAACCATATGATTTCATTCTTGGCATGGATTGGTTGTATTCAGTGCATGCTATTAAAGATTTCTTTAGGAGGTATGTGGTGCTCTTCGATGCCGATGGAGTGGCATTGGTGTTTGTTAGCGAGCGAGACTCTTAGATGGGTCATAGGTGTTTTCCGTCCTTATAATTGATGATGGATAGGATGATGATAAGATCTTTAGAGGTTCAGCAGTTGGCAGTTCCCATTGTCTTAGAAGAGTACCTTAATATCTTTCCAGAAGAGGTTGTAGCATTACGCCATCAATGAGAGATCGAGTTTGGGATCAATTTACAGTGAGGAGCACCTTTTATCTCTATTTCTCCATATAGGTTGACCCCTTATGAGTTACAAGAGATACATATATATATTTATGGTCTATTAAAGTGAGGTTTTCTTTGATATAGTGTGTCTTTGTGGGGTGCACTGGTTTTTTTCATGAAGAAGGTTGATGGTAGTTTGCAGTTGTGTATCAATTATCGTCACATAAGAAAAGTGATAGTGAAGAATCGATATCCTCTTCCATAGATTGATGATTTCTTAGATCAATTTTCGAGTGAAAGATGGTTATGAAATATCTTCTTTTGGCCAGGATATTATTAGATGCATGTGAAGGATGGGGATATTCCAAAGACTGCTTTTCGTTATCATCATAGGCATTACGATTTTCTTGTAATGTCATTCGGCATGACGAATTATCTAGCTATGTTCATGGGATTGATGGACACTGTGTTTTGTGATTTTTGGGATAAGTTCATGGTAGTTTCCATCAACAACATCCTTGTGTACTCCATGCCTGAGGAGGGGCATGCAGGGCATCTTCACGTAGTATTGGGTGTTCTTTGTCAACAATAGCTATTTGGGAAGTTTTCAAAGTGCATGTTCTAGGATCGATAGGTTCGTTTCTTGGGCCATGTGGTGTCCCAGCAGGGATTAGATGTGGATCCACTGAAGATAGAATCAATTGTGTCTTGGGAATCCCCCAATAAATTGGAAGAGGTGAGAAGTTTCCTTGTGTTCACATGCTACTACAAGTGGTTCATAGCCGATTTATCTCTGGTTTAGACCCCTCTGAAAACATTAACTAGGAAGGATTAGTCGTTCGTGTAGACTGATCAATGTCAGGTATCTTTCGTGTATCTGATGGAGAAGTTGGTAAGTGATCCAGTTCTTTATCTTCCACCACACGATGTTCAGTTTGATGTTTTCTGTAAGGCTTCACATATGGGGTGGGGTTATGTTCTAATGCAAAAGTGACCAATTTTTTCTTATGGGTCTTAGAAGTTTCATCCCCATGAACATAACTACTCCACCCATGATCTTGAGTTGTTATACATGGTGTTTTCTCCGAATTTGTTGAGACATTACCTCATTGGAAAGAACATTGTGGTTTTCCCCTATCATAAAAGCATGTGGTATGTTTTCTCCTTGTGAAACTTGAACATGAGGTAGCATCAGTGGATGGAGTTATTATATGAATATGACTTCAAAATATCATATACACTTGAAAAGGAGAATGTTGTTGATGATGCACTGAGTAGAAAGACATTTAGTGATGTAGTGTGTGAATCTTGGGATTTATGTTGAGTAATGGAAGAAAATTCAGTATTACATCTCGATATGTGAGTAGTTGGGGGAAGAGGTTGTATTATTAAGATTATGTTATAGTCCTCTCTAGTGTTGCAGGTGGAAGAGTCTCAGTTGGGAGATCTAGAGGTGGAGGTCTGGATAGACTGAGTTGTTTGTGGTGAGGCCCCTGATGGTTGGTTAGAAGACGAACTACACCATGTATTATATCTAGTAAGTCTTTTTTTATTCTTTTGGCGATGCATGAGAAAGTTCTCGAAGAGTTCCATAGTTAGCCTTTATCAGTACATCTTGGCATGAAAATGATGTACCGAGCTTTGGGGAGTTAGTTTTGGTGGCATGGCAGAAGCATGCAGTTGCAGAGTTTGTGTCTCAATGTTTGGTTTGTCATAATGTGAAGGTCGAGCATCGTGTCACCATTGGTTTGATCCAGCCACTAGATATTCCTCATTTAAAGTGGGAGGACATCTAAATGGACATTTTTACTGGTGTACATAGAGCTCAGGGAGGAAATGATTCTATTTTTGTGGCCGTGGATTATACGAAAATCAACCCACTTTATAGTGATCTAGGAGTCAAGCTCAGTGGAAGTTTTGTCAAGGCAGTATTTGGAGTTGGTGTTGCAACTCCAAAAAATCATAAGGACGATCATTTAAAATTGAGATATTAGTTTTACCTATAGGGTGTGAAGAGGTCTCTTGCATGATTTTGGTTCTCATCTAAGCCTTATCACTTATTTTCATCCACAAACAAAAGCACAGACAGAGCGGACCATCCAGACTCTTGAAGACATGTTGCACTCTTGTGTACTGGATTTTGGAGGTTTATTGATGAGGCACTTACCTTTGGTGTAGTTATATTACAACAATAGTTTTCATTCCACCATCTGTATGGTGCTGTTTGAAAACTTGTATGGCCGACCTTTCTGTTCTACGTTCTGCTGGACTGGGGTAAAAGAGTCAATAATTCTATGACTGGAGCAAGTGAATAGTACATCAATGATGGTTTAAGTGATTCATGGGAGGATGAAGAGAGCATAGGATCATCATAAATCATATTCTAATCAAAGGAGGAGAGATTTGGTGTTTGATATTGGGGATCACATGTTTCTAAAGCTGAATCTCTATCATAGGAAGTGATGGTTTGGTTGTCATATTATGCTGACTCTTTGGTTTGTTGGCCCTTTCGAGGTGTTGGATTATGTTGAAGTCATAAAATATTGAGTAGAACTTCCCTCATAGATGATTCTGATACATGATGTCTTTCATGTGTCATAGCTCCATCACCATCTTCAAGATGACTCTCATGTCATTGATTAGGGAGAGATTGATGTTGATGATGATTTGACATTCATGGAGTGGCCTGTAGAGATCCAAGACCGCAAAAAGAATGTGTAGTGTGGGCATTATATCCTCTGGGATCGTGTCTTGTGGTGACACAGTGGTGTAAAGAAGAGTACCTAGGAATGTGAGTCACAAATACGTGCTCAGTATCCAGATTTGTTTGATGTTTAACTCATTTTATGTAATGATGTTCATGTTGTGGTTATATACATTTTGTGTTTATCATATGGGCTTATTTTGTTACTTCTCGGGGTTTTATCTCTTTTGAGAGGTATCCCTATGAGTGTTTTTTCATTCCCCTTTTCTATTTACTTTTAGGTTTTTTTTGAATTATCAAGGATGAGAATATTTTCAAAGGTATCTGATGTAATGGAACATACCACTTCAGTCCATTTATTTGCTGAAATATAGTGTATGAGTTGATCTGTGAGGTCCATGTGACTTATCCCCAACACTTTTCTAAATTTATAATTCTGTGAACAGTGCCATCAGTGTCGGTTGGTCATTTTGTGAATAGTACCATCGGTGTTAGTGAGTCATTTTTTAAATAGTGCAATCAGTATCAGAGAGTCATTCTGTGAACAATGTCATCATTGTCTATGAGTCATTCTGTGAATAGTTCATCAGTGTTGGTGATTCATTCTGTGAACAATAACATCGGTGTCGGTGTGTCATTCTTTGAATAGTGCAATCGGGGTTGGTGAGTCATTCTGTGAACCATGCCATCTGGGTCAGTGCGTCATTTTCTGAATAGTACCATCAGTGTTGGCGAGTCATCCTGTGAACTGTTTCATCAATGTCGGGGATTCATTCTATAAACTATGTCATCTGTGTCAGTGAGTCATTCTAGGAACAGTGGCATTAGTTTCGGTGAGTCATTTTTTGTGCAGTGGCATCAGTGTTTTTGAGTCATTATGTGAACAGTTCCATCAGTGTCGGTGAGTAATTTTGTGAAAAGTGCCATCGGTTTCCGTGAGTCATTTGAGAACAGTTTCATCGATTTCAGTGAGTCATTTTCTGAACAATGTCATTGGTGTTGATGAGTAATTTTGGTAATAGTTCAATCAGTGTTAGTGAGTCTTTCTGTGAACAGTGGCATTGATTTCGGAGAGTCATTTGTGAATATTTTCATATGATTCAGTGAGTTATTTTCCGAACAGTGTCATCGATGTCGGTGAGTCATTTGTGTAGAGTTTTTAGCATCGGTAGGTGAACAATGTTTCCAGCATCGGTAGGTGTACAATGTTTCCAGCATCTTACAGTCCGCCCTTTGAAATTTTTATTGACGTAAAATTCATTCAAGGATTTTTTTAAGGGATTGAAGGCAGGTTCAAATCCATAATGTCTATATTAATTTTCCTAAGGCTCTGGATTCTTTTACTTTTTCAAACTGTGTGGTTTAATTTGATCTTCTTTTAATGGAAAACCAACATATCTTAAACCACTTCTACATTAAATCTTCTAAGGGGACAAGATATCCTCCTCTCTTGTTCTAAATTCTTGTTCCATAGTTAGATATGTTCGATCCATTCCTTTTTCTCATATGAGCAGAATGATCGAACCTTAATCCATAGATCGTTTCCCCTAGAACATTCTTCCTGCTTCATGTGTACCCCCTGTTTCAGTTCAAGCAGCAAGTGTTGACCCTTCATCGTGATAATGTATGATATACCACCATTATTGTATTTTATTCAATCATATTCTCATTTCTTATTATTTCCATGTTAGGACATGTGATCTCCATGCTCTAATGGAGATTTCTTGTGATTCATTTGGTATGGTCATGACACGGTGTCCCCAGGTGGATGCAGTTGTCATGGGGGAGAAGATCGTAATCCATTCTGGGAATCATTCTCCTATAAATAATGTCAAGAACCATTTAAAGTAGAGGATTATTTTCTACCCTATTATTTTATGTGAAACTGCAGAGTTTTCATGTTTTATCCCACATTATCATAATGACATTGGCATTATAAATATATGATCCGGATAAATAAATATGTATCGATTGTATATTATTTCCACTTATTTTCCTATATAGTGTGATATTTATGATTTCCTTTTTCAATATTTCTTTCTTGATGGAAATTGGTAAATAAAATAAGTTGGGATTAATTGTAAATTAATTGTCAAAGATAAAGTGGCATGTAAATGAATCTGGTTTTCCTTGTTGTAATTTTATGTTAATCAAATTGATGTCATAAGCAAGTTTAATTGTTTGTGACATCTTACTATTTTGTTTTTCCATCTTTGGGTCCTACAAATATTAAATTGTTCAATTAATGATGGATTAATTTACTGTTTGTTTGATAAAAGTTAATTCCTCATAGGGATATGTGTTACCATCTTGCTTGTTTAAGGTCCAAGATCCCAGTTCACAAGATGTTTGTTTTTCTGTTGCTTGTGTTGTAATGTGAGCCTAGATGGATGTTGTGATATGTGGGGAAGATAGGCCCATTGGTTGTGGAATCTGTTGATTCCTAGAGTGGATAGATGCGTTGGATTATGCATATCTGTGTCGAGGAGGACCAGAGATGATGGAACAGGTTGGATGTGAATGTTTGGATTATTAAGGAATCTTGTTGGTTGTTTATCTGCTTTACATTCCCTATTTCTCAAGGTAGCTAGTTTTGTTTACCCTCTTTCCAAAAAGAGTGAAGATTCTTGGGGTATGCCACAAGGTTTCCATGTTTAGCTTCTCGAGGGAGGATGGGTCTACACTATGGAAATAAGTGGCAATGACTCGACTGGTACTTCACCTATGCGTCATTTCGAGCCCCTAGTGTCTAGTACATTAGAATGTTTTTCTCAAATCTTTAGGAATATGGGTAAGTAATAATGATGTTAATAAATTATTGAATAAATGATTTTCACCCCTGGGGTTGGAGCTTGCTGGGCTGCAATGTTATGGTTGAAATTTAAAAGGAACAGTGGACTTTGGGTGCGATGCTAATGAAATATAATGTGTAATTTTTAATGTTTATCAAATGTTTAAATAATTAATTAACATAAAGTAAAACTAATAAAAAGGGAATTACGTAATGTAATAAAGCACTTTTAATGGTATTGTGATTATAAGATACCAAGTCTTAGAAGTGGAAGTCGGGAGTCTGAGAGATGGTAGTTGCAGTTGAGTCTAAGACTAGGTTATTCCCACAGTATGGTTGTGAGATATAATATATTCTATACTTTTTATGTTTTTATATGATACTTCACCTCGTCGGTTAGGGAAACTAACACCCCAGGGATTCTGAGACTGGGGGGGGGGGGGGTGTTTCCCCAACATTCTGATGGGAGGGTGAATGGTTGACTACCCCCTTTGGCCCTGCTCTTTTCTCTTAGTGGTTACTTATGTGGGTTGAAAAAATGGTTAGTTTTCCCCATATATGTGTGTAGAGGACAGTAATGGGTTGTGTTTATCCACACACATATATTCTTAAAATAGTTTCCTCTGGACTACTATAGGTGTAACATGTATAGGGTGTGATTGTTTGAGGATGCTTACTCAGTGTATGTGCTATAAGGTCATGAGGTTTAATACCCTACGTATGATACACGTTATGCGAGTTATGGTGCCTCTGGGAAACTACCCGGTTACTTTGGTTACATGGACATGGTGGTTTTGTTGCACAAGGTTCATGTTGTGGTGTAACACCCAGGTGTCTGCAGCAAAGCCTTTTTGGAGGGAGATGGTAAAGGACGTGCGATGTTGGGGAAAAGAAACAAACTAGTGGGGAAGTGGCAGCGGGGTAGGCTTGATATTCTTTATTATATTATATAATATTTTATGCGATACTTGGTGAGAGTAGACATGGTGAGGCTTTTAACTTAGAATACATGTTTAGGTGACACGTTTATTTCACTTGTTTTTCATTGTGCTTAGCAAGCGTTCATTAATTGTGAATGAGAGGCTATGTGGGGGATCTTATAAAGTATACTATTATACTCACCCTATGTATATATAAAATATTTTTCATGTCACTTGAAGTAGGTTTGAGATCAGGCTAATTACTACTAACTAGGGGTTGTAGAAACTATTTGGGCTTTGTGGTTGCTGTCGTTTTTACTTTTTTTGATACTTGAAGTTTTCAATTTCAGTTGTAGTAGTTTTTTCAAGACATTATATATATATAGTTGGGATTTTTTTATATTATAGTTTGAGTTTGATTTGGTTGGATTCCATTTTATCTCCCTCTCTTTCGCATGTGTTCCCTTAGAGGGTAATGCCTCCCATTTGTGTGTTTATTCAACCCTTGATTCTAGTCTCCAACCTGTGGCCTACTGGAGGCAGGACTCGGGGGTCACTATCTCCCTTCCCACATTGCCAAACGAGGATGGGTACACCATGTGGGGAGGGGGTCGTGACATCGATGCTATGATCAACTTATGTCTTTCTATTCCTATAATTCCTCAATCAAGAAGGTGATAGGATCCTATATCTTTCTGTCATAGAGTCCCTTGATTCGATGGATCATATTATTTCTTACTATCCCCCGAATCCCTCAATCAAGATGATCGAATTTTGTCTTCCTATCCTTATATTCCTCGATCGTAATAACAAAAATTATAGTCGCACAAAGTAAAACAAACTCTGTGATTACAAGGTTAGGGAACAAATATTTCCCTTGTGTAAACATCCGAGCTCTCTCATAGTAGAAAAATCACCAGATCATTTATATAGTTTCATTTGTCACACATATTTTGACATGATCAAATGTCCTTGTATTTATAAGCATTCCTCCCAATGATCATCTTGATATCAAATGGTAGGATTTTCTCTAGTATTTTTAGGAGGACCACTATACCTTTCACTCCAATGGTTATTTTATAATTCAAACCACGATATCATTTTGATTATCATATATAACATAATTCAACACATCGTTTTTTCAATACAATGTTTCAAAGTAAAATGTTTCACTATGATAATAATGTTTTCAATATTCATAATTAAAATAGAAGTCAATCCAATGGATTTACATAAAGAGTATCATTTCTATGTTCTTTATGAGTGTGAATATGATGGTATCAGTTCCAATTTCAAATCCAAGTAATTTTTTTCAGTATTAATAAATGATAGGAAAACATTAAATAAGTTTGATAATGTGAATCTGATCATAATTGGATTCATGCTCATTACGATAATTTTAATATAAATTCATGAATAATTTAAAACTATTTTAAAGTAATGTAAAAGTATATGTTTTGAATAAAAACATTTTAAAAATACTTTTTCAATGAATATATTTTGTATTTTTTTAATTAATAATGATCGCGTTATTTACAAAACAAAAGGAGTGGGAATGTCAAGAAGAAAATTTGACTCGAAAAAATAGATATATTATCAAAGATAATGATGATTACTGGTCATTTAAATAAAATTGGATATAAAAACAAAATAATTTCATGTCATTTATAAAACCATATTACATAATAATACATTTAATTAAATTACAAGGTATATTTTATTTATAATAGTTTGGATCATTAAATGAGTGACATATATTTCTTTTACAATGAGAATTATTCACATACTAGTCTAATAAAACTGATCCCATGGAATGTTTACATTGTCTTTAAGTTCATAGATAAAAATCCTGGACTCAAATTCCACTATAGAACAAAAAATATTGTACAGTATTCACAAAAAAACCCACCATGTAGAGCTCTAAACTTGTCCCCAAGAGAGTTCCCCGAAACATAAAAAGAGATGAATCTGATAAGAAAAGATCCTCAGTCATACCAAACAAATACACCCCTATCATATTTCCCTACAAATAGATCCCAACAATATTTAACTTGAAACTAATGCTGGGGGCTTCAATTCAATCCATTGTCCCAACATAACTAATCCTTATCCCTCAGCCAGACTGGCATTTTAATAAAAGAATCCAACAAGATGATTTAAGAACCTTACTCTTAGAATTAATAGACAACGATCCACAACTAATTCCATGACATACACCAGGATGATGTGGAGAGAATATAGACAATCCTCTCTATCTTTGTTCCTTGTTTCCGACAAAACCCAAAAACCCACCACAAGAACCATGTCACAAGCTTTGATGACAAAACATTGATGGCCTTCCTTTGAAATGAAACAACAAAAAATGTTTCCCTAGAATCACCTTGCATTGAGGTCTGGATCCACTACCAAATATAACCTTATATAAACCATTCGATTGTAAAAAAATAAAATCCATGGAGATTTCCATACGATGTTCTCACCACACTAGCATCTTTACTCCTAGAAAACAACTCTTATTTGAATATTATCATTACTGGGTATGGTACGATTCCTCACACACCTAACGAATAAATTCATTTTAGTTAGGATTACATCTAACCATACCTTTTTGGCCCAATTATCAACCACAAACTCTTTTCGGCCCATGGAACAAGAGGCTCTGGTGTTGAACAACCTGTATATTGTCTTAGTGAACACACACCTATCAGGATCCTCCACCAGACTGATATTTTCAAAGACATAATTTTGATCTATAGAAATAATTGAATGAATTAATCTTGGGTTCATTCTTACCTCTCTAAAAAAATTTCTGGGGTTTGATACCCTGGAAGGAAGAAAATATCCCCAACCCAATTATCATTAAAGAACCTAACATCACTAAATCTCACCCCCCATTGAACCCTATCATTCCTGATATCCATATTCTCAATAATTCTTCTTGTAAAACATTATGTACTCTATTATCTATCTTCCCATACATTATAATCTTCCCTACACTGATCTAACATGATTTTTTTCTAGAGAAATTATCCTTGAATAATCTCCCATGCCAATTGTTCCTACATGCCATTCATGGTTTCAAAAAAAAATTTATGTTTATGCCTCCATATTCAACTGGTTTTTCCATCATTTTCTAGGAATTTCATTGACATTTGTTTTCCTAATTGATCTCCCATATAAATAATGTCATTATATTTTCAATAATTTTGATAGTTTGTTTTGGGTTATCTAATAATAAATAAAATGTGCATTGGCATGGAAGCCAAAACTCTATTCATAAGAGTAATTATCCCTGTAAAAGATAGGTACCTATTTTTTTAATTAAAAATTAATCTTGATATATAATTTATAAAAACTTTATAAATTATTTTCTTGATCTAACCATTCAAGATGGTTTCACATAGATAAACCACGGGAAGGATTCTCCTTTATATTCCCAATTTGTATTGAATATAGTTTCTTCATATGTGATCACAAAATTTGAACATATAAACTATTAATTTAACATGGGTGATCTATTTCCCACTCCATTATCCATAATCCTCAATCAATCTGTTGAATCCACCAATGGATTTTTTCCTATCATTAATAAATTATTTCCTGTCATTGGAAAACATAAGGTGTGATATAATACCTGATCTGAGCCCGTTCATGTATGGAATAATCTTCCCTTCAGTTAAAACATATTTGATATTTCTAGTTAGAGCCTTCTGATCCATGATAAATAGGCTTGGTGAAATATATCCCCCTTCCATAAACCTCACACTATCTTAATGGATTCAAAAGGCTATCCTATGATTGAAATTGAGATCCAAGGATATGCATAACACCTAAAAAAGTCACAAACATTAGCCTTGAAATAATACTGACCCATGATATTATAAATGAAATTCCACTATATTAAATCATAGGATTTATCTATATCTATTTTAATTATAAGGTTAAATCCAATAGTCTTATTTTTGAGGTCATCATCCATCTCCTTAAAAATGATATTCCCCCTTGAATTCTTCTTCCATTCAAAAAACCATGTTTCTCATTAGAAATTACTCAAGGTAAAATATTACTAATAAATTTATTTAAAATTAATTTAAGTATCTTATATAAAAAGTTACGTAAGAATATAGGCCTGTATTGGATAATATAATTGAGATCCTTGACCATTGTAATCAACATCATAGAATAAGCACATATAGATCAAGCAAGAGAACCACCACGGAAGAATTCCTGGATAGCCGTAATCACCTAATCCTTAACAATAGTCCACATATCCTTAAGGATTGAGTAAGATAATCCATTAGGACTAGAGTTGCTTTGTTAATTCATGGTGAGCACTACTTATTTAATCTCTATTTCACTTAGAACCACCTCTAATGATTCATTCTTTCAATTTATTTCTAGTCTTGGGATATTAGACCGCAACTAAACATCCATACCCACCCTGTAGACCATTATTTATCCATTATCATGATCCCTCTAGTCAGATACATGAATTTATCTTTTACAATGCCTTAAAAAACCTCAACATCTTCAGTATCTATATTATCTTCAATATGGCTATTGAATCACCTAACATCATTTTTTCCTTCACAAAAGAGATTAAATCTATATATGAAGGTGGTGGATGATATTTGAGTTCGGATCAAGCCCATGATAGTGGCTTCATATCAATCCCTATAAGGGAAATCAAAATCCCTATAGCTTGGTTCCAATTTATGGTAAATATAATATGTTTTATATTGGGGTTACAAGGACTAATATTCTTCCTTTTATATTTATTAAATAATGATAAAATAAAGTTCCCTTTAAGTTTATGTGTCCAAAAACTAAACACCACTATTAGAAATATACCTTGAAATGTTTGGTGTGATGATTACAATTGAGAGTCCCTTTCTAGTTCTTCTTGTTGGGGATCATTTGATGATATTTTTATGTCTTATGGGGAATATAGGACAATCATTATTTTTATGGATCACATTAAATTAGGATTTGTGAGGATATGGTATTCAAAATGAGCATGTCCTCATGAAGGAATGACCTAAGATGGAAGTAGGTAAAAACCAATGAGTCATTTTATGTATCCTAATTAATGGGAATCAGATCCCGCATAGTTCAAATTTTGTGTTTTATGGTCATGTTAAAGGACCATACCATGCAATTTAATATCTTATTGTTAGGATGTTTCCTATAGTTTTTTTTCACAAACTAGGGTTTCTATATCATGAAAGGGGTGACATTGAAGGACTGAGTGTGATTTATGAATTGATATACCTTATGTATCATCATTTTTATTGATATGAAAATATGAGGGGATGTAGTTTTCCCATAGGGAATAAAGTCCCATGTGGATTTTATTCACATATAGAATATAGTAGGATTAAGTGTGGCTTACACATGGGGAACCCATGTCCTATCTAGGGTATATAAAAGACATGTTTTGGTCTTATGGATGTATTTTTCTGAGATTCCTATTTATGAGTGATATTATTATATATGTTCCCTACTGATTCTTGATTAGCTAGGTGAGTTAGGTAAAGGAAGTTTTTTAAGGCTTTCACCATGTAAGATTCCACTTGAAAACAGATCAGCGAGTACACCTATGAAGGAGTCACTTTATAGAATTTACCACAATCAAACTAATTATTATATTGAATGATGAGTGGAGTCATGGGTAATATTATCCCATGATAATTAGGCTGGGGCTTACACATTTGTAACCCATATGTGGATGACCCTAGCACATTAATATAAAATGGTAATGAAATCATGAATGGATACATGGATGGGAATATAATTAAGAAGGAGGTTAATCAATTCATGAATAATTAAGTGCACTAGGTTGACCAACATGATACTTTAACAGTCGTGATGATCATCATTATCCATGAAGCTTCAATTATGACCTCATGACGTGTAAACTCATCAAGAAGGGGATATATGATTGTAAACCCCTTAGGAAACCTATAAGATAGGAAGAATAATCATAAATTACTTTTATTAATTTAATTCATGACTGATGGGTTGTACGAACTCTTAATGTATCTTGGGAGGCTATGGAGGAAGCCAGAGATAGTTTCACCCAGGAATGATTTGGTTTAGGACAATGAAAATTGACAAGGTAATTTAGGAAATCATGTTCACTCATTTTAGATACCAATGTGAACATGTTACCAATGAGAGTGTAATGTGTATTTGGTAGATAAGTAGGTGTAATTGGGAGAATTAGATCCCTAATTAGGGACTAAGAAAAAATGGGTGACCTTTTGAAGGACATGGGTGAAGTGTCATCCTCATGGAAGTATATGGATAATTGGAATTAAATTTGACTATTAGGGTTAAATTTAACCCAAGTAATATTTTATGGATAAGTTTCACCCTAGAGGAAGGCTTGGGAGATATGTTTCCTGGTGGAGGCTTAGGAGAAGAAATCACCCTAGTAAGGGGTACAAAAAAATAGTCTCCCTAGATTTGATTTTTCAGAGAAGTTTGTCTTGAGTGGGGATCATGGGAAAACCATTTCCCTTGTGTAGAGATTATGGGATGTTTCACTCTAAGGGAAGTCTATGGTGATCCTTAAGCCAAATTTAGGATACATGGGATAAGTTTCTCCCAAGTGAATAGGCCTCTAGGATGACCTAGCCACATTATTAAATAGTGTGTCATCTGATCTGGTTAGCATCAAATTATATTGAAATAAATATTGAATAAGTGGTATCCCAAGATTTTTTTATGTTTTTAATCGTTAAAATAATTCAATTACACCAAAATTTCCATTATTTATCTTAAATTTTTTCTTATTAAACCACCTGATGAGGGGAGAGGGGACCAAGAGAAAAAAGCAATTCGAATCAATTTTCCTTCACAAAAAGTGTTGAATTATGCCCTCTTTTGTTATTATAATAGGCCTTGGGTGACCTGGGTTCATGGATCACCCTGGAGATGCATGGTCACCTATCATGGGGGAACACGTGTGGATTGATATAGTCAATAGGGATCATAGATTTGGAAAAGCATCAGGGTTCGAGGACTTGGAAAAAATTGTGGGCAATCTGGAATTGGGTGAAAAATCTGGGAATCTTGACTTGGTAAAAGAAGATGGAAACTTGGACTAGGGTTCTTGAGGTTGTGAGAGAGGATCTATGAATGAGGATAAATCTTCTTCTATGATAAAATAATAACTTCTAATATCCATAAAATTTGATATGAATCTCTTATTTGGATCCATGTGTTGTAAACTAAAATATTTTCATATTAACTACACCCCTAGATACGAGGATTCCCTATATAATGTGTTTTAAAATTCTATATAGCTCCTAAAAGACTCTTAAAAATGGTTTTTTTCATTTCAATACATGTTTTGTTTAGAAGTGGAAGACATATTTGGCCTATATTTTGTGGGATTTTCCCCCCACCACATCGTTATATTAGGGAATGATTTTTATTGGTTTCTACCCCTTAGTGTATGATCATTAATGAAGATCATAAATATTCCATTTATATCATATTTATTCATATAAGGATACTTTTAAACCCACACGTGACTTGTGTTATAGTGATAGGGATAGAAACATGGATTTTGTGAAAAAGTTCCTAGAAAACATTTTCATATGCCAATATTCCTTGATCAAATCACTAAATATCCTCAATGTAATATAGATAACATGTTGCAAAATATTTTTCTATAGAACAATCTAAAAATGGTGATATATTTACTCATCCGTAGCCAAAATGTTTTAGGAATAATCTAATAGTATAATAAATTTAATAAGATCATCTCACATTTTATATATTATATATTTAATAAATAACATATCATAATTTCACTATAATTAAATAGTAATAGTCTTGAATTAAACTCCAAACTAATCACAAAATTGGCACTACTTTACTATTGATACTTCATGATCACCCAAATACTTCTAATGGGTTTGGAAACGAAAGATTCTATAGAAGTTCAAATTTTTGTTTTTATAACATATAAATATGTACTCAAGGAGGATGATATTATTGATAATAATTTTGAATTGACTAGTATATTGGTATTCACTAATGGATGATAGATTTTGGAATGTAGTGGAACTAATAAAGGGATCTTATTTATCTAATGTCACTTGGACCATCATCCTTGGGAACCCTATTCAATGTTTCCAAGGATATAATAGTTCGTTCCCTTTTACTATGGAAATTGGAATGATTTTATAATTATATTTGGTTATAAGACACAAGATGTTTATGGGTTTATATCATTAGGGAGGTCATTATAGGAAAGAGAACATTATTATAGTATATTGGTTACTTCTTTAACTATTATATCAAATTTGATAGTTTTGACATCATCATCAATGACTAAACTAAACATTGGTGTAATAAAATGGTAGTAGAGTTTCATCTAATAATTTTACACATCCAGTAAAAAACAATATTGATCAAGGTTGAGGATGATGCATATAGACTTATAAGAAATGTAAAGGACAAAGGCTTGGTCATGGTCAACTTCATATAGTAAAATATGATGTTTTCAACTAACTTGAGGTGGTGAAAGGTAACATATATAACTTATTTAACCTTGAATATATTTAATTTGATTATTTAAAATATTAATATTTTATTAC
This sequence comes from Viscum album, assembly GCA_963277665.1. Lineage (NCBI taxonomy): Eukaryota > Viridiplantae > Streptophyta > Magnoliopsida > Santalales > Viscaceae > Viscum > Viscum album. The sequence goes on from OY728141.1 coordinate 732,480,860, forward strand.
ACTTGATTTAGTTAGATGATTAGTGTCATCTATTGAGATAAATTTTCAACCACTTATGTTATCTACACTAGTTAGGGGTCATTCAATGTTGGTCAAACTGATCCATGGATGTGAATTATTTAATAGATGAAATTATGTTGTTGAAATTCGAATTAATATTTATTCAATATATAAAACCATACAATTATATAGTTATCATGAGTTAGTTTTATTATGAATCATCCCATATTTATTGTTTTTAGAGGACAGTGATATAATCATGTGTGGATAGAGATTGTGTGGTCTTTTAGTCATGTAGATCGAAAAAATGTTTTACATAACATTGAACAATAATAAATTACATCTTTGATTGTGAATGTAATTATTTATTTTTCTAAATTTGTGGTAAAAACATTTCAAATATTTATTAGGGATTTTATTAATGTACCATCTATTGAGATTTCATTGCTTTTATTGAGGTGAGAGATTTATTTTTTCCTTGGATTATATCCAAATAAATTTCTTATACTATTGAATTACTTAAATTGGTTCCCATTGAGCTTTATGATTTATGGATTCAAATGATTAGTCATTTAAAAGGGGTTTTATATTCTATAATTAATCTCCAAAGGGACCCTTTATGGTATTCTCTAAGAATCCCATTTAAATTATAAATATATGAATTTATTTTCTAATGTTAAATCATGTTACAATAACTAATTAGTATCTTTTGATGAGTATTGTTGATTTTTTTGATCAATTGAATGAATATTTTTGGTTTTAAAATATTAAATTATTTATAGGGTACCATTAGATGATTGTAAAATAGGATAATTTAATAAATACTACTTTATAATATTTTATGAATATTTTTATTTTATCACAATTCTCTCTAGAGTTACCAAATAACCAAGAGTTTTTATGGTATTATTGAATTTAGTGTTTTAGCCCTATCTTCGCCACTTTATCATGGGGTATATTGAAGATTTTTTTTGTTTACCCAAGGATTGAGGAGGAACAAACTGATAATTTATATATGTTTTTAGAAATGATGTATCATCATCAATTTAATGGAATGATGTTGGTGTGTAAATTAAAATCACATGATGTTCATATACATGGGTGTTTTTTTCATAGAATATCTATTTACCTATATCATATTAAGGTGTCTGATTATTGGAAAGTTCTAAAGAATATATTTTAGGTGTGACCCTTTATTTTCTAAGAATCTATTACTAGCTATTTATATACAATTTCTCATTTATTTTGACACCCTTATCAACTTTGAACAAAAAGGTTCTCATTTTTACATAGAATTATCAATTTCATGTAATATTTGAGTGATTGAATATTTTTGACTAGCACAACTATCCTTCATCTTCCCATGTATTAAGTCATGTTTGAGATTCTTTATATTTCCTTGCATTATAACCTGATGAATGTTTTGATATATGACACAATAGTTATATATTATGTGTCTATATTGTTGTGACCTCCTAAATGATGGTTTGAGACTCGTGATCTTGGGTGGGAGGAGGTGGTGGATAAATATAATATATGAAAACAATCCCTTATTGGAAACACTATGTGGTTCTTATTGACCACAAGAGCTAACGGATTATGCTCTAATAGATGGATTAAAAACTCCACAGAAATAAAGACATGGTGTGTTCATCTAGGAATATGTTTTTTAGATTTCATATAATAAATATAATTATTTTATGTAAAGGAAATATAGAGATATTTTTATAGAATATAGAGACAAATGGAAGATAATATAATAGATCAAAAAAATATATTTGTAACTCCCTGAGATTTTATGAGAAGAATTCCTTTTAATTTATTTGAAATCTTTTGTTGTATGCTACACCAAGATTATCTTGCGCTAAACACAACACCTTATTATCTTGCGGTATACACAACACTATTATTTGATCGTGTTACACATAATTTCAGGTTTGTTTGATAGAAGTTATTCTATGCAACATTGAGTTTGTGTATATATATATATATATTCAATGTATAAATGAAATATTGTTGGATTCAATTATAAAAAACAACAAAGGAATCTTTCAATACATGCACCCTGACTTGGCTTGCTTTACATGCAATCGCGACCTTCAACAATATCGTGTGTTGTACGCAATACCGAGTTTCACTAAAAAAGATATGTTGTTAAAATATTATATAAACTAGCTGTTATGAATATTAATACCCAATTTTTGATATTTTATAAATTTTAACATTCAAAATGGACTTCATTTTTCGATTTAGAATATCGAAATTAGCCTAGGGAGAAATTTTGTTACTTTTATAAAAATATTCAATTTTTGATGAATAGTGTAAACACTGTGTTTTTGGTTAAAACCGACTTTTTATTTAAATAATAATTTATTTTATTTAAATTTATTTTAGGTCAAAATAGATACATAATACTTATAAAAGTTCAATGTAATTCATTGGAGTCATTTTATAATAATTTTAGCTATATAAAAAATTTATTGAACTTTTCACCATCTTTTACCCACCTCCTATGAACATTTGCAGTTGAACATAAAACATAATATTCCAACATCTGTGAGTTGAATTTCGAAAATCTGAGAGACACGGTTAATATCAAGGAGTAAAATGTGGTTCAATAAGATAAAAATAATTTTTGGTGAATAGTAACTTTTTACTTTTATTTACCATGGATAAAAGTAAATATGGGAAATAAGGGTAAAAATGATACTATTATCCTAACAAATGTCCTAATTCTATTGGATAAGTTTAATTCGTCCAAAAAAACCTTAGTAATAAAATATTATCCTTTAGGTCCACTTGGATTAAATTAGGACACTTATTATTATTTAATTTAAAGAAGAGTTAAAAGAGTTAAAATCAATGTTTAATAACTATAAGATGATTAATATAGGGTTATAAATAAGATAAATTAGACTATAAATATTCATTAGAAAGATAAGAAGAAATTCTATATAATTGGATTTTATTTATAATTTTTAGACATTAAATAATTTAATTTATTTATGACACTATGATGATGGAGTAATTAACTTATTAATGAAATATTAACATAATTGATGTTACAAATACCTAAATAAATGTAATTTGAGACTTTTTTTTAATTCTACTAATTTTATAGGTATATATGACATGTTAATATTGATTTAATTACGTTTTTTTGAACTAATCATCCTGTTATGAGTTTCACAAAAATCAATTACCAAATAGTTTTAAAATTTACATAAAATAGTTTTTAAAACATATATTTTATTATTAACTGTTATTATAATCCTAAAAATCTAATAATCTAAACAATGACTTAAATAAGGTTATATATATTAATAATGAACCACTTAGGGTTGGTTTTTCTTGTTATATTATGTTTATTAACAATATATTGTACGAAAACAAGAAGACATGGTAAAAGTTAGATGATTTAACATAGAGTTAAATATAAATGATAAGGACAAAATAGTAACCTAAACTTGTCTAAAACCTATTGGTTGAGAGTATGTCGACCCATCCCCACTTTATCTTCTAAATAAATCAATTTGGAACAATTATAAACTGAATATGACTTTATTATAAAATAATATTTTATTTTTTTCCTAAGGTGCCCCTCTCATCCCTTATAAAAGGGCACCTCCACCATCTTCTCTTTACACAATTTGGAGCTTTCCAGATCTGCGAAAACCTTCTAATTTCCATTATCAACTTCCCTAGAAACATTATAGAGGTTCTGGTCTCCTCAAAAGACCAAGTCTAGTTCCTTAAGAGGAAGCTTAAAAGAGGTGCGTCGAAGAAGATGTAATCTCTTCTACCGATTCTTTCATGTTTTCTTTCTTCTTCAAATTCTTCTTCTCCAGTTGTTTCATTATAAAGTAATAACATCAGTATCATTAATATACTGATATGTTATTATTATTATGAAACAACCCCATTTCATCTTCTATCCATCTTATGAAAAATGAAATCACTGTGTGTGCGTAGGTACGAAATACCGTCTCCACGCCGTGGTGTAATATGTTTTTCCACCACCACCTTACTTGGATGGGTATAATGGTGTAAAAATAACTATATTTAGTTATTATAACATAATACTAATTCTAAGATATTATATCATCCATTCCAATTCAATTAAATAATTATGGTAATGATATCATCGCTCGTGCGTACAGACGGATTACTGTCTCCACGATGCGATGGGATTAATTATCCATGTTAACCATTCAAGAATGATTATAAAGTATATATAATGAATAATAATGAAATATATGACATGATAAGTCTACTGTATTTATGTTTATATATATATATATATTTCATCTACTTACATCCATTCAAGTCAATAAGGAAAGGAAAACAACGTTTATGCGTACGTACAACCAACTGTTTCCATGAACGGTGTATTTCATCTCATTTATCTATCTTTTATATATACATACAGAATATATATGATATATAATTCATTTTTTACATTATGGATGTAAGTAAATCATTATATAAGTAATAATAATATCAAGAAACAACAAGTCCAAACAGGTATGATAAATAAAACGATTTTACGTTTCTTTAACATGGAATTTACAAAAGAAAGGGTAATATAAAGTCATAAGTGACTATATATGATACAATAACAATGAATATGATTATGTAATAATTCAATGACATTATTTAACTCATTATACAGGAGGTTCAGATATGTACGAAGCATATCGAACCTAAGGTAAGGGATAACATTTCCAATCTCATTTTTATCTGAGATTTTTTATTCGTAAGTATTTACCAGGGTTATTGTAATCATCTATGTCCATGTTTTCTAAAAATATTTTCATGAATATTTAATTTCATTTTTACCCATTTTTTACTTTTACCACATTTTATGGAAGGAATCTTTCTTTTTTTTACCATACGAGGAAATTTTTTGACTTTTCCGGCAAAAGTATGAAGAGAATATTTTTTTAACTTATACGGCATACATTTTTATAACTCCTTATTTTAATAAATTTTACTCTATAAGATTTCACAATTATTCTCAAGAAAATCCTTTTCTTTTAAAATTTAATGTAATTTTGTGAAAAGAAAATTATTTTGAAGAAGAAAGGATATTTTCTTCAAGAATTCATTTCATTTGTTTTTTCAAGACTATTTTCCATCTAAGATGACATTATTTAGTATTTTTATGTTTCAAGTATAATGTCTCTATTATTTTCATGTTTTGATTCTTATTATGATGAAATTATATCCATTTGTTTTATTTGGATTATGTTATGATGGGATGATGTTTATGAAATGCATTTTATTCCTTGGGTTATGATGAAGGATTTATGATTATTTTGTGGCACAAGTAATAATGATTTCATTATGAGATGGGTGGGACCTATATCTCCCTCCAATGTATTGGGTAAAGATTTATATCTCATGATATAGACACTGCTCGAATGGTATGTTAATCTGGTTCAGTGATACAGGACTATAATGAGGAGTGAACTCGATTGAGAAAGGAACTTTGTCCACTAAGATGGTCTTGGCAGCAATGCCTTGGATACTATGGAAATCATATCATGTGCTTAATGGTTTTACACAATTTAATGCTTTATTCTCATGCTAGTTTATTAGGATTGATATTTCTTTATGACCCATGCATTATGTACTACCAAGATTTATTTCAGATCTAAAGATTTTGATGTGTAAACTCTAGGTTCATGTTTTGAAGTTCACATTTATATGGTTTGTTTTATTTTCTCCATGCTTACCCTTAATGAGAATTTGATCTCACCCTTTACATGTTTTCTTTTCCCCAGGATATAAAGATAGTTTTTAGGTAGGAAAAAAGGAAGATCTTTATAGGAGATGTTTATGATCTTTGACCAAGATTAGAAGATTTTATTCTGAGATTCCAAAGACACTAAAATATTACGGTACTTTGGTGTCTGTTTTTTATGTATTAGGTATTATGAAAAAGTAATGTAATGTCCATGTATGTCAATATTGGGTATCTAATGTTGGTATCAGAGGAAAGGTATAATTATCCTTTGGAAACTAGGATGTGAAAACTTTAGTGAAATCCCTAGAGATATTTCTAAGGTATGTCTAGGGATGTCCCTAAGGATAAGTATACGTATTGGTTATAGTCCTAGAATTACGTTAACGATATTAGAATTAAACCTAAGATGTTATATATTGAATGAAATTCTACTTTATTATATTGTTCTCCTAGCATGATTTTTGCCTCTCACCCTGTTCCTTTTGGGTTTTAGACGATGGATGGAACCTGAAAGAACCATGTTGATCAATGTAATAGACAATGCAATGATTGTTCTTATGAGTAAACCAATGTTATGGGAGATGGAGTGAAAAGAACTTTTTTCTATACTTACACAAGCTATGAATTATTCTGGACTTCCAAATGAGGTGATAAAGGAACAATATTATATTGAATCCTTCAAGAGGCAACATCTACCTGCATTCAGTGGGTATTCTGATCCACTTGTTTCTGAATAGTGGATTAGTTCCATGGAAAAGATATTTTTGATACATCATTGTTCATAACATGAAAAATTAATTTTGGTTGTTTGCTGGTTAGAAGGTGAAGCAGACCAGTGGTCGACTCTAATTAAGAAGACAAGGCCCCATGATTAAATTGAATCCATGGAATGAGATGAGTTCAAGAACATATTTTTCAATATGTACTTCCCTCGTATTCTTCGAACAAAGATGGAAAAGGATATCCTTGAGATTAAGAAAAAGGATGATGAATCTATTGGTATATACGAAGTGAATTTTACAAGTCTTGCAAGGTATGCATCTGGCTTTATCATCCAACCAGAAAGTAAAGTTGATCAATTATTTAGTGGCATAAAACCATGTCTTTGAAGGGCATTATCTATAAGAGACTTCAGTACCTATGAAGAAATTGTGCGTTTTTGTTATCAAGGTAGAACTAGAAGTTGGTGTTACATATCCATCTCATGGTTTTGACAAGAAACGAAAGATGGAGTTCAAGGAAAAATCTCAGAAAAATGGTGAAAAGAAGGTGAATGTTTCTTTATGCTCAAAGTGTGGAATAAAGCATGGTGGAGATTGTCTAAAAGGTACTAAAAACTTTTTCAAGTGTGGAAAAGAATGTCATTGAGTAGATGAGTGCCGAAGTAATTGGAAAAAGGTTTATAATGACGTGAATAGAGAAAAGACAACAGAGAATGCTCCACCAACACGTCAATGCTACAAGTGCAAGGAGATGGGGCATTATGCAAACCAATTCCATATTCCAAGGTTTAATACTGACCGACATCAACAACATCTTAAGGTAAAGGACAAAGGGAATTCACATGCGATCACTATTGTCGATGTTGAGTATGAAAACGATGTAGTGGAATGATTATGTTTTTATGTAACGGGATTCCGAAATAATGTTGTGGAATCTCATTTATAGTATTGTGGAATATTGAAATATCTATGTATTTGTTTATTGTGGTTTTAAATTATTATATGGTACTGGTAACCATGAAAAGTGATTCAAATATTTTGTAAAGAAAATGATATGTACATAATGAAGGGATAAGGAGAAAATTAAATGTTTGATAGTATTCATGATCTCATTGCTGATATAAGGACAAATTGATATCATGGTTTGTGTATATAGAAATTTTTGGATTTTGGTATGTGGAAAGAGTTAACATTTGACATCACTCATGTTTTCACTATGGTTTTATGGTAATTCACGTTTCAAAAGAATACATGATCAAGGTATTCACATTTTTGGAATGTGACCAACAAGATATATCTTATGATATATGGGGGATAAATGATGGTATTCACGTGATTGTTATGTGAGCTTTCAAGTAATCATTTTCTTTATACTATGAGATTGGACATATGTATTTTGGATAATCCTAAAGATTAGAATGGATTATGTTGGACATCAGATAGTATTGTTTTAGGAAAGAACTTTTTTTGATATTATTTATGGAATGTTATAATAGTTTAGTTTTAGAAAAAGGGACAACCTGCAGGACATGCGACAACCCGTCGTGGCGGACAAGGTTGTGGGAATCGAACCGACAACCAAAGTGTGACATGCCTTTATTGCCTAACATTGGCCTACAAGGAGTCCTTGGTTAGTTTAAATTAGTTTTATTTTATTAAGCGGTTTGATAGATGAAGTATAAGTCCATTTTTGGAACCATATATGATTAATCTCCCCATATATGGACTTATGTGTATAAATATTTCTAACCTTATGTTTGAGACAGATGGAATGACATATCATTCTATCGCATGATCTGCTAACACTTTGCAAAAGACAAATTCAACTTAATTTCTTAAAGAGGTGAAGTGGAAATTGTTCAAGGCATGAGCAACAGTAATATTGTACCAAAATCAATTACGTATTTCTTTTAATTCAAATATTCTTCAACATTTGGGAAATGAACACGAAAAATAAAAATATCTTCATAGTTCCCTCATATCAAGTGATTTAGATGATACCTTATTTCATCACAATTTATGGCTTTGTGATTGTTGGGGTTTTTATATCCATGTCCTCTACCACTCTTCATTAGAAGTTGATGGTTCTATTTCTCTTACATATCCATATTTTCACCTATGTTATCCTCTGTGGAAACCTAGTGATGAGTTAATTTGGGTAACTGTTACCTTTCGTACATTATTTTTAAAATTATGTTTTAGTATTCCTTTTTATGATGGGGGTTTATATGAATGAAACATTCATGTAGTAAATGATTTATAACCCCGACAAATTTCAAGGGCGAAATTCATTTTAAGGGGGGTAGAATGTAACACCCCAAAATTTTATGAGAGGTATTCTTTTTAATTTATTTTATGTCTTGTGTTTTATGACACACCAATATTATCATTCACTATACACAAAACCATATTAGCTTGCTGTATACGCAACACTATTCTTGGATCGTGTTACCCACAATTTCAAGTTTGTTTGATAGAAGTTATTCTACACAACATTGAGAGTACATATATATACATTCAATGTATAAATGAAATATGGATGGATTCTATTATACAAAACAAGAAAGGAATATTGTCTTACACGCAACACTGACTTGGCTTTCATTACACGCAATCATGAACTTCATGATAGCGTGTGTTGTACGCAATACCGAGTTTCACTAAACAACGATATGTTATTAAAATATTATATAAACTAGTCGTTATGAATAGTAATACCCAATTTTTGAAATTTTATAAATTTTATCTTTCAAAATGGACTTCATTTTTATATTCGGAATATCAAAATTATCCTAGGGTGAAATTTTGGTATTTTTCTAAAAACTATCAATTTTTGATGAATAGTGAAAATACTGAGTTTTTTGGTTAAAAACGACATTTTATTTAAATAATCATTTATTTTATTTAAATTTATTTTAGGTAAAAATATATAGGTGATACTTATATAAGTTCAATGTAATTAATTTGAAACATTTTATAATAATTTCAGATATACAAATATTTTATTGAACTTTTCACCGTCTTTTACCAACCTCTTAGGCGCATTTGCAATTGTACATAAAACGTAATTTTACCACATCTGTGAGTTGAATTTCTAAAATCCGAGAGACACGGTAAATTTCAAGGAGTGAAATGTGGTTCAATAAGATAAAAATAATTTATGGCGAATAATAACTTTTTACTTTTATTTAGCAGAGTTAAAAGTAAATATGGTAATTAAGGGTAAAAATGATATTATTTGCATGACACATGTCCTAATTCTATTAGATAAGTGTAATTCGACCAAAAAAACCTTAGGAATAAAATATTTCCCATTAGGTCCACTTGGATTAGATTATGACTCTTATTATTATTTTATTTAAAGAAGAGTTAAAAGAGTTAAAATCAATGATTAAAAACTAAAACATTTTTAATATAGGGTTATACATAAGATATATTAGAATATAAATATTCATTAGAAAGATAAAAATATTTCCTACATAATGGTATTTTATTTATAATTTAAAAAATTAAATAATTTAATTTATTTATGACACAATGATGATGTAGTAATTAACTTATTAATGAAATATTAACATAATTGATGTTATGAATACCCAAATAAATGTAATTTGATACTTTTTATGAATTAAAATGATTTGATCGGTTAATATGACATGTTTATAGCTATTTAATTAACTTTTTTGTACTAATAATGCTGTTATAAGTTTCAAAAAAATCAATTACCAAATAGTGTCAAAATTGACATAAAATAGTTTTTAAAAAATATATTATATTATTAATTGTTATTATATTCCTAAAAATATAAGGATCAGAAAAATGACATTAATAAGGTTATATATATTAATAATTAACCACTTGGGGTTGATTTGGCTTGTTATATTATGTTTATTAACCATATAGTGTAAGAAAACAAGAAGACGCGGTAAAAGTTAAATTATTTATCTTAGCGATTAATCTAATTGATAATGTTAAAAGAGTGACCTAAACTTGTCTAAAACATATTGGATGATATTATTTCGACCCGACCCCAATTTATCTTAGAAATAAATCAATTTGGAGCTATTATAAACCAAATATAACTTTATTATAAAATAATATTTTAGGTTTTTCCTAAGGTGTCCTTCTCCTCCCTTATAAAAGGGCACGTCATCCCTCTTTTATTTACACAATTGTGATCTTTCAAGCTCGAAAAAACCCTGACAATTTCCCTTATAAACATTCCTAGAAACATTATAGAGGTTCTGGTCTCATCAAAGACCAACTCTAGTGCCTTAAAAGGAAGCTAAAAAGAGGTGCGTCGAAGAAGAGGTAATCTCTAATACCGATTCTTTCTAGTTTTCTTTCTTCGTCAACTTCTTCTTCTTTAGTTGTTTCATTATAACGTAATAACATCACTATCACTAATATACTGATATTTTATTATAAATATGAAACAAACCCATTTCACTTTCTATCCATCCTATGGAAAATGAAATCACCACATGTGCATATGTACAGAATACTATCTCCACACCGTGGTGTATTCTGTTTTTCCACCACCACCTTACATGGATGGGTATAATGGTGTTAATAATAACTATATATAGTTATTATAACATAATACTGATTATGATATATTATATAATCCATTCCAATTCAATTCAATAATTATGGGAACAATATAATCGCTCGTGTGTACGTACGGATTACCATCTCCACGACGCGACGAGATTCATTCTCTATGTTAACCGTTCAAGAATGATTATAAAGTATATATAATGAATAATAATGAAATATATGACATGATGAAGAAAATGGATTTACGTATATATATATATGTGCGTGTGTCATCTACTTACGTCCATTCAAGTCAATAATGAAAGGCAAACAACGCTCATGCATACGTACGGCCTACCGTCTCCATTAATGGTGTATTTCATTTAATTTATCTATCTATTATATATATGTACTGAATATATATGATATATTAATAATGATTTAAATTCTGTATGTATTTAAATCATGATATAAGTAATAATAATATCAAGAAACAACAAGTCCAAACACATATGATAAATAAAATGAGTTTACGCTATTTTAACATGGAATTTACAAAAGAAAGGGTAATGTAATGTCCTAAGTGAACCATAAATGATATCATAACAATGAATATGATTCTGTAATACATCAAATAAATTATTTAAAACATTATACTAGAGGTTCGGATACGTACGAAGAATAGAAGACCTAAGGTAAGAGATAACATTTCCAATCTCATTTTTATCTGAGATTGTTTCTTCGTATGTATATATTGGGGTTATTGTTATCATGATTTTCCATGTTTGTTAAAATTGTTTTCATGTATGTTTAATGTTTTTTACCCATTTTAACTTTTAACACATGTTATGTAAGGAATCTTTCTTTTTTTTACCATACGAGGATTTTTTTGACTTTTCCGGCAAAAGTACGAGGAGAATGTTTCTTTAACTTAAACGACATGAATGGAATTTTATGGTGTAATAACGCCTTATTTTTATGAATATTAATCTATAATATTTCATGATTATTCTCAAAAAAATCTTTTTCATTAAAAATTGAATGGAATTTTTTGAAAAGAAAATGATTTTGAAGAAGAATGGATATTTTCCTCAAGAATTCATTTCAAGTGTTTTGTCAAAACTATTTTCCATCTAAGATTGTATTATTTAGTATGTTTATGTTTAATGTATTATGTCTCTATTATTTACATGGTTTTATTATTCTTATGATGAAATGATATCCATTTGTTTTATTTGGATTATGTTATGATGGGATGATGTTTATGAAACCCATTTTATTCTTTGGGTTATGATGAATGATTGATGTTTATTTTGGGGAACAAGTAAGAATTATTTAATTATGAGATGGGTGGGACCTATATCTCCCTCCAATGCATTGGGTAGAGATTTATATCTCATGAGATAGACATTTCTGGAATGTTATGTTAATCTGGTTCAGTGATATAGTATTGGAATAAAGAGTGAACTCGATTAAGAAAGGGACTTTTTCCACTAAGATGGTCTTGATAGCAATGACTTGGATACTATGGAAATAATATCATGTTATTAATGATTTGAAACAATTAAATGTTTTATTCCCATGCTATTTTATCATGATTTATGTTCCTTTATGATCTATGCCTTACGTAATACTAATATTTATTTCACAACTCAAGATTTTGATATGTAAACATTATGTTCCTGTTTTGAAGTTCAAATGTATATGGTTTGTTTTATTTTCTCCATGCTTAACATTAATGAGTATTTAAGATCACCCTTTATATATTTTCTTTTCCCCAGGATATAAATAAAGGTTTTAGGTAAGAAAAGAAGTGAAGATCTTTATGGTCTATGTTAAAGATCTATCGCCAAGATTAGAAGATTGTATTCTGAGTTTCCAAAGCCGCTAAACTATTACAGTCCTTTAGTGTATGTTTTTTTATGTATTAGGTATTCAGAAAAACTAATGTAATGTCCATGTATGTCATGATTGGGTCTCTACAATATATTTATTTTTATGATGTTTGTGATGAATGATATTTGTAAAAGATGATAATGAATTCCCCCATGTTTTAACATGTTTAAGAGTATTAGTTGGGATATAATTAGGTGGAGGTAATGATTTTTCATAATTGTTAGGTCTGTACTTTTAATGGTTGGATTAATGATATAAATAATTGAAATTGTTCTATAAAAAAGATTTACTAATTAGGTAAATTGAGGAACTTTTTTGTGTTTATTCTGTAAAATTCCACTAGAAATATATATAGGGTTTACTAGGATATATCATGTTTTTAACGAAATTTTTTGTGTGTGACGGTATAAAGAGGATTATGGGGGAGTTTATATCATAATACCTTTTTTAGATAGTCTATGCTAATCATTGAGATCCAATTAATTTAATATATCCTTTAGAAATACCTCATTTGAAATGAATGGATATTTTTATATATTTTTAAGAGTTATGCATCATGAATTATGATGGAATGATACCACCAAGGTTTTCCTCACAAGCATATAAATTCTCTAAAATATAAAATTAACTCTTATATTTATGAGAGGATGAGATCCTTGGAGATTGAGTTTGGTAAATTATTTGAAGTCATTTGTTTGTCATGGAAAAAATAGGTTTTGTTAGGGTAGTTGATGCTCTCATGAGTTTATTATACTCTTTATGGAATTTAAACATATTAGTGAAGTAATATACGTGTATTTACTTAAACCCTAACTAGATATAGTTCATGACAATTTTCATGTGTCATAGCTTTATATGTATGTTAATGATGGCTCATATTCAATCAATTAGGGTGAGCTACATATCAAGGAGAATGTGACCCTAACAGAATGAAACTTGGTGATCTAAAATTATCATGAGTAGATATTATATAGATATGTCACTATATAAGTATATAATTTCTAGTGAAAAATATAGTTTATTGTAATTAATATGAGAGTGTGAATTAAGTATTATAGTTTAATAATAAAATTTATTATGAAAATTTATCTTCATAGAGAATATAATATTATATTTTTTAGTAATGTACTGATATCATTACATCATCTAATATTATAATGTTATCATGATGGTTATATTTTTTGTTTGATCTCCATATAATGTGGTGGTTAACTTTTGGAGTCATGCATATATTCATTATTTATTCTATTTTAATTATTGAAGAATATAATATATTTAGAGCGAATTTACAGGAATATTGGAATCTTTTATGTTCATTACCTTCTAAATTAATATGTGTTGATGAAGGAAGGAATGTGTTAGAAAATGAATTATAGAAAATAAATGAATTTTTTTGTTTTTGAGGAAACCATGACTTGATTCTCCATAAAACTTTTCATGGTTGGAAAATTATGCTTTGGTAAACAAAAAACATTAAATATTTCATCATTGGTGTGGAAGTATAATTTTTTGGTTGAAATTAACATGATGAAAAAAGAGGGTGTGAATTGTTTCCATTTAAAAATACATTGATAATATAAAACTAAATCTCCCCCCTTTTGATTTATAAAGATACACTATTATATTATATTCAATAAAATTAAACTGCAAAATAATAAACAATGGAAAAAGAAATTTCTAAAGTGGTTCAGGGTATAAAGATCCCCTAATATACTTCACCGACACTCTCTTCATGAGATTAGTTATTTTCAACGGATATGAATTTTTACTATACTATTATAAAAGTAATTACATGAATTGTAAACCATACAAAAAGTCAGGTTGTTTTATAGTAAACCTCATAAACTATTTTATTTTATGAGAACATGAAACTCCAACAGAAAAAATATAACATAAAGATTTTTGAATAAGATTTTTGTTTATAGTTGCATCTTGAACAGAAAAAATATGGGATATTCAGTGTAATATAAGAAATAATTCACATCATATTACTCCTAATGAAACTCTATGTTATTTTAGAAAATTTATAGATAAAAGAAAATTGGAAATCAAGCTTCTATGTAGTAGAGAAAAACACAATAATAATTTACAACAATTATGTCTCCAAAGTGTAGTCCTATGGAATGAAATTACTAAAATGAAGAATATTGTAGTAGTAATGTACGTTAGTAACATCATCAACCATGTTAGAAATCCCCAATATAAAGTTAGAGATTCACCATGTGTAACTTTAGAAAAATAGGGAGTTGTTTAAAATGACTCGAATCTATGATCTAAATGATATTACCCTTAATCATAGTTATATAAAATAAATAAGTCCATTTAGAATAAATAATAAATATAATTTTATTTGGGTTTATAAAATACAACAATTTATCTAGATAAATCATGACATTAAAAATTATCTCTGTATTAAAAATATGAATTTAATCATCCACTAAAAATATAAATTCCCTTAGAAATATGAATGATTCAACCCATTTTAATATATTTTTATATGTTTATTGAATGAATGTTAATGATAATTTACTTCAAGGATTGTTTTTAGAGATATCAAAAATATCCACAATTAAAACCCTTGCAGATGGCTGCTACGATGTAGGGTTTCTCTACCAATTGAATCTTTCAAATTACGATTCACAACACGTGATTGATTCCAAACATAGGGTTAAAAAATAATACATTAGATACCATGGATTCATGTTATTCATATAAGTTATGTTATAAATCCTAATTTTCATTTCAAACATAATATTATAAAAGTTACATTACATACCAAAAGAGTAGTTCCCAAACATTATATTCACCTAAAAGTAGGGTTATTAATAGTGGTTCCAAACTTGTTAAAAATGTAAAAAATAATTTATAGTTTAAAACATTACATTAATTATAACTAAATTACTTCCATAATTCATTGGAAAATGAAATAAATATTCCAATTAATATATTTCATAAATTTTCTTAATAAACATCATTATTAAGAAAATTTGGCTATTCTGAGCATCAAAATCAATAAGAAATTAATGCAATTGTTGGATAAACCTTCAGATATCCAAAAATATACCATCTATTATGAACCCAAATCCCATTTAAATATAAATTAGAAATTATATTTTTTAATTATTAAGGAAACAAACAAAGTTATATTTTAAATATTTAATTTTAGATATATATAGATATAATAAATAAAATATTATAATATTTTATTTATCCAGATTTCTACCCCATTTGGGAAATAATAAAATGTTTATAAATTGATTAAAACAAATTGTATGAATCACAATGTCAGTATTGAATTTTATTTTTTTTCATAGATAAGTACATTTTAAAAATGGAATCGGTTTAGAAACCAAAAATAGTAGTAAATGGAGAAAAAATATAACAGAAAATTTTCAAAACATATTTTTTATTAAACATCCTCAAATAACAATAATTTTATCTAATGTTTTAATATGACAAGGGCAGTATACGAGGTATATTCTATTTTTAGATCATCGGATGAAGAGTTTATATTAATGGAATCTTGGACTGTTTGATTCATAGAATTTATATATTCTATCAATAGCTTGATATTCAAATTCATTGGACAATCCCATTCCATTATTAAAAACATTGACTCCTAAAACATCTTTAAAACAGAAACTATAATTACTTATAAATTAAAGTAAGAATATTCTTAATATTTGAATAATATTTCTCATCATTTAACCCATCTCAATGAATTTACCTCGAACTCTTAGCAAAATAGATGTTAACTTATTAAATAGTTCTTTCTAATTTTCCATTAAACTATATAGGTGAAAATGATCTCCTTTTATTATTTAAATTCTTTTTTCAATGGAAGAAATCACAGCTGATAGAAACATTATTTTTCTTAACACACTTGATTATCCTAATCCACTAGAAGTAAGTGATCTTCCATGACAAGAAATTGCTTTTATATATTCAAACTATATTTGATAAAAATATTTCAACCGACCAAAATATGATTTAGAAACATTTTCACTTCTTATATTTTAAAATATATGAGCTATATCTACCTTAAAAAACATTTCCTTAAAAAATATATTACATTAAAATAATTTAAATGAACAAGGATAAATTAAAATTTTATTCTATGACTAGAAGCACTTATAAATTATCTATAGTAATTACATGAAATCTCAATATATGCTTGATACATTAAATATTAATCCTCCAAATGAAAAAGTTAGAAACCATAACATAATTAAAGCACTGAGTATAATACTTAATGTTCAACACATCATAAGTAATTGATTAAGCCTTCTAAGGCATTACAAAAGGGTCATCAACATTAACCACCTAAAGTAACCAAAAATCAAAAGATTCACTAGAGTGAGAAGATAAATCACAAATAAAAGTTATTGTTCAACTAGATTCTTAAACAATATATTACAAAGATCATTCAATAAAATAAATTGACTATTCCCTAACTAGTTAAGTTGTTTCAAAAATGGGAGAACTTTCAAGCTCACCAAGATGAGCTTCATCTTCAAGATTCTTCTAAACATGTGTGGATTGAATATTTATTCATCTAGAACAAACCAAAATAGTATACTACTCAACCCTTTATTTTTCATAAATAGGTTGATCTACTTCTCTAACTATAAGAACTATAAGATTCTCAACATGCTATTCTGTTCTTCTAGGCTTATGAAAAGGCAGAGTTCCGTTATCTATATTAGAAGAAGGATCAAGAAGTGTTCTACGAAACTAAATCACTCCCTATATTCAATATGGGATATTCTAATAAAAAAATTCCATATCTTAACACTTATAGTGATTTTGGAAACATCAATATACGAGTCTTCCAAAAATCTATCATCTTGAGGTAAAATAGATATCCCTTATATAAAGGATTCCCCAAATTATTCACTACCAATTCTAGAAGAATAGATTGATTTAAAAATATGGAACTCCCCTTAGCATAAGATCCCAACATTCATTCATATTTAACACCAAGGGGAATCAGCTTACCCATGTTTTTACTCCATAAAAATCCAAATATCCCTAATTTTTTATAAGACATCAAGTTGTTGTAATGACATATAAACCCAGTTTGAATCTCACCGATCATACTTATCTTGTTAAGAATTATTGAAACAAAAATTTCATAGGGGTATAAGAGAATTATATATTCCTTATAAAAAATGATATATATACCTAAATATATGACTACTGATATTCAGTTTGATATCACTCAACAAAAATACATTATATTCATGTATTGGAAGAGGATATTCTCCAAATCATCTATCCTTGGAGTAATAGTTGTTTTAATAAACATGACCCAGACTTTCTAGTCTACCTCTAAATATTTCACTTCTATTTTCTTGATATGAGGGGTTCCAAAATTGAATTATTTAATATCATCAAACTTATGTTCATTATATCCAATTGATCTTAAACTAAAATGAAAAGTGTATCCATGGGGTAATTTGAATATCTGAGCCATATAAATCAATGAAATAGAGAATTATTTATTATTTATCTTAGAAGAAACAATACCTTTGGTTACTATAAAAATAAACTCTCCATTGTCATAAAATTCATTTACTTATTTCTCATAAAAATATTTTTTATTTTTTCTATCGAATATATAATTATTTTCTAAGAAACTAAAAACCTTCATTATTATATGATTAAACATAAAATCTATTCCAAATCTAAATTTTTTTCTTGTATCACTTTCTTTCTATAAATGGAAGATTTCTTCATCTTTGTTCCACATGAATTGTCTTCATCTGTTCTCTTCAACATTTCAATTTTATGAATCATAAGGTTCATGGTTCTGAAACTAGGGATTTTGAGGGATTAATGGTTTCATATATTAAAATGGAATAGTTTATAACGTATGAGGGATAAAGAGGTCAAATATTATGGCTTTCTAGTGAATGTTTTGTTTTTTTAATGAAACGTTTAGTATAATCATTTATGTATTTAAAAATATAATGGAAAACTGCAAAAAAGAAAATTTAAATCAAATAAATGTAATAATCAAATAATAAAAATAAATAAATAACACATTAAACACAAAAAACTCACTAAAATAAGTCAATAAACTAAAAGAGGGCTAGATATAATCTCCCACTCATACCTCTCATACTCTAATTACTATAATATACTTTTTACCAGGTAATCTCCAAATAAAAAGGGTAATAAAATAAAATTATGTTCCTACTAAAGGAAAACACCAAACCTATGATACCATTTTTTAATGATCTAACCTAAGAATCCATCCTACCCAGTGTTCGACCCATCCTTTCACAAGGATGAAAGGGAGATTTCGTTCCCTATGGGCTGGTGACAAGTTCCTAGGCATCATAGGGAACTCCTTTGGGAATTTTTTTCCCAAAACAGTGATAAAATAGATGAAATAAATAATACAAAAGAATAAATAATAAAAAAAATGGCCAAAACATTAAAAACCAACAACTATTATTCAACCCATTTACATATACATGATCAATATATATATATATGAATAGAAAAATGCAATCAAGAAAATGAATGAAAAATCTAACTCGAATGAAAACTTCTTGGGACAAATCAAATCAAGCCGAGTTAAAATCCATCTCCAAGAAACCATTGGTTTCTCTCCATTTCCCAACTCACCCCACATCTTTTATAATGAAAAAGAAGGATCCAACTGAGAACATAGAGCATGAAATTTTTTAGTTTTGAGAAAAAAAACTAGTAGGTCAACAACCTAACAAACCAATAGAATTAATTTCATAAAAAATTCATTAATTCTAGTTTGAAAATAATTATCGAAAGTAATATTATATGGAGATAACAGTATGAAAATTAAAAATACATAAACCACTTAATAGAAATATTCCCTTTGTTTCCCAAAACCGAACACAGGAGTCTGTAAAATAAACCAACTATAAAAATTTATTTCAAAACCACACACTCCATAAAAATATCTCAAAACTAACTCACATTATATTTATCTAAATGAAAACTGATAAATAAAAAAAAATTCTGGATGAAGCAATCTTTCATGCCAAAATCATTTTCAAAATCCACTTTAAATTATCACATAAGAATATTTAAAAAAAATCAAAATAGGTTTTCAAAAACATACATGAAAACTCATTTTCAATGGAAATAATTCAACCAACATGGGTTAAATAGAATAAGAAGTCACCACATATGTATCACAATTTAAATAATAATGAAACATAAGAAAATAGGGGTCTATACAAAATAATTCCTATGAAATGATATAGTAAATCACCGAATCAAATTCCCATCAATCACCTTCTATCCGAGAAAAATAATGTTTCATGGTCCTACCCAAAGTCACTAACTTGATAAGAATCCAATCATATAATGGTATAACAACCTGAACTATATACAAACTTTTTCTAAGTCCATAATATCATCTAATTATCCCACAAAATCATCATTATGATGGAAGACCATTTTCTTTCCCTTATTGCTAGCATAAAATGTGGTAAACTAGTGGTGTGTTAACCAACTAGAGGATAAAAGTAGATCTTAGACTTCGTAATTGGCATCCCTTAACCTATAAAGAAATTAATGAATAGTGAAAAAAAACCATGCCCACCCATTAGTCATGACTATATTCACTATCACCCCTAAAAACCAATGATGAAAATACCCATAGACATAACATGCACACAAGTCGTAAAAGGTAAATTCCTACACAAGGGTAGAAATAAGAATCACGCTATCGTCACATACCCACAAAAGGGGTATGTAAGTAAGAGAAAATCAAGTGTGGAATCCACATACACCATTTAAAAATAAATTTTTCCAATGTAATTTAACACCAAAACATGTCCTAAAATTCCAACCCCTCCCACATTTCAAAAAAATAATTTCAAAACAATATTTGGAATATGATGGAAAACAGACAAGCATTTAAAATATTTCAAAACCACCCCTATATATGATATTTCTTATTTGGAAATATAAAACATACCCAAATCCATTATTTCCATCATGATTTTCATAAAACTCCAACTAAAACATTATATTAGGTACAAATAAATCACCCATTTCATCTAAAACATTTCATGTCTACCCTTCAATAGGGGTATTCCTTTTTGAATACCAAATCAAGGCCAATGGGCTAACCAATTTCCATAAAACAATTTAAAACAAGTCTCCAGGGCATTTCACAGTGGGTGAACAATATACACCTTCCAAATCACCATTTAAAATATATTAAAACACCCCTTTATAAATCATTTTGAGGTCAACGCATGAATTCTAAACAAAATTTTATTTAAATCAATTTTTTTAATCATTGAAAAAAGTGGATCAAAACCCATTTCACCACATGAAAATAATTTCAAAAACCAATAATTAATTTCACAAAAAACATAGCATAATAATAAATTTCATTTTAATTAATAAAATATGGAATCCACATGTTAAACCAAGTATACCATGAAAGAAACTCAATTAAATGATTCCAAATCATCACAAGGATACCATATGTAATTTTGATTTTATAATAATGGTATTTAGAAACTGAAAAAATTATTATAATTAAATAATAAAACAATTTCATAGTAACTCCTGCAAAAAATTAGTGGGAAAGAAGAAGAAATTCCTAGAATCATGTTGCATTCACTGAAGACTACAGACACATGAAAGAACACATTATCTACAACACCTAGACACCAAAATACAAATAATTAAACCCACTCATAACCTTAAAATTGATCCATTTGTCAAATCGGGTTAATGGGGGAATTCAAATACAATAGAGAATAGAGGGAGAAAGAATAAGGGGGTAAAGAGAGGATAATATCACCTAAAAATCACTTGGAAGACATAATTGGAAATGAAAGAATCAATGGATGTGGAAGGTGTAACACTTCTAATGGATCTCAAGGGATTTTAACTCATGTGGTGGATATGAGAGATGAAATCCACCTTATTCCAAAAGGGAAAATGGGAATTACCAAAAACAAATTAAACACAACGATAACTCGCACGCCTTGGATGCATGGATTAGAAAACAATGCGACAACCATGTGGTTTCCACTACCTCCCATAGATTTCAAGCATCCTGATTACTCATAATATGGAACACTATTAATCAAACCATGATCCTCACTCCATTAACACCCCTATCACCACACGACCTCCTGGGGTGCTCTATATGGTTTAAAAAACAATACCGAAGCTGTAAAAATTTATATATAAAAAATTATAGATCCAACCGAATTCTTTACTCATCTTTTACCAAAGCATGAAAAATTCAAGTTCCACACCAAAAACACACCATGGAGTCACACGTTTTTTTGTAGGGTATTAATGGTTTGAACATAATCATGCACATCATATGCTAAAAAAAATTAAAATTTTTAGATGAATTAAAAATGATCTTTGTGATTTAATTTCACATGGTTTCCCACTAACCATTCACCTTAACTGTTCATAGTAAGAAACCCTATAAATATAATACTTTCTATATGATACTCCATGGAAATAAAACATGGATCTCCAATTCTCAAAATAACATCAAAAGAAAAACACAGTGACATAGGGGGGTTACATGACCCATATGTTAATGCCTTTTCATTTCTTATTGAGCCATGTTTCGAAATTATTTTTGATCTATTATTTTGAGTACCTTGGATTAGATGTCTCTAGATAAGGAAGAATTGGTAATTCATTATATTAAATATCATGAATGTGTTTTCATGGTGAAATCTTTTTGTTTTGTGGTAATATATATTTGTGTGTTTTACACAAAATTGGCTTGGCTTACATCCAACCTGACACTCGACCCAATATATGGAAAGGCCTGAAGGGAATTCTTGATCCACACAAGATTGTAACTAGTGTATGGAAATCAAAAAATGCATTTGGTATTGATTTCTCCAATAATATAATCCTAAATCAACTCAAAAATACAATAAAATACATCATAATCATTATCCATAATCAATATAAGTACAACTATTAATAGTTGAAAATTTTACATTTTATACAAACCCAAAAATTCCAAAATAAAGGTGAGGAACCAACTAGAACACAAGTTTCTATATGATTATAATTCCAATATACCCAAACTTCCACCATTAACACAATAAAAAAAGAAATGTTGGAAACCCAATCCACCATCACCACCACTGAACAACTTGCCTTTACCTAGGTCAAACATAACATGGGAAACACACACCCAAGGGTTAATATAGGGTGTCATATAATTCAAAGTAAGATTCCACCACATGATATTCCATGCTATAGAGTTCTAAAACAAATCAAAATTCTAGTTTTAATGAAAAAGGGGGAAAACATTTTCAAAGGAAACATGCTTTGAATTTAACAAAAAGTAAACATGAAAACAAGGCAAAGATATGTATTGTGTCACATGATCCCCATGGGTAATACCTAAGGAATTTGGGTTTATTGGGTAGTAGGATCCTCTTAAATGAGCCACTAGAGGGGAATTCATCCCAAGGTATATTGGTCTCCAGTCATAATCATTTTTTTAGGGTTGTAGTGATAATACATAAAGGGGAACCAAGCCATAGACCTACCAAACTAACTACAATACTTTACCTAGTGTGATACACCTAGTTACCAAGGACTCTATCATGCCCAACTTCCACTTTCTGAGTTACATGAACCACCACATACACATGCACACACCCATCAAAGGAAAAACACATGAAAACCCACCATTTTACTTATGCAATACTCCTTTCAAACCCTTATGCACACTAAAACCTTATTATATCATGATTCACACCACCCAAAAAATCATTATAACACATTTAGAATGAAAAAAAGCATACTAAAATTCTTCAACAATTCTATAACATGGAATCACCAACATTTATCATGGAAACTTCTATAATCCAATGGAAAACCACAACCACACCACATAGAGACCCTATAAGGGTAATATCATACCCTAAACATCAATATTTAACCCAATAAATCAATATTGTACCCACCCTTGGTCAACCAACCCACTAGAGAATGAAGAACCTAAGAGAGAGTGAAGAAGAAATTAATAAAAAGGAAGAAACAAGAAAGGGATGATCTAAATTGATGAGTTATTTAATATTCCACACAAAAAAACAGAAATGTATTGAGTTCCAAGGGATCCAAGGGGATTTGAGAGGCATGTCATGGAATAATAATATTAAATAGAAAGAATTAGGCATGGATTGTGGTTAAAATCGAGGAATGTTAATTTAGGAAATTCAATATTTTTAATGTTTTGGGCATGCCACATGGTTTGAAATCACAGTTTTCCAATCCATACAGAAGTTGGGAACCACCTACCAATAAAGGAAAAGGAGGCACCATAGTCTCCTAGGGAATAGATCATGCTCATATAGTCAACTGTGCCCCACAAATAGACCCACTAGTCTGGGAGCACAGACACTTCTGGGCTAGTGTGTGGTTTCTACATCCATGCACTAACCATGTGCCACCTGTTGTTTTTACAAAAATCACCATTTTCTATAAAATACCTACGAATTACAAGGCATAAATTTGAAACCAAATACAATATAAAATACCTCAAAATTAAATCATGGATGTAAGAAATCTCTCCCCCATAAAAACATTCTTCTATCAGAAATTCATTCCAATGTTTGATCATAGATCAAAAATGCATACTACTCCTCCACACAAGATTTTCTCTCCCAAGTCTCATTCTCATAACTCCAATGTTTTTAGAGAACCAAAAATAATGCTGTATAATTTTCCCAAAGAACATTCTCTTAGGAATCCCTAATATATAATGGTTGATCGAACACAGATAAATAGGATTTCGGCTTAAACTCCTCCTAATTCAGCATGTGAGACAGATCCAAACTACAATTCTTCAACTATGATACATGGAACACATCATAGATCAATGTTATTTGGGATGAAAAATATTACTATTTCTCTACTTTACTGACTATCTCAATAATAAAAAATGTCTAACATACCATGGTGACATCATTTCTTTCTTACCAAGATGTTATTGACCAAAACAAGGGTCCACCTTCAAGAACACCCAATTACCAACTAATAATTATAGGGATCATCACTACTAGTCATTATTAGACAAATGGTTAATATATTCTATCAAAAATCACATCTAGGTCAACTTGACGTTTATTGATTCTCCTTGAACATGACTTAATCTCTATAATGAGGTTTCACCAACCTTAGTCCAACACAAATGCCACATACTTAGCTAACCATAGAGTGCATCAACAGGATCCATTCTTATTGAGGATTGGTTACTATTATTATATGAAAACTACACCAATTCCAAATGGAAATCCCAGGAGCCTATTGAATACAACATGCATTCCCAGAGCATGTAATGACTCGAAAAATGTAATTCTTTTATTTTTATATCTTTTTCCTCCAAATAAGTTTTTATTATGTTTTTAGTAGAATTTCATAGAATGAAATTATATTTTATGAGAACATCATAAATCATGTATAAATTTATATTAGTACAACTATGAAAAATAATTGGATATACCCAATTATGAAAGTTTTCTCTTAATAACATAGAGGATTAATTGAGATAGAATTTGATTAATTGACTTTTCAGACCGAAATTGTACTTTTCCGAAAACATATTATTTTTTCTAATAAAATGATATAATATGAATAATATTTTTTTAATTAAATAGTATGATAAAAAACAATTTCTTAAACATAAATTAGAATATAATTTTATTATATCCTTTAAAACATTGAAGTCTGAGAAAAGTTACTATGCATTATCAACCATCTATTATTTTTATTAAATAATTTTCTTTACATTGACAAATAAAATTATCTTATTTAGTGAATTATTTGGATACAATAAATACATATTTTGAAATAATCATGTCAAAATTATGTTATGGTAAAATTATTAATGATTTTATAAAATATTTTTTTTTCGTGAGCAGTAAAAATACAGTTTGAGGTTTTCAGTATTTCTAATGAGTTCATTATTATTTTGTAATGATCTAATAATTAATTAAAAATAATAATTCTCTTAAAATATGCAATTTTATTAATATTAATTATTTTAATAGATTTTTATCCATTTATAAACCTATAATTTACATTCCAATGTCTAAAATGGAAACTTTAACATTAAAAACATTATTTTTGTAGAAACATTAGTTTTCTATGCAAAAAATAATTAATATAAAATGATTATTGACTATTTTGGATTAAAAAAATGAAAAAATATATCCCAAATGTTAGAAATAATGGCGAAAACCCATGGGAAATCCTATGGTGTTTCATTTTCTACAACCTATATTTTTAAAGCCTGTATTTGGAAATAAATAAACAAATCATCTACTTTTTCAATAAGGACCCACCAATTTTTCATGTTTTAGGAGTTACTTTTCAATGTAATGAAATTATCCTTCCTTTTCATCAATTCAATAACCATTTTTGTATGTTACTACTAACTAAATGAAAATTCAATTTTTTTTAATTTTCAAAATAAGCTTTTGGATGAGTGGGAACCAGACCATACACAAGATTACCAAAACCCCAAATTCAAAGAACCTATAAGAAGAAACCCAATTTTGATTCAAAATTCAAACATCCATTTTAGGATGTCTCGGGACATGGATTCTCGATCAACGAAGATCCTCGAGTTGCACCACTCACATCAAACCACCTTGTTGTCATCTTCATAGCCTTCATTAGACATCATGAGTGAGTACCCACTGGCCATCAACTCTATATCTTTACACATCGATACTGAAAAATATGTCATGCTTACAGTTGTCCATATTATAAGTCTTTTTCTTCTCCACCTGAAGTCCAATGCCAACAACGTCACTCCATCATCGCCCGAATCACCATTATGAGGAAGAAACACTAAACAAACAGTGAACTAGAAACAAAAACACATAACCGGAACCACGAAGATATAACATTTAACATCCTACACCATAACAACTCATCTCTCCATAAAAACCCCATCTCCGATGAAAAAAATTGACATCTCACTTACGAAAATTGCAGAAAATCCCCTATAAAATCGATGCATCACAAAAGACACCATCATCGATGGGCCGCAATAGGCATGCCAATAGCCTCCATCCACAAATCCCAAAATATCCTCATTTACACCACTCTCGATCCGACTTGGTAGAGTGTATAAGAAATTAATACTAGAGTATGGAAAGAGTGTCCAAGGATTCCAAGCGCTAGGACCTTAGTCAAGGTCAATGACCAGGAACCAAACAAAATATGGAAGATACTGGAAGCCTCCAACCACCAAACAGAAGAACCCAAAACATCTAGGATGTCACCTCTTCATCTTCAAATTATAGATATGTTGAGGTAAGAGATGTTATAACAGGTGAAGAGGGTTTTAGGGATTTGACAACAGTAACCTTTGTTAGGTCTTGAGTGAAGATGATCATGAAAAAAATCCAACAACCATCTCCAATGAATTCATATAGGATGTATCTGACAACAACACAAGGAGAAATAGAAATAATAAGATAAGGATAGTTGTAGATGATTCAATAGGTCCACGCAATGGCATCCCCCACTCTGAGCCGCTGCCGAGGAGGAACCCTAGCGTGAGAGAGAAATCAGGTAGACGCCGCTTAGAGGCTGAGATTTTGGCATTGCATAGGATTTTAAGTGATTACTAATTATTATGATTCCTATATTTTATTACCCTTTTGATCCAATCATTACATAAAAATTATTTTTTACCAATGTTAGTCCCTTTACCCTGTCATTTTATCTTTTTTTAAAATCCATATTTTATACCTATTTTGCAGCCAAATTTACTTCTATAAATTTCATTCTTGTCTTAAAAAAATTCCCTATTATTTTATTTTTGAGAATAATCTAGGATATTTATTTTTCTTAGATATTAATCTATATTTAAATATTATTTACTGTTTTCTGGTATTAACATACATGAAACCCACATTCCCTTTCAGTGGGATGAAAAGTACATAATGAATACGTTTTTAACAATTTTTGAAACACCATTATTTTGATAAGAAATCCATTTTTTTATTCTCCACTATTTATTTTAAAAATGTTTTATTATGATATATGTGGATCACATTAAATAATACATAATAATGTTGTTATATTGTTTATCTCCAATGAAATTAGTAAAGAACTTAAAATCTAGAGATGACATGTTATATGATACCTTGATGAATAACCTTGGTAATTTTTATAACTCCTAGGTGATTAGACATTGTAATGTGCTTATGAATGTATAAATTAAATGTTGTATCGAAATTTAAAACATATTTTTGATGATCTTTTTTTTATGATATTACCCATGTTCCCTTGCTCATTCAATAATGATATTCCTAATGTTCTTATTGATAGTTTTCAAGATCGTATGTAAACTGTTTCCATTTATTATTCCCTTACCGGGCCTTATGATCACACCTTCCATTGATTTATGTTGCTATGTTATGGGATGTAGTAAAATTACTTAAGATAAACCTATGAATAAACCATTCAATTTCGTTAGAATAATTTTTTATTCTTTCGTGAATTATGTTCCTAATTTCCATGAAACTAATCTTTAAAAGATCCTATGTTCATACAATGTAATGAAATGTTTTGTAATAAAAGGTAGGATTCCATAGTTAGTATCAAATGATTATTTAGTTATTTGTGGGAATTTGTATTTTAAAACTGTATAAGGAACCCTAGGGAAAAGTTAAAATATCTGAAAATATCCTGGTATTTTGATGAAGTATTATGTAAATGTTTTCTGAGAAAATAAACCAACTTCTACGTACGAACAAGTGGCTGTGGTTATGTCATAGATATATCTAGGGGTAAAACAATAAAACACCATTTTGAGCTGGGCTCAAATGGGAACTAGTTCACAACAACATCCCTTATTTCACTCCAGGTTTGACACACCTAGGGGGTATTATTTGGTTAATCACAAGCTTCTACAAACCAATATAATGTATATATAGATAATGTAAAATTTTTATTAATATAGAAGTATATCATCACAAAATCATGATACTAGAAAAAATTAGTACTATTCTTTCCTTTGTAATTAAGGGTATCTATTTATAATATAAAATTGTGAGGATGCAATTTCATTAAGGGGGAAGAATATAAAGACCTGAAAAATATAAATTTTTTATTTATGGATCCCTTTTTTTCTAATTACTTTTTATTATGTTTTACAATAGAATCATGTAGAATTATTTTTTTTCATGATAACAACAAACATAATACATAAATTTGTATTATTACAACAAGGAACAAACATAATATGTAAACATTTAAGAATAGTTTATCTAAATAAAATATATGTTTAATTGAGATAGAATTTGAAAAATTGACTTTTAAGACACAAATTTTATAATTCAAAAAATATATTAATTTTTATAATAAACTAGGATATTATGAATATTTTTTTTTTAATGAAATAGTATGATAAAAACACTCATATATAAAACTAATTGATAATGAGGTTGTTATTTCCAGGATAATTTTTAAGCATTACAAATTCTACTATGCATTATCAACCTGCTATTATTTTAAATAAATAAGGATTTTTATATTTAAAAGTTAAAAATTATCATATTTAGAGAATTATTATGTTAAAATAAATATCATTTTTGAAATCATAACGTTTAAATTAGTTTATGGTGAACTTATCATAATTTTATAAAATATTTTTTTTATAAATAGTAAAAATACAGTTTGAGGTTTGAGTTATGTTTATTGAATTCATAATTACATCATAATGATGTAATAATCAATTAAAAAAATTCATAACATAAATTTTTTATTTAATTAATATCTGGTGTTTTAATTTATTTTAATAAATTTGCAAACCTATTATTTACATTCCAAAATCTAAAATAGAATCTTTAAGATTAAAAACGTTTTTTTGTGGAAACTTTACTTTTTCATGACAGAAGAAGTAATATAAAATGATGATGAACTCTCGTATATTAAAATAACATAAAATATGACCCAAATGTTGAATCACATGGTAAGAATTAAGGTAAAGCCCATGGTTTTTCATTTTCCACAACCATGATTTCAAACGCATATATTTCAAAATTAATAACAAAATCCTCCACTTTTTCAATAAATACCCTCACATTTATCCATTTCCTTTAACTCAAAATTCTTCCCTATGAATATATGTAAGTTCTACCTCCCATGGGGTCCTCCCAAGGTGTCCCCAAGATCAAATGTCCCAATCCTCATGTTTTAGGAGGTACTTTTCGAGGTAAAGGAATTATCCTCCCTTTCTCTTCATTTCAAGAACTGTTTTTGTAAGTGTCTAATAATTCCTATGATTACACTATTTTACAACCCTTTTGATCCTACACTTACATGAAAATATTGATTTTTTCAATGGGATTCCTTCGTCCCCTCTCATTTTACTCTTTTTTAAAACTATGTTTTATACCAGTTATGATGTCAAATTCACTTCTCAAAATTTCCTTCTTCTCCTCAAGAAATTATCTATAATTTTTTTTAATACCAAAGCCTCTTTATTTTCCAAGGTAATTAAAATATATTCCAAAATGATTTATTTTATTTTAGGGTTAATATAAATTAAACCCACATTCCCTTTCTGTGGGTTGAAAATTACTTAATGACTATGTTTTTAATCACTTTTGATACACCATGATTTTGATGTGGGACCTATTTTATGTATTCTCCATAGGTTATTAATGAAATGTATGACTATGATATACGTGGATAACATTAAATAATAAATAATAAGGGTCCTCCCTAATTGTGCTCCAATGAATTTGGTAAATTATTTAATCTCTAAAGATAACATGTTATATGGTACCGTAGTGAATAAACTTAGTAATATTTATGACACCATGGTGATTAATAATTGTGATATAATTATGAATATCTAAATTAAGCATTGTATCCACATTTACAAGTTATGATTCATGAACTTTCTATTATGTTATTCATCTTTTTTCTCTTGATTATGCCACAACGATATTCTTCATGTTCTTATTGATATTCCTCAAAATCACATGTAAATTACTTTCATTTATTATTTCATTAATGAGCCTTATTCTCACCCTTTACATTCATTTGTGTCCATAGGTTATGAGATTTAGTAAAAGTATTTAGGATGAACCTATGAAGAATAATTTCAGGTGGATTTGAAGAATTTGTTTATATTTTCACGTATTATGTTTCTTTTTTTCCAATAAAATTAACTTTAAAAGATCTTCGGTTTGTAAAATTTAATGAAAAGTCATACAATAAAAAGTTGGGATGACATAGATCCTGTCTAATAAGATCTTTTTTTACTGCTCTATATGGCCATCCATTTGAGGATGGTATGTTGTACTCAACTTATTCTAAGACCCCATTCCCTTCTAATTTCCATCGCAAAACTGAAAGGTAAAGAGGTCCCCCTATATGAAATCACCACTTAAGGAACATCATGAAACATCAAAATATCTTGCACATATAGCCTCCATATGTTATCATCATTGGTTGAGTCACTAACTGGGATAGAATGTTCTAATTTGGTTAGCTGGAGAATCAGCACCCAAATTCTTTTTTTCCATGGGGTGTATGAGGTAAGACAATAATGAAGTCGATAGTTTATTTTAACACTTCCAGGTGGGAATGGGTATTGGAGGAAGAGAACCATAGGTCCTATGGTACTCATATTTAATCCACTGAAAAGTATAACACCTGGATACAAAGTCAACTATAATCTAGCTAATTCATGGCAACCAAAACTAACAACACACATCATATAACATCTTGTGGGTCTTAGGATGAATGGAAAACGAATATTGGTGGATATAATGTATCATTTCCTTCATCAATGATAACAGAACAATAAAATGGACCTTGGAGCAAATAACTCCAACTAAAAACAAAGGCCAATTGTTGGGCACCTCTCCACCATGAAAAATATTTATAGATCACTGACACAACCTGTCCCTCGACTACTCCTTCTAAATTAGTTACATAAAAAAGGTAATCAACTAAAAATTATCCAAGAGGGTTCCTACACTACAATCCTTAGCCTCCTGATACATCTAGGACAAAATCCTCATTAATGTCTAGTCATCACTCAACTCATTTAGAGATTTCAGTGGCATCTACCTACTCATGGAAGCTGCTACTACATAACTTTTCCCAGGGTATAAAAAATATCAATGTTTAGCACTTGAAGGTACTCATCCTAATGGTGCTATCTCAAATTAAAATATTTCTAGGAGAAAATATAGGGCATTCTATTATGATCTAAGTATACTACAAACTTCTCATTTAATTTATAATGACACCATTTACCTTGAGGCATGCATCACTGCTTCCAATTCCAGGTCATGGGATGAGTAGTTCTTATTTATTGTTTGGAGTTGATGAGAACCATATTCCACCATAGGGTCATCCTATATTAACACACACCCTAGACCCATAACTGCAGCATCACAGTACACCACATATCCATTTAAATATTCAGTCAAGATCAAAACATGGGTCATTTTCAACCACCACATATGCTCCTAAAATGACACTTGACATTTAGGGTTACATTAAAACATGACACCTTTTGACTAAGAACAAAAATGTGTGAATAAAGTTGACATAAATATCTAATAAATCTCCTTTAATACCCAGCGAGGCCCAAAAATCAATTTATTTCTATTAAATTCCTCAGTTTCTCCAATAACATCAACATTTCTATCTTATTGGGGTCCACTAAAACCCCATGTTCTGAGATCATGTGGACCATATGTATAAACTCACAGATTCATAAGGTATAATTGAGAAGTTTAGAAAAGAGACGATAATTGCAAAGAGTGGCTAACATGATCCTTAAGTGTCTCTCATGCTCTTCCTCAGTCTCGGAGTAGACCAGGATGTCATCCAAAAACATGACAATGAAGGAATCAAGATATTGGTGGAACACCCAGTTCTTAAGTTCCATGAAGACTACTAGATAAATTTTCTACCTGAAATACTTAACCAAATACTCAATGTGGCCATCCCTAAATTGTAATGTTGTTTTCAAGACATCAGCCTCTCTAACTCTGACATGGTGATACTCATAATTCTATCTGATCTGGGAGAACTACCTTTACATCTTGAGATGATCAAAGAGTCTATAAATATGTGTAAAGGGATATTTTTTATCTAATGTTACCTTATTTATCATATGGTAATAGATGCATAATAGGAGAGATCCATCAACCTTCATTGAAAAAAAATGAGCTAGGGAATCCCATGTCGAGACACTCGGGTTGAATGAATCCCTTGGAAACCAAATCATCCAGTTGTTTCTTTAATTACCGCAACTCGATGTGGGTAGGAATTAACTATGAGGGAAGAGTTATAGGATGTGTATCTTGACACCAAATCAATGGAAAACTCAACATCTTACTTTAGAGGACACTAAGGGAAATCATCTGGAAATAAGTTTGAGAACTAATCCACCCTAGAAGGTAATCCATTATCAGAACCTCCAATATCATCCTCCCACATGAAAAATGTGATCTGTAAAACCAGATTTCCCAACTCTGAAATTGTTGGTCCAACACGTTCTAACCATGGATCCAGTTAACCATGAAAACTATGGATGATCCCAATGAGTGACACAAAACTTAGTCACCAATGATAACAATTTATGGGTACTTGAAAACACACCATCCAATCCATACAATGTAGTAAGTTAAATAGGTCCATTTCTAGAACCAAGAAATCTCATTTCAGCTCAACCCCTAAAAAGTGGATGTGCATGATAGAAACCTGAAACCCAACTCCCTTTTCTTACCCATTGGTTTCACTAACTCTATCATATATGGCATGATATCGGTCAACAATTTCAAAAAAACCCCAAGTAGGGATTAAATAAAGGAATTGGAATCACCCATATCAAATAAAACATAAGTTGTGGACGATGTGTTAAGAATCTTACATCGAACTGTAGAAATTACTACATTTGATTCCATTGTCGCTTGATCCATAGTATGGAGGTTCTTAGTCTCTGATGAAGCCTAAGTATGACCACTAACCTACAGCTCTACCATAAGTTGAATTTGATGAGAAGAGGATCCAACCCTACCACCATGACCACCAAAATAATAAAATGCTATCTTAGATGGCTACAAATATAATGATATTTCCATGGAGGCTATAAAACCCACACCACCTGATATGACCTTGTCACTTTTAAAAATCCCTGTAAGTTCCCCATAACTCTACACCGATGGAATGTTCAGGGTGGGGATGAACACACTGACCGCATATACACAAACCTTTCACACTAATGACATAGTACTGGCCCAACATCGGAAACCATGAATGATGTTGATTGGGAAGGATGGTATAAGCTTCCACCTCCCCTCTTCTCATGTTCATCATTCTTCTGCTTGTTTTTGAATGAACCTCCGCTACACTAGACCACTACTGAAACTACCTTAGAAAACATTGACTTTCCTTTTTGATCTATTTCCACATTCTAGCCAGATCAACTACCACAACATATGTGTTCAACTTAAACAAAAAGAAATGATATCATATATATGGATGCAATCCAATTTCAAACTATTGAACCTTAAAGAACATATTTTAATCCACTTTAGGTGTGAAATATACTGACTCTATAAGGTGGTTGGAATATTTTAACATGGTCTGATCCACTTCATGGAGATCCAGAAACTAGCAGGTCTTGGTGAAGGCCAAGGTTGCTGGGAAATACTACTCATCGAAGATGAGAATTATGTTCATCCTTCTCATTTATCATGCTTCCCAATCAGAACGACCGAGTCCCATTGCCTCTAACTGGGACCTTCCAACAAGATGTAAGAACAATTCCAATTAACTACCTCATGAGTATTAAGAAACCCAAACATCCTCTTGACCTTTTTAATCAAATTCAGTACCTCCTAGGAATTGGTGTAACTCTGGGAGGTAAGAGCCTTTTTTAGGAACTCTTGATCTATTTCCTTTCTTGGACATGATTCAGTCCCCCTGGACTAATAAATACCAAGGCCCTCTCCATGAACCAATTATTAGACATCATGAGCCACTACATTCACTAATCTCTAATCAACTAGTGTGGGAGAACTCACTACGATCTCTCCCCTTGGTAGCATGAGAAGTATGTCGGGAGGAATGATACTACAAAAATTACTGAGAAAATGAAAAATTATAAACCCAATATCCAAAAAAATTGTAAACACAAATAATAAAAAGAACATCCACAAATAAAAAAACCATAAAAAGCACAATAATATTCCATACCACTTTACCATCCCTCTCACTCAATGTCCATGAATAGTCTACAACCATAATGACTCACCTGGAAGAGAAGTCCAAAAAAAACAAGCATACCATGGTGATCAAAGGCCTATCAAGAGGTGTGTTGTTCATACAAACAACTTGAAACTAGAACCTTAAGCCCTAAAAATCTATGATCTATTCTATCCATACATTGCCAAATATCATGACCCAAATAATGGGGACCCCCATCTAATAATAATTTTTTACAAATCAAGCCAAGATTCCATACAACCTGACACCCAACCCAACCTATGACCAAGACTGAAGGACCCTCCTTACCCCCATTTATTTGAAAATAGTTCCTAGGAATCAGATATTACATTAAGTAATGATTTATATAATAAGATACAACCACAATAAACTCACAAGATCCATATAATGCATCATTAACATTTACCATAATCAGATTATGTAAAAAATCACATGTAAAACATTTTACATTCCAAAAATAATCCAAATATATGAAATTAGAAGGGGAACCAACTAGACCAAAAATATCCACGCAACAAGAAGGCCAACACAATCTTGATGCATCCACTAAGACCTTTGAAAAAGGATCACTATCAACCGAATCCACCATCACCACCCTGGAACACCTTTCCTCTACCAAGGACAACATAAAATGATATACATACACCCTAGAGAATATGCAGTCCTTGATCCAATTCCCAGTAGGATATCACCATAATATATTCCATTCTATAACATTATAAGACAAATAAACATGAATTTTTTCATGAGAAAGGGGGAAATCACTTTAAATGGAACAATTAATTGAATTTTAAAATAAAGTGAACATTGCAGCAAGACAATTATATAAATTTATTAACATGATCACCATAGGTAATCCATAAGGAACTATGGTTAGTGGGGTCATAACATCCTCATACCTCAGTGATATGACATAAACATTACAACTCACAGTGTACTCATCCATGATCCAGAAGAGGGGAACACGTCTAAAGGTTTCGTGGTATCTATTCGTTGTCAAATTTTTAATTAGTATTCTATTGTAAATATTGTTTCGGGAAATAGGCCTCATCCCAAATAGATCCACTAGTCTACTAGACCCAATCTTCCCTACCTAGTTACAAAGGACTCCCTCATTCTCAAAATCAACTTTCCATGATACATGAACCACAAAAAACACATATACACACCCATCAAAGAAAACACACTAGAAATACCAGCATATCATATGGGAAAACCCCTCTCAAACACTTATGGTCACAAAAACCATATAGAAACATGATTCTCACCACCCACACAATCATTAGAACACCTTTATAAATAACATCAAGAATACTAAAATCATCTATTATGCTAAAGCATGGAATCACCAACCTCAATCACAAAAACATATGTAACCCAGTAGAAAAACACAGCCAGGAATAATTAAACCATATAAAGACAAGATAATACCACCAAAAATAAATATTTTACCAATGAAATCGAGATTTAACCCACCTTATGTCAACTAACCTACCAGGGAAATAAGAACTGTAGAGGGAAGTAATAAGAAACCAATAAAAATAAATAACACGAAGATGATAGGATTATTTGATTAGTTTTTAATGATTCCTAGTCAAAAACACCAAAGGATTGAGGTAAAATGGATCCAAGGGGAAGGGTGGGGCATTAATAGGGATGAGAATCTAGAATGGGAAAAATTACGAGCGGATTGAGGTAAAAATTGGGGGACAATAATTTATGAAATTCTACATTTTAAAAGTTCTAGGTAGGTCTCATGGGTTGGATTCATGATTTACCAAACCACATGGAATCTATAAGGAACCTCCCTCCAAATAAAAGGTTTGATGCACAATCTATTGTGTAACTGTTCATGTCTGTGCATTCAACCTTGAACCTCAGACAGACCCACTGGTCTGAGAACAAATTTATTTTTATGCCTATGTGTGGGGTCATGTAGCCTGGATTGTCCCACTATGCAGGGTGCATGGTCTCTTATGTGTAGGCATAATGTTTTTATTAAATTTTAACTAAGTGTTTTTCAACTTTTTTCATTCTGAAAATCACCATTTTCCACCAAAACACTTAGGAAATACATGGGACCAAGTTAATACAAAAATTAAATAGATAATTTTTCAAAAATTAAATCACAGAAGTGACATTGTTCCACCATTTTAGTTAATTCATAAATTTGGGTGAGTCCAATGTTCAATAACCTATTCATTAGATCATTTTCTTATTTAGTGTATGGTTGGTTTTGATTAATTCTTTCTCATTATGTTTAGGGATTATTATGTTTTTCCTGAAGAGTTTCCCTATATATTATTTCCTTTTTTGACCTCTAATTTAGACCTAAGACTTTTTAAATGAAGAAAGTTTTATAGTAGACATTTTGTGACACTTTTTTTATCACATTGATATAAATTATTCATTTAATTAAATTAATTTTATAAATTAATAGGTTCTTGAGCATTTTGGTTTAGGACTTTAAAATTTTAAAGGGATGGGGTGTTGTGCATAGTTTCCGCATGATTAGGAGTAACTATGAATCAATCATGCATGGTGGTATATCTTCCAGATATTTCAATTTGGAATAGTTGGATAAAATATTTTTCAACCTTGTAGAACTTAGGGGAAATCATCTGGTTGCATCATTCTTATCTAGTAGGAACACCATAACTGTGTAAACTATGTGTCTAAACCATTTTCCAAATATATTTCAGAAAAAATATATTTATTTTTCCCTCTTTTAATTATTTTTTCTTCCTACCACTTTTTTTATTTTTAATTCTTCCACCCACCCTTGTGTCATGCAACACCAACCCCCATTCCCTTGATTCATAGCCTCACCCCCACCCACCAATATCCTATATCAACACATTTCATCAGAGTTATGTGGTAAATTCCTGGATAATTATTCATGGAAATGAATCCACCAACCTCATTATCCATTTTGTTAGTGTCTTCATATCTTAAATTATCCATACTTATTTGAATGGATCCTAGGGTTTTGGGTGGGATGATTTTCGATGTCTCCCTTCTTCATAGGGTGTGGGATGGGTATTTGGGTTGGCATCATGGGTGCCTCAACATCTAATGAAGAAAGAAAATCAGTTTGGTTTGTTTTCACTATCCCATAAACATTTGAGTTAGTTTTTATTTTACCCTTATATTTTGGGCAAATTTTAATTAGGTCATTTGTGATTTTTAGTTCAATTTTATTATTTAGGGTGTTTTTAATCTCATTGGTGGAGACAATAATTTTTATGCATTGATAATATCATATATATGTATATGTATATATATATATTCCCTAATTGTACATATTACCTCATAGTAATTGGAATATGTACATTTGTTCAAAGGGAATATATATTTATGTGAAGGTGCATATGCATGTAAGCATAAAAGTGTGTATTTGAGTGGAAATCATCAAAGGAAATATGTTTTGAGGTTTGTGATTCTATGAAATTGTTATATTTTTCAATTGAATGTATTATTATTGTTTATAAGTTACCTTTTAGTGAATTTTTAATTATTTGAGATATTTTTGCGGTGATTTAAATCATTTTATTAAGTTTTAAGATTTTCATTATTTGGATTATTTATAAATTCCATTTTTAATACTTGAAGTGGTTGGTTTGAGGATGGTAATGTTTTTTTTTGAAATGCCTGCATGGATTTTTCAAGTGGTATACATGTTGTGAATTGTTTTTTTACTAGTTTTTGTTTTCAATGAATGATTTTTTAAGAAGATAATATGTTTTTGAAATGTGGAGTTGACCTCAATGTGATTTAAAACAGTATTCCTTAGAGAATTTCAAATTATGATTTGAAATTTTTGTGTGGATCCCCCTTGTGAAAATTCATTTATGGCTTGTTTTTAAAATGGTTTGATGTAAATGGTTGTCTTATGGCCATTTTTGGGTTTACAAAGAGAAAACCCTTTGTTTTATGGGTGTTTTTAAAATATTTTGAATGTTTGGATAATTTTTTTTCTTTTCAAAATATTTTTAGGCATGTGGATTATTAAATGTGAAAGGTATTGGAATTATATGCCATGTTTTGGTGATATTGAACCAATTGAAACATTCTATAAAAATAGTTATAGTTGAAGGAACCCATTGACTTCGACAATTGCGTATCCCTTGTTTTTATCCCCTATCATTATGTGATGTTTTTTTTTCTCCCCATAAATGGGAATGTTATTGTTTATGACATGGGTGAGCTAAATATATATGGGGAATTTTCACCATTGTTTATTTCGTGTGAGGGTAGTTATTATTATTCGTTGGGTCTTAGATAAGGATCGTTTGAACCTATTCCTCACATCCTTTATTGGTCATAGGAGACCATGTGATAAGTGAATGATCTATTTGGTTCCCATAGTTGGTTCACACGTTGAATGTTCCAAATAAACCATGTTAGGAACATGGTCAAGGTGGGGATTCTTTATTGCAATGATTCTTGTTTGTGGTACTTGGATTAGAGTTTGTACATCATCGCATGTTGGTTGTAGGTTCAGGTGGTTATACCGTTATATGATTAGATTCTTGGCATGTTAGAAACTTTATGTATAGACAATGACACATTCGATTATATGGTATGTTTTTAGGGTAGTTTTGTCTAGTTTAGGTTGTAGATTTTCATTTACATTCAAATTTGTGGACGTTTTTCTTCTTATTTTGATATCTTCTTTGTGATATATGTGCATCTTACTTTTTTATGACTGATCTATGTGTGTTGGATCACATTCATTATAAAATGAATTTTTAGAGACATTGTAAAACATATTTTGAAATTAAATACATTTTTTGGGTGATTTGATGTTATTTTTAAAATGGTTGTATTTGTTTAAATATGGATTCATCTACTCAAATGTTTTAAATTGAAAGTTAACATTTAGATAAAAAAGGATTGTTTACTAGAAGTATAAATGGGTGTTTGGTTTTGGGATGTATTAAGTTAATGGTTTATTTTCAAAACATGTTCTTTAGGTTTTGGAAAACAAAGAGATTTTTTGGAAGGTGAATATGGTTATGTTTGGTTTCCTATTAGTTTTATTTGAGAAGCCTAATTTCAAGTATATTTTAAAATTATGATCAATGAATTTTCTTATGAAACATTATTTATTGATTTGGTGGGTTATGGTGGCATATTGATTGATTATGTTCTCACACATATATTATCATCTAATTTAAAGGTTCATAGAAAGTTGATTGGATGGTAAATGATCATTTTTTACTTGGGTTTCAATGTTATTCATTTATTTAATTTCATTTGGACAGTTAGGCTTTTATTTCCTTTTATAAAATGAAGGTGGTTATATACTATAAAGGGTCTCATAAGGTAACCAGTGACAGTTATGATGTTCTTTATAGGGGAGGGAGACTGGGTTAGTTGAGGGTTTATCTAGTGTGTTTCTTTTAGATTATTTGTTTATTTATTTATGATTATTTTTTTGGAAATTGAATCTTACATATCGACGATTCAGGGAAAATGTATATTATATAACAACTATAATTTTAACAATGATTATTTTTAGAAATCATTCCCAAGTGTGTTCATGTTATTTACATGTACTAGTTTCCAGCTCGTGGGAATCAGGAACGTGCTTCGAGCATGTGGCGAGCCAATTCAGGCATCCATTGAAGAGATGATGTAAACTAGTTTTCTACACTTAAAGCATGAATTTTAAATATAAAATTATAATTTTTGTTTAAAACTCATTTCAAATTTTCCTAACATAGAATATAATATCATATGTTTTAAAAAATTAGAATACTGATCTATAATTTGTTTTGGTTCGTATGAGTCAAATTCATGTCAATCTGACACAAGATGTGACTGAAATGACACAAATTTCATGTTTACAATATAAAAGTTGAATTTTAGTTTAAAGATCATTTCACATTTTAGAAACTATATAAATATGATTATATTTATTTTAATAATTGAGAAAAAATCAATATTTTTTTTCTGACATGTAGTAATTGATGATTCATCAATATAACATACGATGTGGCTGGTATGACATAGATTTTCTGTTACATGTTTAAAGTATCATTTTAGTTTAAAAAATGTGTAACATATCCAAAAATAAAAAGTAAATGCTGAATTATATTGATAATTTAATAAAATGGTCTATAATTTATTCATGGCATGTTTTAATTGACCAAACTTCAATCTAACACATGTTGAGGCCAGTATAGTTGAAATGGCATGTTTTCACATCAAATGAGTAATTTGAGTTTACCACACACTATCTCAAATAAAAAACTAAGATAAAGATCTTGTATTGAATGTATACTTTAATAAAATTATTTATAATTCATCTATTATTTATTGGAATCGACATTATGTAAATTTCACACAATATATGGCTTCTATGAATTAATGTTTGTGTTTTAATTTAAATTTTTTTCATTTTTGTTTAAAATACAAATCAAAAACCTGAACTGATAAAAAAATATTGTATTGACTTAAAACGTTATTAAAATGATCCATTTTTCATTTTTTACATGATATAATTGATTTCACACCAACACAAAACAAGATGTGGTCGATATGGCTCCAATTTCATTCTTTTAAGTGACATTTTAGTAAAAAACCCATGTCGCATACCAAATAAAAGAGTAAATGGGCATGTATTGTCATGAAAAATTATTATAATAATCAATAATTCTTTTTTCACTAACATCATTCCAATCGATAAAATGGTTAGTAGAACTCCAAGTTCATGTTTTCAATATTAATGTGTATTTATAGTTGTAAACATGTGTCAAAACATAAAAAATGAGAAAATAAGCTCTTGTTTTTTTACTCATTAAAAAATGATCCATAATTGATTTTTGAAAAGTAATAATTGAATGAATATCTATCTTATATGTGATATGATTAGTATAACTCAAACCATTTATTTGTAATATAAATGAATCATTTTATTTTAAAACATATGTGTTGTATCCAAAACTGAGAAAACAATCATTAATTTTTTTTAAAACATTAGGCAATGATCCATTATATATTTTAGGCATATAGGAATTGACTGCATGTCAATCTGGCACATGATGGGGTGAGAATGTATAAAAATGCATGGTTTCAATGTAAACATTTAATATTAGTTTAAAATGTGTATCACATACCAAAAATTAAGAAAATGAGTTAGGATTGTTTTTAATGATTTTGAAAAATATCATTAACTCATTTGTGGAATGTAGAATCAAACACATGTCTATCTGGTACATGATGTGGCCTATATAAATCAATGTTAATGTTTTTAATATAAAATTTTCATTTTAGTTTAAAATGAACATCACATAGCCAAAATAGATAAAAAATATAATATTGTTTACAATGTTTTGAAAAAATATAAATAATTCATCTATGAAATTTAGGAATCGACAACACATCAATTTGACATAAAATGTTCCCACTACAACTCAGAGTGCATGTTTTCAATAAAAAAGTTATATCATAGTCGGAAACATGTTCTATATATCCATAATAGATAAAATAGGCCCAAACTATTTTTAAACATTTGGAAAATGATACGTAAATCATTTATGATGTAT
Organism: Viscum album; assembly: GCA_963277665.1. Classification (NCBI taxonomy): domain Eukaryota; kingdom Viridiplantae; phylum Streptophyta; class Magnoliopsida; order Santalales; family Viscaceae; genus Viscum; species Viscum album. The sequence goes on from OY728141.1 coordinate 732,523,606, forward strand.
AGAAATTGACCGCACACCCATCTGACACATTATGCGGCCAATTTGATTCAATTTTCTGGATTTCAATATAAAAGCATTATTTTAGTTTATAACATGTGTCACAAAATCAAAATTATGTAAACAAGATCACACTATTTTTCAAAACTAGAAAAAACTTCTATAATTCATTCATTATTTGTTAGAATCAGTTACATGTCAATATAATAGATGTTGTGGCTGGTAGGACTCCAGGTGCATGCTTTCAACATAAGGGAAGAATTTTTTATTAAATTTTTTATCACATATACAAAGAGTAGAAAAGAGCCTCATATTGTTTTCAAACTATAAAATAATAATTCATAATTCATTTGAGATGTATCTGAATTGAACACATGTCAATCTGACAAAAAATGTGATCGAAATTACTACAAGTTCATGTTTTCAATATAAATGTGTTATTTTAGTTTAAAACGATAAACACATTTTCAAAACCAAGAAAATGATATTATATTTCTTTTAATATTATTGATATTGATCCATAAATCATTTATGATTTGTAAGATTTGACCTCACATAAATGTAATAAAATATGCAAATAGTATACCTCAATGTGTGTGTTTTCTACATAAAAGTGACATTGTAGTTCAAAACATTTTTAATGTAGTAAAACCTGAGTAAAAGATATATTTTTTTCAAAATTTGGAAAAATAATCCATAACTAATATTTTATTTATATGAGTTAACCACGCATCAATCTGATGCATGATGTGGCCAAAATGAATCCAAGAGTGTGTTTCCAATATAATAGTGCTATTTTATTTTAAAGTGTTTATCATAATTCCGTAACTGATTAACCAATATCAAATTTATTTCATACTTGTGATAAATGATACATATTTCATTTTTTACATGTAGAAATAAACTATGTGTTGATCTGACACGTAATGTGGAGAATATGACTCAAAGTTTCTATTTTAACTTTTAAAAAGTCTTTTTAGTTTTAAAAAATCATCACATAAGAAAAAATAGAAAATGAGATCAAATTTTATAGATAATTTTTGAAAAATGTCTATAATTCTTTTTTAGTTCATAAGAATTGACCTCACACCAATCTTACAAATGATGTGGCTAATATGACTCAATGTGTGTCTTTTCACATTAAAAGTGTCATTTTTTTAAAACACATCACATTGATAAATATAAAAAAATGATCTATGACTCTATTGATACATTAGGTCAATGATCCATATTTCATGTGGTCGGTATGATTAAAGTGCATGTTTTTAATATAAAGCTTTAATTTTAGTTTAAAACGACTGTCATATAGAGAAAATAGATAAAAAAAGTTAGTATTGTTTTCAAAACATTGTAAAATTATTCATGATTAAGTTTTTATGTGTAGGAATTGACCACATTTCAATATGACACGTTATGTGGATGGTATTACTCAATGTGAGTTTTTTAGGTGCCATTTTAGTGTAAAAAACACACCGCATAGAAAAAACTGAGTAAATGGTCACATATTGTCTTCAAGCTTGTTAAAAATCATCCATAAATAGTTTTTAGCGAGTAGGAATCAACATCAAGTTATTCCAAATATTACATTTATAGAATGACTCCAAGTGTGTGTTTTCAATATAAAATTCTGATTTTATTTTAAAAGGCATGTTATATTGTCAAGACTGAGAAGAAAACAGGTATTATTTTCAAACATTAGGAAAATGACCCATAATTCTTTTTTTATGTGTAGCAGTTTTCCTCACATCAATCCTCCAAATTAAACGGTTTGTATAATTTAAAGTTCATGTTTTCAATATAATGGTTTCAATTCAGTTTAAACCAGGCATTACATAGCCAAAATTGGGCATGAAAGCTCAAATTGTTTTCGACATTAGTAAAACACCCATAATTAATTTAAGATATATGTAAATAAAAAAAATTCAATCCAACACATAATGATGTTGGTATGACTCAATTTTTTTTCCCAATTTAAAAGTGTCCATTTTGTTTATATGTTTCATCGCATTACCAAAACTAAGGAAATGAAATTAGATTTTATTTAAATATTAGTGAAAAGAACCATAATTCATTTGTGATATGTATGAATTAACCTTTAGTCAATCTAACAGAAAATGAGGATGGTATGACTCATATTAACTATTTTCAACATATAATTTTCATTTTGGTTTAAAATACATTTCACATTTCCAAAACTGAGTTAAGATGATAATAATTTTTAAAAAAAATAGTACAAAAATTCATATTTCATTTTTGATGTTAAGGAATTGACTGCACATCAATATGGAACATGATGTGACTGGTATTACTGAACATTCATGCCTTTAAAATAAAAGTTTCATTTTAGTATAGAATGCATGTCACATAGAAAAAAAGGAGAAAATGGTCTTGCACTATTTTTAATTTTTGTGAAAATATTCAATAATTCAATAATGGTGTTTATAAATTAACCGTACATCAATCTGACAATTGATGTGTCCCACATGACTTAAAGTGTCTGTTTTAATAATAAAAGTGAATTTTTAGAATAAAATTCATGTCACATATCAAAAATCAATCCAATTATCTTGTATTATTTTCAAAATTTTGGGATGCAACCCATAACTCGTTTTTAAAGTATAGCAAGTAGAAGAATTTCAATGTGATCCAAAATGTGGATGGTATGACTCCAAGAATGTTATTTTCAATATAAAAGTTTAATTTTAGTTTAAAATTTTCATCACATATACAAAATGGAGAAAAATACACCATATTTTTCAAAAGATAACAAAACAATCCATCATTATTTGTTTATCTATAGTGTCATTTCAGATAAAAACGCATGCCACATTGTGAAAACTAAGTAAATGATTTTATATTTTTTTTCAAAATTTATGAAAATGATTCATAATTAATTTGTGACTTGTTGGAATCAACCATGTTTCAGTTGGACACTTTATGTGACTAAAATGGGTTTATGTTTATGTTTTAACATTAAAAGTGAAATTATTTTTAAGAAAATGAAACATGGTTAAAATTTAGAAAAAAATCTCATATTGAAAATGATAATTTAATGAAATGATATATAATTCTTATTTGGGGTGTATGAATTAACCACACAACAATATGATACACAATGTTTGTGTTATGACTCAAAGTTCAGGTTTTCACAATAAAAGTGTAATTTTAGTGTAAAACATGCATCACAAAGCCAAAATTGAAAAAAAAATAGATCCTATTGTCTTGATACATTAGATGAATAATCAATAATTCATCTTATACATGAAAAATTTTAAAACACATCAATTCAACACAAGATGTGGCTGGTATGACTTATGTTGTCTATTTTTAATATAAAAGTTTCTTTTTAGTTAAAAAATGGATCACGTATAAGAAACCAAGGAAAAAAGATCAGTTTTTATTCAAAACATAGTAAAATTATCCATAATAATTTTATTATGATTTTAAATTGATAGTATGTCAATCAGATTGATGATGTGGTTGGTATGGCTCAAAATGGGTGTCTTCTAGTGTTATTTTAGTGTAATAATCATGTCAAATATTGAAAACTAAGTAAATGATATTGGTTTATCTTAAAAAGTTTGGAAAAAAATTCTATATTTATTTTTAGATGTGTAGTATTTACCTCAGTATAATCTAACTATATATGTGGTTGGTATGAATCAAAATGCATATTTTAAATATAAAAGTGCCATTTTAGTTTAAAATACAAATCACATTATTAAAAAAAGTATCCTAGATTGTTTTAAAAAATGAAGACAATAATCAAATATTTATTTTTTATTTGTAATAAACAACCATATGTCAGTCATATACATGAATGGATGGTATAACTCAAAGTATGTGTTTTCAATATAAAAGTGTCATTTTAGTATAAAACGAACATAACATATCCAAAACTAAAGAAAAAAAAATAGTGTATTTTTATTCAATCATCATAAAAACATTACTTAATTCACTTGATATGTATTGGAATATACTTCATGTCAATCTGGCACATGATAAGGTTAGTATAACTCATATTTCACGTTTTCAATATAAAGGATTGATTTTAGTTTATAATACATGTCACATATCCAAAAATAAGATAATGGGCTTGAATTTATTTCTAATTATAGAAAAATGATCCAAAATTCATTTTTGATTTGTAAGAATGAACCGCATGTCAGTCTGACACGTAATATGGTCGGTATTACACAAAGTGCGTGTTGTCAGCATAAAAGTTTCATTTTAGGTTAAAGCACACATCACATATCCAAAACTAAGGGAATGAGAAAAAAAATATTTCAAACATTATTAAAATAATCCATATTTACTTATTTATGTTTAGGAATTTACCGCACATCAAAGTGAAAAATTATGTGGTTGGTATGACTCAAAGTTTGTGTTTTAAGTATAAAGTTGTTATTTTTTCAGAAAGGTTGGGGGAAAGACCCTTTAATAAGAATCTAAGGAAACTATGAAACCCTTTTTAGGTGCATAAGGGAAAACCCATCACATGCTCGTATGACTAGAGGCATATAGCCACAATGATCAGTCTCCCAAAATCCCAGATTGACAAAGCCCTATAAAAAATCAAAGCCTCACAAAAAACAAAAAAACCAATCCCCAAAGGGCCAAATCAGAGTAAAAACCCAAATCCCATGACTCATCCAGCAACATCCAAGACTACCCTTCCCATCGTCAGCTGATGTGGAATCGCACTACTGTCCATACGGGCACCTGAAGCTACACCGACCACCGTCTAAAATGACGGAAGCCCATCCTCACAGATCCACAACTTGCGGCAGAGGTCATTGACAAAAGATACAGCTAGATATAGAACTAGATATATCTAAAACCTGACCCATCTGAGATCCACCTCCTCACACGATGCCACTGTGCTTGAGAGACAGAGCACCTGTTGTCCGCACCGGTCTGCCTGTGACCTCCGACATGATCCCGCCGTCGAACACCCCCATTGCATTCTGACCCTATCACGCCCCCTATCAACCATATATTTCTTCCAACTAGGTCACACCCCGCCTCCGATCATGGTTCCACCGAGGGCACCCTCCACCGCATCCAAATACCTTTCCTCAGCAGCCACGATGCACGAAACACACGTGACACCACCGAACTAGTCCTCTACTACCGTAGCCAGAGCAAGACCACCATTGCAAGACAACATGAACCAACCACACAGATTTGTGCCAGATGTGACACATCTTGAAAAGAACATAGCCTTCAGAGCTCTGTTTCTTAGATCTACATTGCTAGCTACTGATGCTCGAGAAACCCTAAACATGAAGAAGAATCACCACACAATAATTTGGCATAGAATGTGACCAATATGACTCAAAGTGCATGTTTTCAATATTAATGCATATTTTTAGTTTTAAATACATGTCACATAGTGAAAAATGATAAATGACGCTCATGTTATTTTCCAAAATTAAGATAATGACCCATAATTCATTAGTGTAATGTCAGGATCGACTGTAAGTCAGTCTGACAGATGATGTAGCTAGTCTGCTTCGAAGTTCACGTTTCAATATAAATGTGCAATATTAGGTTAAATCATGCATCACATATCCAAAAAAGTGTAAAAAAATTCATATTATTTTCAAACACTGGGAAAATTATCCGAAACTAATTTGTTATATATAGAAATTAATTGCATGTCAATCCATCACATGAAGTGATCTGTATGACTCAAAGTGTCTGTTTTCAATATAAAATTTAAATTTAAGTTTAAAAAAGATATCTAATTGTCAAAACAATGTATAATAGATTCAATTATTTTCCTAAATTATGAAGATTATGCATCATAAATTTTTAATGTGTCTGAATTAACTATACATAAACCAAATATACGATATGGCATGTATGACTCCAATAGTTTGTTTTGAAAATAAAATTTTATTTTTATTTTTAAATGCATGTCACATTGTAAAAAGTTAGTAAAGGTCCTCATTTTATTTTCAAATATGGTAAAAATTATAAATAATGTTTTTGAGATTTGTAGGATTTGGTCACAGGTCATTCTGACATAAGATGTAAATGGAATGAATCAACGATCACGTTTTTAGTATAAAAGTGTCATTTTAGTTTCAAGCATGTCTCAAATTTTAAAAAATGAGTAAAAATGGTTAGATTGTTCTCAAAAATAATAAAAATTCTTAATAATTCATTTTTGATATATAGACATAGAATTTCCATCAATCAGACTTAGAAAATGGCTAGTATGACTCAATGTGTTTGTTTTCAGGATAAAAGTATCATTTTTGTTTCAAAAATACATCATATATCCAAAACTAGGAAAAAATTGTTAGATTGTGTTGATACTTTATGAAAAAAATATATAATTAATATGTGCCTTGTATGAATTTAATGCACATCAATCCAACCCATGATGTGTTCAGTATTACTCAAACTGTGTGTTTTCAAATTAAAAGTGTCATTTTAATTTAAAATATGTGTCACAAATCCCAAACTGAGAAAACATTCTTTCTTTGTCATGATAATTTTAAAAAATAATATAGAATTTATGTTCAAAATGAAGGAATTAAATTATTTCAATTCAACACATGATTTGGATAGTATGACTTAAAGGTAATGTTATCAGTATAAAAGCATCATTTTTGCTTAAAACATGCACCACACAGCTAAAACTAATAAATTAATAAAGGAATGTTTTTAAACATTATGAAAATGGTCCATATTTCATTTCTAATGTGTACGATTTAATCACTTGTCAATCTATAACATGATATGGCTAGTATGACACAATGTTCTTAATTTCAAGTGTCATTTTAGTTTAAAATTCACATCACATATCCAAAAATGAGTAAACAGTCTCATATTGACTAGAAACATTAGGAAATTGATATATAATTCATTTGTAGCATATTGAAATATTATGTACATCAGTCACAGGATGACATTGTCGGTATGACTGCAAGTGCGTGTTTTCTATATAAAATCAACCTTTTAGTTTAATAAGCACATCACATTGTCAAAATAGAGAAAACATGTTATGATTATTTTCAATCATTACAAAATTGATCAATAATTACTTTTTGGTGTGTAGGAATTGACCACACAGAAATCCTACAAGAAGTATGGGTAGTATAACTCAGAGTGCTTGTTTACAAAATTAAAAGTGTAATTTTAGTTTCAATTTCAAATCACATTGGAAAAACTTCAAAAAAAAACTCATATTGATTTAAAACATTATTACAACCATCCATAATTCATTTGAGATATAACTGAAAAAATGGATTATAAGAATAGAAATTTATTTAAAGATAATATATGAGTTGGTAATGATGATCAATTCCAAAAGATGTTAACTTTTTTTATTAAATATTTTATCTATCGACACTTGTTTTCACCAACAGTTTTATCAGTTGATATTTATCATTTTACACCAAAAAATCTTTTACCAACAGCTAAATCTATTACTTTATCATATCAATACTAACATTTTTTTTACCAAAAAATAATTCTATTAATATTTATTGTTATTACCAACACATGTTTTACTATTATAAAAATCTATTTCAATAATTTACCAAATAATATAAAATATTTCTAAAAAATAATATATATATATATTATTTTAAATAAATGTTATAAATTAAAAATATTTTTATAAAATCATATAATCATTTGTTTTCATTGATACATTATATGTTTGTGAATATATATATATACATATGATATAAAATAGATGATTAATGATTATAATTTTTTTATGATTGAATGTAGTAAAAACTAAAACAACCACTGATATATAATTTCATTATATGTATATAATATTATTTTTTATTCATAATATATGTAAATTGTAAACTTTTTCATTGTATATAAATTATATATAAACTTATTCTACATCATAATGATTTTTTTAAATTATTCCAAAAATAAGACACTCACTCCCCCAAATTAAAATCCTTGGGGTGTGGAAATCACATCATGGTTACCGTGTCTTCCATTATCACCCCCGACTTAGACAATTTCCTTTTCTGTGGTCCACAGTTCTAGAGAATTGTTGAAAAATATTTTTATTATCATTATTATTTTCATTATTATTTTCATTTTCATTATTATATTAATATTAATAATTATTATTATTATTAAACCAACAAACCCTTGAGCTAGAGGATATTAAACCCATGAACACATGACCTAAAGTCCCATCGATGTAGGTTATACCCCTATTTCCCACCCATTTTAAAAGATCCAAATCCAAACACACCCGCCAACCTTCCAACTCCCATTATTAGGGGAAACACCTAGTCCCCCACCGATGTCTCCCTCATTGGTCCGTCACAGAGCCCAAACCACCATTGCTTAACGCAAATGGCATCACCATCTGGTATCAGACAAGCCACTGTCTACCTATTCAGCCTGACATTCGTTCACCCGTCGATCTCTTAGGTACCTTCCTCAATGCCCCACCCTTGTATTCCTCTTTTCATGTTGCATGCCCCATCCAAGAGGAGCCTTTTCCACATTCTTCTATCCTTATCCGACCATGGAATCTGGTCATGCCTCCTTCTATTTTTGCATGAAGTCTCCTCGAATAAGCATTTTAAATCCTATAATCTCTCATTATTCTATTTTCATTTTCATTTCCCTCTATTCCTTGTGGTGTGTGTGATCTGTCCAAAACCTAACATGATTTTCGGTTATTTATTTTCGTATTCTTATGTTTAAGGTTGGTGATCCTTGAGTGTAGACTTTTTTAGCTGCATTTGTGTAAGGCATTTTAGTGCATTGGTTATGGCTTGCCCATATTTTGTAAAAAATTCTTTACCATTTTTGTGTTTGTATAAATTGTATTTGTTGGTGCGTGGAATGCCTAAATTTTGTGTTTTTTATTGAATAATGAATGATTTTCAATCTATGTTGTGACATCATATAGGATGGTTGGACGTTGAATACTCATCCATGTTCAAGAACTTGCTTTATTTTTTATACTAGTTCATAGAGAATGATTTATGTTGATAATATTACAGTTGTGTGTTGATTGTGGATGAAAAGGTTTATGTATATGTAGTGTGTATTTTTTTGAGTTACCAATGAATACTGATGGGTGGTGTTATTGCTTTTGAAATTCTAGATTAGATTCTTGTCTTGACTATATCTTTTTTTTTCTTCCAGCATGTTTGTATTGACAATCTTCTCCTATATCCTGTCTATTATCACAAATTTCTTAATCCAATGAAATGTAATTCTAGATGATTTACTGGATTGATAAATTGATGGTAATTTTTTGTTTATGATCCAACCCACATTCCATGTTGTTTTTAAAATTATTATATTCATTTTATTACATTAATAAACTGTTGGGCCACTGAATTTGATATTAAGATTCTGTAAATCTAAGAGTTTTTAAAATTCATGGTTTGTGGTCCAAGATTTAATTTAATGACCTATGGAAAAAGGTTGATATCTATATTTAAATTTATTTATATTTTGAACATCACAATCTTAATTTTATGTGATTATAAATTAATAGTGTTTCATGTTCATGAATTATCATTTATTTTTTATTTAAAATTTAGTATTTTACGGGTCCTTTGTATGTTTTTATCATTATTAATACGTGGGTAATATTTATGTTGATAATTTTAGACAATTACTTTTAATTTTCACATTAATTAAATTTGCCACATGAATTTTTTTTGGTGTTGAGTAATGTTATGTCACATCCTTCTCATCATCATATTAGTGGAGTACTTGTTGGAAGTTGTGTGTTGAATTTGGAAGTAATGATGTAATTCTCATTAGGGTGTGTTTAAACTAGGTACATGGGGTTCACTTCATTGTTATTTATGGTAATTTTGAGTTTTTTTCATTTTATTAGTGTTCTATTGTTGTAGATACCAAGAATTGCTTCCGAACACATTTGATCAAGTGAAAAAATATACTCTTCTAATCATTATCATATCTTTCCCCATCCTCATTAGTTTTAACCTTCCTAACTTTATAAAATATGTATTCATTTTTTCTTTTTAATGTAAATTATCATGTCTAATTTTAATACGAATTTGGATTACTTATAATATATTGTCTCAATATTCAATTTATATTCAATATACATTTAATAAATTAGTTGATACAATTTATATTCAATATACATTCAATTACAACCTATTTAATGTATGTGATTTCTTTATGGGAAGTTATAGATAAGTGGGATACCTTGACTCATACGTTTGTATCTTTCTTCATTACTGATTCTATACATACTCGATTATTTATTTTGATGATAATATTTTAAACATCTTATTCAATATGGTAACGTTATTATATTTTCCTCATGTTATTTTTATTTTTCAATATCGATTCATTTATTCTTTGTTTCATTAAACTAATAAGACACATGCTTCTACAACGGTGAAAATGTATTATAGGAAAAACTATGAATTGTACAGGATTTCTTGAGCTTAATTCATCCATGAAGATGTGAAATCCATGGGTCAAATTCTATAAAAATTGAACACATGGCCTGTACAGGCCGGTACATCATTGTATATTACACATGACCCATGGCTGGTAACACAGCCATGAACTATACCATAATGTACCTCATGGAACATTACTTATGGCCATGAGTTCAATTTTATACATGCCATGTGTTTATGTATTCATGGATTGAACACATGGCCTATACTATTCTATTCCATTCTGTATAATTATGCACATGATTTTACATCATGGATTGTACATGATATATGTTCCAGCTCAGTGTAAAGTTATTCACTAACCCATGTTTCGTAATACTCATCTTCTAATTTTACTAGAAATGATTTACTCACAAGTAATATACCATGATTACAATGCATTGAAGATATTTTTGAATGAGGAATTTAGACCAACGTTCTGTAATCTTAATCTCTACAAGCCTATTCTAAATACTGAAATGTCCCATGATTCTACAACTATGATTGGGACCTATTGATGTTCTTCTCATGAGTAATCATGAACATTCCAGTTGACTACCAAATCTTATGTGTATAGATTTTGTGTCATGTTCTTGGAGAAGAATGTTGCAAGGCAGGTTATTGATACTGTTGGGCCCACTGACTTGTAGAATATTATATCATGGTTTACTTTCCATTTATTATTTCAAACCTAATTTTAATTCTATATTTTTGGTAAATAAAAGGCTATATTTTTCTGTTTATTTCTTTGTTGTGTAGGTACTGCTTTTATTAAAAGTCCAAAAAGAAGTTCAACCGAAATGCATGTAATTTTATAATTTAATTTATTATAATTTCATTTTTTTTATATTATGGATTCAATTCATGATGATATTTTTCATAGATTTGTGGGTATGATATTTGGTTGTGTGGTTTAGATCATATAGTGGAAGGGTGTGGCATAACATCAAAATAAGGTTCTTCACTGGTACTTAACATGATTTGATTTGTTAAGATGATAATGAATGAAAAAGTCACATTCTTTGCATATCATTTTTTTTATTTTATTTATTTCTATTTTGGTTTCAATTTATGTATATATTTTGCATTTATTTTTGGGTATGTTCTTTAGTTGTGTGCAATGTATATGTTGGAGCTGAAGGGAGTGACGTAGAAGCGACTTGAGGTTCATCAACAGAACTAGAGATGAATTGATTTGGTGATTCTAGTGGCATACTTGGGGTGATAAAGGATCTTTTATGGGTTTTTGGATAGTTGGATTCAATTAATGACTCACACTTTTTTCATTTTTAGGGGGGTGGTGGGGGTTCAGCGGCAGCGGTGACATAGGCATATCCTTGTTTCATTAACTTTTATGGAATCAATGAACTTATGTATTTATTGATTCATTTTTCATTAAATTTCATTATTGGTATGATTAATATTTTTCTAATCTTGAACATGTGTGAAAATATTATTCGGTATAATGATTAAAATTGTTGTATTATATATGATAAATTAATTTATATAATATAAAATATTAGTAATAAATAATAAAATACACAAACATAATATATTATTTAAAATATTAATTATAAATATATATATAAATTATTCTCATTGGTTATAAATATGGATAATAATATTACCAATAGATAAATTTTTCATATAAATCTATTGTTAATAATTTTTACCAACAAATATATTATCATTTCGTATTATTATAATTGAAAATTAATAATTTTATCTATTTCAATAACATTTAAGTACATTGTTTTTACCAAAAATTTACTGACAAGAAATTTTTTGTTTGTAATACATTTTACCAATAGATAATGCACTTTTACCAATAGAGATACCCATGTTGGAAAAATAAAATAATTATTTTGTGTGTAAGAATTGGTTTCATGTTAATCTAACACATGATGTGATAGATATGACTCTTTTAGTGTGTTTTCAATATAATAGTTTCATTTTAGTTTAAAATGTGTTTCACATAACCAAAAAACTATTAAATGATCTCATATTGTTTGAAATATTTAGGACAAAGATCCATAATTTATTTTTGACATGTAGTAATCAACCTTATATTAATATGACACACGATGTTGCTGGTATGACTCAATGTAAATGTTATCAATATAAAAGTGTCACTTTAGTTTCAAATGTTCATTAAATAAACAAAGATAAGAAAATTGGATTATATTGTTTATAAACTATTGGAAAATCATCCATAATTCATTTTTTATTTTTATGAATCAAATTTACATCAATCAGACACATTATGTGTTTTATATGAATCAAAGTGTGTTTTTTAAAAATATAAAAGTGTCATTTTAGATTAAAATACGTGTTATATAACCAAAACCAATAAAAAAGATTTCCAAATTTTCATAAATTATAAAAATGATCCATAATTCATTTATGATGGGTATGAATCAACCAAACATCAATCCAACACATGAAGTGTCCTGTTTGACTAAAACTGTGGGTTTTATAAATAAAAGTGTCATTATAGTTTAAAACTCACATCACATAGCCAAAACCTAGAAAAAACATGGATTTTCTTCAATCATTATGAAAATTATCCACAGTTAATTAGTGATGTTTAATAATCATTCATGCATCAATCAAACAAATGATGTGACTGGTATGACTCAAAGTGTATGTTTACAATTTAATAGTGAAATTTTAGTTGAAAATTCATGTCATGAAGGTAAAATTGAGGAAATGAAAATAGAATTTTTTTTCTATAATTATGAGAATTATTCCTAATTCATTTATCATATATGGTAATTTACCTAATGTAAATCTGAAATATGATGCAATCGACATGGCTTAAGGCACAAATTTTAAATATAAAATATTAATTTTTGTTTAAAATTTGTGTAAAATTATCAAAACAAGATAATTGTGAATTTATGGTTTTAAAAATTTATTAAAATGATCAATAACTCATTTATTATGAATAATAGTTTACCACACATTTATTCAACATATTATGTGGTCAATATGACTCAAAGATCTTATTTTCAATATAAAAGTTTTATTTTAGTTAAGACGCATTTACAATTGTAAAAACATTGTAATGTAGATCATATTATTTTCAAAAATTACAAAAAAAAAATCCATAATTCATTTTTGATGTGTATAAATCAAATTCACATCAATCTAAAACATTTTGTGTCCATAATGAATAAAATACCATGTTTTCAATAAAATGTGTCAATTTATTTTAAAGCTCATGCCATATTTTTAAAATGGAGTAAACAAATATATGAAGATTTTAAAATTAATAAAGCATTTAATAAATAATTTATTGACATGTAATAATTTACCATGTTTCAATTAGACACACGATGCCACTAGAAGGACTCAATGTTTTTTTTCAGGTTAAATCTGTCATTTTATTTTAAACAAAAATTCACATTGAAAAAAATTAAGAAAAAATCCGCATTGTACTCATAATTTTGGGAAATTATATATAATTAATTTTTAATTAGTAGAAATTCATCACATGTCAATCTGAAACATGATGTGTCTAATATAACTAAAAGTGTTTTTATTCTCATTAAATGTTTCATTTTAGATTCAAACACACGTCATAAATCAAAAACTAAGAAAAAACGAATGAATTATCTTAAAACATTGGTATAATGATCTATAATTCATATTCAATTTAAATTTATTGACCTCATGTTAATTTAAAAAATTATGTTTCTGGTATGTCATAAGGGGCATGTTTAAAATATAAAAGTGATATTTTACTTTAAAACACACCTCACATACCCAAAACAAAGAAACAAACTCAAATTATTTTCGATCCTTTTGAAAATGATCTATTATTAATTAATGATATGTAGGATTTGACTGCATTTCAATCTGACACATGATGTGGCCAGTACGACTAAAAGTGCATGTTTTCAAGTGTCATTTATATTTTAATGTATGTAACATAGAAAAAACTAGGTTAGTGTGCTCATATTATCCTAAAACATTCAGAAAATGATCCATATTTAAATTTTCTTACATATTCTAATTTACCACATATAAATCTAATAGATTAACGGGATGTATGACTTAAATATAAAATTTTTAATGTAAAAGTGTAAAATTAGTTTAAAATACACTTTGTATTTTCAAAACCAAGCCATCAAGCATAGATTATTATCAAATTTTTGGAAAATTATCCATAATTAATTTTTCATCCATTGAAACTGAATTCATGTCATTCATATCCATGATATGGTCGGTATTAATCAATTTTCATTCTCTTAGTATACAATTTTCATTTAAGATTTAAACATGCACCACCTAGCCAAAATAGAACAAAAAATATAATATTCTTTTAAAAAATTTGTAAAAAATATCCATTATTTATTTTATACATGTAGGAATCAACATCATGTTGATCGGGCACCCAATCTAGTGGGCATGACCCAAAGTGTGTGTTTTAATATAAGAGTGACATTTTAGTTAAAATTTTTTGACATATATAAAATTATGAAAAGATTTCTTTTATTATATTCATACATTAATAAAACATCTATAATTTATTTTGTATTTATTGTAATCAAATAGATATCAATATGACACATGATGTGGCCTGTATAACTCAAAGTGTGTGAATTCAATATTAAAATATCATTTTAGATTAAACTACACATCTTATATCGAAAACATAGAAAATGATTTCAAATTGTATTGAATCTTTAGGAAAACTATTCATAATTTGTTTCTAATGTTTAAAGATCGAAAAAACATCAATCAAACAAACAATGTGGCCGGTATGTCTCAAATTCCATTTCAAAAATATGAATGTTTCATTTTAGTTTAGAAAACACAACACATAACCAAAATTGATAAAATTATACTGGACTATTTTCCAAATTTATAGAAATGATCAACAATTAATTTATGATGTGTTAGAGTTTACCACCATCAATTCTACACATGATGTGGACGATATCACTCAAAGTGTGTGTTTTCAATATTATAGTGTCATTTTTTGTTTGAAATGTACATCACATTGAAATAAAATGAGAAAAAAACATGGATTGTTTTCCAAAATCAGGAAAAATATCTATAATTTTGTATGGAAAAGTTTGAATCAATTTCATTTCAATCTGATAAACAATGTCACTGGTATGACTCCAACTGTGAATTTTCAATTTAAAAGTGTAATTTTAGTTTAAAACTCATGTCATATATAAAAAATGAAGGAAATGTACTCATATTGTTTTCAAATGTATGAAAAATGATCCACACGTCATTTTTATGTGTATAAATTCACAACATTTCAATATGACACACAATGTGATTAGTATCACTCAGCGTGTGTGTTTTCAATATAAAGTGTTCATTTTTTAAAAAAATATGAGTCATGATTTTAAAGCCAAGTAAACGTACTTCAATTGTTTTCAAATCTCCTTGAAATGATACACAATACATCTTTAATTTATAGGAATTCACCTCACATAAGTCTAATATATTTTGTGGTTGGTATGACTCCAATTCCATGTTTTCAATATAAAAGTGTCACATTTGTTTAAAATGTGTTTACCCTTATTAAATTTTGGGAAATAAATATATATTATTTTTAAACATTAGAATAATTACTTGAAACTCATTTGTGGTATATAATAATCGAACACATGTCAGTCTGACACATGATGTGACCAAAATGACTCAAAGCTTGTGTTTTCAGTATAAAAGATAGATTTTTTAAAGTGTGTGTCACCTTTGAAAACTATGTAAATTTTATTATATTGATTTTAATGATAAAGAAAATGATCCAAAATTCATTTATGTCATGTAAGAACAAAAAATGGATCAATATGACACATGATGTGATTGAAATGTCTCAAAGTGTTTGTATTCACATTAAAAGTGAATTTTTTTTAAAAAACAAGTCACATAGCCAAAACTGAGAAAACAATATCGAATAATATTGATTATTTTAGAAAAATATCTCTAATTCCGTTTTGCTCCCCGAATTGACCAAACATCAATATGACACATGATGTGGTCGTTATGACTCAATGTGGGTGTTTTCATGTTAAAAGTGTCATTTTAGATTAAAACACATGTCACAAATTGGTAACCTAAAAAAACAATCGTATATTGTATTTATAATATAGGATAATTATCCATAATTAATCTATGATTCATAGGATTCGACCTCACATCAATTTACTACATGATGTGGCTGGTATGACTTAAAGTGGTTGTTTTCATTATAAAATATTCTTTTTAGTTAAAAACGATCATTTAATATAAAAAAATAAATTATATTGTTTTTAGACCTATGTAAAATGATTAATAGTTCATTTTTAATGTTAAATAATTTTCCTCATGTCAATCAGACACATTATGTGGCTGGTATCAATCAATTTGGATGTTTTTAAGTGTCATCATAGTTAAAACCCACATTGTATAGCCATAACTAAGTAGACGATCCTAGATTGTATTGAAGCATTAGTATAAAAATCCATAATTCATTTTTAGTTTGTATGAATCGACCACACATCAATCCAACAGAGAATTTGGTTAATGTGGCTCAAAGTGTGTTTTTTCAATATAAAAGTTTAATTTTAGTTTAAATCACCCGTCATATTGTCAAAACTGAGACAATATTCACATATTATTTTAAAAGAATTAAAAAATGATCTTTAATTCATTTATGATATGTAAGAATGGACTATACCATAATTTTACACAAGATATGTTGGTATAACTCAATTTTTATGTTTCCAATATAAAAGTGACCTTTTAGTTTAAAACATACATCACATATCCAAAATAGAGAAAACAATCTTCTATTGTTTTCAAACATTAGGAAAATGATCCATAATTCATTTGATATTTATAGGTCATGAACTTATATCAATTTTTAAGATAATGTGGTCTGTATGAATCAATGTTTTTATCAATATTATGGTATCATTTTAGTTTAAATATATCATCATAAATTAAAAACATTGATAATTGGAAAATATTATGTACCAAATTTAGGAAAAATATTTATAATTCATTAGTGATGTGTCAGAATATACTAAATGTCAACCAGACACATTATGTTGATGGTATGACTCAAAGTGCATGATTTTTATATAATAGAGTAATTTTATTTTAATGGAGATTCCACATATCTGAAAATGATCAAACAAGATCATATTGTTTTCAAACATTAGTAAAATGATTCATATTTTATTTGTGATGATTTTTATTTGACCACACATCAATATGACACACGATGTGGTCGGTATGACTCAAAGTGCATTTTTACAATATAAAAGTGTCATTTTATTTTAGGACATGTGTCACTTAGCCAAAAAAAATATAATATATAATATATTTCAAAAATTAATACAATTATCAATAATTAATTTGTGATTTGTAGGAATCGACCACATGTTAATATAACACCCAATGCATCTTGTATGACCCAAAGTGTGTTTTTTCAAAATAAAAGTGTAATTTTAGTTTAAAACATGTATCACATAGCCCAACCTAATCAAATGAGATCAATTTTTTTTTTCAAACATCAGGAATGGAATTTGTAATTCATTAGTCATGTGTAGGAATCAACCAAACATAAATCTGATACATAATTATTCCTTTATGAATCAATGTAAAATTTTCCAGCAATAATGTATAATTTTAGGTTAAAACAAATATCACACAACCAAAATGGAATAAAAACATCATATATCATTAAATAATTATGAAAATTATCCTTCATTCATTTATGAAATATAGGAATTGACCACATGTCCATTTAGACATGAAATGATCAATATGTTTCAAATTGCATGTTTTCAATATAAAAGATTCATTCAATTTTAAAAAACATAACACATTGTCAAAATGATGTTAACAAGGATAAATTGTTTTGAAAACTAATAACAATGATCTATAATTCATTTTTATATATAGAAATCGACCTGGAATAAATTTAATATATGATGTGGCTGGTATGACTCCAAGTACTTGTTTTCAATATAAAACTGTCATTTTACCTTAAAACATGTGTGATATTGTCCAAATAGAGTAATGAATCTCATATTTTTCGAAGATTTATAAAAAATATCGATAATAAATTTATGATGTATAAGAATCCATTTCATGTCATTTTAATACATGATATGACCGAAATAACTCCATGTATGTATTTTCAATATAAAGGTGTCAATTTAGTTTAAACTATGTGCCACATTTTAAAAACCATGTAAAAGACCTCATATTGATTACCAATTTTTGGAAAATGTTCCATAATCAATTTATGAAATATAGAAATCAACCATGCATCAATAATGAAAACAATGTTGATGGTATGACTAAAATTTTATATTTTCCTTTTAGAAGTGTCATTTTAGATTAAAAGCATATGGCATATCCAAAACTGAGAAAATGAGCTCAAGTAGAACTGATAATTTGGGGAAATCATCTATAATTCATATTTGGTTTATAGAAAGGGACCACACATAAATCCAACATAGGATGCAAGTGATATTACTGAAAGTTCATGTTTCACATAAAAAATGTCATTTTATTATAACACATATGTCACAATGTGAAAACCAAGAAAACGACCTCAGATTTTTTTTTGATATTTTGGGAAAATGATCCATAATTCATCTTTGATATGTTGGAATCGATCTTACATCAATTACACACATGATGTGGAAGGTATAACTTAATGTGAATGTTATTATTATAAAATTTTCATTTTAGTTTAAAATGTGTTTCACAATGGGAAAAAAGTAAAACAAGCCCAAATTGTTTTCTATTCTTCGTACAATGATCCATGATTCATTTGTGATGTGTATTGTAATGAACTATCTTGGGTCATCTGTACAAGTCACCTGGTCAGTATTTCCACATGGACACAATCACACTTCCCTGTACGATAGAGGCTTATAACTTGCAAAGAGGGTCTAAAAGACACAATAGAGAGACTATACCCCCTATACAAAGTATACTAACATTGGAAAATAACCAAACTATAACATAGGGGTAAACAATAGATTACACAAAGTAAATAAATGAGACATGATAATTCTATAATAATTAAATGTGGCATACGATCATGATGTATCTCAAACATGAAAAACATACAATATATTGTTGCCCACTCGGCCAACCACTAAAAAATATAAAAGTGGAAAAAATACAACTTGATCTACTACCAAGATAGAGACAAACTACATAGCTAGTATCCACTATGATCGAGCATCACCAACCCAATCCTGATACTCTATATAAGTGGATCTAGAAAATCAAGCAACAATGGGCCTCATCCCCATCCAGTACGCAATCTGTTCTCTAACATGAAATCATAAATCTGGTCTGAAAACACATCAAGGTTCATATAGAAGGGATTATAAATAAATCTTAGTAGTCCCCCAATGGGGAAACTAAAATATACTCTTATAACAAGTAAAAAATAACCTGATATTCGCTTTTGATTCAGAACTAATAATAATAGGCATAAAGAAAAAACATTATTAAAAAGTGGAGCTACAAAATGAAAATAACCAACCACATTCTCTAGACTTAGACTGGATGTAAATATATCCATACTTTGGACTATGCCATAGGATTTACAATGCATGGATCCCCCCACCACATGACATTAGATGTTTCCACTAGATCTACAGAAAATTTTTAAGACAAGTATAAGAAACATGTATGAGTGTATAACCTTAGGGAAGAACTATATGTATCAACTCAACAAACACATCTACCATATACTTGGATTCCAATAGAAAGATAATAACTATGGATATGAACATCTAGGTCAAAAAAACAATAGAACATATCACTATTTAATGACATGTATAAAGAACCAGGTTCCAACTATGGAAAAAATGAGGTATTTGTTCCATAATCTGGGACCAATATTCATCCACTTCCCTATGAGCACAACAACATCCATAGTTCACAAAATTCACTTTGTGTGTGCCTCAGCACCTCGTGAGCCTGATGAAACCCTATCTAGGGTTTCACACTAAACTCAATTGGGATTTCACTCATACAGAACATCCATTATCTCTATAGTCCATTCTAACCTCATCCAAATAATGGAGGATATAACCAGATATAAATCAAGGCCAATGCCTGATCCAATATATCATAAGGGTATCCTCCCCAAAAAAATATCTTTACAATAAAATACCTAAAAAGATATTCCCAAATGCCAACCAAATGTTGAATAATCCTATTTTGAAACCCTCTATCCAAATAGATAAACTTGAAGCACTAATAAAATTTTCGCCAAAATATCATGAGGCCTCTCTCAACACGATAAATCTGGCCATCCAATAAATAGTCATCATGTTCTCCAAATAACCCACCTTATGGAAAATCCAAAATTGAGGATCACACTATCCTCAAGGGAACATTATAATGTGACATCCAATTAGGGAATCCATTCATTACCTAATATCACAATCTATGATCACTAAAGGACAATCAAATGGACCCGAGGCTATAGAAAGCGAAAGGATCCCTATGAAGGTTCCTCTAGATCATCGAAATGATATGGAAATGCCCAGTTTGGAAACATCCAAAATAGCCCTTTGTGTCACCAAACTAATCCTAAAACAACAAAAAACCAAAATGGAATCCAAATTCACAATCCCTCTAATAGGGTAATCCTTAATGATCCTAAAAACCATGTCAAAAGATAGACCCTACACATTTACTCCTCAGTACTAAAAAACCTTAGGGAAATACCAATGAAATAAAATCTCAACCGACCTTCCTAGAAAACATCCAATACATGGGTTCGAATACTATAGCAACCCATAATGGTAAAGGGTTAAAATTATAAATTTTATTAACCATTTCAACAATGTGAACATTTCTTTTCTGAAGGCTACTTAATAATAAATCCACAGTTAAGTATGATTTTGATGGAGTATTGATCACGATTGGTGACCTCCTAGGAAGTTTCCCGGTGTGTTTAAGAGTGTGAAAAAAAATACACTGGAATGGACATGTGTTGGACTATGAGGACATCCATTAGTATGATGACATTTTTGGGCACATGGTTGGGGTCGATTGATGGGACCATGTGTTTACAGAGAAACAGGTGGCACCAGGTGGTCTGGGACCTGACAATCATATTAAGGATCGATGGCCTAGATGTTATAAACACTCCCATAATGGAATCCTCAATAGTCCATTATTATAATCTCAATTACTCAATGTCACCCTATATTAACCTCTATCCCATGGTGTCATTCCCACAAAAAGTCCCCAAAAACTCTATTCACCAAACCCAACAGTTAATCCTCAATAACTCTAACATTAAGATGCTAGTCCCAAAAACATGGGAAAAAAGATGTCCTAAAATATACTATAGGATACCAGCTTATTAAATCATTCTAATGAACCTAAAATAGATTTCTATGGAGCACTCATGATAGGCCAATCACCAAGCTAACAACCCTCACCTAGACCTCACTACTTATAACCCAACCCCCATGAGGATTCTAAAACAAAAAGTCAAATAAATCCCACACAAGAGTTCCCCCATAATAAACATCTGCATAGCATTTGAACTACAATAGGATTCCACAAATATGAAATATCATAAAAACACTCTGAATGGACTACTCACAAGTCTAATTCTAAATCTAGGGTGAAATGGGAAAAATAGACCACATCTGGAAAAGTATAGGGCATGTACTTTGGGTACACAGTGTTTCCCCATAGGGGTCCTCCTTTGTCATGTGATTTAGGGAAAATGGTGTGTACTTCTCCAAATTACATGGAATGTTATTCCTAGTACATGGTTTTTAACCCCCACATGGGTACCTATTCTTTTACCTTATCCACTCTGGGTGTGTACACCACTGAACAACATGGTCTGTACCACCCATACACAACATGTGCCCGAAAAGGGGTCCCTATATATATAACAGGACATCTAACCCTCTATAGGGTCTATCAAATCATAGTATATTTCCACTTCTCATGCACCTCAAATAGGATATGGTTGTCTACACGACCATGTTCCCTCAACACACCACGAGTCATCACTACACATCATATACCCCTATTACATGGTGTGTATTCCAAAAAACACTATTTTACCCAATCTTTAAGAACACATGCTGTGTGTTCTATAAACTACACATTTTGTTCATGGTTTTTACTACTTTGAAACCAATCAAAATGGTCTTAAAAGCGTGATTTCTCCCTAAAAGCTAGAAATCCACTCCCAAGGGGTCCCCAACAACCCATACAAGTATTTATAAAACTTAAACAACTAAAATATTGGTATTTATGAAAAAAATCATAAAATGGACTACCTAATGTAAGAAATCATAGATTACTATATACAATTAGTGATCTACATCTATTGCATGAGGATTTGGCATAACCTGAGTTCCACAACAGTGTGTCCTCCTCTCCCTCACCCTTTCTTCCCTCTCTCTCCCTTACTCGATTGACACATTTTCATAGGGGGGAGACACATATGTGAAATCCAATGGGGGTGGGAAAAAAAGGAGAAAATAAAAAAAGAAGAAAAAGAAAAGGAAAAAAGTAAATAAAATGTATTTGGGCCCATCCTCAGCACCCCCAATGAGATTATGCCTCACCCAAAAAAACCACTTATATCAATCTCAACAATAGAAATAAAATTTCAATATTATATTCTTTTTAAAATATAAAAATAAATGAACATGTGAGGATAAATTAATATATAATTTATTAAATATTAAGTATTATATAAAAATTAGAATATCATAGATTTCTATTGAACTCCTTCTCTATAGTAAACACCATATTTGTAATAGTCTGAGATTTTACAAAGAATGTTTATAGCGTACAAGATATGAAAAAAATGAGGTTAAATGAATAAAAATATATTAATATTTAAATATGACCATTATATCATTTCCATTGAATTTTTAGGTATAAATAGGGTTGAAAGATTTATGAAATATATAATGGTCCTACTCATTACTAATATCTTAACATTTTTTTGTAAATTAGCACTCGAAGTTTTAGTAATTTCATTTTATTCATCATAAATATTTTTAATCGGAAAAAGTTATTGTTTTTTAAAAGTTTTAAAATAATTATTTGAAAAATGAAATAGTTTTTTAATTAAAAATGACAAAAATACATTATGATTAGTTTTTTATAATTATATGAAAATATGGATTTTTCGAGGACTGTTGAAAAAATATTTTTTTAATGTAAACTGTATTTTATTATAAAGTATTTAAAAGGTAAAATTATTTTTTGAATTAGTTTTAGATTGTACTTAATTCATTTGTATTTAAAATAATCCAATTATGGTTTTTGAAATTAACTATATAATTTAATACAATATAACAAAATTTATATTTAAAAGTGTAATTTTTCTAAAAAAACTGTTTTCATTGCATTTTTCCAATTTATTTTTAAATTAAATTCTTATAATTCTATTAGTTTAATTATGAAAAAAAAATTTGATATTCAAAATAATGAGGTCGATATTTAGGAAACCGTTCCCTTTTATTTTTGGAAAATATGAATTGTAATCCTAGTAATTTTTTTTATCATGGTGAGGTTTAAATCAAATAATTGAATGCAAAAAATAAAATTTTATGAACTATTAAATGACCCAAAAAATTTCCTAAATCTTATTGGATGGGTATATATTGACCATAATCATCCAAGATTTGAATTTTTGACCTTCTGGGATCACTTGGATGAGATTATGACATTTATAGTATTTTATTTAAAGAAATTTCAAACATGACACACTCTTGTTTTTAATATGTATTATGTTTTTAATATGGTTTTTGGTATAGGATAATTTCAACAGTAAATAGTATTATAAAATTTAATAAATGTATCTTTTACAAGGTAATTTATTTTTATTTTTTTGCGTAGAAATAATTTCTAACAATGCTTTCACCATGCAGAGGTGGTAATAAATAATTAATGAAAAAAATCAAATAAATGATATTACAAATATTAAAAATATTATAATTTGAGATAATTAATGTAATAAATAATTTTATAGATGTCCATGACATTTTAGGTATATAATAAAATAATTGGTTCTAATTATATGTTTTATCATGATATTATTAAAGTCAATGAAATGAGTAGTTCTAGAAATTGACATTATTGAATTTTGTAATAGATTTTATTTTATTAAATGATATAAAATTCCAAAAAAAACTTATATTCTTAAAATTTATTTTGATAAGGTTTAAAAATATTAAATGGTCCATTAATGGTTATTTTTTCATTTTATAGTAACTATATTGACCCTTAACGAGTGAACATTCATGTTGAAATGCTAAGAATTAAAGGGGTTAAAGCCATAATATAAGGGTATAAATATAGTAAAAACGTGTTTATATTATGTTTTATTATGGTAATTAAAACCATAAACATATTATCTTAGAAATTAATCTATTTTAATCCATTTTTAGTTGAAAATTAATTAATATTAATTTAATATTATGGGGAATTAGAATAGTGCCCCTCCCCTCTCTTATAAAAAGGCACCACTTGTTCTCATTATTTCATAATTAAAATCCCATTTTTGCCAAATACCTTCCAAGAATACCACCTCTAATTATAGAGATCTATTTTAGTATTAATTACTTTTTTAGGGTCTTAAGATGTCAATAAAATTATGTTTTCCAAAGAATAAATGTTTTTATCTTTATGTTTTAGTTTTGTTTCTTCTGCCACATACCTAAAACCATCTAAAAATATGTTATAAAATAAATAAATTACATTAAATATACATATATGTTATTATATTTTTTTAATAACCTATATCCATATCTTCTTCCATCAAATGAGAAAAAATAATCCATCATCTGTATAGTGGACGACCACCTCACAAACTGATTTAATTCATTTTCCATCACCTTTTCTCAAGATGAATTATAATGATGGAATTAATGATTATATATGATGTTAATGACCTAATTATCAATATTAAAATATAATATATCATTTAAATTCATACCTTTTCATGCACAAAAAAATTATAACATCATTCATGTCTATGTGTGGACTACCACATTCTTGAAGCGATGTGATTCACTTTTTATCACCACAACACAAAGACGATATATGTATATATATATATACATGTATATTTTAAAAAAAATAGAATGATATATATGATATCATGATAATTATGGAATGATAAAAAATACTTACCAACTTCCCATAATAATCACTAAAAAATTGAAATGTTACTCATGCGTACGGAGACCTACCGTATCAATGATTGTAACATAGTTTGATTTTCCATAACCATATTTAATTGTTGGATATAAAAGTATAAATGATATGTAAAAATGAAAATTATTTCATGATTATTATTCTATAAACTATGTAATAGTTATCACTTTGGGAATAGTCAACCTACTGATGTTATTCTGGGCTTATGTACTATATATCAAAAAAACATCTGGTGTGAACATAAATTACTAAGTAATTGATAAAACCTTATAATTAGTGATTTGAAAGGAACAATAAAGTTTAAAAATGATCTTAAGAAATTAAATAATTAACCTATTTTTATTATTCAAGATTAAAAATATTGTACGTGATGATCCAGACTCAAAGTAATATATTTTCATGTCAATTTTATTTATTTGTGACACATGTATTATACATGTATCTTTTTTATAGTGTATAAATTTATCATGAATTAATTTTATGGTAAATATTATGAATATTATGGGGATTTACATATCCATATATTATTATTTCATTCATGGTTGTTATGATTCAAAATCATCCAAAGTGTTAAGGTTTCATTTTAAACATCATCATTGTTTGGGGTTGTTTGTGGCTCCATTAGAGAATATTTATCTTTCATGTAAATTATTTTGAAATATATTCTCAAAATGAGTTTTCTATAATCATAAAAAAATTTAAAACCATATTTAACAATTTTTTAATTTTTTAGAAATAGTTTGAAATAATCATTTTTTTTGTTTTCCAAACAAGATACTTTTTTTCAATGTTTGGGGTGTAAGCCTCTATTTATTATTAATTAAAAGACCTCATTAAACTGGGTAGAGGGTGACCCATTACATAGCCCAAAGGCCCAAGGCCAAGTGACCTACAAACAGGGCTAGAAAGCCCATTTTTTGGCCCAAAGGACCCCTCGGTGAATAGTACTACTACAGTACCCGCACAACTACAGTGCCTGCTACAGTACCGCCACTGCTACAGTCCCATGCTATAGTCCCTCCGCTGCTACAGTGCGGCCTCTGCTACAATCTGCCGCTAGTACAGTACTGCTACAGTGACCTGCTAAAGTGCATCTATAGTACCCCCCTGCTACAGTACCTCGGGAATTCTCCCCTGCCCGGATTTGATCCTGGGTCATTTGGATGCCAAGAAAGAGCCCGAACCACTAGGGTATAGGCTCATTGGCACCAAACAAGGTACTTTGTGACTTTTAAAACAAAAATATGCAAGGACTATTTTCTAACATAAACTAAATGAGAGAGTTTATCTAGTTCCATGAAACCTCAATTTTTTTAATATTCCTTTATATGTTTAAAATTTTATTTTCAAATAAAATTTTATCATTTATAAATTTTTAGTTTTTTAAAATGATTAGACATATTAAAATAGAAAATTTATTTTCCTAAAGAATTAATCCAAGTAATCCTTCGAAATGATTTTCTATATAAGATAACATCCTCTGATGTTACAAAATATTTACTATAGAAATGATCCTATGATACCGTACTTATTCATCATTTGGATGGTTTATGTTTATGGTGACATGGTTTTATGAAAACTATTAACTTTCCACGGGTTATACATTGATGAAATGATGAAATATTTTTGAAACCTGTTTCTTTTGCATGGGTTATACGATGATATAATGTTTAGGAAACACAAGTCATTTCCATGGTTTATGATATGATGGAATTTTAATGAAACCTGTTCATTTTACATTGTTTATGATATAATGGAATGTTTAAGAAATGTGTCTCTCTTCCATGGGTTATGTTATAATGGAATGATTATAAAACATTTCTTTTCGTGGGATATCATTTGAAGAATGTTTTATTATATTTTGGAACACAAACGTATGGTTTTAATTATGTGATGGGAAGGACCTATATATCCCTGCAATATATTGGGTAATGATATAAATTTCATGCTATAAATTATAATTTAATGGGGAGTGAACCCAATTTAGTATGGGACATTGACCACCATGAAAGTATTAGGAGTGAACCTTGAATAGAAAAATGGTTTAGGGAGTGAACCCATTCCACTATGATTGTCTTTGAAAACAAACCTAACTACTCAGGAAATGGTTTTAATTTCTTATATTAATTTAAAAATTCTATGTCTTATTAAAACATTATTCTCTGATGGATCATGTTCATTTATAACTCATGTCTTCTGAACTACTATGATTCCATTACTCAAGACTGTGATCTTTGATATAGAGGGTATAATTTTAAAATGTTACGTTAAAGTTCTTATGTACCAATAATCATATTATGCATATATAATCCTTGATATCCCCCTTATTTACTTATACTAAGAATCTGAGCTCACCGTTTTATTTTTCATCATTTATATGGGTTATAATGAAAAGAATTAAGTTGGGTATGGCATAGAAGGGTGTAAAAAATGACAAAAAATTGGGAGATGGTATAGAGTTTTTTGTTATTGTTATTTATTTTTCAAGATATGTAAGAGTTTTTATTAATTATCTAACAATATAAACCTTAATCTCCCTTAAATATGAAGGTGATACAATATTTGTTGTCATATTTTAGGTATTTTATATTTAAAATTGGGTCAGGTTTATTGGTATAAAACCCAGAAATAAAAGGATTATGTTTTTAGCACCAGATATGGGAGTACAGGCCTTAGGATAATATAATTGGTATCAAAGTTCGGTTTACATAACATTATAGATTATGATGATTCTTGAGAAGTTGTCTTATGTGTTACAGATACCACCACAATTTTTAAATTTTATGATTGACCATATGTTCAGAATCATAGATACGCCCTTTGAGATATAGGTGGGGGAATTTTAAAAAGGATTATAATGTTTTGGGTAAGACTATGTAACCCTTGTGTTTGACATGTGGAATTATTTGAGGAATAATGTGTTTAAATTTTTTGGACAAGATTTTTAATTTTATTAATAATCATTAGGGTTTATATGATCATTTATTTTAAGGTAAGTTTGATTTATTATATTCATGATATACAAAATGAATGGTATGAGGTAACCTTCGAGGTTAAAAATTATAGTTTAATATATTTAGGATTCATTAAGATGTTCATAAAATTTATGGCAATTTTATAATTATTATAATAATATAGTTTATGAAAATATAGAAAAATCACATGTCGGGTGACAACCCATCATATCTAGAATGGCCGTGATGCTTGAACCCACAACTGAAAAGAAATAAGCGTGCACCATATATCACTGAAATGTATGACATCATGTTTAGTATGAAATTTTTTTTTCTATATTTAAACTATACGATAGATAAATGTTATGTTCATTTGGGGAATATATATTTTATCATATGGATAACCATGGGATTGGAAATTTATTTGGTGGTAAGTTATTAATTTTATTTTTAAAGACATTCATTATTTCAGGAACCCTATATCATTAAGATAAAAAAATACTATAGAATTTTATTTGAAGAAATAATGTTTGATTTGTATTTTTGAGGCATACCTGATTTTATTTCAGATTTGTGGACATTTAGCTTATTATAGAAATAGTTAGTTTACTATAGAGATTATCTGTTTAGTGTATGTGCATTTTGGGAGATAAGTACTAAATTTATCTTGGATGACTATGTGATCAAATACCCTTGATTTTGGGTTTAAATAATAATATAGAATATTTTGATTAATTTTAAGGATATTTATTTATTGAGTGATCTATGATAAACTTTTTTTTACTATTGATTTTTGGAGATAAATGTAGTTTTTCCCTTATGAGGGATTATTCTTCTTGGGAATCATCATACAATATGATAAGCATTTTTGGTTTCTTAATGCCTAAATATATGAGGAAAATATTTTTATTATTTTTTAGATTATGATATCAATTATAAGATGATTTTAGTGCTCCAAGAATGAAAAAATTCTTCTAAAATACTCCTTATTAAAATAAAAAGATGTGATTGTAGTAGTAATTAATTAAAGGATGATATTCTACTTGTCAAAAATACAGTTTCTTCAAAATTGGTTTTTCTCAAATTATTTTAATTTTTATAACTTTAATAAATTTTATTTTACAAAATGAAATTAATATTTTATGTTCCCATGTAAAAATTATCTTAGGATAATTTTTTTAGAATTTTTTTAAAATATACATTTTTCAAGGACCAGGTAAAAATGCTAATTTTTAGTAACAAACATACATTATATTAAAGTATTAAAAGTTTAAAAATATGTTACTGATTAGTTTTAAATTTTAATTTTATTATTTATTATTTTAAATAATCTAATTATGGTTTTTGAAATGGATTTTATACTTGAATTTAGTAAAACAATTATATGTAAAAATTGACTTTCTCTACAAAACTGTTTTTTGTTGTTCTTTTACATTTTAATTTTAAATTAAATTCATCTAATTATATGATTTTAATTTTGAAAATTTGATTCAATTTTGGTTTTTATATGATTAAAACTTGGAAAATAATTACATTATATTTTTTTACAATATGGATAGTAAACATAGTAATTTTTTTT
The DNA here is from genome assembly GCA_963277665.1 of Viscum album. Classification (NCBI taxonomy): domain Eukaryota; kingdom Viridiplantae; phylum Streptophyta; class Magnoliopsida; order Santalales; family Viscaceae; genus Viscum; species Viscum album. The sequence goes on from OY728141.1 coordinate 732,553,770, forward strand.
AACACAGTAATGGGTAAATCGAGTAATTAATCATTAAGAATAAAATGGTATCAACTATTAAATTACCCAAAAAATATCTAAATATCATTGAATGAGTATATCTCGACCATAATAACAAAATTGAATAATTTATGACTTTATGAGGCCACTTGGTTTTATTACGTATTTTATAGTATTTTATTTAATAAAATATCAAACATGACACACTATTGTTCTTAATAAGTGTAATATTTTTAATATGGCGTTTGCAGAAGTATATTTTTTTAGTGAAAATAATATTTTTAAATAATATATTTTCATACTCAAAATGGTAATTTGGTTTAAATATTTTTTATAAAATAATTACCTTAAATATTTTCACAACACTGATGCTGTAATATTTAATTTAATGGAAAAACCGTATAAATGATATTAAAAATATTACAGGTACTATAATTATAGATAATTAATGAAATAAAATAATTTTATAGATTAAAAATACATTTTAGTGATATAATAAAATATTTATTTCAAATTAAAAGTATTATGTTGTTATTGACAATGTTAATTTAATGAATAGTTCTAAAATTTAACATTATTGATATTTTATAATAAATAATATTGTTTTAAATCATATAAAATTCCGAAAAATATTTTCTTCATATATTTTATTAGGATAATGTTTAAAATATCATCCATTTTCCATTTATGGCTATTTTTTCATTTTATAATATATATATTGACCTTCAAAGAGTAAAAATCCATGTTGGCACAGTAAGAGTTAAATGTGTTAAATAGAGGTTAAAACACAATGATAATGTTATAAATATAATCAAAAATTATATATTTTTTAATTTATAAATGTATTTAGACGGATAATCATCTTATATTTTAAATAAGTTTATTGTTATCCAGTTTTAATTGAAAATTAGTTTATATAAATTTTATATTTTGAGAAATTCCAAGAGTGCCTCCCGCTTTTCTTATAAATGAAAACCATTTATTAATATTAAATTACACATACAAACCAATTTTTTTTCAAAAAAAATAATTCCCAAACACCTTCTTATTATCCATACTCTCATTTAGAAGGTACCTTTGTAGGCATAACTATAGTCTTATATTTCTCAATATGGTAAGGTAAATATGTTTTCCAAAGAAGAAGTATACTTTTTATCTATATATATTGGTTTTGATTCTTCTTTCAAGTAAATAAAACCTTCTTAAACCAATATTAAATAATAAATAAAGTATAATCCATATTCTTATATTTTATTATGTTTTTAACGACCTATATATATCTCCTCTTCCATCAAATGGAAAATGTAATCATCATTCATCTGTATAGAGGACTACCATCTCACGAACCGATATTATTCATTTTCCATAACATTCTTTAAATATAGGTTATAATGATTGAATTAATATTTATATATTATATTAATGAAAAATTTAACATTATTATAGTATAATATTTCATTTACCCTCTTACCTTTCCATGCAATTAAAAATAATAAACTCATTTGTGCATAGATCTGGACTACCACCTTCATGAAGTGATGTGATTAATTTTTCATCACCAGATCACATCGCTAATATATATAATTTAGAATACTGAAAGATGTAATATTATATATATATATATATTATACCCTAATAATTATGTAATGATAATATAATACTTACCCTCTATCCGTAATGATCGATAAAAAATTATAACATTAGTCATGTGTATGAAGGGCATACCGTCTCCAGGATTATAATATAGTTAATTTTCCACAACCATGTTAATGGTTAGATAATGAATTTCTAACTTATTTATAAAAATTATACTTATTTCATGATTATTTTTTTATATGATGGAAAAATGACCACTTTGACTATAGTCAACCTATCGATGTTATTTTGGACTAATGTACCCAAAATACCTAAAACATCCAATGTGAACATAAATGATTGTGTAATTGTTTTTAAATGGTAATGACTGAGATAAAAGGAATAATAAATTTGGAAAATTTTATATTAATTAAAATAATTAATCTATTTTCATTATTTAGCAAGACAAAGAATACATGTGATGAGCCAGACTCTCGAAAAGGTATTTTTGTCTCACTTTAATTTTTGTGGAACACATGTCTTATACACTACTTGTTTCTTTTGTGTAGTGTATATAATGTCCATGAATTAAATTTATGGGAATTATTATTATTTTTATTGGGATTTACAAATCCATATATTTTGATTTATTTCATGGGTGTTATGAGTCCAATGTTACCAAAACCGTAATGTTTTATTTTAAAATCTCACTATTATTCGATATTGTTCATAAAATGGCTGGGGAATATTTCCCTTTGATGTCCATGTTTTATAGATGTTTTTTTTCAAAAAGTATTTATCTATTCTCAAAAAACATTTAAAATAAAATTTTATTTATTTTTTACCTTTTAAAAAAATTTTAACGGAATATTTTTTTCATTTTCCAAAATGAGTTACATTTTGAAATTTTTATAAAATATTTTGAAGGAATGGTTTTTTAACATTTACGGAATGATAGGATTTTACTACCATCATGAAACCCCAATGATATTATGCATCCTTTATAAATTTAAATGTTTTTTCCATATAATTATTTTTCATTTATCGGTGCATAGTTATTTAAAAAAACAGAAGTTATTTTAAAATTGAAAATTTATTTTCCTGAGAAATTATTCCAAGTGATCCATTAAAATAATTGTTCATATAAGATGAAATTATCTGATATTATTTAATAGTTATTGGGGATATGAACCATGGATATCATCCATGTTTATTATATAGATGGTTTATGTTTATAATTATAAGATTTTTTGGAAACCCATTACTTTTTACTAATTTTACTTTGATGAAATGATGCAATGTTTATGAAAACATTATCTTTTCAATGATTTATTATATGATGGAATTTTAATGAAACCCATTTCTTTTTCATTTGTTATGCTCATAAGAATTTATTATGAGACTTATTTATTTTCCAAATGTTATACTATGATAAAATGTTTATAAAACCCATTTATTATCCCTAGGTTATGCAAGATGGAATATAAATGAAACCGATTTTCTTAAATAGGTTCTGATTTGATGAATGTTTTATAATATTGTGACACACATATGTCTGATTTTTTTAATATGAATGGAGGGACATATATCTCCCTAAAATTCATTGTGTAATGATTGATATCTCAAGTGGTAAATAGTAATAAAATGGGGAGTGAACCCAACTCAGTAAAAGACCTAGTCTACATTGATAGACTTGGGGGTGAACCTTGACTTCTATGATGGTTTTGGGAGTGAACCCATTCCACTATTATAATGTTGGATAAGATCTTCAACTACTAATGAAATAATTTTATATGCTTCTATGTAGGTCCTGATTCCATGTCTTAATCTAATTTTATTCTCTCATGGCTCATGTTCCTTTATAACTCAAGTCATATGAATATCTATGATTCAATGACTCAAGATTATGATATTTAATTTATAGGATATAATTTTCAAATTTTATGTTCATGTTCATATTCCCTTATTCTCATGTTATTCTTATATAATAATTAATATCTTCCCTTTTTTATCCTTACAAAGCATATGATGTCACAATTCTATTAATTTTCTTTTCCCTGGGTTAGGAAGAATGGTTTTAAGTAGGGTACGTCTAATAATTGTGCTAGATGTGATGATATTTTGTGTGATGATATAGATTCCTATGTTCAAAATGATTATTTTCCCATGATATGTAAGGGTTTATCCTAATTATTTAGAATTGTAATCCTAAAAGTCCATTCAGTATGAAACTGATCTAATTATTCCTTTTATTTGGTAAGATTTGGATATTTATTATTGGTTCATGTTTATCAGTATCAATACAATAAATGTAATTTTTTTTGTTTTTGGAACTATATTTGGTGTGTGGGTTTCAAGATTTTACACTATTCAAGTACCAAAATCGTGGTCATGAAAAATATCTGAGATCATATTATAGGAGAAATTACCATTTCCCCCTAAAACACTTCCATTTAAGAAAAATTATAATTTACCCAAATTATCATAGCCTTTGATAATGTGGGTCATCAAAAAATACCCCACCACAAATTCTTCATCCTCCATAGAGGCCTTGGTGGAAGAAAGAAACCATGATCTCACACAATAACTAGTATAGTTGATAACATCTCTACCATCTAATGATCGATCGTACAAAATCCAGAGATATATCCTAACATGAGATACATTCAATAGAAACTAATTTTATGCTCCACAACACATAAGTGTAATCATCATCACATCACTACCCAAATAGAAATCCCCATAGCCCATGCTAAAATCATCATGAAACAAAATTAATATAATTGGTGAAACCACTCACACCTACGTGCTAGCATAAAAAACCCACTCATCCTAAATCCATGAAGAAAAGAAACCTCTATTACAATGAAAACTCTTAAATGAGGCTCAGAAAATCCAAAAACTTATGGTAAACTTTAGACTATAATTTTTTCATTAAACTGCTCTAAAAAATTCATCCAAACTCATTATCACCTAGGAATGGTCCTAACGAAACAAGGTTATCAAGCCAAAAACAACTATGCTTTCTTATCATGCAGTCTAGATCTACAAAAACAGAGAACCCCCGATGATCAAAATAAAATAATATAGAATATACATCATGGAAAGATCAAAACCATGACCTCCCTCCCCTATGGTTTTGATCTAAATCCACATCATCAGACCACGATTGCATTGTATTTACCAAGTCACAACCAAAATGAGAAATTCTAGGTGACTATCCAAACCTACCCTCTCAATCCAACCATAGGATAGGGAGAACTCTTAGTGCTCCAATTCTCAAACATTAGGTATCCTTATACCTTAACACATCCTATTGAAAGTATACATCAATGGACCGGAAAGTAAGAAAAACCACACCCATCTAGGAAATCAGTGATAGTAGGCACATGTGCCTTAGTTTATGACTCGATTGATAATATGTGGATTGAAAATCTCCCTCTAAGAAAAAAAACCCAGATATTTCTGGGGAACTAATACCTTAGGGGAACATGAGCCTAATACAAATATCCCTTAGGAATACTTTCCCTCCTCAATCCACCAATCCGGAACTGATGGCCCCTACTAATCCACAATGGTTTACATGCATCCCTCGATGAAAGAAATGTATATAGAACAATGAGGAAACTCCTGCCACATGATAAACATGGCCTTTCATTAGAATTATATATATATGCAGTTTAGTAACGTTAAATTACACAGTGTACTTATATGATAAAACATTGAATACGAATTTGATGACACTTTAAACAAATGAACCAACATCGTAAGTAAAACACCACACACAAGAATATGTCATGAGAATACTATATGTCTTGAGTAATGAACAGAAACTCGCCTCTTTAACAAGAAAATGATAAAAAAACAAGAATAAATCATAAGTACACAAACATAAGTACACCACACTAGGTGAAATCAGGAAACCATAAGAACAGAATTCAAGAATAAGAATCACATTCCCTAAAAACATTTAATTCTTATCAACATAGGTGTTTACGATAAACTTGTTTTATTATTCATAAAATTTTATGAAATGATTCTAGGACAATTTTATACAAACTCCCCAAATCATAAAACCAAAAAATGTCTATAATACCATTTTCTAATGAACTGTCATGGGAAGGCCTAACAGGTCATCTAATATGGATCTCTATAAGTCCCCATGTACGTATCTTTGTACTCTAGAGCCTTCCAACTAGTAGTAAGGGTCTACAATATATCTTTCAAAGAATATACCATCTAGTTATATTTTAATAATAGTGAAAAATATAAAAACTCATACCTTCGGTAAAACACCATATCACATATAATATATAACTGGAAATGAGCATTCTATAACAATGAAATTTGATATATTGTCATGTAGGCTCTCAATTATAAAAAACAGATTGCATATGGTTTCCCACTAGGCTAACCACATATTCAAAATAAAAAATTGAAAATAAATAAAACAATAACTACTACCAACACACATATAATACACACACCTAGTATCCACAATGATCGAGTTGCAGAAGCCATACCCTAAGACTCCACATGAGTAACTCAACTTGAAAAAGAAACATTAGAACTCCTCACTATCCACAATTTTACCTAAAATCTAAGATGATTTCAAACATCTATTTTATATTTACCCTGAGGTGTTTATATAATGGATGAGTGTAACGAACCGATCTTTGATTCCATCCAACCTAGCTCCCAACCTAGTCCACTACAAGGCCTGAAGGGAATTCCTAATCCCCCTAGGCTGGTGAAAAAAACCTAGGATTTACAAGATCTCTTTTTAAAATAGTTTTTTCCAAATTAGAGTACAACCCTAGAATAAAAGTATACAAAAGTAAAATAAATATATAAACAGAATTCCCAAATGCTCACAAACAACTACCATGATCCAAACCATTTGAATTTACTTAATTAACATCCCTAAACAAAGATGAATATTAATGCAACTAAAATTGTTAACAAAACTAACAAAAAAGAAACTACTACAAACCATCAGAATAAAAATACACTGAAAACCAACTACATGAAACCTTTAGTTTATCACCACCACCCAACTTACCCCATGTCGACCACGATGAGCAAGAAGTATCTAACTTGGAACCTGTAACTCTAAATTTTATAGTCATGATATAAAAATACTAGTTGGCCACCACAAACTTCCAAAATGATGAAATTTATTTCATAAGGTAATTCATTAAGTCCACTTTGAAAATAAATCTAGAATGTAAGATTCACATATATACAATGCATAGAAATAAAAAAAATTATAATACAGTATAAAAACGTTTTTCCTTTGTTTTCCAAAATTTGAAACATTCATTTTTAAAACAATGCCATCATCAAAAGTTGTTTCAAAACCATACACATGGTTAACATTCAAGAAAACAACTCACCCTTGTTTTTTTCTAAATGATCATTGTTAAATTAAAACATTTCACTATCTGAATCCATCCTTAAACCCATACACCATTTTAAATCCACCTTAAATGAATCAAAAAAAGAATCTTTAAACACTCAAAACTTGTTTTCAAAAACAACATTGAAAACCCTTTTTCAAAGGGAAAAACCCACATGGGTTATGCACGACAATCATACTCCCCATATATATATATATATCACAAGGAATAATAAACAGGAACATAGGAAATTAAGGTTCCATATAAAAAATGTATGGGAAAATATATAATCATACACTATATCAAACTCACATCAATCACATACTTGCTAATAAAACAAATGTGTCATGCTTCAACCCAAAATCACTGAAGTTCAAAGTATCTATCTGTGTATTGGCAAAACCACCAAAAAAATATACTAATATATTTTATGTCTATACCATCATCCAATTATCCCATACAATCCTAATTGGAATTACACCCCCCATTTATCCATATTTCACACTAAGAGGGGCCACTATAAACGTTTAAACCAACTAGAGAAAATAAGCTATAACTTCTACATTGTTCCCAGTATTCCAGTATCAATGAAGGAAGTGAGGTATTGTGAAATAATATATTTCTAATCAAAGGTATAACCATAACTACCCCCACCCATAACACCCAATTATGATAATCCCCATAAACATGAAATTCACATACAATATAAAAATTTCATTCCAATGTAAAGGGAATAACAATCATCACATACTGATCACAAATCCACAAATGGGGTACACAAGAAATGGGAAATAAAAGGGTGCCATCCACTTACACTATTTAAAACTAAAGATCCAAACATTCCTTTAAAACCCAATCATAACATAGTTCTATAATCACTTCCACATTTAATAAAACACATTCCAAACAGCATTTTGAAAAATGTAAATCACCCAATCATCTAAAAAAATTCAATGTCATCATTACAGAAAGTCTCACATCATTAAAATTCCAAAACATGGAAAAATAAAATATTTCTACCCCATAATTCAATAAAAATATCTCATAAATGTTTTAATAGGTATAGAGATATAACCAATTTATTGTAAAATGATTCTATTATACCCTCCCATAATGGTATTTTGATTTATAAAATAGAACATGGAAAAATTCCAACCATATACAACAATCTAAATTTAAACAAGAAAATGGGGAATTTATCAAGGGATAAACCACAAAAACATTTCAAACAACCATTTTAAATACAGTAATACACCCCTTTAGAAATCATTTTAAGTTTTGGAGGAAAATTCAAACCCAATTAACTTTGAAACCACTTCTTTCACCCATTGAAATTCAAACCCAGTCAAAAATCATTTGGACTAATGACAACCATTTAAAAAATCCATTAGACATTTCACATGAAACTTACCCTAATAAAACATTCTTATTTAATCAAAAAACATGTAATGCACTTATAAAACCAATTATGAAAAGTATAAACCATATTGAAATGGTTCCAAATCATTACAAGGATTCAATGTATTATTATTATTTTTATAAAAGGGAATTTTGAATTTGAATTCATGCTTATAATTCAGAAATAAATCAATTTCATTGTAACAATAACCTTAAAAAAGAAAAAACCAAGATGAAACATTCTAAAAAATGTATCTATTAATGGAGACCACAACCACTGAACTAGAAATATTGTCTATAACCCGTAGAGACCAAAATACACCTCTTTAGGAACACCCAAAACCAAAAACTTATACCACATGAATTCTATGGTTCATGGGGGTAGGAAAACTAAGATAGAAGATGAGGAGAAGAAAAAAGGAGGAAAAAATAGGATAAAATAACCTCTAACATCTTGGAAAACATTAATGGAATCAGATTGTTTTAGATGGAAGAGGTTGGAACTCCTCGTTGGATCCAATATGGTCAACTGATGGGTGTGGTGGAGAAGAGGGGTTAAATACATCTTAATTCAAAAGGAAAATTTGAAATTACACAAATTTTTTAAACAACTAGAAAACTCGCATGGTTTGGATGTACAGTTAGGAAAACTGTGGGCCGACCATGAAGGTGACACTACCTCCCATGAAACCTTAAGATGTACAATTACATTGAGATTACTCAATGTAAATAATATTAATTCTCACCCCAAGAAAACCCAATCCTCACAAAGGCACCTAAGGGTAACCCACATAGTTTGAAAAGCCCTGAAGAATATGTCAAAATGGTTCTATAAAAAACTATAGATCCAACAACATGATTACCACATGGTTTGACAAACTGCAAGAAAGATATTCCAAACACCATAGACACAACATGGAACTCATAAAATTTCTACTAATTTCCCCATGGTTTGGACTTATCCATGCACATATCATGTTGAAAAACCGTGAATATTTAAAAATAAAATAAAAATTCTCTCCTTTAATGGAGGATCCATGGGTTCCCTTTAAATATGAACATTTTCCCTGAATAGTAGGAAATCCTAAACGATTTCCATGTTCAAAACCAAAGAACTAGGGATATAAATCTCATGCCTTAACTTATCAAAATAATATGATAAAAAAACACCATGACACAAGTGGGTTTGAAAAACTCACCACCATGACACATTCTTCCCCTAAAATGTTCTAGTTGGAATAAAATTAGAAGAAAGAGTTAAGGATCCCAATTGCATTTAAACAAACAAACCACTCAACATGGCCTAACCTTGAGGCCAATAATGGAAATACTAAAAAATGATCAAACTACTCTACTACATGGGAACCAAACATCCCCAAGATGAACCAAAAGATGAACCTCAAGTAATAAGTCCAATAAATTATAGGATAAAAATATGGTCTCCCCACTATTTATTATCCATCTGACATGGTGTTATAAAAGAAAACCAACCTTAAAACTCATCCTCAAAAAAAGAACATCCATAATAAGAACACACCCTCAACTATGAAAAATTTTAAACCTAGTGGAATGAAGAATAACCTAAAGCAGCCTAGAATAATGACAATTCCTCTAACATTGGGTTGTGGCACACGTAAATAACCCTAGGTCATGTACCGGATCAACCTCACATGATGCATCCCACATAAATCCCAAAACCAAACACCAATTAGTATACCACACTCAAATGGTTTAACACACACCCTATTTACCCAATAGTACACCCAAAGTACTCTTTATAGTCTAATTAATGAACAAAACCTAGATTGAAAAAAAGAAAGGGCACACTCACTATCACCAAGAGTGGTTTTCCAACAATAAGGATCAATAAAACTACAGTCGCAGCCCAACCAAAAAACACCCAAGAGGATGGGAGGGGTGAAACCAATCATCAATGGAACAAAAAATTATATTAAACAACATTAAATTTATCCATAAAAACATCCCATATAGAAAATATCCATTTGGAACATCCCATAAATAGAAAAAATACACAAAATCTAACCACACAAGATGAATCACCCTCGGCAAGATTAAGACCACCAAACATGTGGTCCGCAAAGAAACCCCACTAATTTAAACCAAACTCAGCAAAAACTAGAGATCGCCCTCATAAAGTATCTCACAATAAAGGTTTTGTTTCAACAACTCAATTTAGAGTCTGGGTAGGCACCAGTACTATAAAAACTTTTTAAACAAATCTATGGGATAATAACAACAAAGACATGAACTACCTCAAGTCATGTACCAAATAGAAATCCAAATATCTCATTCTTGAGAAAGGAATCAAAATCATAACAACCCTAAAACAATGAACAAAAAAACCACATCAAAAGCAAATTTTATTTTGAAAAACACAATTTGAACATTTATTTTTAAACCACATTCTTCCAAGGTATGAATTCGAAAATAAATCTAACAGGGACATTAAAAACCACCATGGTGTAACACACACATTGCTCAAAATAAGAAAAACCACAAAATACTTTAAAAATATAATTGCACATTAAAAACCAAGCATCCTATAATTATTTTCAAAACTCATACACATTTTAAAAAACACATTCCAAAAATTTATCAAAAACAAAACTTTCCTTTAAAACACCTCATTTTCGAAATACAATAAGGGAAACTGAAATTTTAATATATCATTTCATAAAACCATGGTAATTCAATATTAGTATTATTTAAAAAACAAAATTTTATGATAAAATTATTCACAAAACCCATTTATTTTCCAAAAAATGGTTTGAAAAATTCATACATGAAAAATAACTACACAAGAATCCAAACAAGGATCACCAAATACACATACCAAATGGGGAAAATACTCTTCATTCCACCTCCAGAAAGTGAAAACCACTTTTGGAGAAATCGAAAATCAAGAAGATTCAACACTGTCCAATTGGGTAGGCAAGGTTCTATAAACTCCTTGACCTCCATGGTTTTCGTGATCACGTGTCGACCATGAAACATACTTGAAAAAAGGTAAAATTTACCGCATGGGCAACAAATGGTTTCCCATGACATGTGATTTCACTGTGTATCTTGGGTTTCCTTCCACCCTAAAGGTAAAGAGTGATCCCTAATATCAGTCAATAGTTAACGAGATCCAAAAATGATAAAAAAAAATAAAAAACAACCAAAACAGATAAAAGAAAACATAAATTCAAAATTGAAACATAAAAATAAAAAGTAGTTTGATGTTTAGGATAAGAAAGCACTACCTAGAATCTCCCCAACCTTACCTATGAATCTCTAACAAACATAATATTTTTTTACTAAGACATCCCTAAATAATAAGGGCTATATAAGAATCTTAGGTTTCTACTCAAAGAAAACCCAACATGCCTCTAATACCAAATTTTAATGAATTGGCATAGGTTTCAACCTACCAATCACCAGACCCAGTAAACCACAAGTCTCGAAGGGAATTATCGATCACCATGGGTTATAGACAAGGTCCTTGTCGTCACAAGAACTCCTTTGGGAATAGTTTTCCCCAAATCAAAGATCAATCATCGAAACAAATGGATACATAATTTCAAAAAATTAAACAACAATCCAAACATTTCCCAACCAACATCCTTGATCCATCCCATTTTTGATATAAAAAATCAAAATCTATAAAAACGAGATACAAGTAGAAAAATATAGATGGAACAAATGTTAAAAAAATGAACTACTAAAAACCAACCCATTAGAGCCATGCCCATAACTAACTCCACATAACCACTAGTTTCTCACCAACACCCATCTCACCGCACATTGGCCATGACAAACAAGAAGGATCTGTCTTATATCTATGAACCTGAAATTTTGTGGGCATGATATAAAGGCCCAGTAGGTCCCCAAAACCCACCAAAACATTAAAATTATTTTCATAAGTCAATTCAAAAATTATATATTGTAGAAGACTATCCATTAATATTTACTTATATACAATTAATATAAATAAAAATAATTCCATAATCCACATTAAAAAATCCTTTATTTTCAAATAAATTAACACAAATGTTTACAAAACAAAGACATCAGCCAATGCTATTTCAAAACAACACATTATATTAATATTTATAAAAAAACATATAAGTATTTTATATAAATTAAATTGGTTACCATAAAAAATTTCCATGTATGAAGTCATCCTTAAACCCAAAAATACTTTTTCAATCCACATTATAGTAAAAACATGGGAGTCTTTAAAAACACAAAACATTTTTTCAAAAAATATATTTGAAAACTCAAATTCCAGGGAAAAAACCCATCTCACACATGGTAATAATAACAAGGATAAACACATATATATGTTATAAGGTATAATAAAATGGAACAAAATAAATAAGGGTTCCAAGTCAATGTAAGTAGGGTAAAAGATACATTCAATAACAAGATCATACTTCCCACAATCAGATACTGACCATGAAAATGAATGTGTTATGGTTCTACCCATATTCAATAACGTTCCAATCCGTATATGGCTATAATCACATGAAGTAGATATTAACATATGGTAATTCTATATAGTTATCCAATTATCCCACAAAATCGACATTGGAATTAAAAAACCCATTTATCCATATTTTAGGCTTTTGGGGACCACTAATAGATTGTAAACCAACTATAGTAAATAAGTTATATCGTTCACTTAGTACCCGAAATCCAATGAACAATGATGGAATCAAGTAATTTTAAGATAGTCCAAGTCTACTTGTAAGGTATAATTATAACTACCCTCACCCATAACTCCCCAGTTCTGAAAATACCTATACACATGACCTTAAAATAGGACAAAACAATCACTTTCCCACAAAAAATGAGAAAAAATCATATACTGATCACAACCCCATAAAATGGGTACAAGAGAAAGGTGAAATCCTATGTTTCATCAACTTACACCATTTAGAACCAAAGTGTAAAATTTTCCTTCATCACCAATGTATGTCTCCGATTTCCAAGAAATTAAAATTTTTATAAAACACTTTCCAAACATCATTTAGAAAAGGATGGAAATCAATTAATCATATATAGAATTTCAATGTCTCCCATAAATAAGGTTTTCTTATTTAAAAATCATGATCATGGATTAATTACTTATTTCTATCTGATTTTTCAATAAACACAACTTTAAACATTTTTTGTTGTCTATAGAAATCAACCATTTCTTATAAAATGAGACAAAACAACCCTTACACAAATGACTTTTCCTTTGGAAACCAAAACAAGGCTAAAAAGTCAACTATTTTCACAAAATAAAATTAAAACATGATAATAAGTCATTTTGAAATGGATAAACCATAAAATGAACTTTGAATAACTATTTTTAATACACTAATACACCCCTTTTAAAATCATATTGTTCTCCACACCTCAATTAAAACCCAAATTCTATTTAAACCCATTTTTTCACTAATTTAAAACCCAACCTAGGTTAAAACCTAGTTTTTCTCAAGAAAATAATTTAAAAAATACATAAGGAATTTCACAAGAAGCTTATAACTATAAAAAATTCTAATTTAAATAACAAAGCATGGAAGTAACTTATAAACCCAATTTTACCTAGCATAAAACCCATCAAAATGGTTCTAAATCAACACAAGGCTTCCATATATAATTTTGATTGTGTAAAAATGGCATTTGGTAAGTGAAAAATTCATATAATTCCAAAATAATACAATTTTATAGTAACCCCAACAATAAAGTAGAGAAAAAAATCCAAAAAACAACCTGAAACATGTTGCCTTCAACAAACGACACACCCATGTGACTAACAACGGTGTCTAAAACCCCTAGACACCAAAATCCCCATCAATAGAACCACTCAAAACCCTAAAATGAAACCACTTTTTCCTTATGGTATATAGGGGAGGAAAAACCAAGAGACAATACATAGAGAAGGATGAATGAGGGAAAGAGAGTATAAAATCACATCAAACCTCTTGAGAAAATCAATGGAAGCAAAGAATCCAATATGGAGGAGGTATTAAATATTCCTTAGCTACAAGAGGGTAAGTTGACATACATGGGATAGAAGAGTTATTAAATACCACTTAATTTTTTAGGGAAATTTTAGAATTAAAATGATAAACACATGAAAAACTCATACAGTTTGGCCTCACAATTATGAAAAATGTGCACCAATCATTCATGATACACTACCTACTAAGAAAAAGTAAGATACAAGGTTAATTTTTAGAGGTTTTATAGTTAAAAAATCATGTTTATCACCCCAAAACCACTTAAGCCTCACACATCCTTCGAGGGGTGTCCATCCTATTTTGATAAATCCCGAGGAATCAATGAAAACGGATCAATGAAAAACTACAAATCTGACCACACTCTTATCACATGGTTTACAAAGTCATGATCAAGTCAAGAACCATACCTCAAACACAAAAAGGAAATAAAACAATTTCTCTTAGGGGCCACATTGTTTGTACATAACCAAGCATATCCTATGCTGAAAAACCATGAAAATTTCAAAAATGAACTGTAAAGTCTCCCCTAGAAGGGAGGCTTCATATTTTACCTCTAATTGTGCACCATAACCATGAATATAAGGATAATATTAGAAATTTCCATGTTTCAAACCACAAATCCATTTAAATGAAACTCAGGCCTCTTCATCAGAAAAGAACATAAAGAATGAACCCCATGACATGGAGGTGTCAAGGTGAGAAATAAATCATAGTAGGCCACCACAAATAGAAAACCTATAATTTACTATCTAAAAAAGTTAATTCACATGTGATATGCATATCATATTCAAAATTAATAACAACTAGAATAAAGAAATAGAAATAATAAAATGGGGGATAACCAACCATGTCTCTTATCCTAACACATAATATAAATATACCCCCACACTATCCCATAATAGATGATTTACAAAATATTTCTAACCGAACCACATTGAATCAGGTGTATCCTCTATATCTACATAGGACCTACAAGGAATTTAAACCCAACTGGCATGAATTATGGAACCAAGGGAATAAAAATTAGTGTTCACAAAACAATCACATCCACTAGGATCTAGGATTCTAATATCGGGATTTTAACTCCTGACAGGAACATTTCATTCAACATATCTATAGAGCCTATCAGTCCTTAAACTTCAACTAAATTAATTAGGAACCATTATAGACCACATATATGTGGTCACCATACCGTAATATATGATCAAACATCTTCTATGTCCCTAAAAACACAATTTCATCCATGATACAAAAACCCACTCTATGAGAACCTTGGAATCTCATGAGACTAAATCCCTTGTATTTGTTATGTCACACTACAATAAATGGGGATTTCTCTCATATAGATCAACCATTATCCTCCAAAACCTATAAAACCATATAAATTAAGTAGAGGATAGAACCCGATCAAAATCAAGGCCAATTCTTGATCCATGATATCCCAATGTCTCTCCCTTAAACTAAATTCCATAGTAGATACTTCCTCAAATATCAAAGCCAAAGTCCATCCAAACATGGGGGGGTTAATACTCTTGAACCCACCATCCAAAAAAATAAACTAGTAGGGATGATCAACACTTAGACAATAATGAATGGTTCCTATCCCAACACCTTATATCTCAACATAAAAAAACAGCCACTATGTGCTATCAATGATCCACCATAGGGCTAATCAAAACACAGTTCTCCCATAGTCCTTGAAGTCACATCAGAAAATGATGTCCAACTAGTTACTCTCCTACTACACCCCATATCTAGGTACATGTCCATATAAACATCTTAAAATGGGACAAATTACATAATAATATTAGTACACCCTATGAGGGTTCCACTAACTCATCTAAAACTATGGGACATGATTGTTGTTGAAACATCCCAAACGCCCCTCACTAGCCTCTAGCTGATCCATGATAAATAACATGTTGAGAGTGGTTGAAAAATCTCAAGCCCTACAACATGGGTGTTCTAAACAAAACTCATGACCAAACAAAAGTAGTACACTCGATAATGGATCTTTAGCACATGATGAACCTCATGTCAATGCCCAGGGAAGAAAACCTGGGTTGACCTTATTGAAAAACAACCCATACACATGTACCAACTCACCTAAAAGGGAATAATAAATAGTCCTTCAAAGTCATCTTAGCTACTCAAACAAACTTATACATAACTTTGATCCCATGGAATTAACCCAAACTAATGTATCCAACATCTTTGGTCCTCAAATAGAAAAACAAAATCTCAACTTCTCAAACCTTGAGAAACTAGTCCCTACATTACAGGACAAACCATGATCTCCATGGATATGATATATAAGCTTATCATCCAAAATATACTTGAAGAACCACTAATATATCACCATGGAACACTTTATCCATGTCAATCACCCTGATGGCAACCCTCACCTTGACATCACAACTCATAACCCTCACTTAATCCTCAAAACTCACAACCCGACACCATGAGGATTATGAATCAAAATATTAAATAAATCCTATTGAAATATTTCTCTCATATAAAACCCATATATATGGAATTTGAAAACATATAGGATTCCACTTTACCAAACTATGTGAAAAAAACATAGAATAGATTACTCACATGTCTAATTCTTACCTCGGGGTGAAAAATGGAAAAAATAATCCAAGGTAAGAAATTTAAAAAACGTGTACATCATGTACACAACATGTACCCATAGATTTCCTCCCTATCTGTGTTCCATAGGAAACACAGTCTATACTTTTCTAATGTAAATAGAATTTTCCAACTCATACATTATATAAAACCCCCTGAGGGTACCTGACCATGTAACTTAGCTTAACTCATCATTTACACTACCAAAAAACACAATGTGTATTGCCAATACATATTGTGTACCTGACACGATGTCCCCATCCATACACCTCTCCATTTACCCCCCCCCCACATGGGTTTTTCCCAACCACAATACATGGCCACTAGATGTGTATCTCACACGAGCTATGGACATGTACCCTATACGGTTATGTTACACTGACACACACTAAGAAAGAAATTTGTGGCATGTACTCCTAGAACATGGTGTATAGAAAAAAAACACCCACTTTTCAAAAATTTAAGAACACATTCCATGTGTTATCTAAACTTTGTGTCAATTATACTGAATAAAACCCCTTCAAAATAGCCCGAGTCACTCAATTTTTCTATGAATTAAATAGGTTGACTCACAAGGGGTCCCCGACAATCCATAAAAGGGTTTAAAATCCAAAAACTACTATATTATGTAATTTTATAGTGTAAAACATAAAATATGCCTACCTCTAGGTAGAAACCTCTAATTAATTGATATGATCTGTGATACGCAATTTCTGTACGATGATCAGGTGTGACAAACGCTCCATAGTGGAAACACTTCCTCACCCTCTCCCTATATTTTCTCCCTTTCCCTCTCTTGGTCGAGTGAAACCCATATGGGGGTGCCATATATGGTAGACGACAATGGAGGAAGGAAAAAATAATTGGATAAAAGATAAAAAATAAAGAAAAAGAAAAGGACTGAGCTCGACCCCAAATCCCATGATGGGATTATGTCTCACCCATGAATAAAACCGCATTTTGGACTTAATCATAGATAAAAAAGTTCAATAGAAAAAACCATTTAAATTATACGATCAAATGAATATGTGAGAATAAATAAATATTTAATTCAATAAATATAAAATATTTATAAAATTTTGAATAGCTCAATTTTCCAACAAAATCCTGACCAAAGGTAAATACCATATTCTCATACCAATTTAGTAGTCATAAGAATAATATGATGTTATCTTATAGAAGAAATTAAAATTTTCCCCAAAAATAGTTTATGCAAAAAAAAATTTAAATTTCCCCCAATTTTCATAATCTCTCATGATGTGGGTTATCACATGTAAGAATAAAAAAAACATTAATCCTACACATGATTATTAGGCGTGACTCAAATATAGTGTTTTCATATGTTATTATAGTGTAAAATGCACGTCATATAACCAAAATAAACTCAAAAAGAATGCATTGTCTTAAAACCTTAGTAAAATGATCCAGAATTCATTTAGGGCATATAGGAATTGGTCGTACATGAATCCCATTGGTGAAGTGACCTGCATGTCTCCATGTATGTGTTTTAATATAAATGTGTCATTTTATTTTAAAATACTCATCGAATTTTCCAAACTAAGAAAAAGCGATCATATTATTTTAAAACATTGGAAAAAAGATCTACAATAATTTTGTGATGTATAATAATTAACAACATGTCAATCCAACACATAGAGTTTCTAGTATGACTTAGAGTGCGTGTTTTCAATAAAAAGTATCATTTTTGTTTAAGACATGTGTTATACTTCAAAAATTGATAAAAAACTCAGATTGTTTTAAAATTTTATGATAATGATGAACAATTCATTTGAGAATATAAGAATCGACTAAATGTCAATATGTCACATGATTTGGCCAGTATAACTCAATGTGGATGTTTTCAATATAAAATTTTCATTTTAGTTTAAAAAACGAATCACATAGAAAAAACTAAGAAAATAATATTGAATCTTTTTCAATATATTAGAAGAATACCTATAATTCATTTTTGATTTGTAGGAATCAATTACATGTTAATCAGCCACATGATGATTATAGTATGAATCAGATTGATTTGTTTGATTATAAAAGTGTCATTATAGTTTAAAACACATAATAAATAGAAACAAAATAAAAAAAAAGATTATATTGTTATCAAACATTATGTGAATAGACCATAATTCATTTTTCGACATTTAATGGTTGATTTCATGTAAATATGACACAAAATGTGGCCAATATGACACAAAGTTCATTTATTCAATTTAAAGGTGTCATATTTGCTTAAAACATCTATCACATAATATAACATGTGAAAAATATATCAATAAATTTTTTATATTTAGAACAATCATCTGTAATTCAGTTATGAAATGATTTAATTTACCATAAATAAATCTGACACGTGATGTGGTAGGTATAGCTCAAATTGTGAGTTTTAAATATAATATTCATTTATGTTTAGAATATGTGTCACATAAAAATACTAAGAAAATGATCTTGTATTATTTTAAAACATTATCAAAATGATCTAATTTTTTTTAGTGATATATAGGTATTTATCAAACATAAATCAGACACATTATATGGCTAATATGACTGAAAGTGTGTGTTTCAATGTAAAATTTTATTTTTAGAATAAGACATAAGTCGCATATCCAAAATTAATAAAAAACTAATATTGTTTTGAAATGTTGTTAAAAAAATCCACAATACATTTTTTATATACCGAAATTTGATGTATCTCAATCTGACACACAATGTTATCGGTATGACTCAATGTGCGTGCTTTCAATATAAAAGGGTAATTTTATTTTAAAAATTGCATCACACATTCAAAACCAAGTAAATTTTATTAATTGTTTTAAAAAAATTGAACAATTATCCATATTTTGTTTTTGATGTGTCAGAATTGAATGCATATTAACATCATATACAATGAGTCCAATATCTATCAAAATTCTATTTTTCACATTAAAAGTCTCATTTTAGTTTGAAACACATTCCACAAACCCAAAATGAATAAAGAGATATCATATTTAATTGATACATTAGAAATGAATTCCATAATTCATCTATAATGTGTAGGAAGCTACCACACATCATTTGGGAACTTGATGAGGCTTTTATGACTTGAGGAACATGTTTTCAACAAAAAAGTTTCATTTTAGACTAAAATGAAGCTCGTATAACCAAAACTAAAAAAATATCATAACATTTACAAACCTTAGTAAAATGGTCCATAATTCATTTTTTATGTTTTAGAATCAACCACCCATAATTATGACACAGAATGTAGATTTTATCGCTAAATATGTCTGTTTTCAAGTGTCATTGTATTATAAAATGCACATAAAAATCCAAAACCAAGTAAAAAAAATCATATTATCTAGAATCATTTGAAAAATAATCCATAATTCATTTTTTGTTTATTGGAATCGACTACGAATCAATCTAATAGATGACATTGATTGTATGACTCATAGATAATGTTTTCAATAGAAATATGTCATTATAGTTTAACATGAATATGACATTGTGAAAACCATGAAAATGAGCTCAAGATATTTTAATCATTACTAAAATGTTATATATTTGACCTGTGATTTATAGGATTCAATCACACATAAATCCTAAACACAATATAATTGATATAGCTCAAAGTGTGTGTTCTCAATAAAAAAGTTTTATTTTATATTAAAACACGTGTCACTTGGCCAAAACTAGGAAAATATGATTAGATTGTATAAAAACTTGAGGAATTTATTTCATAATTCATTTGATACAAATAATTATTGACTACACATCAATCCATCACATGATGTGATCATTACAACATAATCTTCACATTTTCAACATAAAATAGTAATTTTATTTTAAAACACACATCACATAGAGAAAACTATGAATAAGAAATCATATTACTTTCCAACATTAGAAAAAATATTCATAATTCATTTTTAATGGGTAGGAATTGATTGTACTGAAATCTAACACAAGATGTGTCATGTAATACTTAATGCACGTGTTTTCAATATAAAAGTGTCATTTCAGTTTAAAATGGGTGTCACCTAGTCAAAATTGAGAGAAAGATATCATATTGGTTTTAAACATTAGAAATTTTTCTATAATTCATTTTTGACATTTAAGAATTTACCTTATGTAAATATGACACATGATTTGTCTAGTAAGACTCAAAGTGCATGTTTAAAATATGCAAGTTTGATTTTAAATAAATGGACATCGTATAGTCAAAAAAAGAAAAAAAGATCTCAAACTACTTTAAAAAATTTCAAAAAAGATCAATAATTAATTTAAATTATGTGAAAATTTATTTCACATTAGTATGGAACATGATGTTTCATGTATGACTCAAAGTGTGTGTTTTCAATACAAAATTTCCATTTTACTTTAAAACGTCTATTGTATAGCCAAAACTAATTAGAAGAGCTAAAATTATTTTCCAAAATTAAAAAATGGCCTCGAATACACTAGTAATGTTTAGGAATCAAGCCACATCAATTAGAAACATGATGTGTTTGATATGACTAAATGTATTTACTTTCTATATAAAAGTGAAATTATAGTTTAAAACACATGTCATGTTTCCAAAGAAGTTAAAACCACCACGAATTATGTTCACATATTAGAAAAATGTTCCATATTTCATTTGTGATGTACTGTAATTGAATACAGGTAAATTTGACACATGATGTGATCAGTGTGACTCGTAGTGTGTGTTTTTAAAATAAAAGTGTCATATTAGTTTAAAACACACATCACATAGACAAAACTCACAAACAAGCTCATTTTTTTCAATTTTTTTTTGAATGATCCCTAATTCATTTTGATATATATAGTAATACAATTCATGTCAAATTGGAACATGATATTTTCAGTATGACTCAAAGATCATGTTTTCAATATAAAAGTCCCACTATTGATTAAAACACACTTCACATATCTAAAACCAAAAAATAGCATGTATTTTTTAAATCACTAGGAATAATATTCAAATTTTTTTTAGGATGTGTAGGAATGTACTCCTTTTCAATGAGACACACAATGAGGTAAGTATGACTCAAATTTCATGTTTTGAATATGTAAGTGTCATTTTAATTTAAAACGTGTCCCATATTAGAAAAATTTAAAAAATGAGCTCGTATTGTTTTCCAACATTGCAAAAATGATCTATAATTAATTTTTTATGTTTAGGGATTGAGCACACACCAATATGATAAAAAATTTGGCCAAAATGACTCAAAGTGTGCATTTTCAGTATAATAATGTCATTTTTTTATAATATTCACGTCATATAGCCCAAAATTAGATATAATATTGGAATATTTTTTGACATTAGAAAAATGACCAATTATTAATTTATGAGATGAAGGAATTGACCACACATAAATCTAATTCATGATGTGGATGGTATAACTCAAAGTACATGTTTTTAATATATTAGTTTTAGTTATGTTTAAAATGCATGTCACATTGAAAAAACCTTGAAAATTAGCTCATATTGTTTTTAAACATTAGTAAATAATCCATAATACATTAGTCACATGATATAATCAATCAAATGTAAATCCAACACATGATCTGTATAGTATGTCTCAAAGATCATGTTTTCAATATAAACCAATAATTTTAGTTTAAATTGTACATCACATATCCAAAGAAGAAAAACAAACAACATATTGATTTCAAAATTTAAGACAATGATCCATAAATTTTTTTTGACATATAATAATTGACTTGATGTTAATCTGACTCACGATGTGTTTATTATGAGTCATAGCGCATGTTTTAAATATAAAAGTACCATTTCATTTGTGACGCACATCAATGTGTCTAAACAAATATAAATGTAATTTATTGCAATAATTTTTTTTCAAAATGATCCAAAAATAATTTTTTATGTATTGGAATTGAATGGACATTAGTTGGAAATATTATGTGGCCACTATAACTCCAATAGTATGTTTTCAATATTAATGTCAAATTTTAGTTTAAAATATGTGTCACATTGTAAAAACTAAGTATAATTTTATATATTGGTTTTATAACTTAGTTCAATTATTTTAAATTTAATTGTGACATATAGGAATTGATCACACATCAATTCAACCCATGATGTGACAAAAACTACTCAAAGTGTGTGTTTTCAATATAAAATTTTAATTTTAGTTTAATGTGTAGGTCACATTCTCAAGATAAAGTATATAATGTTAGATCAATTTATAACATATAAAAAAGGTCATGAATTCAATTGTGATGTGTATGAATCGAATGTGCGTCAATTTGATAGAAGATGTGGATGATATGACTCTAAGATTGTATTTTCATGTAAAAATGTGATTTTATTTAAGAAATATGTCACATAGACAAAACTAATAAAATGATATCTGATTGTATTTAAAATTTATCAAGAATATATATAAATCAATTGTGGTGTATAGAAATTGAAAGTATATGAATCTGACACATGATGTGGCTGGTATGACTCAATGTTCATTCTTTCATGTAAAAAGTGTCATTTTAGATTAAAAAAGCATCACAAATCCAATGAAAATAATATGATCTCATATTTCCTTGATACTTAATGAAAATAATCCATAATTCACATGTTATGTGTGGTAATCAACTGCACGCAATTCGATACATGATGTGGCTAATTTGACTCAAAGAGATTGTTTTCAATATAAAAGTTTCATTTTATTTTAAAATATGATACACGATGTGGCCAATCTACATTGTATTGATCAATAATTTTTAAGACAAGTGTATTTATAATAAAAATGGATTCAATGTTGATGATGGCGTAGTTTCCTTGGGTGTTCTAATTTTTTGGTCAAAAATATGGAAAATGGAGAAAGTTGTTTTTGGTAGATTAAGGTTTTATATATAAAGGAAAAACATTCACACAGTAGTGATGAAGATTAAAAATATTTCTCACAATTTAACATCAGGGATCGTTACATCAAAATATATCAAATGAAAGAGTTGGATGAAAGATCTGAAATTGAATGAAAGTCAGAGATGCAAGACACATGAAACATTCATGTACAGTTGATGGAAAAAAGGAACATGTTTACTAATAGCAATGTCAAAATGAGAAATTTAGCACATGAGTAAAATTGTGAGAATAGTGGAAGTCATGCTTGAAAATTTCATGCAGGTCATCCATGTCTATAAATTGGTGGCTACCCCCTTCATTCAAACTGAACTTCTTCAATGATGATATGCTACCTATGTCACGAAAGAATTTTATGCCACAACATTATGTGAAGGAACCATTAAAAAAGAGTTTTCCTAGTTTTTTAATACCATTGAAAACTTATAATTTGTTTTTTTGAAAGATAGTGGTGTGTGAAAGTTGAAATTGTGTAACAAGACCCAAAAGGTGGCTCAAGTACAGTGTTGCATGACTTGGGGGTTTGGAATATCTAGTTTTATTGAACAGATGTTTAAAGTGAATCAAATATGGACTATAGTTCAAGAAGTGTCTCATGTTAATCAGAGACAAATAATAAATACCCAATATATAGATGTGACCTTCCAATCACTAAACATAGTAAGACTTTACCCAATGTAGTGAGTTAGGGGGAGTTGACATAAGTGTTCTAATGCAGGCAATGTGTTATCCCTAAAATTATTGTAAAAGTAGTGTTCCTATAATAGTGTGATTATGTCTAAACATCAATATTCCACAATAACTAGTGAATCTTAGTGTATTTAGGTATGATCCATACACTATTAGTGTATTCTCCTTATACATTCCCTATGTTGTGAACCATGTAAAATAGATTTGTTTTATCTCTGTATGTGAATGTTAAATAACTTCAAGATCTTATAAGACATGTGTTATATGTTCCTACCAAAATGGGAATAATATATGGTACATTAAATGAAAAATTGGACACCCTAATTCAACTTTCCCCATTCAGGGTGTTCAAGGGTCCTTCAAGGGGTACTAGATCGTATAATTTATTGTAGTTAAATATGTATGCTATTGTTTTCATGGAGAATTCAATGAATATCAGAATATTACCCCTTTTTTATGAAAGTAACATATAATATTACAATAATAGGATGATATCTCATTTGAGATGCGATGGGATGAATGTTATTTCTTCCACTTCTCAAGGGATTCAGGTCACTAATGTTATAGGATAGTCCATGAATAAAATAGTCATGAAAATGAAAAATATAGATTCCAAATCTAAAAATACTATTAATGTGTCACTTTCTGGTTAAATCTATTTGATATCGATGAGTTACACTAACCAATTCCAGGTGGTAGAAACATTAAATAATATAATAAGGTGAAAAAAAGTTACAGAATCCAAAGATCATGTCTTGAACAATCAGTTTGATGAACTAAAAGTGAATTGATATGAAAATGAAGATATCTTTTTTAATCACATAACTGAATTTTTTTGATCAATTTGAGGACTTCAGGAATAAATAAATGATATTTAAATTGTGAACATAATTATGAGAAGAATATTATATCTATACAATCCAAATGTTTGGAATCCTGGGGATACATATTTTTTTAGGCTCCCTCTCTATGATCTACTAAGCAGTCTAGTAAATTATGAAATGAGTATCAAACCAAAATATGCTTCCACTCAAGTAAGAAAAATAATGGAATTCAAATCCGTGGGAAACCTTTTTTTGTCTATCATAAGTAATTATAATGAATAATAACATATTTTCCTTTTCTTTCAAGAAATTGAAATGATAAAAATATATATTTGAAGGAATGATTTCGTTGAATTGTCTTTAGTGTTGTAACGTAGGGAAAATTTCCTCTTTATTCCCATGGAACATTGATGGTGTTGAAAGTGAAGTTAAAACCATGAAGAAAACTCATTATAGTACCTCTAGAGAAAGTGACTTTAAATCAAGAGAGTTATTTTAGAGAAATTGGTTCATTTATAAATAATGAGAAGATGGTAAGGAATTTTTAGAGGATAGAGAACCAGAGTTTAAATATGAGTCTGATGCATCCTTGATGGATACAGTTGAAAAGGCATAACCAATAATATATAATAATAATATGTTTCCCGGTGTTGTTGATCTCAAGTATGAACTTGAGAGTTCTATTAATGATCATTAAAATCAATGAAATGGAAACAGAAATATGAGAGTGGTGTCGAAAGGGTCATCATAGTATGTTAACCAGCTTGAAAAAAATTGATTGACTGGTAGAAAAGGAAGAAGAACATGTGACAACTCATGAAATCTTAGATGAGGTTATAAAATTTAAGCTCATGATGAAATATTAGGAAAAATCCATCAATGGATTACATCAAGAATGAAATAAAATTATTAGATAGTTGAGGTACTTGAAGAATAATTTGTTAATCTAGGGAGTTAAATAGAAAATAAATCAAAATTGAGGGAAACAAATAAGGATTTATAGTTTAGAATATTCTAATATATAGATCATCTATAATGAGATAAAAATGGTTCTGATTGAGTAGATAAGGGCTTAAATAATCAGTGATCCATGATTATTTGAATTGGTAGAACTGGTTGTGATGTTGGAACATCAAAGGATGAAAATGGGATGAGCCAAAATAAAGGGAACCAAAAAGATGTACCTATCAAAAAGAAACATGATATCCTATCAAAAAAATCAAATGAAGTAGAAAAGAGAGATAAAAATTATCCACAAGTATCTGTAAAGGATCTCTAGTCAAATAATTATAGAAAATAAGGTCACATGAGAAAATATTTAAGTGAAAATACATTTCCTCATATGGAATTTCAATTCTGTGGATTTCTAGGACACACCATTTCTTAATATGAAGAGGCAAGGAACTATCGGAATGGGTAAGTATTTTAATATAAACAAAGGATAATTAGACTACATCCTTTATCATATAAAATACATAGTTTCTATGGATATAGTGTTCATTATTCTAACTTTTTCCATAAAGTTATTCATTACAGGTAGAGTAAAAGTGTGAACAATAACTATAGAACTTTGAGTCTAGTCAAAACACATAACCCAAGAGAAATCTCCCTTAAAAATATGTATTCTCATCTAGAAGAATAATATGATTATTATGAACCCATACATATTAAAAATATATTATAAAATAAATATTTTCCACCACGTAATCAGGTATCTCATGGAAGGAAAAGAAGAAAATCAAGAAAGTCAGACTTATATAAAGAGCTCTCAATGCAACAAAGAACAATAACACATGGATTCTTGAAAACAGATACTCATCCCCCATGGTAGAAATTAAATATTCATAAATAATGTTACAAAAAGAGTTGATATAATAGCGACATTGACCAACGATGGTTGATTAATGATCCAAGGTAGTGGAAATACATATGTAGAAAATGAGAAGCTATGGAAAACTGAATTTCTATACATTGATGGTTTTAATCAAAATCTCCTAAGTGTGAGTCAGCTCTGTGAATTAGGAATGATAGTAAAATTTAATCAGAAATGTTTTACTATTAAATTAAATATGGGTTATTATCTCATGAAAGGAAGAAGGAAAATATGGGATTTATACCAGGTTGACAGTAAATAGAACATTTTTTACTTAATAGTTGAATATGAAAACAACTCATAGCCCCAGAGGTTGGGTCATTCTACTAAATAGAGAATGTAATAGATATATAAGATTCATATTGTTTTTTAGCATTCCAAATATGACGTTTAGTCTAGAAAATACTAGTCATTTATGCATGTGTGGAAAAATATTTGGGAGTAAATATTGATAGAAGAATAAATAGGAATCAAATATTCTTAATCTGATCCATGGATAAGTATGTGACCCAATGAATTTGGTTGGAATAAATTTTGAGAGGTACTTAGTTATTTTTATTTATAATTATAGTAAAGTGCATTTTGTAATGTCTATACAAAAGAAATATAATGTTATTGATTTATTAAATATTTATCATCAATGATTTAAGAATAAAAATGTATTTACAATAATCAATCAACAATCTCAAAATGGAAGATAATACACATACATTGAATATGAAAATTAATTTAAAAACAAGGGATAAATAAATAGGATTATATAGTAAGAACTCCACAAAAAAATGGTTTTGTTGAATGTATAAATATATAGGTTAACAATTTGGATATTACTATGTTGATTGAGTGTTTTGGTTCTCATCATTACTGGAAATAGGTTGTTCAAGTAGCAGTGTACACTAAAAATAATACATGTCCTTTTTTGGAAGGAAAATGGACACCATAAGTGATATGGTATGAATATAATCCCTATCTAAAAAAGTTTAGTGTTTTTGGATATAAATGATTCATCCAAAGTAAATAATGAAATCAAGGAATGTGCAGGGATGTTATAGATGAAGAAATATTTCATGGATATTTAATGAAGAGTGACGCCTACAAATGATACAATAATGGTATTAGAAATATTGTGGAAAGTAGTGATGTTTTGATCTTTCAGTATCAAACCATAAATAACTCTAGTATCTCATATGTTGATATGATAAAAGATGATGAAGGCAATGGACAAGGGTTAGATTCAAATTTAGAAACATGGAAGTCTTGTAAAATATTTACTACTAAACATGATAATGATTTAGAAGATGAATTAAAAGATGAAACCATTACTGAAAAAACTTAATCATAACCAAACCGGTGATATAGAAGAAAAGAAATTGATCAATCCAACATCATTGGGAATTATACTGAACATACATAGATAAGGTTAATGAGGTAAAAAGTACATTAATCCATTATATAAATTATAGAACCAACCTTGTTTGAAGAACCAGTGAAGGAGGAATCATGGGTTAAGGCCCTGAATGAATAAATGGATCATATTGATAATAACTAGACATTATATATTGTTACTAGACCTAAAAACCCACAATGTGATTGGAACAAATTCAGTTTTTAAGAACAAATTTGATGATCATGGAAATTTTATCAAAAACATGGAATGATTGGGGTGTAAATGGTATGTACAGATTAATGGTATCGATGATGAAGAAATGATTGATCTAGTGGAAAAGATGGATTTGATCAGGATTTTCCTTGACTTGAAAATTTAAAACGAGTACAATGTTTATCCTATGGATGTCAAAATATAATTCTTAAAATAAGTTCTTGATGAAGAAGTATACATTAATAAAACAATGGGATTTATGACTAGAAATGATGAGACTATGGTTTTTATATTAAATAAGGATCTTTATTGTATTAATAATGCACCGTGAGAATGGTATTCTAGACTGGATTGTTATCAGATGAAGGTTGAATTTAAATTAGGATATGGAAACTATAATATCTTTTTGAATACCTCTTAGAAATATCAATTTAAGATTCTTGTTTATGTGAATGATGTTATTTTTAGAAGAAGAATACATACATCATTGGAATAATTTTCTAACCTCATGAAATTTGAATTTTAAATGTCTATGATTAGTCAAATCACGATCATTTTGGGGCTATAGGTTGTTCAAAGAAGGATTATACCGTCATTTATCAGAAAACTAATACAAGATAGATGCTGAATAAATTCAACATGCATGATTCCAAAATAACATCATCATTGATTACACTTGAGAAAAACCATAGAAATCAAAAATTTGGGACATATTTGGATCCCACACTATAAAAAAATCATTGTAAGATTATTATAATTGACTAAAACACATCTATATATCATGTTTGTAACATGCTTAGTAGTTCTCATTCAAATAAATCCAATGGAATATCATTTGGAAACAATTAAAATATTTAAGATGTATATTCAAGGTACTCTCAATTTTGGCTTATACTATGCAAAAGGAAGATAAAATGAATTTTTAACATTTATTTATGTTGGTTGGGGTGAAGATTGGGTGGATAAAAATCCACTTGTGGTGGTGAATTTTTCATTGGAAACAAATTTGTTGGCTGGTTGAGAAAGATAGAAGAAATAACTTCTCTAAGTATGGATGAAGAAGATTATATCTCTACTATAAAGGCATGCCCTTAGTTATTATGGATAATGAAATAAATGACTAATATTGGTGATGAGGTGAAAAAACCTATGGTGATTCAATTTGCAATCAAGGGAACGATCGATATTTTGAATAATCCATATCAGCACTCTAATACCAAACATATTGATATTAGATATCAGTTCATCAAATAAAAAGATGAATATGGGGTGTTCATGTAGATCATGTATCAATTGATGATCAAGTGGACGAAGTTATGACAAAGTATTTGGTAGAAAAATTGTTCAAGAAACATCGGGTGAACCTTTGTGTTCATCCACCTCCTATTGCATGAGGAGGTTTTGGATATTCTCTACTCCATGTTTGTGTTGATAGTTTTAATTTGTTAGTTAAAGTGATATAGGTTTATGGTGGAGATAAAATACCAATAGAGTTTTTTAAAGCATTAAAAGTAAAAATATAGGTTTATTGGGTTTATTTACAGAGGGGGTATAAGTGAAATTTAATAAGTGTATGGTCAGTGGTCTATGGTGTCATGAAATTATATTTTTTTACTCTTGTTTTCTACACCATTATTTGGTCACATTGACATAGAGTGGTGGATTATTTACTTCATGTAAATAAGTTTTTTGGAAGAAGCCAGGGTTTATTGAATTTGTATATTGACTTCCATCAAACCCTGCATGGGGGATTATTAGAAGAAAGGATTTTAACAGTTGGAAACAGACTATATTTTGTGATTAAGGTCAATCCAATCTAGTTTGATCAAGGAATTTTCAATAAAAGTGTTTTTATAGTGTAGATGGATTCAGTTTTTATGATGAAATTATTTCCTAGTGTTTTTCAAATTTTTGTGTTCAAAATTTTGTGGATGGATAAAGTTATTTTGTAAAAATGAATGTTTACCATATAAAATAAATACGTTTTGTGTAATGGTCAAAGATGTTTGAAAACATTCACACAAGTAATGTTTCAAGACCATAACAACAAAATAGTTATTTGTTAAGAGTTTCACACAAGATCTAAAATTGAATAAATGTGAGAGTTATGCAACACAAGAAATTTGTGTCCACATTGGAAGGTGCATAAGGAACCTATGTACTGAAGGAATCATCAAAATGATGAGTTCATCATAGGAGGAAAATTGTGCACACAGTGGATAGAGTGAAATGAAATTGTGTGCAGGGTTGGTCGTGTATATAAATAAGTGTCCTCCCCATTCATTCAAACGTAACTTCTTCAATGAAAATATGGTGCCTCTTCCGCATGAAGTAATTTCAAACCACAGATTTATGTGAAGTAACATTTCATGTAGAGTGATCCTTGTGTATATTAAGACTAAGTGAAACTCATGGGATATTTGGAAAAAATGTTGTGGTGTGCTAAAGTTATACACATGTCACAAGACCCAAAGGTTTCGTGCATGTATAGGTGCTATGCAACTATGGAATACTGAATATCTAGTTTGATTGAATAGTTCTTTCAATTGTGTCAACTCTGGATTATGGTGAATGTAAACTCTCATGCTAATCAGAGATACATACATAAATTTGAAACCTATTTATGTGAACTTCAACTCATTAAGCTAAGTAATACATCAACCATGTAAGTGAGCTAGGGGTATATAATAGAAGTGTTCCGAGGGAGGAAGTCTGTTATCCCAAATTTTTAAGTAAATGTTGTTTCCCTAGAATAGAATTATTATGTCTTAACTTCATTATTCCTGAAATACTAGTGAAACTTTGGGTATTTAGGTATTATTTAAACACTATTGATGTATGCTCCTTGGAATATCCCATAGTGGTGAACCATGCAAAAAATATTTGTTGCCTCTCAGTATGTGAATGCAAAATAAATGCATGATTATATCTGATAGGTTTTATAGGTTCTTACTAATGTGGGAATAAGATCCTTTACATTTGATGATAAATTTGTCACACATATCTAAACCTCCCCTATCTATTTGTTCTGGTTTTCTACATAAAAACCTATAAAACAAGCATATATTATTTTTAAACCTTAATAAAATGATCTATAATTCATTTTTTATGTTTAGGAATCAACCACACACAAAATTGACATATGTTGTGGATGGTATGACTGAAAGTGCATGTTTTCCTGTGTTATTTTTCTGTAAAAAAAACATAATACATCCAAAACCATGTAAATGATCATGAGTTATCTTCATGTTTTACTAAAAAAAAATACACAATTCATTTGTGGAATTTTCTAATCAACTGCAAAAATATACGACAAATGACGGGGAAGGTATCAATCCAACTACATGTTTTCAATATTAAAGTGTCATTTTAGTTTAGAACATGTGTCATATTTTCAAAACAAATAAGATTAGCTTATTTTGGTTTCAAACTTTATTATAATGATTGATAATTTATTTTTTATATGTATGAATCGACCACATGTCAATCATTAACATGATGTTGTCATTATAAAGAAAAAATTGTGTTATAAATATTATAGTATTGTTTTAGATTAAAACCACTGTCACTTAACTAAAATTGATCAACAAAATTTAGATTGGTTTCCCACCTTATGAAAATTATTCATAACTCATCTTTGACATATAGGAGTCGACTGCATGTCTATCTAGAAAATGATGTGTTCACTATGACTCAAAGTGTGTGTTTCCAGTATAAAAGTATTGTTTTTGTTTTAAATTCATTCCATATTGAAAAAAATTCAAATGATATTAGATTATTTTAAAGAATTTTAAAATATATCTCTAACTAAATTTTAAAAATGTAGGGATCAAGAGCATGTCAATCCAACATATGATGTGTCTAGTATGAATCAAATTTCATGTATTCAATTTAAAATTTTAATTTCAGTATTAAACATCTATCATATAGAATAAAAAAGTGAAAATAAGCTCATATTAATTTGAAAAATTATGATATTAGTCATAAATTAATTCATGATGTTTTGAAATTGAACTCATGTCAATCCAACATGAGATGTGACATATATGACTCAAAGTACGCGTTTTCAGAAAAAAAAGTCATTTTAGATCAAAACATGAATTACATAAGTAAAACTAAGTAGACAAGATCATAATGATTTCAAAATATTTTAAAATTATCCATAATTCATTTATGATGTGTAGGAATTTAATTCACACCAATAAAGTAGAAAATTTAGGTAGTACGAATCAATGTGCATGTTTTCAATCTAAAAGTGTAATTTTTGTTCAAAATGGGCATCCCATATCCCAAAAATATAAAATTATCTTGGAATATATTTAGAATCAATTAAAATGGTCCATAATTCATTAGTTATATATATATTAATATACCTAACATAAATATGACACACCATGTATTTGATATGACTCAAAGTGTGTGCTTTCAATTAAAAAGTGTAATTTCATTTTAAAATGGATTCCCTTTATCCAAAATTGAGGAAACAACATCATATTGTTTTCAATATTTAGTAAAATGTTCCATATTTTATTTTTCACATAAATTAATTGAACGAATATCAATTTGACACCTGATGTGAACGGTATGTCTCAAACTAAATGTTTTCAATATAAAATTTTCGTTTCTGTTTAACACACTAAGGAAATATTCAATACAAGGTAAATGTTCTTAGATTATTCAAAAAAAAACTTATGGAAATGACCTATAATTCCTTTGAAATGTTTAGTAATTAACTACATATCCATTTTATATATGACATGGCTGGTATGGATCCAAGTGCATGATTTCTATAAAAGGTTCCATTTTAGTGTAAAACATGTGTCACATTTCAAAAACCATGTAATCGAGCTCATTTTGTTTTCAAAAATTATGAATATGATCCAAAATTAATTGTTGATTATTAGAAATAATCCATGCATAAATTTGATAATCAATGTGACCTTAATAACTCAATGTTTTTATTTATAATATAAAAGAATCATTTTAGCTTAAAACAACATCACATTTTCAAAACCATGAAACGATATCATATTGATTTCAATCACTAGTAAAATTATCAAAAATTTATTTTTGAAATATTGAAATTGACCGTGAATCTATCCAATGTCTGATGTGGTCTGTATGACTCAATGTGTGTGTTGTCAATATAAAATTTTAATATTAGTTTAAAAAACACATCATGTGGTTAGAATAGAGAAAATGTTCTACGATTGTATTGAAAATTTAGTAAAATGATCAATAAATTAATTGTGGTGTGTATGAATTTAAAACACATAAATCTGACACACGATCTGGCCCGTATGACCCAAATTTGGTGTTTTCACATTAAAAATGTGATTTTGTTATAAAACATGCATCATAAAGAAAAAAACTGATAAAATCAGCTCATATTTTTTGATTCTTTTCAAAAATAATAAAGTATCATTTTAGTTTTGAACATTTTTCACATAGAAAAAGATGAGATAACAAGCTCAGATTGTTTTCAAACCATAGGAAAATAGTTCATAATCCATTTCTGACATGTAGGAATCAGTCTTACATCAATTTTATACATTATGTGCCTAATATGACTCAAAGTACATGATTTCAAATTTTAATATAGTGTAAAATGATCCTCACCTAACGTAAACTGAGTAAAAAAGCATGAAATGTTTTGGAACTTAAAGGAAATTATCCATAATTAATTTTGGATCTTTAGGAATCGATAGAACATCAATCAAACATATGACATGGATAGATTTAAATGTTATCCCCATTGTCAAAACTGAGTAAACGAGCACCTATTCTTTTTAAACATTAGTAAAATGACCCATTATTCATTTTTGACATATAGGAATCAGTCGCACATTGATCATTCCTATGATAGGTCCAGTATATCTCAAATTTTGTTATTTTTAATATAAAAGTGTCATTTTAGATTAAAACCAACATCACATGGATAAAACTAAAAAAATAGTCTCATATTGTTTTTTAGATTTTAAAAAAAATTATTTATAATTCATTTGAGATTTATAGGAATCTTAGTATGTCAATAGGGCACATAATGTTATTTTTATAAATCAAATTGCATGATTTTAATATAAAAATATCATTTAAGAATAAAATACATGTCGCATATCCAAAAGTGAGTGAATTTTCTTGGATTTCTTTGAAAACATAGGGAAAATATCCATTAATCATTTGTGACATATTGGAATTGAAATCATGTCAATCAGAATCACAATTTTCACGGTATGACTCAAAGTACTTGTTTTCAATATAAAAATGTAAATTTAGTTTAAAATGAGTGTGTCATATCTAAAATTGAGGAAACACGATAAATTTATATTCAAAAAATATAAATATTATCCATAATTCATTTTTGGTGTTTATAAATTTATTTCACAACAATCTGATACATAATGTTAACGGTATATCTCAATGAGTGTGTTTCCAATATAAAAGTATAATTTAGTTTGAAATGGACATCACATAGATAAATTCAAGGAAAAATTCATGTATAATATTAAATATTTATTACAAGAATTCATAATTCATTTATGATAAGTAGGAATCAATCTCACATCAAGCTAACACATGATGTGCCCAGTGTAACTCAAAGTGTATGTTTTTAATATAAAAGTATCATTTTAGTTTAAAACACATTTCACAAATACAAAAAGAAAATGTTCTCGAACACTTTTTAAATATTACTAAAATGATCCAGAATTCATTAATTATGTTTTGGAATATATCACACATCAATCCAATTCATAATATGTTTTGTAAGACTCAGTATGCACATTTTTTATAATAAAAGTGTCATTTTTGTTTAAAATTAACATCACATTTCCAAAATATATCTAATGACATTGAATTATATTAAAATTTTAGGAAAATGGTCAATGATTCATTTTTTATGTATAGAAATTGACCATATTTCAATATACTGCACGATATAGTCGGTATGACTCAAAATGGGTGTTTTCAATATAAAAGGGTCATTTTAGTTTAAAAAGCATGTCAAATTGTCAAAAAATAGTAAAAAACAATTGATTGTTTTAATTATTTATGAAAAGAATCCATAAATCATTTGTTATGTGTAGAACCTGAGTTCACATCAATTTGATATAAGATGTTTCTAGTTTGACTCAATGTCCTAGTTTTCAATATTAATGTGTCATTTTAGTTTAAGAGAAATGACACATTTTCAAAACTAAGTGAGGGATCTCATAATATTCTCAATAATTATAGAAGAGTTCCGTAATTCATTATTTATCTGTATGAATTTACTGCACGTCAATTTGACACATCATGTCACCTTAATGACTTAAATTACATGTTTACTTTATAGAAGTGCCATTTTTGTTTATGTGTATGCCACATTTCTGAAGCTTATTAAACAAGATCATATTAATTTCAAAAATTAGTAAAACAATCCATATTTTTTATGATTATGAATTAACCATGCATCAATCTGACACACGATGTGGTCGGTATGACAGAAAGAGAGTTTTCTCGTGTAAAAAGTGTTATTTTAGTTTTAAAAACATCTCACATATCCAAAACTAAGATAATGAGATCAAAATATATTTATAGTTTATATAAAATATCAATAATTCAATTTTGGGGTGTTGTAATTTAACAAACATCAATATGACACATGTTTTTCCTATATGACTCAATGTGCATGTTTTTACATAAAAATTTTCATTTTAGTTTAAAACGGACGTATCTATTCCAAAAATTATAAATGATCTCTGATTGACTTGAAACATTATGCAAATTTTCTATTATTCATATATGATGTGTAATATTTGACAACCCATCAAATAGATACATGAAGTGTTTTATATGAATTAATGTGTGTGATTTTAATATAAAAAATCATTTTATTTTTAAAACAAAAGCGCAGAGACAAAACTGATAAAACAAACTCATATTGATTTCAAACCATAGGGAAACTATCCATTAGTCATTTAAGACATTAAATATTCATTCTCATATCAATATAACATTTGATGTGTCCAGTATAGATAAATATTTGTGTTTTCTAGTTTAATTTTAGTGTAAAAAACACATCACATAGCCAAAATTGAGTAAATGACCTGCGATTGTCTTGAAATGTAAAAAAATGATCTATAATTCATTTTTGGCATTATATAATTGACCAAAAATCAATCCAATCGAAGAAGTCAATGATCAAGCTCCATGTTCTTGTTTTCAATATATATGTTTCATTTTTGTTTAAAACAAAATTCACAATTTCAAAATCCAGAAAACCAGTTTGTGATTTTTAAATATTAGGAAAATTATCCATAATTCAATTTCGATGTATAGGAATCGACTGCACATCAATCCTATACATGATATAGACTTTATAACTCAAATTGTGTGTCTTCAATATAAAAGAATAATTTCTTTTTAAAAACAAACATCACATTTCCAAAACTATTCAAATAAGCACAAGATGTTTTCAAACCATAGGAAAATGATCCATAATTTTTTTGAGAGATATATGGATTTGTTTCATGTCAATCTAGAACATGAAATTATCGATATGACTCAAAGTGTGTGTTTTCAATATAATACTACCATGTTAGTATAAAACATGCACCACATAGCCAAAATTAATCAAACATGCTCGTATTATCATTAATGATTATAAAAGTGATCCCTAATTCATTTGGGATGATTATTAATAGAGCACATGTCAATATAACAAAATATTTGGTTGACAAGGCTCAAAGTTCATATTTTCAATATAAAATTTCCATTTTAGTTTAAAACCCACATCAACAATCCAAAACTAAGAAGTCAAGAATAGATTGTTTTCAAACATTATGAAAAATATCTATAACTCATTTTTGATGTTTAGGAATTAACTGCACATCAATATGACACACAATGTGGCTGATATGACTCAAAGTGTGTGCTTTCAATATAAAAATGTCATTTTAGATTAAAATTCATGTTACATATCCAAAACTAGGAATATAGGATTTAACGATTATCAAACATTAATAATAAGATCTATAATTCATTTATGGGATGTTGTAATTAACCCCAAATCAATTTGACACATGATGTGGATGGTATAGCTCAATGTTTGTTTTTTCAATATAAAATTTTCATTTTATATTTAATCACATGTCACATAGAGACAAATAGGGAAATGAGCGTGGATTGTTTTCATTACTTATGAAAAAATATCAATATCTTATTATTAATGTGTTGGAATCGACCACACTTCAATCTACTACATGATGTGGCCGATATGACACAAAGTTCCTGATTTCAATATAAATTTTATTTAGTTTAAAACTCCACTAAAAAAGCCAAAAATAGACAAAATGACGTTATATTATTTTGAAAAAATAGGAAAAATTCCCATAATTAATTTCATTGTATAAGTTTTGGCCACATTTAAATCCAAAATATGATGTGTTCTGTTTGACTCAAAGTGTATAATTTTAAAAAAAGTGTCGTTATATTTTAAAATTCATTTCTTATTGTCAAAACCAATTATAAAAGTTTTAATTATTATCAAACATTAGAACAACTATCCATAAATCATTTTAGATGTGTATGAATTAAACACACATAAATTTAACATAAGATGAGTCTGGTATGACTAAAAGTGAGTTTTTTCAATAAAAAATTGCCATTTTAGTTAAAAATGAGTGTAACTTTTTCAAAATTGAGAAAAAGAGATCAGGAATTTTTTCAAACATAAAAAAATCCATAATTCATTAATGATGTTTAGGAATAAATGACTTTTTAATATGACACATGATGTGACCAAAATTACTCAAAGTTCATGTTTTCAATATAAAAGTGTCATTTTAGTTCAAATCCCATAACACATTATCAAAACAAATTAAATAATGTCATATTGATTTAAAACATTATGAAAATATCCATAATCCATTTATGACATTTAAAAATTGATTGTGTGTCAATATGACACATAATGAAGCCAATATGACTCAAATTGTATGGTTTCACATTAAAAGCGCAATTTTAGAATAACAAACATGTCACATAGCAAAGAATGAGAAACAAAGCTCAGATTTTATATATAATTTTTTAAAAAGACCAATAATTCATTTTTGGTGTATAGGAATTCATTACACATCAATTTGACACACTATTTGTTTGATATTATTCAAAGTGTATGTTTTCAAATTAAAAGTGTCATTTTAGTTTAGAACATGTATCACATAACCAATATTAAGAAAACAATCATGGAGTGTCTTGATTATTTAGGACAATGATCCATGTTTCATCAATGACTTTTTTTAATTAACTGATTGTTAATTCGACATAAAATATTGTTGGTATAACCTGATGTTCATGTTTTTAATTTAAAAGTATCATTTTAGTTTAAAAAATATGATGCATAGCCAAAACATAATAAACTAGATTATCTTATTTTCAAAACAATGTAAAATGAAACATAATTAATTTTTAATGATTAGGTAACATGTAGACATCAATATGACACATGATGTGACTGATATGACTCAAATTTTATCTTTTCATGTGATATTTTATTGTAAAATGTACATTACATAGTGAAACCTGAGTAAAATAACACATAATATCTCAAAAATTATGTAAAATTATCCACAATTCATATTTGTTTGTGTAGGAACCGAATTCACATTAATCCAATAAATGATGTGGCGTATGAGCCTCAACATAGTTGGTGAGGTCTCTGTAGGTTCATCCGTGAGACTTAGAAAACCCAGCATAGGCATAATTTCAGGAGCACTGTAGTTGTACTGTAGAAGGCAGAGTAGCAAGAACTGTAGCAGGTACTGTTCGGTAATGTTCCACTGGAACTATTCACCATGGGCCACTGGTTTGGGCATGGAGTACATACGGCCTTCAGGACACCCAATCCTTCGTCTCGGAAAGGATTTTGGGTAACCTCATGGTCTTTGGTCTACCTCAAGCCCTTCAGGGCCACTGGATTTTTAGTCGCACATACAGACTACATGGAAGCTTTCTAGAGGAGGAAAGAGAAGGGCACCTTCATGAGAGAAAGGCTAAACAGACTTGGAAGAATGAGAGGGTATGAAATTTTCCATCGGTACTGCACCAGTGCACATCTACACATGGACATGCTAACCGAACAGTCATGCCAAGGTGGAGAGCTGATCACGATGCAGATGCTAGGGAGGGGCGGTTTCAAGTAGTTATATTCTGTATAATTTCTATAAGACCTACGGGTCCTGTAATATCTTCAAGCCTACAAACAATGTAATATCTAAGCCTGTGGAAAATGTACGGTTTCTCCCTCATCCCTTGAAATAGGGGCTCATCAGAAAATCAATAAAAAAGAAGGCCTTCGGGAATTCAGGCAGTATGTGTCTTGTATGACTCCAAGTTCATATTTTCAATATTTAATTTTCATGTTGTCAAAATAGGCCAAATTAGCACTGACTATTTTCAAACATTAGGACTATGATATATACTACATTTTTGACATATTGTAATTGACCTCATGTGAATCATACACATGATATGGTTGGTATATCTTAATGTGTGTTTTTCAATAAAAACGTGTTATTTTAGTTTAAAACAATCATCATATAGCCAAAAAAGTGACAAAAAAGCTTCGCTTTTTTTGAAACAATTTGAAAACAATCCATAATTTAGTAAGATGTATAAGATTCGACCACATGTTAATCTGAAACATGATTTTACTGGTATGACTCAAAGTTCATGTTTTAAATATAAATGTGTTATGTTAGTTTAAAATGCATGACTCATAGTCAAAACCAGTAAAATGGGCTCAGATTATTTTCAAACAATAGAAAAAAGATAAATAATTCATTTATGATGTGTAGGAGTCAACTACATTTCAATATGACACACAATGTGGCCAGTGAAAATCAATGTTTTTGTATTCAATATAAAAACGTTATTTTAGTTTAAAACGTGCATCATGTAGCTGAAACGAAGAAAATAAGAATAGATAGTTTTCAAAAAATTATAACACTTTTCAATAAATCATTTTTTGATGTTTAGAAATTGATCAGATGTCAATATGACACATGATGTGGCTAGTATGACTCAATATGTGTGCTTTTAACATTAATGTTTCATTTTAGATTATACATGAATCACATGTCTAAAAATAAGAAAATAAGCTCAAGAAATTTTCATACATTAGAACAATGATCCATAAATCATGTATCACATGTATTAATTGACCCCACATCAATCCAACACACCATATGGATAGTATTAGTCAAATTGAATGTTTTGAATATAAAAGTGTAAATTTAGTATAAAATGTGTGAAACGTAGAAAAAAATCAAAAAAAAAATTCATTGATTATTTTAAAAAAATTGTATAATGATACATAATTTATTGGTGACATATAAAAATATATCACATGTCAATGTGAAACACGATGTGGCCGGTATGACTCAATGTGAATGTTTTCAATATAAAATCCTGATGTTAGTATAAAATGTGTGTCCCAAATCCAAAATAATTAACAAGAACTTGGATGATTTTGAAAATTTTGGATAGTGATACATAATTTATTTGTGACACATATAAATTTACCACATGTCAATCTGACACATTATGTGACCAATATCACACGAAGTATGAATTTACAATATTAAATTGTTCATTCATTTTAAAACCTATGTCATATAAATTATATTAGATCACATTAAAACATTAAGACAACAATCCATAATTCATTTTTATGTGAATTAATTGACCAATTATCAATCTAATATATTATGTAGTCAGTATGAGTCCAAGTGTGTGTTTTCAATTTAAAAGTATAATTCTTGTTTAAAATAGGATTCACATTGTCAAAACAATCTAGATTATCTCATTTTGTTTTAAATCATTTTAAATAAAATACCTAATTCATTTTTGACAACATGGAATCGACCACCTGTCAATCAGACACCTGATGTTACCAGAATGAATCAAAGTGTGTGTTTTTAGTATAAAATTTTCATTTTAGTTTAAAGTGTGCATCACATTCTGAAAATGGAATAAACGAGGTTATATTGATTTAAAAAATTAATTAAAATGGTCTATAATTCATTTATGAAATATTATAATTTATTGTGCATCAATAGAACACACAACTTGGCTGGTATGACACAAAGTGTGTGTTTTGACGGTAAAAGTTTCATTTTAGTTTAAAAAACCAAGAACATAGAAAAAATGATAAAACAAGTTAAAATTTTATTCATAATATAGAAAATGGATATATCATTCATTTTGGGTGTGTAGGAGTTGACCTCATATCAATTCGATACATGATGTTTCCTGTATGACTCAAAGTCTCTGTTTTATGATTAAAAATTTCTTTTTAGTTTAAAACAGTCATTAAAAATCAAAAACCAAGAAAATGAGATCACATTTACTTGATTCTTTAATAAAATGATATATAATTCATCTGAAATATGTTGGAGTTAACCAAAAATCAATTTGACACGAAATGAGGTCGATATAATATAAAGTTCTTATTTTAAATATAAAAGTGTAATTTTATATTAAAGCACATGTCACAAAGCCAAAAATAAAAAAAATGATATAATATTGATTCTTAACATTATTAAATTGATCTATAATTCAATTTTTATGTGAATGTGATGATTTCACTTCAATATAACACTTTATGTGGCAAGTATGACTCACCATAAATGTTTTCAAGTGTTATTTTAGTGTAAAATGATTGTCTCATAGACAAAACTAGGTAAAAGAGATAATATTATCTTGAAAAATTAGGAAAATGATACATTATTCATTTTATGTGTCTAGTAATTTAATAAAATGTAATCTAATATGAGACATGGATGGTATGTCTCCAATTTCACCTTTTTAATATAAATGTGTCATTTTAGTTCAGAATTCACCTCACATTTTTAAAACTGACCAAACATGATCAAATTTTTTTCAACCTTTATGAAAATTATCCATACATTATTTTTCATTTGTAGGAGTCATCTTTACTCTAATACTGTACATGATATAGTTAGTATAACTCAAAGAAAATGTTTTAAAATTAATATAACAGCCATTAACCTGTGCTCCCAGACCAGATGTTGAAAAAAAAACATGATATCATTGGCATTGACATTAAAGAAGGTGTCCAAATCATTGTTGTCCAAAAATAAAAACAGAAATATAAAAACATTGAATCAATTATATTCATAAAGTCCTTTTATATTTATATTCTTAGTAAACTGGGAAAAATATTAACTTCCTAGATTCTTAAATAACCAATTCATAAAGATACAAATCATCTCCCACTATGCCAAGGTTTTCATATTCCTCATTAGGAGATCATCATTATCAATATAAAACCCATGGACATAATTTTATTAACCTAAATATTTATAACCTTTAGAAAATAAAAAATAAGAAGAGTGAGATGAAAATCCCAATAC
This sequence comes from Viscum album, assembly GCA_963277665.1. Taxonomy (NCBI): domain Eukaryota; kingdom Viridiplantae; phylum Streptophyta; class Magnoliopsida; order Santalales; family Viscaceae; genus Viscum; species Viscum album. Next base: position 732,597,074 of record OY728141.1, read on the forward strand.
GGTTAAACGTACGTATTAATAATTGAATTTCATCAGTGAGAATAAGAAGAGAATAAGGGTATGATGTCATAATCAAAGTGGATGAGTATAACATAAGATTATCCATACTCATACATCCTTAGATCATCAAACATGAAAACATGAAGAAAAAATAGATTTAACAAAGTATAGTGTCATTAGAATCAATAATTCCAAGGAATTTGGTATCAATCATGATAAAAAGAAACATTATATTACTGTTTCAATTAAAGATGAATCTTATTTCTATCATGGTATATTACATTCACATCACTTACAAATGGAATAACTAATATGGTCGACATCCATCTCTAGAGTACCCCCTGCATTAAAGGGATTTCATAGACCTACCCATACATAGTTTATCTTAAAACCAACCATCCTTGGATAATAATGTAACTAACCATATATTGTTTATAACAGAACAACCCATCTTTGGTTTATAATGGAATGACTCATCCCAATAAACAAAGTCCAAGAACTGTATCATGAATAAAGTACATAGAGAATTCATTTAATCATAAACTCAATAAAAAACATTTATTATTTTTAGAACTTTATTAACATATGGAAATTAAATAAGTACCATATAAATTCTTTATAAATAATATTAAACTATGGAAAATAAATTTATTCAATAAGAATCACATTGAAACATGATTAACCTATGGAAAAGAAATCTGATCAATTATAATCTATTTGAAATAATATTATTCTATCTAGAAAAAAATTAAGATGTAATCATTATAAAATATCCCCATCGAATAATAAGTTACAATAAGGTTTGATTATATTTATGAATGGAAACAAAATCAAAAGTTCAATTTTTTTTGAATAAAATAATCTTCTGATTTTGAAATTAACTTTTAAAAACAAAAAATTCCGAAATATTTCAAAAATCATTTTCATTAAAGACTTTCTTGGAAATATATAATGTAAAATTCAAGGTAAATTATATACATGATGGTGGGAAATGCCATTCATTTCATAAGTGGTAAAAATAAACCATATTTTCAAAAAAATTTGAAAATGTAAGTCATATTGACCCATTTGGAAAACATTCAAAAATTAACTTTTAAAACCTCTTAAAATGAGTTAAAATATAATTTAAAATAGATTTTAGAAAATAATTTTTTTATAAAATAACATTTAAAGAAAATAAACAAAGGTATATTGAAGATAATGATACATGATTTGAAAGACGATACACAATTGGTATAACTTACAAATGATTTTCTTGATATTTATTCAATAAATAAGTTAGTAAATGGAAATAAAACACGTGAAATAAATTCATAACCAAAGGATAATAAATGATATTTGGTTCAAGAAAATAATATCACATTACTTTCTCTAAAAGAAACATAACCATAAACAATCCTTAAAGAAAATAAATTGTAACATAATGCCATTTCAAATTCGGTGAATCTTCATTCATATGCCCAATTAAATAATAATTTCCAATTATATACTAAATATCATGAACATAAATATATTAATGGTATTAAATTTCAATAAAGAATTTTACACACCACACTAATGAAAATATGCGTCTATCATAAATTTATTCCTCAAAGAAAGTTAATTTGAGACGAATACCCCTTCCAAAAATCATACCATTAAATTTGTAAAGTAATCAAATTAAAAATTGGGTGTATCCGATTGAAATATAAATAAAACTAGTGGAAATAAAATAAAATAAAATCAAATAAATTACACATATAATCATATAATATCAAATATAATGAATAACAAATATGATCCCAGGAATAGAGATTGAGTTATGAAATTCTTTACCTCCTGGTAACTTTATAGTCAAATCATCCAGGATAAAATAATAAAACATAAAGAATAAAATACCAAGATGTTTGAGGGATTAATTTTATTACATGTTAATGGTAAGTATATAAACCACAGTATAAAAAAAGTGGCAGAAATGAAATATATATCTATGTAATAAAAATTTAGAAGAGAAAACCCTTGCCTCAAGTCCAAACATTCATGTTATGACCTTTAACTCATGTATAATAAGAATACCTAAATTATTTGATTTATTAATAAAATTTCCATCATCAATACCTTATACATAAACCATTTATTTTATTTCATTTTAATGGCATATTTAAATATCTTATTAGTTAACTCTATAACTGGTGTTTTGAGGGTGTCTAACTCATTATTTCAAAATAGCTTCGATATGTCTCACATGGTAATAGTGGAAATTATTTAAACATATACAATGTAATAACCAGGAAATAAATTCCATATTTATTCTTCAATTATTATTTTAACACAAATCATGAAAATGGTAATAAAAACTGAATTACATTATGATCATGGAGATGGTAGGTTTTATGTACGCATGAGTAATGTTTCCATTTTTCAATGATCATTATAAAATGATGATATGAATTATATTATCTTTATATAATTATAATAATATAATAAATTCCATATTTTTTATTTAAAGATAATTATATATATCATTTTTGTGATGTGGTGATGAAAAAAATCACATCTCTTCATGGAGGTGACAGTCCACACGTGCACGAATGAAATTTTAATTTTTTCGTACAAGAAAGAAAAAGACATACTATCATTTAATAATGATAAATATGTCTTTAATATAATTATGTTTTAATTTATAACATATTTTTTCATTAAATTTACTTAGGTTACTATCCATGTAATGTGCCGGTAAAAAATGATTGACAACACTTCGTGAGGTAGTAGTCTTTCGTACACATGAGTGACATTATTGTATCTCACATGGAATGAAAAGAAAAAAATGTGATATCATAACCAAATAAGGATAAATATTTTAAGGATAAAATATATATTCTTTGAATATATAATTACATTATGAAATGATAGTTTATGATGGAAAATGAATGACATCAGTTTGGGAAGTGGTAGTCCACTATACACACAAATGATGATTTTGTATCCTATTTTATAGAATAAGAGATTTATTTAAGATATTTACATAATATAATAACATATTAGTATATTTGATATAATATGTTTATCATTTTATTATAGTTTAATAATGTTTTAAGGATGTTTAAGAATAAACAAATCAAAAAACATGTAGTTATGAATTTTACCTCTTCTCAGACCACCTATTTATGATTATACATAATCTAATACACAAATTTATCTAGGACAAAAAATAATCTACTAGGATGAGGGGATGGAAGTTGGGAAGTGATTTTGTTTGGTAGTTCCTGAACCATAAGTGTTTGATGGTGTGAATAAGAGAGAAGAGTTGGTGGATTTTTAGAAGTGAGGTGAGGGGCTCACTAGTAAAATTTTAATGGGAAAAAGGAGTACCCTTGTTTTTCAAATTCCAAAAATCTCCAAAATGTATCATTATCAAGGATTATACATGATAATTTTGAATTATGGAACATAAAATAGAATTTATACTATTTTTAGGTCATTTTTACACTTATATTTTTAGTTTAACCTTCGGTAAACCATTTTCGCATTAACCATAGTAATTTATTTTAATTATTTTCAATAATAATTATAGTAAAAAATTAAATAAAACATATAATATAATAATTATTTTTTTGATTCAAAAATTTAATAAATTTTAATATATTAAATTAATATATTTTGAAAAATATAATTTAAAATGAAATCCACAGACGTGATGAAAAAGCGGGTTTTCAATAAGTGTATTTTTCAAGAAAAAGTTGATTTTATTTTAACAACATGCCTAATAATAATTATTATATTAATATCAATTAATTATTATTGATATATAATCTATAAATTTCAGGAAATAATTCTTTATAAGGAGTTTTTATGTGATTAAAAAGTAGAAACATTATGCACATTAAAACTGTTTTTAGCTAAATCCCATTTTTAAACCCAAAGAAAAACTTTTTCTAAAATTAAATATGATGTTAATTAAAATGAAATTAAGTTATTTAAATATATCTAGAAAATTATTATGTTAATTTTAGTCATCTTGAAAAAATAATATAACTTTTTAATTGAATAATTGTTTGAAAATAAATGACATTTTTAAAAAAATTAATATTTTTCACTATTCACTAAAAATCCATTATTTTCCTCAAAAATAACAAAATATCACAAAAAATAAATTTTGATATAATGATTTAAAATATATATTTTATTTTATCACATAAATTTTCTAAATGTTCAAAAAAATTATTTATAATATTTTTTCATGAAAATTAATATATAGATTTTTTAAAGAAATTCATTTAAATAATAATATTAATTTACTAAAAATGATAGATTATTTACTAAAAATTTATAAATAATTTATATTTTTTTGTAAATTTAATTATATATATACATTATAATTTTTTTCATACTATTTATACCAACTAATTTAATGGCTAGTTTATAATAGTTATATATAAATTGCGGGCTGTTTAAGATCAATGTTGTGTATCAAATATGCAATCAAACATAGTTTTTTTGTATGAAATATTTGTATGTTACATCCAACCCATTCTAATAAATTTCATCTTTTCAATTTTAATGTTATCTCAGTAATCAATGTTTGGACATTTTAAAACAATTTTTTAGAAACCCACATTGTAAATAGGGATGAAAAAGTATCCTCATGATAAAATAGAATAGGAAGTAAAAAAGATCATATGCAATAACACATAATAGGTTTAAATATATGAGAACATAGGTGGGAAGTGAATATTTATACAAATAACAAAATTATAAAGTCAAAATATTGATATAGAGTGATAGATATCATTAATCACAAGAAAGTGTAAGATGAATATAAATTTAACAACCAAAAAACCAAAGTGGTGTGAAAAAGTTCTTTAATATCATAAAAAATAATGGTAATAATTTTTTTTGTTTCATGATCAATATCTTACAGATGAGGTATTATTTTACCATCTAGACTAGAAGCATTATAAAATATACTTATTTTAGGAGTGTAATTTCATCCTTTTGGAAATTTCCACCACAAACTCAAATTTTTCTCTTTACCATGAGTATAAAAAATGAATTTCTCATAAATGAAGCAATAAAATATACTTTTAAAGACCACATTACCATAAAATGAATAATTAGGTTATTAAAACTTTTTTAGTGATTATACAAAACCAAAATGGTTAGAACATGGAATGTTGTTTACCAAAATGTATGAACCATAATACAATACACTAATCATTAAAATTGAACCGTAAAACCCAATGTTAAAACTAAATCCTTCCATAATAATATATCCCAAATAACCTCAATAACCTAAAAACTAAATATATTTTTATCTTAAAATTTTATCTCAAACCACTCAACATACAAACAAAAAAATATAGTGATATCATTTAAATATAACATTAATCATTTAGTCACAAAATGACATTCAAATCTCACAGTTATCTATATGAAAAAAACTATACTCCCATAATTACTTCATTATCAAAGAACATATAACCCTAGAGGTTATAAATACTATAAATAATATGTACTCATAATTTAAATGAATACTTCACATTAAGCAAATGATTTTCATATACTTCATCCCAATAAAAAGTTTCTTAATGTATGATTAAAGACATTAAGATATCAGGACATTAATACGCAAAGGGGTGTATAAGACATTGAAATTATATTCATAAGTAATATTATAGACCTATTATGGTATCCATAACTATAAATATAAACTCACATTAAATCATCCTAATCTCTAATTTTATTTAAAACTTTTCTTTAATTCCATCTATAATAGTCTCGAACCAACACTCCCAAACCTGGTATTGAATACATAATTGTTACATTTTTGTATTTTATAAAGATGATGTTACCCAATTTACATTATCTAAGACTTACTATATGAAATGTAAAATATTGGATCAATTAAAATATAAAGTAAATTATAAGATTATTGTTTTTATGAATTAGGAAAAAATATTAACAACATGGACTCAAAAAAATGGTTTATAAAGATGAACACTATCTCCCACTATTCACAATATTATATTATTCCACAATAGGTCATCATCATCATCTAAATAAAACCCTTCTAGAAAAAATTCATTCACCCTCAAAATTTACAAATATCGGAAAATGGAAAATAATAAATGTGAGATCAAATTGTGTGTAAGGTCAAATGTATTCCTAAACGATTGAATGAAATCATTGACTATAAGAAGAGAATATGGGTATTATGACATAATCTAAGTAAATGAATATAATATAAGAAGATTCAAACACATTAGTACCTGGATCATCAAACATGAAAAAAATTCCATAAGGCATTGTCAAAAGCACAATTCATGATAATCATTAATCACGGTTTGTGGTATATAAATATTAAAAAAAAGGAAACATTATAAATCCAAATAAATCATAGATAAAACATATTGTTATCTTGTAACATTTTCTTCATGTCACTTATTATAAATTTAATTACCAATATGGATGAATTCTATATCTATTATTCCCAATGAATTAGAGGGATACCATGGACCGACCCATCCATTTTTTTATCATGGAAACACCCATCCTTGGTTAACAAAATAACCACTCATCCTTGGTTTATAAATAAAACACCCATCAGTAGTTTATAAAGAAACCACCGACATTATAAACAAAATCTAAGAACTATATAATGACTAAAGTACCTAAAAATTCTTTTAGAACAATCTCTTTGAAAAAAACATTTAATATTTTTAGAACATTACTAGAACAATAAAAAGACATGGGTTCCATAATAATATATTTGAAACATGATTAATTCATGTAGAAGAAATAGTTTCCATAACCATCACATTGAAACATTATTAACCTGTGAAAAATAAATTGATTCAATGAAAATATCATTGAAATAATCTTAATCCGTCAAGAGAAATAATTATGATGTTACGATTACAAAAAATTCCCAATGTAGAATATATAACAACCAGGTTTTTTAATATAGATTAATGTAAATACCATTAAAAGAGAATTAGAAACATTTTTTTATGAAAATAACCAATCTGTTTTGAAAATTACTTTGAAAAAAAAATTCAAAAAATAATGGGAAAATAATTTTCATTGATTTTTTTTGGAAATATATAAATTAAACATTCAGTAAAATAATGTACATTAAGGTTGGAAAATTTATCTATATCTTTAATGTTAAAAATATAAATTCTTTTCAAAACATTTTAAAAATTTAAGCCAAAGTGACCCATTTGGAAAATGCAAAAAAATTACTTTTAAAATATTTTAATCGAAGGAATCAAATCATGTAAAATATATTTAGGAAAACTTTATTTTTTAAAAAATAATTTTTTTTTGAAAAAATTTTTAAAAAAAATGATATGGAATAGAAAGTTTCCCAATATAAAAGAAGATTCAATATTATTATCACTTGCAAATGAGTTTCTTGACATTTCTTCAACAAATAACTGAGGAAATGAACATAAAACAAGTAAAACATATTAATAACCATATTTCATTAAAATAGACGAGGTACAAGAAAATAATATCACATTTTTTTCTCTTAAATAAATATGGACATGAACAATCCCTAATTAAAAGACATTTAAACCAAAAGCCTTTTCCATATTGGTAACTCTTCAATCGTAATCCATATGAAATAATAACATCGGGTGATACTTTAAAAAAACATAATATGAATATATTCATGATATTTATTTTCAAAGTGGAATCATACACAAATCAAAAATGAATGTAGGTGCATATATTATTTTTTACATCTCACATAAATATAATTTTAGATGAATAACCCTTCCAAAAACCATTCCATTGAATTTAAGAGTTAATCAATAAATCGATTATGTACATAAAATGTAAATCTACAAAAAAATAACTGTAAATAAAAAAAAAATATTAAAATTTAATTTCAAAAATAATCCTAGAATATAAAATACAATTAATGAGTACTATATCCCAATGAAAAATAAGTTGATTTGTAAAATTGTTTATCACATGGTGGCATTCGAGTAAAATCCCCCTAGATGAGATAATTAAAATTGAAACCTAAAATACCATGATATATAAGGGGTTAATTTTATTACATGTAACATATAATTATATGCACCAAAAAATAAAAACAATTAGTGAATATATCATATTTCATAGAGGAATAAACAGTTATATGAGAAAACCCTTACCATGAGTCCATACATTCGATGTATGTCCTTTAACTCATGTATAACAAGATTACATAAAATATTTCATTTATTTGTAAAATTATAATTTTTTAATAAATTATAGATAAATAATTCATTTTATATCTTTCTAATGAGATATATTAATATCTAATTTGGTTAGTCCCCATTGAGTGTCTTGAGGACATAATAATCGTTGTTTCAAAATGGATTCGGTGTGTTGACCATGGTGAAAGGGATAATTATTTCAAAATATCCATAATAATAATCATTAAATAATTAATATATTTACTCATAAATTATACTTTTAAAACCAATCATTTATAATGGTTATAAAAAAATAATTGGGCGATGATCATGGAGACGGTCAGTCATACATTTGAAAAAGAAATGTTTCTATTTTTAAACGATTATAACAGAAAGAAGGTATGAATTATTTGAAAATTAAATAATTATAATAATATCATAGGTACCACATTATTTTATAAATATAATTTTATATATCATTATTTTTATGTGGTTATAAAAAATAATAACAACACTTAGGGGAGGCGGTAGTTCCCATGTACACGAACAGTGTTTTCATTTTTCAATGTAAGTAATAAAATTATATATTAAATATAAAAAATGATATATATTTCATGAATATAATTATTATTTAAATTTTATAACATATATACATTATAATCATCATTATTACCTTCCTTGTAAAGCATTAGTGAAAAAATAATCACATTGCTTCTTGTGGTGATAGTCTACCTTACACATGGGCAACGTTGTCCTATCCCACACTGAATTGAGAGTAAAAATTTTATATGTGATATAATGACTCCATAAGTATAAATATTTCAAAATTATCATATATATACTTTTAATCCATCAGTATAACAATCCTTGAGAGGTGATGGAAGAAAGCTAAAGACAGTAGTTTCCGAGGTGGTAGTCTATAATACACAACAATTATGATTTTATATTTCATTTAAAGGAAGAGAAGATGGATTTTGGTAATGAAAATAATATAACAAAATATAAGTATATTTTAGTTACTGTGATTTATTATATGATCATTTTTTAATAATATTTTAATGAGGTGGAAGAGTAAATAAATCGGAAACGCATAGTTAGGAATTTTACCAATTCTTATATCACCTCCATAAAATTGCACCTAAATTATTCATAGATTTAATTTATGACCCAAAAATAAATTCTAAGATGATTGGAAATAAGTTGAAAAGGGATTTGGGTAGGAATTGGATGAACCAATATGGTTTTAATGTGTGAAGAAGAGTTGATATTGGGTGGTGTTTTAAAAGTGTGGTGAGTGGCACACCTGTGACTTTTGGAAAGAAACCGTTGTACCAAAGATTTTCAAATTACAAAAGGAAAAATGGATAATTATCAATAGTTATTCATTATAATGTATAAAGGATTCATTAATTATATTTTATTCAAGTTTTTAAGTCATTTTTACCCTTATATTTTTAGTTTAACCCTCACCCCCAAGTAAAATCGTTTTCACCTTAATCACAATTATTTATTTTTATTGTTTCCACTACTTATTATGGTTAAAAATTAAGTAAAATTTATTAGATAATATTAATTATTATGATTCCAAATATGTATTAAATTTTACCAATTTAATTCATATAAGTGAAAATTTATAATTTAAAATTATTCCCATAGACATGATAAAATTGAGGGTTTTCAAGAAGTGTATTTTTTCGAGGAAGATATGATTTTATATGAACTATATAACTAATAATAAATATTTTATGAATATAAATTATTATTTATTTATCTATAAACCATAAATATTAAAGAAATAAATCCTTATTTGGATATTTTTTAATTAATTAAAAATAATAAGTATCATGCACATAAAAACAGTTTAAAAAAAATTCTCTTTTTAATCCCAAAGACAAACTTATAAAAAAATATAGAGTTGATTAAAAAAAAATTAATAGTATTAAATATAAATAAATAATACACATGTTATCGTAAATAAAATTCAAAACATAATGGTACTTTAAATTTTTTTAATTTATTTAAATAAGAAGTTTTTGTTAGAAAAATCTATATTTTTTACTATTCACAAAAAAATCACAATTTTATGTGAAATCCCAAAATTTCACCCAAAGTAAATTTTGAAATGATTATTTGAAAAATTATTTTCATTTGAACAAGTAAAATTTATAAAATTTATAAAATTTAATTATAATTCTTTTCCATGATATGAAACAAAATTCATTTTTTAATAAAACATATTTTATAGAATAAAATTACTTTACTAAGAATTTATTTATTATTTAATGAAAATTTATCAATAATTTATATTCATTAATATATATATATATATCATAAAAGAGTTGATACTATTCATACCAAAAATTATAATGCCCCTGTTATAACGGTTATATATATACATATATATATATATATATGTCACGGGTCATTTAAGATTAGTGTGGCATGTCAAATATTCCATCAAACATAGTTTTAATCTCTAAAATATAAAGGTTCTACAATAAAAGTTTCATTTTAGTTTGAATCACACTTATCTTAACCAAATCATAGAAATCATTATTTTATTGTTATGAAACATTTGGATAATGATCTATAACTCATTTGAGACATATAGGTTCTGACTTTAGGTGAATTAAAAAAATGATTTGGTCGGTATGACTGAAAGTGCATGTTTTCTTTATAAAAGTTTCATTATAGTTTAAAAAACATTCCACATATAAGAAACTGTAAAAATTAATCAAAATGTTTTAAATTTTTTTTAAAAATATCCACAATTTACATGCAATGTGTAGGAATTGACCACAGGTTAATCCGACAAACATTATTTTTGGTATGAATCAAAGTGAGTGTTTTCAATATAAAAGTTTCTATTTAGTTTAAAACAATAATAACATATAAAAAATTGTGAAAAAGAAATCATATTGTTTCCAAACATTTATACAATGATCCATAATTCATCTGTGATATTTAGAAATTGACCTCATGTCAATCCAACCCATTATGTGGTTGGTATAACAGCCCAGAACCCACACTCCAAAATCCAATGATGAAATTCATAAATTTACATTTTCAGCTTTGATGCCGATAATTGTGACCCAAATATTTCATCTAAACCATATAATATCTAATGTAAAATTTGTATCTCCTACATTCTTGATGACATTTAGGTTTAGAGTTTTATAGAATTACGACAAACTCATAGATAAACAACTCGCATGATTTTAAATGATCATTTCTCCCACTTAACTATGATTTTATTTTCCACATTAATACATAATAATAATCCATATTAAATTACTTCTTGACATAACTCATTCAATATAATTCTTTAAAACCTTGTGAAAAGTAAATATACTAAGGGTAAGATCAGACGCTTAGTAAGGTTAAACATAAGAATTAACAAATGAATTTTATCAATGAGAATAAGAGTGCATAAGGGTAATATAAAATAATTAAATTTCACAATAAAATCATAAAAGAAATCATACACATCAATAAGTTTATCATTAAATATGAAAACATGTAAAATGAAAGAGTTATCATAATAAATTATCAGGATCCATGTGATATCAATTTTGATTATTAGTAAAATTTTCAACCCACTACAAGCATAAAGAAACCATATACATAACTTGGGGCATCATATTCATTTCACTGTTACAATCACTATTACAAATGTTTTAACCATATTGTCTACTATCATACCCAATGCAATGGAAGGATATCATAGACCCACCCTTCATTGATTTATTATATAACCACCACTTGATGGTTTTTTATTAAACCACCGAACATTTTTATCATAGAACCACATGTCATTGGATTATCATATAAACAAAAATCAAATATCAAAGCACCATGACATAATCATAACACATAAAATATCCAGTTTCATAAAAAAATCATATAAATAACCATCATCTCTTCCATAACATGATTAACCCAAGGGAAAAATGAGTTCTAATACAATCTCTTTGAAACATGATTAATATGTAGAAAAGAAAAAAGATCCATAACATATAAGGACTCAACCTTAAAAAATTTCCTAATCATGAATTAAATGAATATTTCACATTGACGATCTTTTCAGATTTAGAGCTTTAAGGAATTAGGTCATAACTGTAACATTTTATCCCAAATGTTACAAAGTAGATACTTTTAGACAGTTCCCGTATTTTTAATGAAATAAAAATTTTGAAAAAATGAGTCATGTCTAGTTCCATGTTTTAGAGAGCATGACTTTTCCAAGATCCTATCCCTATCCCTATTCTACATTGTCTCCTATTAAATACATTTCAAAAACTTGGTATGAGCATAAAAAGATTAGTAAGGGATACACAAAGAATGAAAACTGTTCGTTTTTTTTAAAAACAACATGGAATCCATGAATAATTAATCATAAGTTATACTTTTCACCTTTATGAAGTTGTAAATACTCTTCACTGAATAAAAGATAATTTCTTACCCTTTTGTAACCAAAATATTAGCAGAAAACCCATATAAAGAACCCATAACCTATAAAGGTAACTTGGGAAATAGATATACTTAAATGGAATAACCATACAGTCTACTTCCACACATATCACTAAATAAAATAGTTATATGGGAAACATCCACACCCAATGAATTGAAGGTTATAACATGACCACACGTCTTGGTTTATCATGACATCACCCTTAATTTGGTTTATCACGTAACCAATCGTAAAATAAAAACAATAAGTAAACAACTAATACTTTATAAAAAGTAATAATTATCACCTTTATGAAGTAGTAAATACTCTTCACTGAATGAAATATCATTTCTTACCATTTTGTAACAAAAATATTACCATAAAACCCATATAAAGAACACATAACATATAAAGGTAACAAGGGATGTAAACATACTTAAATAGAATAACCATACGGTCGACTTCCAAACATATCACTAAATGGAATAGCCATACGATCGACTTCCATACCAAATTCATTGGAGGTTATAACATAACCACCCATCCTGGTTAATCACGACCCCACCCGTCATTTAGTTTATCACGTATCCACCCGTCAAATGATTATGTACCATTATAAAATCAAAACACACCCAAAAAATATAAAGAAATGAAAAAATATCCACATTTCATTCAGAATATAGTACTTAAATATATTAAAATAACAAATCCATTATCAAAACCATTTTCAATAAAAAAAAATACATAAAATAATAAATGGTATTCATTTTCCATTTAAAATAAATTACAGTTTGTCAAGGGAACCAAAGATCAAATAATCCTCGCGGCGGCTGAAGGTCATTGTCACCGCTTACGTTAAAAAAACATTATTATTTTTTGTTTAGTAAAACAATTCATAGAAAAATATTCCCTTTTAAGGAAATGAAATTTCAAATGTGTTTATACAGATTATAAATGAAAGTCATGTATTAAAACAAAATATGCCTCAATGAAAGGAGATTGAGATGAAGTCCCTTACCTCGGGTCTGACATGACCCGTTCATTCTTTAATCTCCTAAAAATAAACTAAAGTTAATTTATAATTGATTATGAACCCTTTTTTATTTTTATCATTCCTTTTAAATAACTTATTACCATGTTATAACATTATGTTATCATTTAAGTTAATAACAGTCGTTTTGTGGATATTTGGTACTTTAGTCAATAATGAACTTCATATATTTACATGTTGTCTATGTGGTCAAAATTACATTATATACATAATGATAATCAAGATCTAGATATCATATAAATAATATATATCTAGTATATGTATGTATTTATAATTGTACATAACATTTCAAGATAAGAAATGAAATGCACCGTTCATGGAGACAGTAAGTCATATTTACACATGAATGATACTTTCCTTTTATATTTCTTATTTTAATGGAATTAAAACAAAATTATACAAAATTATATTATAATTCCAGTATAATATCATATATAATATCATTAACTCCATCCTTTATACGTCCCACATATTGAATTAATGGGTTATATCACTTTGAAGGGGTGGTAATCCGCACATCCTCAAATGAGATTATCGTATTTACCCACTATGGAAGCCATATAGGTATTATATAAAACAAAAATACAGAATCATAGAAACAATATAAATATAATAAAGTTCATATATAAATACAGTTCCATTATAATGGCCACCATGAGAGGCGGTTGGAGATATTTGAATAATCACCATTTTGTGAGGCAGTAGTTCGCTATCCACAGAAATTGTATGTTCATTACCCATTAGACGGAGGTGTGTGTAAGTGTAGTTATAATAATTCTCATAAAAACAAACTATTATATTGAGGATAATGGTTTTTTATAAAATAAAGGAATTCAAAGATTTTATAGGGTTTTAGAAGTAAAATAAAACAAAATAAAACAAAATAATTTAAGAGAAACGATTACCTTTAATTCGAGTAACTCCCATTAGATTGAAGAAAAAGGACTTATTTAAGTGCCTTATGCCTATGTTAAGTCTTCTAGGTGGAATAGAGGGATGTTGAGAGATTATTTGGTTAGGGGTTTGGCGAGCCAAGTGGCTTGTGATGTGTGAAGAATGTTTTAGAAGTGAAGGCTTTTTATAAGGGGGAGGTGGGGCTCTTTAGGAATGTGTGAAAATATTATATTATTTAATAATGATTTAAGGTTTATAATGGTCCAAACCTTCTTAAAGTCTATGATAAGATGACTTGTGGTCTAAAAAAATTATCCAATAAGAATTAGACAGGTATTGGATATTATTTTAATCTTTATAATCACATTTATTTAAATAATTTATTAATGAAGTAAACAGTGCATCATTATTGTGTTATAAGTAATTTTATTTATATGATATCTATAAATTATAAAAAAAATACCATGATGTATGTAATCTTTTTATATTTTCAAATAATATTTATAGTCCAAAATATAACTTATATAACCCTATTTAATATAAATTTACTAAAAGATATTGTTTATGTCATTTTTGTCTTTACTTTAATTTAATTAAAATAAAGTTTTATTATCACTCTTAAGTGGCTCCATGGGGTCCAAAAATTGACCCAAGGATTATAATGGTTGGCCAAGACTCATCCAATAAGATTAAGACTTGTTTTAAATTAATTCTTTTATTATGATATTCTTTTTACCTTGAATTAACTTATTTACCTTTAACCACGGTAAATAAATGTCAAAAGTTATAATTCAACAAAAAAATATTTTCATCTTATTGAACCACATTTTACTTACTAATAAAAACCATGTCTATCAAATTTTTGAAATTTAATTCATAGCTGTGGTAAAATTTTATATAAATTAAAAATTCATCTTTTTAACTACTAATTTGTATTTTCACTATTCATTTAAAATTGATGTTTTTCAGAAAAATACCAAAAATTCATCCTAAGATATATTTGATATTCCGAATTCCAAAATGATTTCTATTTTACCAAATTCAAAACATATATGTTGGGTTAATTAATTTAAAATTAATTCTCGTTGTCAAAACAATAGGTGTGTTTTTATTAAATATTAACTATCAAAATATTGACACTTATTTATGTCCAATTTCAATGTGAAATTAATCACAATGACCAAAATTAGATTAAATGGCAGTTTTTGAATTAAAAAATAGTATTATCCACTATTCATTAAAAAAATGAATTTTATCAGAAAAATACCAAAAATTTAACCAAAGTAAATTTTGATATCCCGATTCTAAAGAATAACTTTATTTGGTCAAATAAAACACATTAATGTGACCAAAACTTGATTTAAAAATGGACCTCCATCAAAAGGCGTTAAATCAACATTTTAAAGTAAATTATGCTTAAAATTAAATTCATTCACATTTTAGGCCTATAAATTTTGTTGGATAAATGTACCAACATTTAACAAGCATGTATAATCATATTTTATTTAGTTATTTTCATTATCTCCAATACGATGTCTAGGAATTAACTTCTATTTAAAATGATAATATTATATTGTTAGTATACAACGTAAGATTTCAAGGAAACCCATTGTTGCATATTAGGTATGCCATCAAACATAGAAACTCCTTTAAGGTTAAATTAATATTTAACTCACAAAATATTTATTAAAAAATAAAATTTATTATTTATTTATTTACCTAGAATGTTACCTCCTTCCCCCCTTTGATAAATTAATCCCTCAAAATTTTATTCACTTATCAAATAAATGGGGTATTTATCCCTTATACCATTTTCAGATTCCCACATTACCTCTTCAACAATATAGTTTTTCCACAAAACCTTTACCTACTGAATTAAAGTATTCCACAATAATTTCTCTCTTAGGTTAAGAATCTGGGCTTGCTATTCCTCATAAGAGAGATTCTATTCCGACTGAACTATCTCTTGGCTCAAAACATGATATGGATCTCTCATATACTCTCTCATCATTGAAACATCAAAAAAATTGTGTACCTATGATAAAAATGTTGGTAAAGACACTCTGTATGAAACTGATCCATCTTTATCTTAGATTTCTTAAGGTCCAATGAACCTCATACACATATTTCAATTTATTACCAAAACACATCACACTTTTCCATGGAGAATCTTTGAGAAATACATGATCACTTACCTCAAAAAATATCCTTCCTCTGATTATCCACATAAATATTCTGCTTACTCTGAGCTGTTCACATGTGCTTCTTAATCAGCTGAACATTTTCTACCATCTCTTCTACCAATTCTGGTCCCATCAACTTCCTTTAACCTACATCATCCCAAAAAGCTGGACTTCAACAATGATTTCATATAATTATTCAAACAGAGATATATATTTACTGGAATGAAAAAATTTTATTATAAGAAAATTCAACCAAAGGAAGATGTTAGTCCCATATTACCTGGTAATCCATAAAACAAGCATGTAGCATATCCTTCATGGTCGGTATTGTTCGTTCTAACAGCCATATAATTGGGGATGAAAAGCTGTACTAAAATTTTATTTAGTACCCAATGAATTTCAAAGGCATTTCAAAATGTTAGATGTAAACATGGGATCCTGATCCGGTACAATGGATAGGGTAAGACTATGTAACCTGATTATCACATCAAACTAAAACTGAGAAAGATTATCTAGATACAAATTATCTTGAAATGAATGAAAATTTGCAGATTTAGTCAATCGATCAATAATAACACAGATTGCATTGTTACCTCGAGATGTATTTCGTAATCCCACAACGAAGTCCATGGATTTATTTTCCCATTTCTACTCTGGCACCAATAAATACTAAAGCAACCCTTTTGTTAACTGCTTCTCTACATTAACATGCTGATAGGAAAAACACTTCACAATAAAATCAATAATATCAATTTTCATTCCATCCAACTAGTAATACTCCCGAAGATATCTTTACATCATAGTAAAGCCATGATGAACTGTGAATGGGGAAGAATAAAATTGACATAACAACACATTCTTCAACATTGAATCACAAGGCATACATAATATTTTACTAAACTTCAAAACACAATCATTATCAATGTTAAAATCTGGAAACATACCCTTCTGAACCAACTCTGCTTTTTTTTCTACTCACTGTCCTCCTTCTGTGATTGACTAATTCTGTCTGATAGAGATGATCTCACTGACAATTAAAAAAATAGAATAATTTCCTACACCAAAAAGTTCTATGACAAAGTTCATAAAAAAAATTGATCTCATTCTAAGCATAGCATGGTTAATGAAGCATTACATTTTTGACTCAAATAATCAGCAACTTTATTTGCTTTTCTGGTATTGTAAAGGATCGTGAAATCATAATCCTTTATTAATTCTACGCATCTCCATTGTATCATGTTCAATTATTCTTGTGTGAATATATACTTCAAAAAAATTTGGTCAGTATATATTTCACATTTTACTCACAAATGACGCCTCCAAATTTTTAAAGCAAAAACAATACCAGCTAATTACTAATCATGTCTAGGGTAATTTAACTCTCGAGTTTCCAACTGATGTGAAGAATAATCAATTACCTGATCATTCTGCATAAGGACACATCCAATTCCTTTCAACGAAGCATCACTATAAATAACAAACTCGCCATTTCTAGAAGGTAGTGCCAAAACTGAATCATTCACCAATATTCATTTAAATTCCTGAAAACGATGATTACATTCTTTTGTGCAAACGAACTTAACACCTTTTCAAGTTAAGTTAGTAATTGTACTAGATAGCCATGAAATTTTTTCAACAAACCTCCAGTAATAACCTTTCAAACCACGAAAACTATGGATCTTGGTTATATTTGTCCATCTTGGCCATTCTTCAACATCTTTTGTTTTAGTAGGATAAACATTTGTGCCATTTTTAGAAACAATGTGACCATAGAATGAATTTTTTTTAACTAAAACTCACACTTGTGGAATTTCCCATAAAGTTTCATTTATTTTAAGGTTTGGAAGACAACCCGGAAATGACGTTCATGTTCCTCTTTGCTTTTAGAATAACCCAAAATATCATCAATGAACACAACCACAATCCTATCCAAGAGCACACGAAAAATTCTATTCATAATATCCATGAATATAACATATACATTGGTTAAACCAAATGGCATAACTAAAAATTCATAATGGATATATCTAGTATGAAACATGGTCTTCATAATGTCTGCTTCATTTAATTTCAACTGATGGTAGCCTGGCCTCAATTCAATCGTTGAAAAATACTGAGCTCCCTTAAGCTGATAAAACAAATCATCGATATGATGTAAGTGATACTAGTTCTTAATAGTTATGTTAGTCAATTCTATATAATCCATTCATAGTCTCATTTAGCCAGAGTTTTTTTAAGAAACAAGACAGTAATACCCCATGGTGATGTGATAGGTTGATTGAATCCTTTATCTAATAACTCATGTAATTGATTCTTTAACTCTAAAAGTTCAATTTGATCTATTTAATAAGGGGGTTTTGAAATTGTCTTAGCATCAGAAACTAATTCAAGAGTAAATTCAACTTTTCAATCAGGTATAATACAAGGAATCTCATCATGAAAAATAGCAAGATACTAATTTAACACTGGCATATAATTAATCTGAAAAATTCTTTTGATTTCAATAATATGTCCAAGGTAACATTTATTTACATCTTTTAATAGGTTCTCATCATCCTAATATGTTATCAAAAGTAAAGGTTCATTCTTGTACACAAAATTAAAATTGTTCTGAAAAAAACCTCCATAGCATTGTAGTCAGTCTTTTCATGATAAACAGATAGCCAATCCATTCCCAAAATAACATCAAACTCTACTATAGGTAAAACAATAAGTTTGGAAGGTATATTCTTTCCACACAAAAGGACAAGAAGTTTCTTATAATTTCTTTTTCTGTCAACATTTAGTCAATGTATTTTTACCATAAGATCAGGATTCATATCTTGATATGGAATTCCCAAATTATTAGAAAACATATCAGAATTGAAGGAATGTGTAGACCCTAAATCAAACAACACATTGAGATAATCTGAACAAATAAACTTTGTACATGATATTACTACAGTT
Organism: Viscum album; assembly: GCA_963277665.1. Taxonomy (NCBI): domain Eukaryota; kingdom Viridiplantae; phylum Streptophyta; class Magnoliopsida; order Santalales; family Viscaceae; genus Viscum; species Viscum album. The sequence goes on from OY728141.1 coordinate 732,616,769, forward strand.
GATGGCCCAACATATGCTGAAGTAGTTTCAAAGTATTTCACCACCCCTTTCTACTTGTAGTCTGGATACATTCCCTCAGTTGAGTTCTTCATTTGCCACTCATTTTCATAACGACACATTTCATTTCACTTAAAACATATTACCTCAAGCTTTTCATTGTCTACTTGATCATCTTCCTTAAAATTACGAGCAATATGACTAGACTTAAAACACCAAAAGCACTTTCTAGACACTGATAAACATTCTCCAGGATGATTTATACCACACATCTCACTAGATGGATATTTAGTTTTCTTACCTCCATGCTTCTTTAATTAATTCGTTCCCTTTGCCTGCCAACTGGACCTCTTATTTTGTTGCTTTTCAAAGAGCACCTCATCATAGGAAAACTCCATTTCCCCCTTCTCTGCACATCGAACATGTTTTTTATAACATTTGAACTCAAGATAGGATAATTCATTTTAATATCGCAACTTCAGTCCTATGTAAAATCGATTTATCTTACTATAAAGATCTGAAGTAAAATTTGGAGCATATCATGCTAGTCGAGCGAACATTCCTTCGTAAGCAACCACTGAGTCATCCTCCTACCTCAATTCCATGAATTTTTTTCCATCCTAAGTTGAAAAACCTTAGTAAAATATTAATCGAGGAACATACCTTTGAATTCATCCCAATCAAGAGCATCAATATCTTCCCTATCCCTGATATTTTTCACCATCAACCACCATAGATCAACATCACCTTCAAACTATTAAACAGAAATACTAACCTTTTTGATGTTCTGAACACTCCATGATATAAAAAATTTTATCCAGTGCTTTGATCCACCATTCATATTGCCCATGGTCATATGATCCTCTGAATGATGGAGGATATTGCCTCATAAAATGCTCCACTACTAACATGTTCCTCTGTTGTTGATCTGGAAGTTCTCATTCATAGACACCACCACCATTAATATCCTTATTCAACTGTTACATCACTACAAAGAACTATTTAGTTCTGATTCTGAGAATCTTAGGTTGCTGATTTGGAAGGTTGTCTTCCTTCTGATGTAGTCCCAACATAGTTACCAAGTTTCCACTACATAAACACATTCTGAACACAGAAATATCTTAGTCGAAGAAATAAGGTAATTTGTAAATGTTATATCACTCCAATATTATCACAAATAAATTTATGGACATTAATTTCACAATATGATAACTTCTTAAGTTATCAAAACTGACCTCTAATACCAACTATAAGGACCTGGCCTTAAAACATTACATAATATTGAATAAAATGAATAATTCAAATTGATGATATTTTCAGGAGTATAGATTTATGGTATTTGGTCATAACTGATACATTACATCCCAAAAGACGCAATGTAGACACATCTACTCAGTTCCCATATTTTTCACAAAATAAAATTCTTTGAAAAAAAGAGCCAGGTCTACTTCCATGTTTTAGACAACATAAATTTTCCATGATCCCATCCTTGACTATATTCCACATTATGTCCGATGAAATACATTTCAAAAAAATGCAATGGGAATAAAAAGATCAGTAAGGGATAAAAAAAGAAGGGAAACTATTTTTTTTAAAACAAATTGTAATCCATGAATACATTATCATAATTAATACATTTAACCTTTATGAAGTAGTAAATAGTCTTCAATGAATAAAATATCGTTGGTTACCCTTTTTTAACCAAAATATTACCATAAACCCCATATAAAGAACTCATAACATATAAAGGTAACTTGGAACCTAAACATACTTAAATGGAATAACCATACAGTCGACTTCCACACATATCACTAAATTGAATAGCAATTCGGCCAACATCCTTACCCAATGCATTAGAGTTTATAACGTAACCAGCCAACATAGTTTATCACGACACCACCCATCATTTGGGATATCACGTAACCACTCTTCAAATGTCCAAGTACCATTATAAAATCATAACACATACACCAAAAATAAAGGAATCAAAACATTTCCACATTTCAATAACAATATATCACATAAAGATAATGTCATAAAAAATTGATTATCAAAACCATATTTAATACCTAAATACATAAAATAGATTATGTTATTTATTTTTCTTTTAAAAAATAATCATTTCTTGTTAAGGGAGCCAAAGATCAAATAATACTCACAGCGGTTGAAGGTCATTGTCACCAGTTATGTTAAAAGAAACATTCTTTCTGGTCATTTAGTAAAAATATTCGTAGAAAAATTTTCCCTTTGAATGAAATGAAATTAAAAAAAAGTTTATAAGGAGTATAAAAGAATTTCGTGTATTAAAACAAAATATGCCTCAACGAAAGGAGATCGAGATGAAGTCCCATACCTCTTAACCGAATTGACTAGGTCAATCCTTAATCTCCTAAATAATAAACTAAAGTTAACTTATACTTGATTAAGAACATTTATTTATGTTTATAATTCCTTTTAAATACCTTATTAACATGTTATAACATTATGTAATCATTTATGTTTATAACGGTAGTTTTGTCGATATTTGGTACTTGAGCTAAAAATGAACTTTTAATACATACAAGTTGTCTTTGTATCAAAAGTACATTATATCCAGAATTATATTCATGATTTATATATCATATATATCATATATATCTATTTTATTTATGTATTTATAATATTACATAACATTTTGAGAAATGAAATGAAATAAACTGTTCATGGAGACGCTAAGTCTTACGTTCTCATGAACGCTACTTTCATTTCTATTTCTTATTTTAATGGAGTTAAAAAAATTCATACATAGGTATATTATAATTCTAGTATAAGATCATATATAATATCATTAACTCCATCCTTTATACATCCCACATATGGCATTAACGAGTAATATCACTTTGAGGGGGTGGTAGTCTACAGTTCCTCGAATGAGATTATATTATTTACCCACCATGGAAACCATAAAGGTATTATATAAATGAAAAATACAGAAGCATAGAAACAATATAAATATAATATATATCATATATAAATACAGTTCCATCATAATTTCCACCATGAGAGGCGGTTGGAGATATTTGAACAATCATCGTTTCGTGAGGTAGTAGTTCACCGTCCACAGAAACAGTATGTTCTTTATCCATTAAACGGATGTATGTGTAAGTGTAGTTAGAATCCTTATCATAACAACAACCTAATATATTTATGATATTGTTGTTATTATAAAATAATGGAATAAAAAAAGTTTACAGAGTTGGAGATATAAAATAAAACAATATAAAACAAAAGAATTTAAGAGAAATCGTTACCATTAATTCGGGTAACTCCCTTTGGTTTGAACCAAAAGGACTTCTTGAAGTGATTTATGCCTAAGGTAGGGATTATAATTTGAATAGAGGGATATTGAGAGATTATTTTTCCATGGTTTGGATAATCCATGGAGCTTGTGATGTGTATGGAATGGATTAGAGGCGACAGCTTTTTATTAGGGGGAGGAGGGGATCTTTTGGAAAGTGTGAACATATTATTTTATTATATAATGATTTTCGGTTTCTAAATGTCCAAAACATATTAAAGTCCAAGATAATAAGACTCATGGTCAAGATAAAATCATTCAATAAGAATTGTTCAGGTATTTAATATTATTTTATTCTTTATAATCTTATTTATTTAAATCATTTATTAATGAGGTAAACACTACCTCATTATTCGGTCATAAATAATTTAATTTATTTGATGTCTAATTTTTTTAAAATACCATGATGTAGGAAATATTTTTAGATTCCAAAATTATTTATATTTTAAAATATAACTTATATATACCTATATAAAATTAATTTACTAAAAGATATTTATTTATATCATTTTTGTCATTACTTTAAGTTAATTAAAATAAAGTGTCATTACCACTCTTAAGTGGCTCCATGGGGTCCCAAAATAGACCCATAAATGACCATGATTGGCCATGACTCATCCAATAAAGTTTGGAGAAGTGTTAAGATAATTTTTTATTATTATGATATTCTTTTTACCATTAATTACCCTATTTACCTTTAACTGTGGTAATTAAAAGTCAGAAGTTACTATTCTCAAAATAAACATTTTCATCATATTGAACCAAATTTTACTTACTAATAAAAAACATGTATATCAGATTTTATCAATTCAATTCACAAAAGTGGTAAAATTTAATTTAAATGAAAAATTCATCTTTTTAACTACTACTATGTGTTTTCACTATTCATCAAAAATTGAATTTTTTCAGAAAAATATCAAAAATTCAGCCTAAGGTATATTTGATATTATGAATTTGAAAAAGATTTATATTTTACCATATTCATGAAATAGTATTTGGATTCATTAATTTAAAATTAATTCCCATTTTCATAACAAAATGTGTGTTTTTAAGAAATATTAACTTTCAAAAGATTGACACTTGTTTGTGTCCAATTTCAACGTGAAATTAATTCCAATTATCAACATTGTATTAAATGGTAAAAATATGATCTAATTATGCTTTAGTACCAATTAAAAAGATAATCTAAACATATAAATAAATTATATTATAAGGTAGTTTTGAATTAAAATACAGTATTTTCCACTATTCATTAAAATAGACTTTTATCGAAAAAAAACAATTTACCCAATGTAAATTTTGATATCCAGATTCTAAAGAAGACTTTTATTTGGTCAAATAAAACATATAAAAGTGAAAAAAACTATAATTAAAGAGGGTTCACCATCAAAAGGTGGTATGTCAACCTTTTAAATTACATTATGCGTAAAATTAGATTCATTCAATGTTTAAGCCTCTAACTTTTATCGGATAAATGTAAAAACATTTAAAAAACCTGTATAATTATATTTTAGTTAGTTTTGTTCATTCCATCCAATACAATGGCTTGGTGTTAACTATCATTAAAAATTATAATATTTTATTGTTAATGTGCAACATAATATTTAAAAGAAACCAGTTGTTGCGTATCAGGTACTCTATAAAACATAGAAACCCCTTTAAGGTAAAATTAGTATTTAATTCACAAAATATTAATTAAAAAAGAAAATTAATAATTTATTAATTTACATAGGATGTTACATAAAAATATTTTTGAAACATGGTTATCCCATAGAGAACAACAATATATTTGGGATATAGTTGGCCTATGGAAAAAAATGGGTTTCATAAGAATATTTTTGTATCGTGATTAACCTGTGGAAAAGAAACGTTCTCCATAACAATATCTTTGAAACATCGTTATCTTGTGGAAAGAAATGGGTTCGTAACAATCTCATTGAAATAGACTTACTCCATACTAAGAAATAATGAGGATAGAATCATTATAAAATTTTTCCATCGGATAATAATTAAAAACTAGGTTTGTTGATAATGATGAATGTAAAATCCCTTAAAAGGTTATTAAAAACATTTTTGAGGACAAAAATCATTAAACATTCCAATGTGTCACATACCACTTTGAAACATTTGGATCATAAGCCCCATGATGGAATAAAATTAAATTAAACTTATAAAATCATGGGAATAAATATATTCGTGATATATCATAACAAAGGAGTAGTATATACACCACATAAAATAAAATTGGTGAATAACATAAAAAAATCTCCAAGAAGGTAAATTATGAAAAAACTCCTTTACCACTATTGTAACATTGATACCCTAACCCCATGAATGTGTTATCCTCAAATGGATATTTAAATCCACATAAATCCAAGTGTAATAATATTACTATACATTAATTTTTAGTATAAACACTACACATCAAAAATAAATGTTGAATATATTATAAGTCTTAAATAAATAAAAGTGAGACTAGAAATCCCCTTACCACTTAAGTAACATTTGACTATTGATATATTTAAAAGAATAACATAAATAGAATTTTTTAATATCATTAAATAAATTTCATTTTTGATATAGCAATTAATAGGTAAATATATACACCATATATAATTAATTACTTTCATAATAAAAAATAAGTATATATAGAATGTAAATTGAGACAAAACCCTTTAAAATTGTGGTAACATATGAATTGGAAACCAAAAATGTAATACGCATCAAATCAAACATTTAAATACCATTAATATTGAATAATTAATTATATAATATTTAAAATTGGTAGTATAAAAACCCCACAAAAGAAGTAAGTGGTGAATATGACATTCCTCTCATAGATGTAATCACTGAGTTGAGAATCCCTTACCTTGAGTTCGATTCATCACGATTGTTCTTTATATTAACGAATAATAAAACAATGATTACTATTTAATTTATTTATAACATTTTCTAAGTTTATTATTAATTTTATTTCACATATAATAGAGGTATATACCATCAAAATGTAAATTTTTATTAAGCCACTTTAAGGGAAAGTGGGAAACTATAGTTTGGAAAACAAGGACCATTACGTGCTGAAAGATCTCACAAAATTATTAAACACCAGACTAAGATTATTTAAATCAGACACTCTATATAATTCCCAGTGTAGAGTACTGACCTAGGTGTCTGGATTCTCATTGATGAGTTCTTCGAGGTGAGAAACCATCTGGACGAATTCCTATAGGGTGATTTTGCCATAGTTGAAGCCTCAAATGATGATTTGGTCTTGTTTGTCGATCCATGAATCTATCTCTACATTGGACTCAACCTGCAACCTTCTTTCATAAATCCTTAGAATATACTCATCAAAAGTTTTTGGTTGAAGGACTTTTTAATTCATTTCTTCCTTGGAGTAGAGTATGAGCCTCAAATATTCCCCAACCCCTTCTTCCATTACACTTGGTTCTCTCCTTTGATATCCACTCTCCCCTCCTTGTGGGTATTTGAATTCCTTACTTCACCTTTTCTTAGCCGAACTAGTTTCCATCAGTTTAGGTATGTGAGAATTGTATTTGTGTCCCTTGGGTTCTTTCCCCTAGACAACAATTCATTTCCCTGTGTTGCGCTTTCCTTTTTTCCCCTTCTTCCTTCTTGGGTAGTGGGGACATTTCCCTTTGAAATGGTCTAAACTTTCCACTGAAAGTTGTCTGCAACTGTCATCACCTAAATCAACTTCCTCAAACATAAACGTTTGTTCTTGAACCAAAGACCATCGAAACAGTTTTTTAACTCAACCCCTAGGCCTTCTTTGAGAGTTTGCATCCCGCACAGAGAGTCCACCTTTCCTGCTTTAACCTCCTTTCTATTAGTATTCTTCTACAAACTCCAAGCCTTTTGAAAGGATGGGGACTTAGAGGTGGGAATTTTTGGGTCCAAGGGCCCTAATACACTGGCCACATCCTGCCTTCCTTGGCCCTTATAAGGTTCTGTAGTAGCCAGCAAAGACTTCCCCTACCACATACCAGATGTCTCATCCTCCTTGTTGGAATCACCAATTGAAACATCCTTGTCACCTTTGTATTCCTCCACTGCCACCAAGGACATAACCCCATGATCACTGGATACCTCTGGATGAGGTGAATGCATATTGATGTCGAAGGATTCATCAATGCAAGCCTCCTCAGCCTTCTTTGAATCCACCAAGTCATTCTCAGTCTGCATACAATTACCTAGATCATTCTTTAGGCTGGCAAAAATATCCACAACCTTGATTGCAGACCCTTATACATCCACCATAGAATTACCTCCAGTATGAGCCATTTCCTCAACTCTGTTAATCATCGAATCAACACCCCTAAACCTAGCTCATTGCTGGCAACTGGAATCAAGATGACCTAGCCGCATACACATCATACAATACTCCCTCCAATATTTGAAGACGAACGGTTTCTTTAACCTGTACTCTTCAGCAACAGATACCCATACCCACTGCGCTGATTCCTTGGATACATCCACCTCTGCACATATCTACAGGTTAATCGGATGGCTGACTGACATAGTCCTATTGTCGGAGCACAGAAAACATCCAACCATGTTCCCTAGCATCTAGAGGATTGCATGGTTTTGGAATGGAAATGGATGTTCAAGGAAAGAAAACTATATTGTTAATGAAGAGGAGTCACGATTCATATGAAAATCATAATTCCAGTGAAATATAAAAATTATGAGACTGATGCACTTACGAGGAGCACTGGACCACGTGTGAACCATATCTTCCTCCGAGGAAAAACGAACCATCTGATGCTGTTTTTTGAGAAGACCAACAATCACACGCCCATGTAACCCCCAATATTTTAAGATGAAGCAGTCAAATTCATCTACCGAAGGATTTAAATTAGACAAACGAGCCACTGGGTTCATATCTAAGAGGCGTGAATCTTCCTTGAACTCCAAGAGCGATAATGGAAGTTGAGGTGCGCCTTCAAAAATCTCGGGGACCTTCAGGCTAAGCGAAATGGCAGGAAAAATATGGCGAGTATTAGGATTGGTGAAAGGGAGGAAAGGACGGGACATCAAAGTCGGATGGTAGAGATCCTCCCCCCACCCAATGATGGGAAGGGGGAAGGCTGAGGCCATATCTATTACCCATATTCGGTTTATTTGTCAAAACGGACTTTGGTAGGTCAAAATTGGTTCAATGAGTTCATTAATTAAAAACCTAAAAAATAAAAATAATGAAATAATAATAATATTTATACCTCATATATCCATTTAAAACTAGTCATGTTATATGGTTATTAAAAATTATCAAGCATTACAATCATGAAGGTGAAAGGTCGTACATACTAATGAGTACTATTTCTATTTTTCAATGATGATTATGGAAAGAAGATAAGAAAAATATACAAGTAGATAATGACCATTATATAATAAATGCTATGATATATAATTATAAATACTTATATATGTTATTCTAGTGATGTTTTGGGGGAAAATAAGAATCACTTCACTCTGAGGAGGCAGAAGTCCACACATCCACAAACAACGTTATAATTTTTTCAGTGTGTGAAAAGGTAAGAAAAAAGTGATATAATATATTTTTAAAAATACAGTTGTGTCATTAATTTAATATATATTTCATTTATATCAGATATTTTTATTAAACCCACCATTAATAAATTCCTTGTAAAGAGTGAACGAATCACTTCACTTTGAGGAGGTGGTAATCCATACATCCACAAATGATGTTATCATATTCCCAAAAAATGGAAAGCATGATTGTATGTCTTATATAATAATTCTATAAAAATAATGTCATTATCAATAACATATATATAAAATATAAACTATAAATCCTTCATTATTACCAACATTTAAAGGTGCAAATGGAAGAACGAATGGCATTGGTTCGTGAGGCGGTAGTCCATCGTACATACGAATGATGATTGTGCATCTCATTTAATGGAAGTGTATAGAGATTTAAATCATACCCATCACATAAAAAAGTAATTATATTTAACATACTAAGGATATTATATGATAATGAAAAATAATAATTCTACCGGTGGAGAAATAAATAAAACAAAAGTGATCGTTGAAGAACATTCCCATTTCATCTGGTAAATCCATTTGGTTTTCACCAAAGAACTTCATTGGTTTTCTTTATGTTGAAATTTAGGATTATATGATTATAGTATAAATGTTTGGAGTTGATTTGAGTAGGTTTTTGATGATCCAAAAGGCTTTATAGTTGAGAAGATGTGGGGAGAGTGGATTTCTTTATATAATTGTAGGGGAGTGGTGTTATTATAAATACATAATGATAAAAGATATAGGGAGGTATACATTACATAATATGCCTCCAACAATGAAAAAAATTTCATCTAATATAGAATATTGTCTATATACTTCCATAATATTTGTTTTGGATCAGTCTATAGTTCATTTTTTCTATTTTTATAAATGTTTGACAATTTTGTAAACTCGTTTTTACATTATTCGCTATAATTAATTTTAATTTAATTCACTGATATTTCTGGTTAAAAAATAATTTTACCATACTATAAATTATGAATTATTATGATTCCTTATATAAAATTCATTTTTCTTAATTAAAATTACATAAGTGGAAGAATTTTTTTTAATATTAATCTCATAGATAGGATGAGACAACATGAATTTAAAGAGAAAAATTTCAACAATTTGAAATGTTTTTATATCCAATTTAAATGTGAAATTTATTACACCATCAACCATTGTATTTATTGATTTATAATTTAACTAATTTTACTTTAAAATAAATCAAAAATAAAATTTAACTATATAAATTATTTAGAATAAAATTCAGTTTTCAATTAAAATGAAGTATTATTCAATATTCATAAAAATATAAATGTTCTATAAAAACATTGAATTCACCCAAAATAAATTTTGATATTAATATTTCAAAAGTAAATTTCATTTTATCAAATAAAATTTATTAAAGTGTCAATATTCAGTTTTAAAATAAGTCTTCCATTAAAAGGCTGCAAAACAACCTTTTATAAAAATACATATTTTCATGCTTAAAATTTATCATTTCTTATTTTATTAATATTAATCTTCATGGATGAATTTAAAAATATTTTATTGAATATATAATATATAAATTTCATTAACATCATTTAATAATAGTGATTAATATAATTTATTAAGATAAAACTGCTTTATGGGCATAAAAATAATTTTCATAAAAACAAATCTGTTATATTCAATTGGTCATTAATTTTATTTATCATTATTTGGTCACAAAAATAATTCATTATATAATCATGTTTAAACCATATATTATATAGTTTATTTAATATTATTTATTACCTCTATTCTAACAGCTACGTGATAAGAATCATGTTAAAATAATAATATTAATAGTATATTGTTGTCTAGTAAGCCTCGACCTTGCATGTAACATAAGTTATTGAAAAACTCAATGTCACATGAAACACAAGATAAATTGTGCATTTGAGGTAAAACAATATATCAATGAATTTAAATAAATTTGAATGTAGATATTTATTAAATTCATAGGATGTTACATCCCCCCTATAATGAAATTCTCCCTCAAAATTTATCATGGTTGTCAGAGGATTTTTAAGATTCCTTTATTTAACCCCTTATAAAAATGAATTAATAAGAAAATAAATTTAAAATGGAATGTGTAAAATATAATGTTCACCTGAAGTTACGCATAAAAATGTTTTCAAATGGGAGAACATAGGTGGGAAATTAAAACATTTATTTTGAAGGAAAAAATAATTCCCATATACTAATATAGGGTGATAAATAGAGTGGTCAAGTGGAAGGAAATGAAAAAAACAGAAAACAAATAAGTGTGCAAAAGGCCATTGATATCATCATAACTGATGGTAGTAGGATAAAAAAATATTTCAATAGAATTTTCTTAAAGTTAATGTATTTATTTCACTATCTAGAAGGAAAAAATGAAGAATTTTTTTTACTTAACGGGTAAAGTTCATCCTTTGACAATTTCCACAAAAAAATAATTTTTTTCTCCAAATGATGGGTATTAGAGATGATTTTTTAATCCTTGAAGCACTAAAATCAACTTTTAAAGACCAAAATCCCGTAAAAGGGATAGTCAATATATTATATATATCTTTAGATATTAACCAAAACCAAAATGGGAATAACATGATGAGATAATTCTGAAATTTTTTAACCTTCATACGATACTTTAATATTTATTAGTAATACCAAATGATGAAACTAAATTATTCCATAAATAAATATCCTTAAAATTATTCAAACATTTCATAACTATGTTGGACACCCAATAATATGAAGGATTTGATCACATATTCTTCCTAGATAAATAAACTGTTCTTCTTAAAATAAATTCCCATTTTTTTCTGTCATAAACTCAATCTTACCCTCTAATAAATTTGGTACTAATCACGAAATAATGTATGAATGTGTTAGGTGTTACACCCTTGTCTCCCTTAGGTTTTAGGTTCAAGCCCCATGGCCTTTCTGGATGCAACGAGTTTTCACCTAGCATACATGTTGTGCCGTTTTTTATTTATTCAAGAAAATAAATCCTCTCTAAAAGCACATCATGTTTAAACTAGGGGTCAAAAATACCCCATCCTAGAAAAACATCTAAAAAAATGTCATTAATTACTCTAATATCTCATTATTTAAAAACTCAATGGGCTATCTAATACTTTGATCATAAGATCATCTTTAAGTTTATAGACCAATGATGGTTTACAAAACTCTAAAGATATCCTCACATGATAAAATCCTAATCTATGATGTTCTATAAACAGAATGTTGATACCAAATATAATAGCCTAGTATCTACACACCTAGATCCTGTGATGAAATCCATAACCCTAAATATTTTTCTTTAATAATGATAATTGTGACCTAAATTTTTTAACTAAACCATATAGCATCAAAATGAATACTTAGATCAATTACATTATGGGGGAATATTTTGGCTTAGAGATTTAAATAAGAAGTGAAACCCCCTATATAAACAACTAACATGAATTTAAATGAGATTTTCTCTCAATTAACCCAAATTTTCTTTTTCACATTAATAAATAATTATCATCCATATGAAATACCTAGTAGACATACCTCATTAAACACAATTTTTTAAAACCTGGGGAAAATGTAACATAATAAGGGTGAGATCAAATGCTATGTAATGTTAAACATAAGCATTAATAGTTGAATTCCAATAATGATCATACTAGTGCATGTGGGTATGATGATATAGTCAAAACGCATGAATGAATCATAAAAGAACTCATACCCTAGAATACATAGATCATAAAATATGAAAACATTGAATAGGAAAGTTTTATTAGAATCAATAACAATGATCCCTATGATATCAATATCGATCATTAGAAACATTATAAACCAATATCAAGCATAAAGAAACTATGTATGTAACTTAAAAAATCATTATCATTTCAAACTTATAATAACTATTAGAAATAGAATAACCATATGGTTGAAATCCATGCCCAATGAATTGGTGGGATATCATGTACTCAAAAGTAATTCAGTTATCATATGACCATCAATCATTGGTTTATCATAGAATAAACCCTCAGTGGTTTATCATAAGACCACCATCATTGGTTTATCATGTAACCACCCATCAAATTTCCAACTACAATTACAAAATAATAACACATAAAAGAATAAATTTCATCACAAACTCATAATAATAACCATTATACCTTTCATCAATAGACTATCCTCTGAAAATAGAATTGGTTCTATAAAAATCTCTTTGAAATATGATTAACCTATGGAAAATATATGGATTTTATAAAAATATATTTAAAACACAGTTATCCCACGGAGAATAAAAGGGTTCCAAAAAATATCTTTGGGACACAATAGAATTGTGGGATGTAAAAGAGTTTCATAAAAACATTTATGTTTCAAGATTAACTGATGGAAAAGAAAAAGGTTCTATAAAAATCTCTTTGAAACATGGTTATCTTGTTGAAAGAAATAGATTCCATAACAATTTCAATGAAACAAAGTGAATCCATTCAATGAAATAATTATGATGGTATCCATAAAAAATATCCCCATTATATCATTTGTAATAAAAATGAATTTTGACATTGATTAATGTAAATTCCCATAAAATATCATTAAAACATTCTTGAGGAAAGTAATATTTAAACATTATAAAGTGTCTCATGCCACTTTGAAATATTTCAATCATTAGCCCCATGGGGGAATAAAATTAGATTATACTTATAATATAAAGAGAATAATAATATTCATGATGAATCATTTCAAAAGAGAATTATACACACCTCATAAAATAATATAGGTATATAACATAACAAACGTCTCAAAGAAGGAAAATTGTAAAAAAATCCATCACAACTATGGTAACTTTGAAACCACAAACAACATGAAGGAGAGAAAAAAATGGATATGTAAATCCCCATAAATTCAAGGTTAATAATACTATAATAAATTCATGTGCAATATCTACACCTCATAAAAAAAATAATGTGTGAATATGGCATAAGTCTGACAGAAATAAAAGTGATACTAGAAATCATGTTACCACTATATTAAATTTTGAATCATAAGATCCTTGAAATAATAACATGAATTAAAAAGTTTAATATCATTAAATAAATTAAATTCATGATATAACATGTCATACAAAATTATATTAACCATTTAAAAATAATTAGGTGCATAATAAAAAATAAGTCTTAATGGAATATAAATTGAGACAAAATCACTAAACACTGTGGTATGATCTAAATTGATGTGATATTAATAAAATGAAACATTTAAATACTATTATTATAAAATAAGTCATGATATTATATATCAAACAGTGTAGTAGATACACCACACAAAATAATAAAGTGGTGAATATGACATTTCTCTCATAGATGTAAAATGTGAGATGAAAATCTCTTAACATGAGTATGATTCATCATGTTTTTTATTTATCTTCATAAATAATAAACTTCTTGTTAATAATTTAATTACATGAGAAAATTTTTAAAGAATATTATTAATTTTATTTAAATTATAAACATTTTATATAAAATTACCTATTTAATTATGTTTATGTCATGTGTTTTTACCATATTTGGTTTACGTGTAATATAAAAATTTGGTAGGTTGATTAGGGTCAATGAGTTCAATAATTAAAAAACTATAGAATAATAATGATGAAATTATCATCATATTTATACCTAAATTATTAATTTAAAACAAATAAGGGAATAATTTTATTTAAAATGAACCAATATTACAATCATGGAGATTGCAGGTCGTACGTACGCATGAGTAATGTTCCCATTTATCGATGATCATTATAGAAAGAAGATACGTTATATATATATTTCTGGAATTACCATTATATTGTAAAAAACATTTAATTTAATAAAAATATGTATATATATCAATCTTTTTATGTTGTGTGGAATATGAATAATAACAAAATTTTTAAGAGGAAAAAGTCCACACGTGCACAAATGACGTTATCACTTTTCCAATGTGTAAAAATGTAAGAAAAAAGTGATATATTATATTTTTTAAAATATAATTAATTAATTAATATAATTTATATTTCATTTACCTCACATATTTTTATTTAAACTATCCTTAATATATTCCATGTATTTTTTTAATGAATCACATCGCTTTGAGAAGGTTCAAGTCAACACATCCCCAAACGATGTTATCATATTCCACCAAAATGAAAAGTGTGAAGGTATGTGTTATATAGTAAATATATAAAATAAATTAATCATAAATATCATATATATATATATATAATATAAATTATAAATTAATCATTATTTTCAACCTTGAAAGGTGATAATGGAAGAACGAATGACATTGGATCATGAGGCGGTAGTCTTCTGTGCACAAAAACAATGATTGTGTTTCCCATTTCATGGAAGAATGAGATGTTTTAGGTAGTTAAATTAACATAAAAATAAATCAATATATTTAATATATTGAGGTTTTTATATAATCATAATATTAATATTATTTAATGGGTTTATAAGGAAATAAAATAAATGTTCTCATTGGAGAATGTTGCCATTTCATCAGGTAACTCCTTTGGTTTTACAACAAAATACTTCCTTTTTTTTCTTTCATCCAAAATCCATGCTTCTAGAATTAGGGTAAGGATTTCATTTTTTTTATTTGGGATGTTTTTTGATTATATAAAAGGCTTCATAGTTGTGAATAAGTGAGGAGAGTGAATGTATTTTTACTGTGGGGGAGGAGTCGCATTATTGAAAATACCAAAAGGTAAACACTATTGAGAGGTATCCATTATAATATGTTCCACAAATAACAATCCAAATTATATAAAATATGTTATATGTTCAAAACATGTCCATAAAACCTATTTTGGAAAAGTTTCTAGTTCATTTGGACCCATAAGATTTAATCTTAACAACTAAGTAAACTCATTTTTACTTTAATCACTGAAATTAACTTAAATTTATTTCACTAATACTTTTAGTAAAAAATATAGTTAACCTTAATAAAATTTATACATTATTATTAATAAAAAGATTTAATCCATTTTTTCAAATTCCAATCACATAATTGGTATATATTAATTAAAAATTAATCCTGCAGACAGGAGGATACATCAGGTTTTTAAAGAGAAAAATGTCAAAAGTCTAAAATATTTTTACATTCAATTTCAATGTAGAACTGATTAAAATGATCTAACTTGGACTTATTTATGTATAATTGAACTAGTTTTGCATTAAATATAATTTTAAATACAATTTAACATTATAAAGAAAGTCATTTTGAATTAAAGATCAGTATTATTCAGTATTCATCAAAATATGAATGTCCTTAGAAAAATCCCCAAAATTCACCAAATGTAAATTTTAATATTCCAATTTCCAAAAGGAATATTATTTTTTCAAATAAATTTTAAAAATATTAAACAATTTAGTTTAAAAAAAATTATTCCATTAAAAGGCGGTAAAAACGACTTTTAGAAAAATGCACCAATTTATAATTAAAATTGGATTTGTTCAAATACTATTCCTATAAAATATATTTTATGAATTTTAAAATATTTTATTTAATATATAACATATAAATTTCAAAAATATTCTTCAATAATAGTGATTAATTTAATTTATTATGATAAAACACCCTTGTGGGCATAAAAATAATTTTTCATAAAAGATGCATCATTTATGTTCAGTTGGTCTTTATTTTCATTTATAATTAATTGGTCACAAAAATAATTCAATATTTAAACATGTTTAAAACATTTGTTTATAATTTATTTAATCTTATTAATTACCACCATTCCAATCTATCGGTGTTGACTACCTTGTTAAAATAATAATATTAATAGTATATTGTTATCTCATAAGTCTCGGACATGAATGTAACACATATTATTAGAGAAACTCAGTGTTATATTCAACATAAGGTAAACATGTTGTTGTATATAACACTAGATAAACTATGCATTCAGTATAACAAAATATATAAAATAATTTAAATTAATGTTAAATATGATATTTCTTAAAATTTTGGGATGTTAAATTTTGTGTGACTAAATGTGTGTTTTTTCAATATAATAGTGACATATTAGATTAAAACATGCATTAAAAACTCAAAAATGTAAAAATGAGATTATACTATTCTCAAGCAGAAGGAAAATGATCCATAATTCATTTATGACTAATAGTAAACCCCACACATTAAATTAACTTATGGTGTGGACAGTATGACTCAAAGTTATTTTTTTCAATATAAAAGATTAATTTTATTTTAAAACACACATCGAAACCCCAAAATCAAGAAAATAATTTTAAACTATTTTTAAAATCCAATCAATCAAAAAAGGTTTGTGGTTGGAATAACACAATCTGCATGTTTCAAATATAAAAGTGCAATTTTAATTAAAACATGAATCATATTGATAAAATGGAGTAAATGACCTCATATTATTTTTAAAAAATTTATACAATGATACATAATTCATTTATAATTTATTTTAATTGACTTCATGTCATTCTGACATAATATGTGTTCAGTAAGACTTAGAGTGTTTGTTTCTACTATAAAAGTGTCATTTTAGTTTAAAATGTGTGATTCATGTTCAAAATATAGTGAATGGGCGTTTATTATTTTTAAAAATTCAAGAAACTATACATAATTAAAATTTGACATGTAGGAGTCGAACTCACATCAACAAATGTTATGACTCCATGAGCTTTTTTTTATAAAAAGTGTAATTTGATTTTAAAACACACATCACATTGTCAAAAACCAAGTAAAGGATATCATATTTATTTTAAAAAATATTATAATTAATCCAGACATGAAGAAATAAACTATAAATATATCCAATGCATGATTTGAAATAATTTCATTTTGTGTATGGTTTCAATATAAAAGTGTCATTTTAGTTTAAAGCAAATGTCCCAATTTTTAAACCAATTAAAAAATATCTCAAGGGTTTAAAACATTCTGAAAATGATCAATAATTTATTTTTGATGTGTATGAATCAACCATTCATTAACTAGACACATGATGTGGAAGGTATGAATCAAAGTGTGTGTTTTCATGATAAAAGTATCATTTTAGTCTAAAAACACATCACATATCCAAAACTAATAAAATTATGTCAAAATGTATTGATAAATTTATAAAATAATTTATAACTAATTTGGAGTTCGTAGGAATTGACCACACATCAATTCAAAAACTGATGTGGCTAATATGACTAAAAGATTGTGTTTTCAAATAAAATGTTTCATTTCTCTTTAAAACACATTTCTTAAAGTAAAATCCTTCTAAAACAAGATCATATTATCTTAATAATTTAGTAAAATTTTCCATGATTCATCTTTGATGTGTTGTAATTGGTTTCACATCAATTCAACACATGATGTGGTTATTATGACTTAAAGCATGTGATTTCAATATTAAAGTATCATTTTAGTTTAAAAAACATATTACATAGACAAAACTAATTAAAAAAATTTAAAATTGATTTCAAACCTTAAGAAAATAATCCATATTTTATTTTTGATTTGTATGAATTGACCACATATCAATTAGATACATGATGTGGCTAGTATGACTAAAACTGTGTGTTTTCAAGTGTCTATTTAGTGTAAAATGCATGGTACGTAGCCATAATTCAGTAAACAAGACTGATTTGTCTTGGAATCTTAGTAAAATAATCGTTAATTATTTTTTTTGGCATGTATTAATTCACTGTAATTTTGTCCAATGGATGATGTGGTTAATATGACTCCAAGTGTATTTCTTTAACACAAAATATCCATTTTTTTAAAAATGTGCATCACATTTTCCAAAACTAAAATCAAGCTCTTATTTCTTTCAAACATCTATAAAATGATCAATAATTCATTTCTGATGTGTATGAATCCACCACATTTCAATCCAAAAAATGACATGGTTGGTATAACTCAATTTATGAGTTTAAAATATAAATGAATATTTTATTGTGAAACACGCGTCACATTTCCAGAACGTAGAAAATAAGCTCAAATTATTTTTAAACCTTTTAGAAAAGTTTTATAGTTCATTTGACACATATAATAATTGACTTCACGTTAATCTGGTATATGATGTGGACGATATGTCTCAAATTTCATGGTTTCAATATATTATTTCTATTTTAGTTTAAAACATGCATTATATAGCCAAAACCAAGAAAATAAGGTTTTTATTTTTCACTGACCATAAGAAGAAGATCCACATCCATCTATGATGTGTAAGAAGTGACATCATATCAATGTGACACATGATGTTTTTAGTATGACTCAGATTATGTATTTTCAATGTAAAAGTGTCATTTTAGTATAAAATTAACATCTCATAGATATAACTAAGTAAACCCTATCATATTGTTTTCAAACAATAAGGCAATGATACATAATTCATTTTTTACATGAAGGAACTGATCACACAAAAATATGATACAAGATGTGAATGTTATTACTCAAAGGATTTCTATTGATGTAAAAGTTTCATTTTTAGTTTAAAACACATTTGAAAACTCCACAGCTATGGAAATGATCTTGGAATATTTTCAATGATTATGAAAATAATCATAATTAATTTATGACATGTAGGAATTGGTTGCACAAATATCTGACACATGAAGCATCCAACATGTATCAAAGTCAGTGTTATCAATATTAAAGTTTCATTTTGGTTTAAAACATTTGTCACTTATCCAAACCTAATGAAAAAATCATAATGTTTTCAAACATTAAGAAAAATATCCATAATTCATTATTGATTTGAAGGAATCAATTGTTGTAGCACCCCGAGATTTTATGAGATATATTCATTTTAATATCATTGATGTCTTCTGTTGTACACTACACCAATATTAGATAACACTATATTAAACACTGTATTAGCTTGATGTATACACAAAACTACTCTTGGCTTGTGTTATACAAAATTTCACATTCTTTTCATAGAATTAATTTCATTGAAGATTGAGTACAAGTGATAACTAAATATTATAACCTAGTCATTATAATGGTGGGTAGGGATAATATTAACATCCTTCTAAAAAACCATTTAAATGAAAATAACTGAATCTGTAAAATAATAAAATCACACTTTATGGATTCAATCTAATGTATCAAATTAGTCTTATAGGTTTTCTATACATGGTATGAGAACAAATTTAATTTTTTTTGGTATAAAAGAAGTATTTTTTTTAAAAATGAAGTATTACCACCTTTTGATGGGGAACTCATTTTAAATCTAGTTTTTGACATTTTTTATATACAATTTAACAAAAAAATACTTATTTGGAATCCATATATAAAAATATTATTTGGATGAATTTTTTATATTTTTCTAATAAGTTTTAAATATTGAAGAATATAAAAATTGTATTAAATTTTAATAGAAAATATCGTTTTTCACAAAAATAATTTATATAATTATATTATATTATTGAATAGTTTTAATGTGTAAATAGAATATATTTTTATCGTTAAATTTAATTTTGTTCATTACCATTAATTTTATATTGAATCTGATGTAAAAACTTTTTTTGCAATGTTTTAACTTTTAAAAAACATGTTCTCTCTTTTCGACAATGAGAATAATGTTAAATTAATTAAAGCAGCTTATGTGTTTAGATTTTTTAAAAATTAATTCCATATTTGGAATCACTATGTCAAAATTATTTTAATAGATTAACTTATTTTTTGGATATTTTGAAAAATATGTACAGTAATTTTTATTTACCACAGTTAAAGGTTAATTAGGTAAATTAGTGTAACAAATAATAGGATAAAGATAATAAAATTTTCTTAACACATTTCAAAATCATATTTTATAAATAAAAGTCAACCAATATCACCTAAGGGTTGGAATTTATTCATTTAATATGCTTTTTCCCACAAAAGTGATGTAATTATAATTAAATCAAACGAAAGTGACAACGTGTCACTCTCTTATCTATTATAGGTATAATAATTTTAATATATTGATAAAATTGATAAAACATAGAACATAAATAAACTCCAGAATATAATGAAATTATATACATCATGTGTATTTATTAATAAATTTTAGATAATAAATATTTACCATAAATATTAACATAAGGGTGATACAATAATTATTTTATTAAGATAAATATCAAAAAAAATTATAAATAGTAAAATAAATATTGCATGAAAGAATTTATGCCATACATAAATTTTTTAGGTGCCTATAACATATAATAATACTATTAAATTCTTTTTTTTTTGAAGCTGTATCTATGTTTGGATTTTATTTAAATTCAATGAAATGAATATTGTTAAAATTGACACTATTAATTTTTTATTAAAATAAAATTATATTAAATTATTTACAAATCATAAAAATATTAAAAAATTAAAAAGTTGATTTAATAAGGTCTAAAATTAAATTTTGTTTTCAATTATGTGATATTGACACCATATTAGTAAACTTAATATCATCTTAATAACTAAAATGTTATTTCCTCAATTAAAATTAAAAGAGAGTAATTAAGGGTGAACTAAAAAGATAAGGTTTAAAAAAAGTTAGAAACATAAATAAAAAATTATTGGATGAGAATATTTCAAACATTATTCATCTTTTTCTCAAAATATATCTATTTGTAGATATTAGAATTCAAAAATTAATTTATAATAAAATTTTACTTCTAGACTCTCCTAAAGTGCACATCTTCCCTATTATAAAATGCCACCACATCTACCCACTTACTCGCACATATCATGACACTTGGCTCATCGAATTTATACTCAACTACGCTCAATAAATCCCTCCTTTCCTTCTATAGGCCATAAGTTTGGTATAAATCCATCATAAGGAGACCTTTTGTGCAAATCCAAAGAAGATAATTGAAAAGGAGGTAATTGTTTTATCACCTCTTTCAAAATACTTTTCTTCTTATACTTCCTCTTCTTATGTTACTTCCATACCAAAGTAATAAATCAATAATCCAAAACATTATTAGATATTATTATAATTATGGGAAAACCATATAACTCATTTTATCCATCCTACTAATAACAATATCACAATGTGTGCCTACGTACAACCTACCATCTCCACACCATGGTGTAATTGGTTATTCAACAATACTTAATTTGGATGGGTATAATGATGAGTATAATGGATTTAAATAAGTAATATAACATGTCCATTGTTCTTTATAATTAATATAACGTCCAATTCTATACCATTTAACCATTAATTGAACGATATCATCACTCACGCGTACGTACGGCCTACTGTCTTCACGATACGATGCAATTCATTCTACGCACTCTTCAACAATAAATGATTCAATACAATAAAGTAATTACTAAATACTATTTATATTATAATAATATCATTTTATTAATGATATAACTATAACCTAAAAAGTGTAAAATGAATTTTTCTAACAAAACATGCATAAGAACATAAAACAGTTAATATCCGAATAATTAGTGACAATGAAATGTTACTAACAAACAGATGATAATATGATCATATATGATATCATAAAAATTAATATGATTCTATAATAATTAAAAAACATTATTTAAATAATTATACAAGATGTATGGATATATAGGAAGCATATTGGACCTGAAGTAATGGATAATTGGTCAATATCATTTTTACTTGATATTGTTTAAACACAAGTATTTAATGGGGGTGTATTTATCATCCTTGTCCATTTTTCTAAAAAAAATAAATTTTTTTCTATTATTATATATATAATTATATTCAGTTTTATCTATTTCTTACTTTTAATACATGATTTGGAAGGAATCTTTCTTTTGTTTACCATATGAGGAACTTTTTGACTTTCTGAGAAAAAGTATGAGGATAAATTTTTCTTAACATACATGACATGGACATATTATTATGCTTTATTTCCATGAAGCTTACTCTAAAGGATTTCATGTTTATCTTCAACTAAATTCTTTTCATTTAAAATTTTATGTCTTTTTTTAGGAAAGAAATCATTTTGGAAGAATAAAGGACATTATACTCAATAATTAAGTTCAAGTGTTTTATGAAAAAAAATTCCATCTCATATGAAACTCTTTAAATAAGGTTATGTTTATATCCCTACTATTACTATGATTTTACTGTGTTAATGATGGAATGAAATTTTATAAGGATTATGTTATTATATAATGATGTTTAAGAAACCCATTTTATTTCATAGGTTTTGTTATGATGAAAATTTTTTCTTTTTATGGCACATGTAAGAATGATTAAATTATGAGTTGGGTGGGACCTATATCCCCCTCAAATGCATTGTGTAAATATTTATATCTCACAAGATATACATGACCATAATGAAAAGTAAATCTATTTTGGTAATACATGGCTTAAAGAAAAAGTATATCCAGTTCAGTAATACCGGACTGGAATGAGGAGTGTAATCTGTTCAGTAACAGACATAGTTGATTATGATAGTCTTGGATATGAGCCTTGGATAATATAAAAATGATTTTATATTATTATGTGTTTTTCAAAAGTTCATGTTTTATTCCAATTTTATTTTATCATTTTTAATGTTACTTTATGATTTATATCATACAAACTGCGAAGATTTATTTCATGACTCAAGATTTTCTATATTAAAAAGTTATGTTCATATTTTTACATTCATATGTTCATGAATTGTTTTCCTACCCTTACAAAGAATCTAGGCTCACCATCTCTAATGTTTATATTACATTTGTTATAAAGAAATCATTTACGTAGGAGTAATAAAGGGGAATATCTTTTGGGGTATATTGAATATCTCCCAAAAGTTAGAAGAATGTATTCTATGTTTCCAAAGGTACTAACCAATTATAGTAATCATGTCTGAATTTGTAAAATTTAATGAATATTTATCTAAAAAGATTTAATATTCATATAAATAATTCTTGTGATTTTATAGTTGGTATCATAGGAGTGGTTTAGTCAACCTTTAGAAATGTGGATGTGAAAACTTTAGTGAAATATCTGGAGATATTTCTAAGGTAATTTTTTAGGATATGTATAATTATAGGTTGCAACCATAGAACTATGGTAATGATCATGAATAACCTAGGATTAAACCTAAGATGTTAGAGATTTAAAATACACCCCCTTGATTATGTTGTTTTCCTATTATGATTTTTTCCTCTCAAACTATTCTTTTCTGGTTTTAGAAAATAGAGCGATCCCGAATGAACGGTGATAATGATCAATGCAATGGGAAATGAAATGATTGTCTTCCTAAACAAAAATTTTTTGTGGGGGATGGAATTCAAAATCTTTCCTCAATGATTACACATGTTATGAATCATTCTGGACATCCAAATGAGTAGTGAATGGAACAAAACTATATTGAGTCCTTCACGAGGCAACGTCTACCTTCTTTTACTAGGTCCTCTGGTCTAATTGTTGAAGAACAATGGATCAGTACAATTGAATAGATATTTTCCATCCTTTTCTATTGAAAATATGAAAAAAAATACTTTTTTATGTTTATCATTTAGAATGTGAAGAGGACCAGAGGTAGACTCTATTCAAGAATATGAGGCAATAAGATGAAATTGAGTCCATTGAATGATATTTGTTCAAGAATTTATTTTTCAATAAATAATTTCCTTTTATTATTTGAACAAAAAAGTAAAATGAATTCCTTGAGGTTAAGTATAAGTATGGGGAATCTGTTGGTACATACGATGAAAATCTTTCATGAATTCTATGTAATGCTTTTGGATTTATCAACCAACTTGATAGTAAGATTGATCAATTCTTCTGTGGCTTAAACCCAAGTGTGTGAGGGTCACTAGATATAAGATACATTAGTTTCTATGAAGATATTGTGCATTGTTCTATAAAGGTATAAATGGGAGTTAGTGTTATATATCAATCTCATGGATTTGATAATAAATGAAAGATGGATTTCAAAGGAAAATCTCAAAATAAAGGTGAAAAGAATATGATGGTTTCTTTATTCTCAATGTGTAGAAAGATGGATGGTGGATACTATCTTAAAGTGACTAGGAAATGTTTTATGTATGGAATAGAAGGTCATCGGGATGGTGAGTTATGAAGTAATGAGAAAAAGGAAGCTAATAATGTGAAGAGAGAAAAGGTTACAAAGAATTCACCACCCACACTTCAATTCTACATTTTCAAGGAAATGGGTCATTATGCTAACTAATTCCTTAATCCAAGGATGATCAATGATGACCGACATCAACAACCTCTTAAGGAAAAAAGTAAAATCACATGAAATAATTATTGGTGATGTTATGTATGAAAATGAAGTGGTGGAATGATTGAGTCTAATAATCCAAGCTTGACGTACATGGATATTTCATTAATTTTTTAGAAAATTTAATACATTAAACAAACAGATTCCCAAATACCATATTAGTTTAATTTATTTCAAAATCGGGAAACAGAAATCTTTGGTTAAAAAAATCTATATCATCAACTTATTTATCTATCATAACTAGAACCACTTCATGACACATCTTAATTAATATCCTTCTTCAAATCCTAAGGAAATGAAACATAAAATGGGTTGATATTAGAAGCTCAAAAAGGGTTAAAAGGGGTGTTATGTAAACATAGACAAGTGCATAATCGGTATGAGAACTAGATAATAACAATAGAATATAATTAGATGTATATTAATGTAAAACATGAATCATATGGAAAAGCTAAGATCATAATATATAAGATCAAAATTGTAACACAAAACATGAGATTGTGGCACACACATAAACTTATAACATGGGGAACATGTATAAATAGTAATAGGTTTACTCTATAAATTAAGGACATGAAATCAAGCCATTGCATAAATATATGGACATAGAAAATCTGGCTCACTCATAAAATTATGGACATGAAAACTAGGTCCATGAGTAGAATTTTGAACATGAAATTAGGTTCACACATAATATACATACCTCATGAGTTATACATCCTTACCAAATACACTAGAGAGAGATATAGGTCCCACCCATCTCATAATGAAATCATATATAAGTTTTCCACAAAAACATAAATCATTTAACATAGCATAACACAACGAATAAAACGGGTTTTTTGAACATCATTTCATCATAACATTATCTAGAAAAAATTTATTTCAAAAATATCATAAAATAACTAAACCATAAGAATAATACGGAATATATACTTGAAATATATCATTATTATATAATGTCTTCTTAGATGTAAAATAATTTTTTAAAAAAATTTGAAATTTATTCTTGAGGAAAATATCCTTTCTTCTTTAAAAACATTTCAATTCTTCAAAATTCTTTTCAATTTTACAAGAATAGAAATTTCTTTGAAAATAACCGTGAAATGTTGTAAGGGATGATTACTGAAAATAAGGCATCATGAAATCATAAAATTTTGTTCCTTTTGTATAAGTTAAAATAAAACTTTCTTCTTGAACTTTTTTCATAATTGAAAAAATGTACCTCATTTGGAAAATGAAATAAATACTACTTTCAAGACGTTTTAAAAAAATTCTAATATGGGTAATAATAAATTTAAATAATTTTAGATAATATTTTGAATTACATTTTAAAAAACATGGACATGGACGATAAGAATTTCCCAGTAGATACTTACCCATATAATGTAAAAAATTATTTATATATAATATATATTTAGTATTTAAATATATATAATAGATAGATAAACTTAATGGAATACACCATTCATGGAGATAGTAGATCGTATGGAATATTGTTTCCATTTTCGTATTGAATTGAATTGAAGAAAGTAAATGGAATATATATATATAATTATATTATAATTATTATTTCACAAATTTGATGCTTATTTATTATATATACTCTATAAACATTCTTGAATGGTTAATGTGGAAAATAAATCTCATCACATCTTGGATATGGTAAGTCATACGTATGCACGAGGGATGGTATCGTTCCCTTAATGGTTAGATCATATCAAATTGGATGTTATATTAATTATAAATAATTATTATAATCTCATATTAAATATTTAAATATTTTATATTCGTCGTTATACACATAGAAATAAATTATAGATGAAAAATAGTTTACAGCATAGCATGGTGACGATATGTCGTACGTACACACGCATGGTGATTTAATTTCGCATAGGATGGACAGAAGGTGGAACAAGGTTGTTTCATAATTATAATATCATATCATTATATTATTGATACTGATTTTTTTACTTTATAATGAAACAACTAATGAAGATAAAGTATAAGAAGAAAGAATTTTTAACGAATCAGTAGAAGAGATATCCTCTTCCTCGACGTTCTTCCTCTAAATCTCCCCTTGAAGGCACTAGATTTTTTCTTTTGAGAAGAAGGAATCCTATATAATGTGAATAAACAATTATATAAGAGAACATTTCAGGGGATTTCCATGGTTTAAGGCTCAAATTTAAGTTAAGATTTGAGGGAGGAGGTATCCTTTTATAATTGAGGTGAGGGGTACCCATTTAAATTCTTAAGATATTATATTAATAAAAATAATGTTTTTAATCCTAATGGATGAAACATGAGATATGTAAAATATAATATGGGGAAATTTATAAATACTCTCATCCAATAACTTTTATACATGTATTTTATTTTATTTTAAACCTTGTTGTTTCAGTTTACCCTTAATTATTCTTTTTTAATTTAAATTGTTGTAACAACATTTTAATTATTAAACGACAATTAATTTTTTATATATGGGGTTAATTTCAAATAATAGGAGACTTAATGAAATTTTAGACATTATCATAGTCACTTTATGGTCTTAAATTGTTTTATTATTATTAAATAATTTAAAAAATTACAATTCTCATAAAACATCCATTATGTCAATTTTTGCACTATTCATTTCATTGAATTTAAATAAAATACAAAAAATAGATATAAATTAGAACTAAATCATTTAATAATCTTATAACATACCATATTATCCTTGATAAATCAAGGATGGCATATAATATTTCATCAAATATTTATTTTAATATTTATAATTTCATTTATTTGATATTTCCCTTCATAAAATAATTATTGTATCACTATTGTATCAATATTTATGGTAATTATTTAATCTCTAAAAATTATAACAAAATTTATGGGATTTATATAATTTCATTAGATTTATGAATACTAATTATTTCCATAGTTTCATAATTATTATCACTATATTAAAATTATTATACTTATAAGAGATAATATGGTGACTTGTTTTCACTTTCTTTTGTTTAAATAATAATTATAACACTTTCCTAGATGAAAGCCCATTAAATGAATCAATTTTGATCAATAGGTTTCAATAGTTTAGTTTTATTCATAAAAAATGACTTCTTAATGTTTTAGGGTAATTTTGGAGTCCTTGTCCTATTTTTTCTCAACTTAATTTATCAGATTTTCCATTAATTATGGTAAAAAATCAAGATAGTTACTATTCATCATGTCCAAAAATAAAATGACACAATTTAAATAAATTTTACCTGATAATTCCAAATATTTAATCCATTTTTACAAATTCCAATCACATAATTTTATGTAAATATTTTTTAATTAATCATGTTGTTTAAAAAATGGGTTTTAAAAGCTACAACATTGCAAAAGATTAGAGTGTTTTTTCATCTGCATTCAATGTATAATTAATGGTTATGATATAAATTATATTGAATGATAAAAAATATTTACTTTAAAATTTAAAATAATTAAATATTATAATTTAATCATAAAAATTACTTGGATAAAAAACATTTGTTTTCAATTAAAATTTAGAGAATTTTTTCACTTCATCAATACTTGAAGGTTATGAGAAAAATATCAAAAAAATCATCCAAATTAATTTTTATATCCCTATTCAAAATAAAATTTTTGTGTAGTTAAATATAATATATAAATGTTTCAAAAACTATCTTTAAAATTGTACTCCATCAAAAGGTGACAAAACTGCATTTTTTTGCAAAATAATTATTTTATCAAAAAAATTAAATTTTTTTGTTATATCATGTCTAGAAAACATACAAGACAAATTTTAAACATTTGATTGAATATATAAGCCATATATTAAATTAATAAAATCAATCATGGGAGATTTCAATATTTAATTTCATTTAGATTAATATTATTCATAACTTCAATTATAATGTCTCGGTTCTTATGTAACATAATAATATTTAGTTATTCACTTATGCTCTTTCTTGTGTGAAATTAATTCTATCAAAAGAACTTAAAATTGTGTGTAACAAAATCCAAGCATAATTTCTCATATATATCAAGCTGAGCTAGTGTTTCATATAGCGCAAGCTAATCCCTATATAGCATAGAGCACACAAAATCAATGAAATAAAAAAGCTCTATATCAGAAAAATATTGGAGTATTACATTAAACCCCCTTAAAATTTATTTTACCTAGAAAATTGTTAATGTTTTAAAATGTTTACTACATGAAATTTTCATTCATAGAGATCGATATTGTAAAAAATAATACTAAAACTACATTTTGAAAGTGAAATTTGGAAACATAACGGTTACCCAACGCAACTCATCACAGGGTGTGAACATAATAAAACATGAGTGGGTAGAAAAAATATGTTTATAGAAGAAAATATATGACCATCATGTTTTGATGGAGGGTGATAGAGAACAATATTAGGAAAATGTTAACAATCAGAAACCCATAAATTTCTGTTGATTTAAAGGACCATATTGTTCATTGGATAAGAAGGTTATAGGGTAACATTTTTGGTATTCAAGATCCTTTTCCTAAAGTTGAGGAATATGAGGAGAAATAAATACTTGATTTTAGTAAAATCTCATCATTGGCCATTCTTTGAATCATTTCCAATTCATCTCTTATTTTAAAAAAAAATGTTGAATTTTTCATTCCTGAAGTGTTAGGAGATCATGTGATCCATAAATTGAATGATAGGTCATTCCATATATCATTATCACAAAAAACAAATGTTAGCAAAAGTTATCAAATATGCATAAATCCACCTATGGTGATATAATACATTAATCTAATAAACTTCAACCATAGTATACCATCTATAAA
Organism: Viscum album; assembly: GCA_963277665.1. Taxonomy (NCBI): domain Eukaryota; kingdom Viridiplantae; phylum Streptophyta; class Magnoliopsida; order Santalales; family Viscaceae; genus Viscum; species Viscum album. Next base: position 732,646,716 of record OY728141.1, read on the forward strand.
TTGATAAACTTACAGTCCATCCAAAAACTAAATATCTAAAACATCAGAATGATGTGAAATAAATTGGTTTATCATTAATCCCCCATATATAATAAGGTATCTCTTGTAGGTCACATAACAAAAATGTGAATGCCTTAATCATGAATTATCTTGATTCATGATAAAAAAATGAATTACTATATAACCATTTTGAAAATATGCATGTTTCATTATTGAAAAACTTATTGGATATATTATTTATATCCCAAAAAGACATGTACTCCATACATGATAGCATAACCCTATTGTTAACAACTCCATAATTAGTTCCCAAGAAACTATCATCCTCCAATTAACTTATTCAAGTCCGGAATATCTTTATCCAAATATCATTATCTTAACATAAGGGGCATATTAAGGGTTATCTTTCCATAAATCATGTGTTCTCTATGTATATCAACTTACCATTAAATCACTTTTTTTACCTCCTTAGAATAATTCAAAATATCTTTTCCAATCCTTAATTAAAAAATTGTATTGAAAACATTTATTTATTTCATTATTCATAAAACATAATCTTTTAATTCAAAAACATATACACATCTATAATCTAACTTTATTCTCATACCATTACTCAGGATCCATCATCTTCATCTTTCCTAGAATATGGATCATGTCATAAGGATTCTAATCCTCAATATTCATAGATTTAATGTAAAAAATACTGTAAGAATATCACATACATTTCACATGTCATTTAGAATATCTTTATCCTAAGTAGTATAACCAATACTCATACCATCGTCATGATTCTCATGATGGTATTTCTTAAGAAATTAATCTACAAAATTACCGTACCTTCCACATGTGAATCATTTAATGTTCAACTATATTCTATATAGTTCGGGCTATTGACTATTCCCATAAATAAGTATGTGATAAATACATATCAGAGATTAGAATTACATAAGTAAGGAAAATTACATTTAATATTTTAATATATGACATATTTGGTTTAACCCCATTTTAGTCATGATTATCACAAAAACCCTAGGATTGTATCATATACTTGACTTTTTCTTAGTAAATCCATAGACATATCCTTAGAAATTTCTCAAGGGATCTCACTAATGTTTTCTTATCTTAGTTTCTAGAGGTTGTCTGTACCTTCGCTCTGATACCTACTCTAACAATACATTCTTTATGTACATGGATATTACATTAAATTTGTAGAATAGATATTAAATTATACAAACTGATGCCAAAAGGCCATATTATTTTAGTGTCTTTTAAAAATGAGAAACATAAATAACTGGTTCATAAAAATATACATCATCTCTTGCTTTATCCTTAATTAACTAGAACCCTTTTGACCCATCTTTCTTAATATCCTTCTTCAAATCCTTGGGAAAAGAAACCTAAAAATGGGTGAGATTGGATTCATGTTGAGGGTTAATAGGGGTTTAATGTAAACATAAACATGAGAATAAAGGTATGAGAACATGATCATAACATTAAAAGATCATTCCTTGCATATAAATGGAAAACATGAATCCTTAGGAAAATAAAATATCATAACACATATGATCATAACTATAACATAAGACATGAAATTTGGGCATACAAAAAAATTATAACATTGTGAACTTGTGTAAATAGTATGAAGTTCACTCATTAAATTAAGGGAAATAAATCAGGCCCTTGTATAAACATATGGACATGGAAACCAGGTGTACTCATAAAATTATGGATATCAAAACTAAGTCCGTGCAAAGAATTGTGAACCTGGAATCTGGTTCACACTTAACATACATACCTCATGAGTTATACATCTTAACCCAAAGAACTTGAGGGAGATATAGGTATATACAATCTCACAATTAAATCATATATATGTGTTCCAAAAAAATATAAATCATTCAGCATATCATAACACAAGGAATAAAATAGGTTTCTTAAACATTATTTCATCATAACATTATCTAGGAAATCAAATGGGTTTCATAAATTTCATAAAAATAATAAAACCATATAAATAACATGGATAGTACAATTGAAACATATCTTCATTCAATAATGTCATTTTAGATGTAAAATAATTAAAAGAAACACTTGAAATTGATTCTTGAGGAAAATAACATTTCCTCTTCAAAAAAATCTCATTTATTTAAAACACCACACACTTTTAAAAGAAAAAAATTTATTTGGAAATAACCTCGAACACTTTTAAGGTATTATTAATGAAAACAAGGTATCGTGAAAGTCTAAAAACGTGTTCCTTCCATTTAAGTAAAAACAAAACATTCTTCTCATACTTTTTTCATAAAAGTCAAAATGTACCTCATTTGAAAAATAAAAGAATGATTTCTTTCAAAACGTTTTTATGATGTTAAATAGGGGTAAAAATGACTTTAAAAAATTTTAAATGATATTTAGAATTACATTTTAAGAAACATAGAGATGGATGATAAGGTTGTCCTAGTAGATACTTACGTATAATAAATCTCAAGTAAAAATGAGATTACAGAATTAACCCTTACCTTAGGTCCAATTTCTTATATATGTGATTGAGTCTCCTGTATAGTGGTTTTAAACATATAATTAAAATTTAACATAACCATAATAAAATTTTTTATATCATGTATGAATTAATTATTCCATTATACTATCCATCCATTTAACAATTCCATGTTAAAGAAATGTTTTGAGTAATAATCACATTATTTATTGAACATGTTTTGAATTTTTATTATTGATATTATTACATAGATCATGATTTAATTAATTATATAATGTAAGACACGATTTATATATCATATATATTCCGTATATAAATATATATAATAGATAGATAAATGAAATGGAATACACCGTTGATGGAGACGGTAGGTAGTATATGTGCATGAACATTGTTTCGATTTTCTTATTGAATTGAATGGGAGAACGTAAATAGAATAGAGTAGAAATATTATTTCATATATTTCATGATTATTTTTTATATAATTTGTAATCTTTATTTATTTTTTAACTTGGAAAATGAATCTTATCATGTTTTGGAGATTATAAGTCTTACGTATGCATGACCGCCGACATCATCCCCTTAATGGTTAGATGGTATACAATATGATGTTATATTAATTGTATATAATTATTATCATATCATATTAAATATTTAAATCATTTATATTCATCATTATACCCATCAAAATAAATTATAGATGAAAAATAGTTTATATCACGACGTGGAGACAGTAAGTCTTACGTACACCCACGTGGTGACATTGTTTTTATAGGGTGGAAAAAAGGTGGAATAAGGTTGTTTCAAAATTATAATAACATATAAGTATATCATTGATAATTATTTTATTACTTTATAATTTACTAATTATTGAATAGGAAGTAGAAGAAGAAATAAGTCTGAAAGAATCAGTAAAAGAGATTACTTCTTCCTCGATGTGATTCCTCTAAATATCATATTAAAGGCACTAGAGTTGGTCTTTTGAGAATAAAAGAAACCATATAATGTTACTAAGGATGTTTATAATGTAAAATGGTAGGATATGACCGATATTGGAGGCTAAAATTTAAGTAAAGATGTTAGGGAGGAGGTTCCCTTTTATAATTGAGGAGAGGGGTGCCCTTTGTAATTCTTAAAATATAAAATTAATAAAATTAAAATTTTAATTTAAATAGATCCGAACAGAGATATGAATATGAAAAGATGATTAAATTTATAAATACTATCATCTAATAATATTTAGACAGGTATTTTTCTATACTAAACCTTATTGTTTTGGTATACCCTTAATTATTCTTTTTAAATTATAATTTTGGTAAGATTTTAATTAATTAATGTATATTAATATTACTTATATATGGTCTATTTCCCATTTGTGGACACTTAATGAGCCTTTAGACCATATCATATTCACCTTTTGACTTTAAAATATTTTTAGTATTTTTAAATAATTTAAAAAATTACTATTTTCATAAAACATCAATAATGCCAATTTTTACACTATTCATTTAATCTAATTTAAATTATATCCAAAAGGAGATATAACATAAAAAACATTTAATTGTCTTATTTCATGTCATATTCACCTTTAAAAATAGTGTATGACATAAATTTTTTCATATAATATTTATTTTAATATTTATAATATAATTTATTTGACATTTATCTTAATAAAATAATTATTGTTTCAATGTTGTATCAATATTTATGGTAATTATTTAATCTATAATGATAATAAATAAATTCACATAATGTAGATAATTTTATTATATTTTAAAATAATACTTAATTCTTTATTTTCATCATGTTTATCACATCATTAAAAATATTATACTTATAAGAAATAAGAGAGTGACATTTTGTCAATTTATTTTGTTTAAATAATAATTACATCACTTTTGTGGGAAAATATGTATTAAAAGAATAATCATTAACCTTAGGTGTTACGTTTTGACTTTTATTAATCTGATAGGTTTTTTTCGGGTGTTAGGGTAATTTTTGTGTCTTTACCATAATCTTTGTCACTTTGTTTTTCCTAATTTACTTTTAACTATGGTAAATAAAAAAATACAGAAGTTACTATTAATCATGTCCAAATATAGAAGGTACCTATTTAAATAATTTGGACCTAATAATTCAAAATATTAAATACATTTTTAAAATTTCATAACATATGTGTTTTTGTAAACAATTTAAAATTAATCCCATTGTCAGAAAAACGGGTTTTAAAAGCTAAAACCTTGCAAAAGATCGATTTTTTTCTTTTAAAATAAATCTAAAACTAATGAAAATAAAATAAATTATATTTTAAGAGAAAAATACATTATATTTAAACTTTAAAATAATTAAATATTATAGGTTATCCATATAAATAAATTAATTGAAAAAATTCATTATCAATTAAAATTTAGAGTGTTTTTACAATTCATCAAAACATGAAAGTTATCAAAAAAATATCAAATATTCATCCAAAATAAAATTTTATCTCCTTATTTCAAAAAAAATATTATTATTTTAAATAGAAAATATAAATGTTTCAAAAACTATATTTAAAAAGGGTGCACCATCAAACGAAGTAAAACCAGTATTTTTTTGAAAAATACTTCTTTTATCTGAAAAATAGAGTTTTTTGTTATATCATATCTAGAAAACATATAATATGAATTTTAAACATTAGATATTATATATTACACATATATTGCACTATTAAAATCCATAAAGAGTGATTTCATTAGTTTATTTTCATTTAAATTAATATTATTCACAACATCCATTATAATGAATACGTTCTTAGGTAACATCATAATATTTGGTTATTCACTTAAACAACATATTTTGTGAAATGAATTATATAAAAAGAACTTAAAATAGTTTGTAACAAAATCCAAGCATAATGTTGCATATATCGCAAGCTGAGCCAGTGCTGCATATAGAAAAAGGTAATCATGGTGTAGTGTATAAAACATGATATCAAAGAAATAAAAAACTATATCTCATAAAAATCTTGGGCTGTTAAAATTGAGTGTTTATGTAATGGGATTCTAGAATAATTCTATAGAATTTCATTAATATTATTTTGTAATAATGATATATCTATTTTGTGGTCCACTGCGGATTTCAACATCTATTTGAAAGTATATGCTGAGTGGTACTGGTAACCATGAAAATTGATTGTGGTAATAAGGTTGTGTTTTTTAAAAACACATGATTTAGGGAAGGATGGCCCTTAATATGAACATGATGTTGAGATAATTTTATTTTTATAAATTTATGTTCGATAAGAATACATAAATTAGATAATATTAGTAACCTTAGAAATAGTTAAGGATTTATTAACATATGGGTTATACTAACGTGGATGAATATTATAAGATTTTTGGAATTAAGAATTAGAAAACTTGAATTTTTTTATCAAGGATGTCTGATAATTCAAGTTGTTACCATGAAACAAGAGAAAACATGATTAAAAAATTCACATTTTTGGAATGTGACAACCAATAACTACCTTATGTGCGTGGGAGATAAATTTTAAACAGCTTTACTTCACTTATATTTAATGTTTTCGATTTTTATCTTTCAAAAAGATTGCAAGGTTGCCAATTTATGGAATGGTTATGTTAAACTCCAATTGATGTTTGTTAGATTAATGTATTATCTCACTATAGGTGGAATTATGAATATTTGATAACTCGTGTTAATGTTTTTGTGGAGACAGATGGAATGACCTATCATTCTATTTATAGATTTCAAGATCTAATAACACATCAGAAATGAAAAATTCAACATCATTTATTTGAATAAGAAATGATTTGTATATTTTTTACGGCATGAAAAACAGTGAGATTATACCGAAATAAAGTTTTTATTTCTTCTCATAAAAAATTATTCAACATTAGTAAAAGAATCATGAAACAAAAAATATTAATCTAGTACCTTTTTATCCGATTAATCAGATAGTCCATTAAATCATAAAAAATTTATGGATTTCTAATTGTTAACTTTCTCCAAAACATGTTCTCTATCACTCTCCATCAGAACTTTATGGTTATATTTTTATTCTGTATCCGTGTTTTCACATCCCATGTATTTTTTTTTCTATATGGAAACCAAATGATGAGTTACATTGGGAAACCGTTATGTGTTTAACTTTCCTTTTTAAAATGATGTTTTAGTATTCCTTCTTATGATGTGGGTTTATATGGATGAAACATTCAAGTAGTAATACTTTTATAACCCCAATTAATTTAGAGGGGAAAATCATTTTATGGTGGGTAGAATGTAACACCCCCTAGATTTTATGTGATATATTCTTTTTAATTTTTATAATATGTTCTGTTGTATTCTACACCAAGATTAGATTCTTCTATAAAAAACACTATATTGTCTTGTAGTATACACAAAACGTTTTTTGTATTGGGTTACACACAATTTAATTTTTATACAGAAGTCATTTCATGCAAGACTGAGTACAAGTGATAACTAAATATTACATCCTAGTCAATATAATGTCGGTTATGAATAATATTAACATCCATCAAAGAAAATATTTAAATGAAAATAAGTGAGTCTATAAAATGATAAAGTCACTCTTTATGGATTCAATATAATATTTTAATTTCATATTTTATGATTTCTAGATGTGATATAAGAATAAATTCAATTTTTTCAGATAAATGAAGTATTTTTAAAAAAATGCATTATTTCAACCTTTTTATAGTGCACCCATATTAAATTTAGTTTTTAACACTTTTATTTATGATATTTAACAATAAAAACTTCTTCAGAAGAAGAAGGATCAAAATATTCACTTTGGTTGAATTTTTGATATATTTTAGATAAGTTTAAAATTCTTGATGAACAGAAAAAGTATACTAAATTTTAATAGAAAACAACTTTTTTCATTGAAATAATTTATGTTATTAAATTATATTATTTAATAGTTTAAAAGTTTAAATATAATATATTTTTTCATTAAATATAATTTATTTCGTTATAATTAATTTTAAATTTATTTTAGATATTAAAATATTTCAATATTTTACAATCTTTTACCTTTTAAAAAAACTCGTTCTCTCTTTCCGTCAACAGAAATAATTATTAATTTATTACTGCAACATCTGTGTTTTGTATTTTGAAAAAATGGATTCCATATTTGAAATCAATTTGTCTAAATTATATTAATATGTTACTTTTATTTTTTGGATATTATGAATATCAACTACTATAATTTTTATTTACCGCAGTTAATGGTAAATCGAGTAAATCTGGGTATCAAACAATATGATACATATAATAAAATTACCCTAACACCTGTAAAAATACTATTGGATGAATGAGAGTCTACCAATATCACCTAAGTTTGTAATTTATTCATTTAATGGAATTATTTTCCATGGAAGTGATGTATTTATAATTAAATCAAAAGACAGTGACAACAAGTCACTCTATTAGCTATTATAAGTATAATAATTTTACATTAATGATAATCTTGATAAAACATAAAAAATAAATAATATATTGAAATATAATTAAATTATATACATCATTTTAATTTATTTATTTATTTAGATATTAAATAATTATGATAAATATTGACACAATATTGATACAATAATAATTTTATGAAGAGAAATATCAAATAAATGTTATTAAAAATAGTAAAATAAATATTGTTTGAAAAAATTTATGTCACAATAAAATTTATAGATTAATATTACATGTTATAATACTATTAAATTCTTTGGTTTGAAGTTATATCTTTTTTTAATTTAATTTATATTCAATGAAATGAATAGTGTAAAAATTGACACTATTGATATTTTATTAAAATAATATTTTATTAAATTATTTAAAATTAATAAAAAAAATTAAATTTACAAATTGGTTTTAATAAGATATAAAATTCAATAAATTTACCATATTATGGTAAATTTACCTCATATATGTAAACTTAATATCCTTTTAATAATTAATATGTTGTTACCGAAATTAATATTTAAAGAGGGTAATTAAGGATAAAGTGAAAAGGTAATGTTTAAAATAAAATGAATACATGTATAAAAATTATTGAATGAGATTATTCGGAAATATCCTAATTTATTACTTTAAATATATCACTTTTTAGTAATTATAATTCTAAATTTAATTTATAATAACATAATATTTCAATACATTCCCAAAGTGCCCCTCCTCCCTCTTATAAAAGGTCACCACATCTACCCACTTCCTCAAACATCTAATGACCCTTGGCTCATCCAAATTTTACTGAAATAAGTTTCAAACATATCTCCCATACTTCTATAGTCCACACATTGTGATGAAATCCATCTTAAGTATACCTTTAGTGCAGACCAAAAGGGTATACTCAAAAAAAGAGGTAATTGTTTTAACACCTCTAACAAAATTCTATACTTCTTCTACTTCCTAATCTTATGTTTTTTACAAAATAAATTAATAACTATTGTATCTTATATATGATGATATGTCATTATAATTATGGTACAACCTTATACCTTCTTTTATCTATCCTACGAATAATAATGTCACCATGTGTCTCTACATACAGCTTACCATCTCCACATCGTGGTGTAATTTGTTATTCAACAATACATAATTTGGAAGGTTATAATGATGAGTAAAATGGATATAAATAATTAATATAAGATTATAATTATTCTATATAATTAATATACCATCCAATTCTATACCATTTAACAATTAAATGAATGATATTGTCACTCATGTGTACGTACAGCCTACCATCTCCACGATGCAATGCGATTAATTCTACATAATATTTATTAAACTACAATTCTATACATGAATGAAATGATTAAATTGGATATATATTATAATAATATCATTCTATAAATGATATAACTATATAATAATAAGTGGAACATGAACTTATCTGATAAAACGTGCATAAGAACATAAAGTGGTTAATATCTGAATAACGAGTATGGATGAAATGTTACTAACTGACAGATTAAATATGACCATTTATGATATCATATAAATGACTATGATTCAATAATAATTCAGTAAAAATATTTAAATCATTACCCAGAATGTTTTGAAAACATATGAAGGATATTGGATCTAAGGTAAGGGATAATTTGGTAATCACATTTTTATATGAGATTATTTATACGTAAGTATTTACTGGTGGTATATTTGTCATCCATGTCCATTTTATCTAAAAATGTTTTCATAAAATTTTTACTTTTCTTATATTTATGTTTAATGTCATTTTACACCTTTTTTAATTTTACTACATGGTTTGGCAGGGATATTTCTTTTGTTTACCATATAAGGTACTTTTTGAATTTTTTAGAAAATGTTCAAGGAGAATGTGTTTTTAACTTATATGGTATGGTTGGATTTTTACACCTTATTTCCATGAATCATCCTCAACAGAATTTCAGGATTATTTTCTTCTAAATTCTTTTATTTTAATGTTTTATGACATTTTCAAAAAAGAATTTTTTTTAAGAAGAAAGGATATTATACCCATGAATTAAGTTCTAGTGTTTTATAAAATTTATTTTCCATCTAAGATCATGATCTTTAAATAGTGTTATTTATATATCCCTATTATTACAATGATTTTATTGTGTTAATGATGGAATGAAAATTTACGTGGATTATTTTATGATGGAATGATATTTAAGAAACCCATTTTATTTCTTGGGTGATGCTATGATAAATGATTTATTTTTTGTCGAACATTTAAAAATGATTTCATTATAAGATAGGTGAGACCTATATCTCTATAAAATACATTGGGTAAAGGTTTATATCTCATGATATATACATTACTGAAATTAAAATCAAAACTTTTTTAGTAATACAAGGATGAAACAACATGTATTTCCAGTTTAGTAATGTAGGGCAGTAACGAGGTGTGATCTCAGTTCAGTAATGGACTTAGTCTGTTATGATGGTCTTCTCTATGAGGCATAGCTAATATGGAATTGATTTTTTATTCATATATGGTTTCCAAAAGATCATGTTTTATGCCAATTCTAGGTTATCATAGTTTGTGTTCTTTTATTATTTATTCCTTATGAACTACTAATATTTATTTCTTGACTTATGATGTTGATATTAAAAAGTTATGTTCATGTTTTTATATTCATAAGGTCATATATTGTTTTCTTACCCTTGCAGAGCATCTATTATAATCCTTTCTTTTGTTTCCATTCATCGGGTTATAATTAAATCATTTAATTAAGAGTACTAAAGGGGAAAATATTTATGGGACATGTTGAAAATATTTCACAAGATATATGACTGTATTTGAAGTTTCCATATGTACTAAATTATTATGGTCCTTCGGTGTGAATTTTTTAAATGTAATGAATATTCATCTAAAACTATTTAATATTCATATATCTCATTCTTGGGTCATTATAACCGCACATATATCCAACTCACAATGTGGAAAGTATGTCTCATAGTGCGTTTGTTCAATATAAAAGTGTGATTTTTTTTATAAAATGCATCTCATATACAAAATAGAGAAAAAATTCAAATGGTTATCAAACTTTAGTACAATGATCAATAATTAATTTGTTATATATAAGAATTTACCTTATGTCAATATTATATATGATGTAAATGTTATGAATAAAAGTGTGTATTTTTAATATTATTGTGTCATTTTAGTTTAAAACATGCATCAAATTATCAAAACCAAGTAAATAGGATTCAATTTTTTAAAAAAATTTGAAAACTATCCGTAGTCTATTTGTGATGTGTATGATTTTTCCACAAATTAATTTGATGTCTTATGGGGTTGTTATGACTGTATATAATGACTCAACCATAGAAATTACAAAATGTTATGTTATAAGTTGGGAATTCATTCTCTTACATTTGGGGAACTTTTTTGGTTTAGATTCTAATTTAATTAATCCATAAGTCATACATAACGAAACCATACAATAAAAAGTGGACACTTCCGATTAGTATCATTTTTCCCATAGTATAAAACATTTAAAGTAAATCATGATTTCTTTTTGAAGAAAATATATATAACATTAAACTTGATCTCTTCCTTTCCCTTACCCATCCTTAAATCATACTAAAATCAATTAAAAACGTAATATTAACAAAAAATATAAGTAAGGGATACAAAAATATGGAAGAACATAGTCCAGTGAAAACATGAAAACTCATATAACATTTACCCCTAACTTCAATGTTTTTTAGTGTATGGAAAAATTTTAACATGAAAATAAAACACACATTTTTCAAAAAAATTTATTAAAACCCAATCCAAGAAATTAGAACATATTTTTGGTTAATTAGACCATCATATTTATAAAAAAAATTAATTGAAAACGGAATATATCCAAATTCCAAATATTTCATTACCTAATGCATTGGAGATATATAATGGAGATCTATCTTTGTATAACCTATATTTGTCTCTTCAATTTCTCATGATCTATAATGGAGATGAAAAAATTGTATAAGCAATTAAAAGCTCACTCATGGGCTATAATGGGGCTCAACCCATAGTATGAGCTACATCAGACACACCCATTTTATATAATGCTCATGTACCATATCATGAAAACTCATTTATCACAAAACACTCTAAAAAATATTTTCAACCCATATAAAAACACTTTCAGATGAAAATACCCTTTAATTTAAAAAACCATTTTCAATAATTAGATAGCCAAAAAAATATAAAGATGGATTTTCATCAATGAAAAAATAAAAAATCCCAAAAAAACTTATATATTATATAATGTCTACTATGATAGAAAAGTTAACGTCGCTATGTATATTAATAATAGAACTTTCATTTTTTATTTTGTCAAATATTTTTGTATATAACACATAAAAATGTTTGTTTTTAATACTATTGAAATAAATTAAAGTGTGAAAAAAATTTATTTATAAATATTTTATGTCTATATAAAAACATTAATAGAATTATCTTGAAAACGTGGGCATTGAAGAGAAATAGTTTGAAAGAATCCATTAATGGAAGACTATTTTTAAAAGAAACTTCATTATCACATGGGAAACTATAATGACCCAGCCTTAAACCTTACTTAATCTTGAGTTATTACAAGATTACACATTGATGATCTTTTCAGGTTTAGAGTTTTAGAGAATTAGATCATAAAACTTGCATTACATTCCACGTAAAAACAAAGTGGTTACAAATAGATAGTATTCTTCTTTCCCATCAATGGAAACATATTTAAAATAAAACATGGATTCTTTCTTGACACTTCCTTGACACTATCATCATATCATGTACCTTTCCTTTGACCTGTGAAAAACATTTTAAAAAAACTTGGGATGAGAATAAAAATCTCATAAGGGATATAAAAATATGGAAAGGAAACCTGGGTACATATATACATAAGAATGAAATCATAGTTTACCCATAAAACATAAGCAATTTAACATACCTCATCAAATAATGAATAAATCATAGAAATCATAAGACATAAAGGTAACTTGAGGCATTCATAACATTCTTACGTAGGGAGTAACCCTCTTGGTTACGTTTGGAATACCCATCACAGTATATTCCCTAAATCTCTTCGGAGAAACCTTAACATTTCACTCCTTTGTGTTACCCAATGCATTGGAGAGCTATATCGGGCTCACCCACCCTTAGTTTATCACGGAACCACCCGTATTCATAATAATTCCCAAGAACCACAACATAATTGTTTGACATAAAACATGCATAAAGGAAACATAACATTTCAACCTTTCAATCGCAAGATATCAATACAACAGATTGATATAAAAACATTATGAAAACCATTTTCAATACCAAAATAAATGAAAATTATAACATGGTATTTATTTTTCTTTTAAAAAGAAGGTATGGCTTGTAGAGGAAGCCGAAACTAAAATAATGGTCACGGCGGCGGAGAAGTCGTTGTCGCCGCATACGTACGACAAAAACATTCCCTTTTGTCGTTTAGTAAAACGATTCATATAAAAAATATTCCTTTTGGATAAACGTAAAAGTAAAAGGGTTTTATACACCGTATAAAAGAAGTTTGTGTATAAAACAAAATATGCCTCAATGAAAGGAGATTGAGACGAAGTCCCATACCTCAGGTCCGACTTGACTCGATCGTACTTTAATGTCCTAAATAATAAACTTGAGTTAATTTCTACTTTCTTAAGAACCTATTTCAAGTTCATTATTCATTTTATATCACTTATTACCATTTCATGAACACTATGTAATTATTTAAGTAAATAACGGTCATTTTAACGATCATTGGTACTTGAGTAAAAAACAAACCATTTATAATTACAAGTTATTCATGTATCCATTATATCCATAATGGTATTCATGATTTATATATCATATATTTCATATATATCCATTACATGAATGCATTTATAATATTACATAATCATTTAGAGGTAAGAAATGAAATGCACCGTTCATGGAGACGGTAAGCCGTACGTACGCATGAACGCTACTTTCATTTCTATTTTGTATTTTATAGAATGGAATCATATTTATATAAAGGTATATTATAATTCCAGTATAATATCATATATAATATCATAGTTCCATCCTTTATACGTCCCACATATGGTATTTAACGAATCAACTCACTTTGAGGGGGTGTAGTCCGCACTTCCTTAAATGAAGATATCGCGTTTACCCATAATGGAAACCATAAAGGTATACCCAAAATGAAAAATACAGAAGCTTAAGGAAAACATAAACATATTATATATCATATATAAAAATAATTACATCTTAATGGCCACCTTTGAAGGTGTTAAAATAATGTTGAACAATCATCGTTTCGGGGGGCATAAATTCTCCATCCATGGAAATAGTATGTTCGTTAACCATTAGATGTAGGTGGGTGTAAGTGTAGCTCGAATCCTTATTATAAAAACATCCTAGTATATTTAGTATACTTTATTTGTTACAAAAGAAAGGAATAAAAATAGTTTAGGGGGTTGGAGAAGCAAAATAAAACAAAAGGACTCAAAAGAAGACATTACCTTAAAATCGGGTAACTGCCTTTAGATTGAGCTCAAAGGCTTCCTGGGGAAGACTTATACCCAAATTTAGGCTTCAAAGAGTAATAGAGGGAAGTGTAGAGACAAAATGGGCAGGGTTTGGCCGAGCCAAAGGATTTGGAAGTGTGGGTAAGGTGGTAGAGGTGGGGGGCCTTTTATAAGAGGAGAGGAGGGGCACTCTTGGAATGTAAAGATAAGATACATTATTTTAAAATGATTTTCGGATTAAAAAGGTCCCACATTGATTTAATTCTAGTATTAGGTGATAAGGGTTCGAAATCCACTCATCCAATTGGTTTTTTCTATGTGTAGGTCTTAGATTTTAAATTATCTTTCCATTTTATTTAAATCGTTAAACAATGAGGTCATCGCTGCATCATTATGATGTCATAAATAATTTAATTCATTTAATGTCTAAAAAATATAAAAAAATTACTATGATATAGTAAATCTTTTTAGCTTTCTAATGAATATTTATAGTCAAAAATCGGACTTGTATAACCCCATGTAAAAAGTTTTTTTGTAAAATAACTCATGTTTGTGTCATTTTTACTTTAACATTAAATAAAAAGTTATTTATATCATTTCCCAACCAAAGTGGCTCCATGGGGACCCCAAGTTGACCCATGTCTTTTATTTGTCGTCCATGACACAAAAAATAAGGGTATGACATGTTTCTAGGTCATTTCTTTTTATTAAAAAATTATTCTTACTTTAAACCACACTAATTACCTCTAATCACGATTAAAAACTTATTAAGTTACTATTCACCAAATAATTATTATAATCTCATTGAACCACATTTTACTTCTTAATGACAACCATGTATGTCGGATTTTTTTAAATTCAAAACAGAAAGATGGAAAATTTTCATTTAAACGAAAAATCCGTTTTTATAAGTAATACTTAGTGGTTTCACTATTCATCAAAAATTGAAGTTTTTCATAAATTTACCAAAAATTCACCCTAAGGTATATTTGATACTCCGAATTCAAAAATTATGTATATTTTACAAAATTAAAATCATATAAGTTACATTAATTAATTTAATAAATAATTCCTGTTGTCATGACAAATAGCGGGTTTTTGTGTAACAATAAGTATCAAAAGATTGACACTAGTTTAAGTCCAATTTCAAAGTGAAATTGATTCTAACGACCACCATTGGATTAAATGGTAAAAATATATTCTAATTTAACTTTAAAACCAATTCAAAATATAATCTAATCATATAAATAAATTAGATTAAAAATAATTTTTGAAGTAAAATGCAGTATTTTTCACTATTCATTAAAAAATGAACATTGTCAGAAAAATACAAAAAATTCACACAAAGTAAATTTTGATGTCCCAATCATAAAGAATAAGTTTATTTTGACAAAAATAGCTTATAAAATTGTCAAAATATTGATTTAAAAATGGTTTTCCATCAAAAGGCAGTAAAACAATCTTTTAAAAAATATTAGTGTATTCCATGCTCAAGATTGTATTTATTTTCATTTTAAGCCTCTAAAACACTATATAATTAATTAATAGATATAGATAAAAATATATATTATTCATTACTTACTTGGGATGTTACATCCTTCCTCTCTTTAGAAAATTGCTTCCCCGCAATTTATTTACTTATCGAATAAATGAGGGTACTTATCCCTCATTGAATTTTCAGATTCCCATGTTGCCTCTTCAATCATGTGGTTTTTCCACAAAACCATTACCTAATTAATCACCTTATTCTGTAACACTTGCTCCCTATGGTCAAGAATCTGGACCGGTTATTCCTCATAAGATAGGTTCTCTTCCAGCTAAACTACCTATGGACTCAAAACATGAGATGGATCTGGTATATCCTTTCTCAACATCGAAATGTGAAAAACATTGTGTACCTGAGATAAACTCGGAAGTAAAGCCACCCGGTATGCAACTGATCCAACTCTCTCTAGAATTTCATATGGTCCAATGAACCTTGGACTCAACTTTCCTTTCTTACCAAATCACATCACACTTCTCCATGGTGAGACTTTGAGAAAAACATTATCACCTACCTCAAAAGTTAGATCCTTCCTCCTATTGTCTACATAACACTTCTGCCTACTCTGAGCTGTTCTCATGTGCTTCTGAATCAACTGAACTTTTTCTACCATCTCTTCTACCGATTCTGGTCCCATCAGCTTCCTTTCACCCACTTCATCCCAGAAAGTAGGAGTTCGACACCACTTCCCATATAATGCCTGAAATAGTGCCATCTGTATACTGGAATGAAAACTGTTATTATATGAAAATTAAACCAAAGAAAGATGTTGGTCCAAACTTCCCTGATAATACATAGAACAATCTCGTAGCATATCATCCAATGTTTGAATTGTTTGTTCTAACTTCCCATCTGATTGAGGATGAAATTCTGTACAAAAATTTAATTCAGTACCCAACGACTTCTGAAGGCCTTTCCAAAAGTTAGAAGTGAACCTGGGATCATGATCAGATAAAATAGAGAGTGAAACTCCATGTAACCTGACTATCTCTTTATGATACAAATGGGAAAGTTGATCTAGGGAAAAAGTATCTCGTATAGCAAGGAAATGAGAAGATTTGGTCAAGCGATCAACAATAACCCAGATTGCATTATTAACTCGAGATGTCTTCGGTAATCCCACAACAAAGTCCATGGATATATTCTCCTATTTCCACTCTGGCACTGGTAAAGGCTGAATCATCCCTTTTGGTAAATGCCTCTCTACATTAACCTGCTGACAAGTCAAACACTTCACAGAAAAATAAACAATATCTCTTTTCATTCCATCCCACCAGTAATACTCGCAATGATCACTGTACATCTTAGTACTGTCAGGATGAACTGAAAACGGAGAACTATGAGTTTCACATAACAACTCCATCATCAACTGTGAATTAAAAGGCACACACAATCTCTTCCCAAATCTCAGAACACAATCAATATCAATGTTGAATTCAGGAAACTTACCTTTCTAAACCAGCTCTACCTTTTTCTGCAACTCATTGTCTTGCTTCTGTGCTTGCTTGATTCTATCTGATAGAGTTGATCGCACTGATACCTGAAACAAAACAGAAGAACTTCTTGCACCAACAACTTCTATGCCAAAGTTCATCAAATCCTTAACCAAAGGATCACGTTCCAAACGCAACATTGCTAATGAAGCATTACATTTTTGACTCAAAGCATCAGCCACTTTATTTTTTTTTCCCGGATGGTAATGAATTGTACAATCATAAACCTTGATTAATTCTAGCCATCTTCTTTGTCTCATGTTCAATTATTTTTGAGTGAATATATACTTTAAACATTTTTGATCGGTATATATATCACACTTTACTCCATACAAATCATGCCTCCAAATTTTTAAAGCAAAAATAACAGCAGCTAATTCCAAATCATGTGTAGGTTAATTTACCTCATGAGTTTTCAACTATCGTGAAGCATAAGCAATTACCTGATCATTCTGCATTAGGACGCAACCATTTCCTTTCAATGAATCATCAATATAGATAACAAACTCACCATTCCTGGAAGGTAGTGCCAAAACTGGAGCATTCACCAATCTTCTTTTAAATTCCTAAAAAAAATCATAAAATTATTATGTCCAGATAAACTTAACACCCTTCCGAGTTAGCTTAGTCATTGGACTTGATAACCATGAAAAATTTCAAACAAACCTTCAGTAATATCCTTCTAAACCAAGGAAGCTATGAATCTTAGTTACATTTGTGGGTCTTGGCTAGTCTTCCAAAACTTTTGTTTTTGCAGGATCAAAAGTTATCCCATCTTTAGAAACAATGTGACCAAGGAAAGCAATTTGTTGCAACCAAAACTCGCACTTGCTGAATTTCCCATACAATTTCTTTTCTTTTAAGGTTTGCAAGATAACCCTTAAATGTCTTTCATGCTCCTCTTTACTTTTAGAAAACACCGAAATATCATCAATGAAAACCACCACAATCTTATCCAAGAACTCACGGAAAATTCTATTCATTAAGTCCATGAATACAGCAGGTGCATTGGTTATCCCAAAAGGCATTACTACAAATTCATAATGGCCATATCTTGTACGAAACACAGTCTTCGGAACGTCTTTTTCCTTTACCTTCAGCTGATGGTACCCCGATCTCAAGTCAATCTTTGAAAAATACTTTGCTCCTTGGAGCTGATCAAACAAATCATCGATATGAGGCAAAGGATATTTGTTCTTAACAGTGATGTTATTCAAGGCTCTATAATCGATTCAAAGTCACATTGAACCTTCTTTCTTTTTAACAAATAAAACAGGATCACCCCATGGTGATTTGCTAGGTCGAATGAAACCTTTCTCTAATAAAACTTTCAATTGCTCCATCAACTCTAAAAGTTCAATTTCATCCATTCGATAAGGGGGTTTTGAAATTGGCATAGCATCAGGAACTAAGTCAACATTAAACTCAACTTCCCGATCTGGTATTATTCCAGGAAAATCATTAGGAAGAACATCAGGATACTCATTTACCACTGCCACATCATTAATCTGAACAGTTCCTTTATTTTCAACGATGTGTGCAAGGTAACATTCATTTACATCTTTTACAAGTTTCTCGGCCTCTTGATAAGTTAACAACAGTAAGGGTTCATTCCTGTACACAAACTGAAAGTCTTTCTGAAAAGAAACTTCTTTAGATCTACAGCCAATATTAGTATGGTAAATAGAGAGCCAATCCATACCCAGGATAACATCAAACTCTACTAGAGGTAGAATAATATGGTTTTCAAGAAGGTTCTTTCCATATATAAGGATATGAAGATTCTTATAAATTCTTTTTTCCTCAACATTCCCCCAGGTGTTTTTACCAAAAGTTCAGGAGTCATTTCTTGAGAGGTATTCCCATTTTACTAGAAAAGGTTTCAGAGATGAAATAATGTGTAGACCCCAAATCAAACAACACACTGGCATATTCTGAAAAAACAAAAAAAGTATGTGATACAACTTCATTTGATGGCCCGACATCTGCTGAAGTAGTTGCAAAGGATTTCACCACCCCTTTCTGTTTGTAGTATAACTGCTTCCCATCACTCAAGCTCTTTGTCAGACACTCATTTGCATAGTGACCCATCTCATTGCACTTATAAAATTTCACTAACTATAAATCAAATTTGGTCTTACCTTCACCTTGATACTTTTTAGTGCAATAACGAGCCTTATGTCCCATCTTACCACATAAGTAGAACTTTCCGGAATTCAGAAGACATTCCCCATCATGCCTTTTGCCACATTTATCACAAACTGGAAACTTAGTTTTCTTACCATCAGACTTTTTTTTAAAAATTCTTACCTTAATCCTGCCACCTCAGTCTCTTCTTCTGTTGGCTTTTATAGAACACTTAGTCATCAGCAAACTCCATTTCCACCTTCTCAACACATCGAACAAGATTTTCATAACTTTTAAACTCACGAGAAGCTAATGCCCTTCGATATTTTGGCTTAAATCCTGAGTAAAAATGATTGATTTTACTATCAAGGTCTCAGATAAAATTTGGAGCATACCTTGCCAGTAGAGTGAACCTTTTTCGTAGGTAGCCACTGAGTCTTCCTCTTCCCTCAATTACAAGAATTTCTTTTCCATCCTAAGTTGAACAGCGTTAGGAAAATACTTCTCAAGAAACATACCTTTGAATTCATCCCAGTCGAGAGCATCAATCTCATTAGCGTCCCTGATATTTTTAACCATTGACCACCACTAATCTGCTTCACCCTCCAAACGGTAAATAGAAAGACTAACCTTTTGATTGTCTGAACACCCCATGACATCAAAAATCTTCTCCAGTGCTTTAATCCACCCTTCAGCTAACACAGGGTCATATGATCCTCTGAATGATGGGGGATGTTGCCTCATGAAATGTTCCACCACTGACATGTTCCTCTATGGTTGATCTGACTGATCTCGTGCATGGATACCACCAAAATTTATCACTTGAGTCAACTGCACCATTACTGCAAAAAACTGTTCAGTTCCAATTCCGACCATCTCCGGATGCTGATTCAGAAGGTTATTTCCTTCTATATGCCTTCCTAGCACTGCTTCCCTATTTCCTCTGCGGAAAACCATTCTGAACAAACATTTCATAGATGAAGAAACATGGTAATATTCAAATGTTATATCATTTAAAAAAAATATTTTTGGATAATCATTTAATAGAATTCTAACTCCTAAAGTTATCTAAACCGACATCTGATACCAACTATAAGGCCTCATCCTTAAACCTTACTTAATCTTGAGTTATTACAAGATTACACATTGAGAATCTTTTCGGGTTTAGAGTTTTAGAGATTTAGATCATAAAACTTGCATTACAATCCACATAAAAACAAAGTGGTTACAAAAAGATATTATTCTTCTTTCCCATCAATGAAAACATATTTAAAATAAAACATGGATTCTTTCTTGACACTTCCTTGACACTATCCTCATATCATTTACCTTTCCCTTGACCTGTGATAAACATTTTAAAAAAAATTGGGATGAGAATAGAAAGACCAGTAAGGGATATAAAAATATGGAAAGGAAACATGGTACATATATACATAAGAATGAAATCATACTTTACCCATAAAACATAACCACTTTAAAATACCTCATCAAATCATGAATAAGTCATAGAAATCATAAGACATAAAGGTAACTTGAGGCATTCATAACATTCTTACGTAGGGAGTAACCCTGTTGGTTACGTTTGGAATACCCATCACAGTATATTCGCTAAATCTCATCAGAAAAACCTTAACGTTTCACTCCTTCGCGTTACCCAATGCATTGGAGAGCTATATCGGGCTCACCCGCCATAAGTTTATCATGGAACCACCCGTATACATAATAATGCCTAAGAACCTCAACATAATCATATGACATAAAACATGCATAAAATAATCATAACATTTCCACCTGTTAATCGCATGATATCAATACAACACATTGATATAAAAACATTATGAAAAACATTTTCAATACCAAAATAAAATAAAATTAAAACATGGTATTTATTTTTCTTTTAAAAAGAAGGTATGTCTTGTAGATGAAGCCGAAACTCAAATAACGGTCACGACGGCGGAGAAGCCGTTGTCGCCGCATATGTACGACAAAAACATTCCCTTTTGTCATTTAGTAAAACGCTTCGTATAAAAAATATTCCTTTTCGATAAACTTAAAAGTCAAAGGGGTTTATACACCGTATAAAAGAAGGTTGTGTATAAAACAAAATATGCCTCAATGAAAGGAGATTGAGACGAAGTCCCATAACTCAGGTCCGACTTGACTCGACCGTTCTTTAATGTCCTGAATAATAAACTTGAGTAAATTTCTACTTGCTTAAGACCCTTTTTCAAGTTCATTATTCCTTTTATATCACTTATTACCATATCAGGAACACTATGTAATTATTTAAGATAATAACGGTCATTTTAACGATCAATGGTACTTGAGTCAAAAAAACCCTTTATAATTACAAGTTGTTCATGTATCCATTATATCCAGAATGGTATTCATGATGTAGATATCATATATGTCATATATATCCAGTACATGCATGCATTTATAATATTACATAATCATTTAGATGTAAGAAATGAAATTCACCGTTCATGGAGATGGTAAGCTGTACGTACGCATGAACGCTACTTTCATTTCTATTTCGTATTTTATTGAATGGAATCATAATTATATAAAGTTATATTATAATTCCAGTATAATACCATATATAATATCATAGTTCCTTTTTTATACGTCCCACATATGGTATTTAACGATTCAACTCACTTTGAGGGGGCGGTAGTCCGCACTTCCTTAAATGAAGATATCACGTTTACCAATAATGGAAACCATAAAGATATACGCAAAATGAAAAATACAGAAGCTTAAGGAAAACATAAAAATATTATATATCATATATAAATATAGTGACATCTTAATGTCCACCTTTGAAGGTGTTAAAAGAATGTTGAACAATCATCGTTTCGGGAGGCATAAATTCTCCATCCACGGAAACAGTATGTTCGTTAACCATTAGATGTAGGTGTGTGCAATTTTAGCTCAAATACTTATTATAACAACATCCTAGTATATTTAGGATACTTGATTTGTTACAAAAGAAAAGAATAAAAAGAGTTTAGGGGGTTGGAGATGCAAAATAAAACAAAAGGACTCAAAAGAAGTCATTACCTTAAAATCGGGTAACTCTCTTTGGTTTGAGCTTAAAGGCTTACTTGGGAAGACTTCTGCCCAATGTGAGGCTTCAAGGAGTAATAGAGGGAAGTGGAACGACAAAATGGGCAGGGGTTGGCCAATCCAAAGGATTTGGAAGTGTGGGTAAGGAGGTAGAGGTGGGGGCCTTTTATAAGAGGAGAGGAGGGGCACTCTTGGAAAGTAAAGATAAGTTACTTTATTTTAAAATGCGTTTCGGATTAAAAAGGTCCCACATAGATATAATTTGAGGATAAGCTGATAAGGGTTCGAAATCCACTCATCCAATTGGTTTTGGCCATGTTTAGGTCTTATATTTTACATTATCTTTCCATTTTATTTAAATCGTTAAATAATGAAGTCATCGCTGCATCATCATGATGTCATAAATAATTTAATTTATTTAATGTCTAAAAATTATAAAAAAATACTATGATGTAGGAAATCTTTTTATCTTTCTAATTAATATTTATAGTCAATCGTCTGACTTGTATAACCCCATGTAAAATTGTTTTAGTAAAATAACTCCTGTTTGTGTCATTTTTACTTTAACATTAAATAAAAAGTTATTTATGTCATTTCCCAACCAATGTGGCTCCATGGGGTCCCCAAGTTGACCCATGGCTTTTCTTGGTCGGCCATGACACAACCAATAAGGGTAGGACATGTGTCTAGGTCATTTCATTTTATTAAAACATTATTTTTACCTTAAACTACATTAATTATATCTAATCGCGATAAAAAACTTAATAAGTTACTATTCACCAAAAAATTATTATAATATGATTGAACCACATTTTACTTCTTAATTACAACCATCTATGTCTGATTTTTGAAATTCAAAACAAAAAGATGGCAAAATTTCATTTAAACGAAAAATCAGTTTTTATAAGTACCACTTAGTGGTTTCAGTATTCATAAAAAATTGAAGTTTTTCAGAAAATTACCAAAAATTAACCCTAAGCTATATTTGATACCCTGAATTAAAAAATGATGTCTATTTTACAAAATTCAAATCATATAAGTTACATTAATTAATTTAATAAATAATTCCCACTGTCATGACAAATAGCGTGTTTTTATGAAACAATAAGTATCAAAAGATTGACACTAGTTTCAGTTCAATTTCAAAGTGAAATTGATTCCAACAACCACCATTGGATTATATGGTAAAAATATATTCTAATTTCACTTTAAAACCAATTAAAAATTTAATCTAATCATATAAATAAATTAGATTAAAAAGCAGTTTTGATGTAAAATGCAGTATTTTTCAAAATTCATTAAAAAATGAACATTCTCAGAAAAATACCAAAAATTCACAAAAAGTAAATTTTGATGTCCCAATCATAAAGAATATGTTTATTTTGACAAACATAGCTTATAAAATTGTCAAAATATAGATTTAAAAATGGTTTGCCATCAAAAGGCAGTAAAACAATCTTTTAAAAAATATTTGTGTATTCCATGCTCAAGAATGTATTTATTTTCATTTTAAGCCTCTAAAACACTATCTAATTAATTAATAGACATATATAAAAATATCTATTATTCATTACTTACTTGGGATGTTACAGAAACAGTTGAATCATAAAACACATTAAATAAAAACATAAAAAAATTAAATATCCTTATTATATTGAAATTCATGATATAACATTTCAATGTGTCTATATACTTATAAAATAATATATGTATGTTACATTAACATATGCCTCATCAAAATGAAATTGAGAAAATTTCCCTTACCTTTAGAATGATTGTTCACATGTGTCATTATCTACCTAAATAATAAACCGATGTCAGTTATATACTGGAATGATAAACTTTATCAATTTTATTACTACTTTTATCATAATTTTTACCATTTTATATAAAATTTGAAAATAAATTTAGTTTAAGGTGGTTGTTTTGAGCATATTCGGTTTGTGTGTCAATAAAAATGTTGGCAGGGTGATTATGGTCAAAGGAGTCATTATTGAAACATCTCTGAATTTATAATAATTACATATGATTACATTTATACATAAAGTATTCTCTTAAAACCTATCATTGAATAAGTTTAGGAAAAAATAACCAACATTACAACCATGGAGATGGTAGGTCATATGTGCGCTTGAGTAACGTTACCAACTTTCTGGGATCATTATTGAATGGGGTCAAGTAAAATTTTTCTTTATATAATGATAATTATATATTAAATACCATATTAATTAATTATATATAAAAATAATTTCATTTTTTGATTAAAAATTAAGAATCACATCACATCGAGGATGTTGTAGTCCTCAAATCCACAAAAGATGTTATCACTTTTCCTTGTGAAATGGTAAGAAGAAAATGATATATTATTTTCTAGAAATATAGTTTATAATTAAATATAATTATTTCATTTATAACATATATATTCCTTATAGTTACTCATATCACCTTCAATGTAACACATTAGTGAAAAATGCATCATGTCGCTTTCTGAGGTGGTAATCCGTCGTACAAACTAGCGATGTTATCGTATGTCCTGTAGTATGAAATGTAAAAAATGTTTAATGTGATATAATGACTCCAAAGGTGTTATTATGTTATAAATTTCATAAATATCATATATAAATATTATTCACATCATTATTCCCAACCATGACTGGCGGTGTTCAAAAAATGAATGGAATCATTTCCCGATGCGCTAGTCTGTCGTATAGGTCAATAATGATTTTGTAACCCATTTGATGTAAGTTCACGTAATTTTAATTAGATAATTCAAAATAAAAAATATTAGTATTTTTATTATATTGATGTTTTTATATAAACATGTTATAAGAATAATTTAAGTGGATGGAGAAATAAATAAATAAAGCATATTGATGAATGTCACCTTTGTTCAGGTAATTCAATATGGTTTTCACCAAAGGACTTCTTTGGTTGGATTTCATCCCAAAGTAAGGTTTATAGGATGGTATTATGTAGTAGTATAATTAATTTTTTCACTGTATTTCCAATCCAACTATCTTAATAGGTTAGAAGATAGTAGGAGTGTGAATACCATTTTATAATGAAGGAGGGGAATTCCTGTATATGCCAAAAATTAAACACTATTCAGAGGTCTCCCTTACATATTGTTCTTCCAAAAATGAACCAAATTTGATAAAATAGGTTATATGATCTAAATATTCCTATTCAATTGATTTTGGAAAAGTTTTGGTTCAATTTTACACCATATCTTTTTAGATTAGCCCCTTAGTAAACTTGTATTAACCTTAATAGGTATAATTAATTTTAATTGACTTCAATAATATTTTTTTAATTTTTATGTTCAACTTAATATAAATAATAAATAATTCTAATTCAAAATAAGTAAATAATTTTTCCAAATTCAAATGACATAATTGGAAAAAAATTAAATTAATCCCATAAATGGGATGGCAATGCTGGTTTTTAATGTGAAAACATTCCACATTATACAAATTTTTTATTTCCAGTTTCAAAATTAAATTGATCCAAACGAACTAAATTGTATTAATATATATATATATATATAATTGATTTAGGTTTACATTAAAACCTATTTAATAATCTAATTTAACATTATAAAATATTTTGATTAAATTATTTGTGAATTATAATTCAGTATTCTTCATCATTCATCAAATGATGAAACTTTTCAGAAAAAAACCAAAAATTTCACCCTAAGAGAATTCTAAAATTATTATTTTAAAAAAATAAGATTATTTTTTCAAATAAGATTTATCAAAGTGTAAAACTTTTGTTTTAAACTATGTTTGTCATTAAATGAAAACAAAACTACCTTTTAAAAAATATATCTTTTTATGTGTAACATTGGATTTTTTCTTATCTTATACCTATATAATATATTGGATAAATTATAAAATATTTTATAAAATATAAATTTCATTATGATTTTTAATAAATTTAATTTACTAAGATAAAAATCCTTTGGCACATAAAAATAGTTTTTTTATAAAAACACTTCCTATATAATAAATTGGCTTTTACCTTCATCTCAAATTATTTTTTCTACCAATGAATTAAGCCATATATTTTCATAATTTAATTAATTCTATTTATATGTGCCATTCTGATGGATTTGTGATGTATTAAATATTCATAATATTTTATTGTTCAATTAAACTTAGTCTTATCTGTAACACAAGTTATCGACGAAACACGATGCTGTGTAAAACATTAAATAAACTTTATGTTGTGTATAACATAATATAAATTGTGAATTTAATGTAACTAAAGATAAAAATGAATTTAAACTAATTTTATATAATAAATTTCATTGAATCTTGGGATGTTACATCCTACCCCCCTTAAAATGAATTTCCCCCTCGAAATTTGTATTGGTTATCAAAGGTTTATAATTTTAAGAATTTATTCATAGAAATCAACATCATTAAAGATTAATAAAAAATCATATTAATATGAAATAAAAGGATGTATAAAATTCATATGGGAAAACACATTATGGATTTCAATATGGGAGAAAACATTTTTGGAATAAAGGAAAATAATAAATAATTATAGATAGACATTTAGTTCATTGTTCACAAGAAATTGAATAGTCAATAGAAAGTTAAGGGCATCAATAACATAAATATATGATTATCAAAAAGATATACGGTTCACCATAATTTAATATACTAGGAAAAAAGATTTATTTCAAATACATTTTCTTAAAGATGAGAAATTTATTTTACTATCTAAGAATATAATGAAATATACTTACTTGATAAATTTATATTTCATAAGCACAATTTTATATTCAAAACATTTTATTAAATATGATGAACGTCCCTAAAAATAAACATAAACATTAACGATCATATGAACCCTAAAGTCTATCAATAATTTAAAACTCATGCCAAAAAGTGAAGGCATAATTTTCACTAAACCGAATCCTTACATAAATATAAACCCGACTAAACATATCCAAATAATTCTAGAATCACTTTATGATTTCATTAAAGATAACCTTAGAAGGGGAGTCTGAAACATTGAACTTGTGGTTCTCCATCAAAGAAACATCGATCATCCTAGATTTGTCATCACTTCACCAGATGGCTCTATATCAATTGTAGAGGCAGAAAGTGATTTCTCAACCCATTTTTTCTTCTAACCAAGATGATTTCCATCCAAAGTTGGTAACCTCGGACACATATTAGCATAATTTCCCAAATCATTACAGCTTAAGAATCTTAATAAAGATTAGATATCTTTTATCTTATTTGTGGATTTTTCCAAACTATTTTCTTTGATGTCATGAACCTTGTGAGAAAACATAACTAAACTGTAAAACTTTCTCGATCCTAACAATCATTTCATAAAATTTATTTCACCACACTTGGAAAATTTTGTATGCTTACCTCCGAAAATCTATGTTGGTTTCTTCTTCATTTTATAACACCTTGAAAATTTTTAGTCATGTCATATAGTATAACAAAAGTTCCGACAAACTCAATCTCAACATTCTCAACACAATGAACAGCTTTATCAAAACTTTTAAATTCTCATTCATATAATGTTCTTCATAATCTTTGTTTTAATCCTGAGTAAAATTTATTAATTGTATAATATAAACCTTGAATAAATCTTGATACATAATTGGAAAATCTTGTGAAGTTTTCTTCATATAGAGCCACAAAATCATTATCTTTTTTCCTTATTTCTAGTAATTCTTTCTTCATCCTAAGAAGAACAACATTACTGAAATATTTTTCTATGTAAAGATCCTTAAATGTTATCCATTCCATTGAATCAAGATAATATTTCTCTATAGTATTATTGAACAAATACCGCAATCAATTGGTTCCACCTTCAAAAAGATAAATGGAAAGAGTTTCTTTTTTGTGTTCTAAATATCCCATGACATCAAATATCTTCTCTAGGGAATTGATCCATCATTCATCTACCACTGGGTCAGATGAACAACTAATATATATGGGATGGTTCTCTATGAAATACTCCACTATAGACATGTTACTTCATTATAGATAGGTCTTATCTCTATCATGGACACCACTACAATTTGTTTATTGTGTCAATTAAGCCATCACTGGAAAAAAATTGATCTATCCTGATTCCCACCATATAAGGATGTTGATTTGGAAGTATATCTTCCTCTTGGTTCCCTCTAACTATAGCTTCCCTATTTAATCTATAAAAAAACATTCAAAATAGATATAGTTTAAATGAAGAAACATTTAAATTTTAAAATTATATATCATTTCAACTTAACTATAAAGTAAAATCTTTTAAGGGCATGGTATTACACTATCATAACCTCCAATATTTTCAAAACTATCATTTGTTACTAACTCTAAGGAAATGTCATTAAAAATTACACAATCCTGTGTTTAATGTTAATAATTCATTCTATTACATATGAATATATTTTTAGGTTAAGAGTTTTGTATATTTTGCAATAATACATAAATAAAAATACCATCAAATACAAAGAGGAAACTTCTAATTAGTATCTGTTTTTCCATTGCATAAAACATTTAAAATAAATAATGATTTGTTTTCAGGTAATGTCTAAAATTCATTCAACTTTACTTTTTTGTTTACCTTACAAATCCTTAATATAATAGAAAATTAATTAAAACCTTGTATGAGAACAATAGCTTAGTATGGGATATAAAATCAATAAAAATCATCAATCCAATGAAATCATAAAAACCAATATAATGATTAAATTTATCTTCATTATATTTGAACATATGAAATGGAACAATTTTCCATGAAAAGCAAACATATTTTTCTCAAATAAAATTATTAAAACCCATAGAAAGCAATTAAAACCTCTTTTTGGGGACGTAGATCATCATATTCATAAACCCCTTTAAAATCCATTTTAATTGAAAAAAACATACTAAAAACATCAAATGATATCCTTAAACAGTGAATTGGTAATTTATAATGGGAATCACCCATCTTATAAGTTATATCAGGAACACTAGTGAGAAATAATGGGGATCGTCCCTGTGTATAAGAAATACCGGGCTCACCCTTATCACATGAGATATAACGGGGATAAACCCTTCATACAAGAAATATCGGGCTCTCTCGTGAGATATAATGTGGCTCAAAACATCTTATAATCTATATCAATCTCACTGAATAAAAATAATTCTAATGCATTATATCATGAAAACACTTTCTTCATAAACCATTTTGAAAAAATCTTTTGAACCCATATGAGAAAAATTAGATAAAAATACATTTTTCTTTTAAAAAACAATTTTCAATACCAATATAACAAAAACAGATAAATATATACTTTTATTTTATAAAACGTGAAATATTTCGAAATAATATATATATCAAATAATGATCATAGTGGTGGAAAATTAATTTCCTCTGTGTACTTTAAGAATTGGTAACTCCTATTACCTGTTGTCAAAATGTTTGGTATAAAACATGTAAAAATATTATTTTAAAAAAAATTAAAATAAATTAAAAATAGACATAAAATTTATTTAAAAATAATTTATTTCCATGTAAATAAATTAAAAATAATTTTGAAACATATACATATAATAGAAAGAGTTGGAAGGAAAACATTAAAGAATGATTTTTTCAAAAGAATGTTGCCTTATCACTTAAGAAACACTTTAATTGCAAAACTCATCAAAAAATGATATTTATTTTTTTAAATATCATGATAATAGATAAATTCATGATATAAAATTCAATGTGGGTGTATTTACACCTTTTCAAAAAATCAAAATATTCCTCAAAGAAAAAAAAATTAGATGAAGTCCCTTACTGTGAGTCTTACTTGTCATATGTGTCGTTGTCTTCCTAAATAATAAACTTATGTCAATCATTTAATTTCATGAGAAATTTTTTCATTATTATTATTATTATTATTTCACTTATTAAAAAGTAATATAAAATTTCATAATTAATTAATTTTATTTCATTGTTTTTACCATATTTGGTTTATGTGTCAAAAATGAATTTTCGAGATCGAATATTGTTAAAGTGGTATTTATTTCAAAATATTATTAATTATAATCACAAAATTGTCATCATATTTATTCATCAATTATTCATTTAAATCCAATCCTCGATTATGGTTATAAAAATGGACCAATATTATAGACATGGAGACTGTAGGTCGTACGTACGCATGAGTAACGTTATCATATTTCAATGATCATTGTAGAACAGGGGTATGAAAAATTTATCTTTAAAAATGATTTTTATATCATAAATAAAATATTATTTATTTATATATATCATTTTTGAGTATTTTATGAAAAAAAAAGTGTGAATCACATCGCTTCAAGGAACTGGTAGTCCACACGTCCACGAACGACGTTATTACTTTTTCATTGTGTGAAATGATATGAATAAAAAGAAATTTTTTATTTACTAAAATATTATTATTTAATGAATATCATGATGTTATGTATATAATATATAATCATTTTAGTTTCCCTTATTACCTTCAATGTAACACATTAATGAAAAATACTTCACATTGCATTGTAAGGCGGTGGTCTTCCATACAAATGAGCGGCGTTATAATATCTCTTACAATATGAAATGTAAAAATCTGGTGTATATAAAATAAATACTTAAAACGTATTATAATTTTAAAAATACAATAAATACAATATATAAATATTATTTCAATCATTATTCCCAACCATGATATCTGATCATGGAAAAATGAACAACATTGTTTTACAAGGCGGTAATCTGCCATACACACAAATGATGACTTCAAAACCCAATAAATGGATGGGTGTTTGATTTAAATTATTTCCCATAACATAACAACATATATTTATATTTATTAAATTTTTTTTATAAAATAAACATGGTATTATAATAATATATATGGGTTTAGAAAGTAACAAAACAAAAACAAAAGTTGATGAACATTTCCTCTTCTTTGGGTAACTGCTTTTGGTTGCACCATAGGACTTATTTGGTTGGATTTATGTAAAAATTAAGAATTATAATATTATATGAGGTAAGAGGATAATTTATATGGTAAGGAATTTTTTATTTTAATTGTCTTAATAGGTTTAAGGATTAGAGGATTGTGAATGCCCTTTAATAGTGGAGGAGGATTCAAATTCTTGTAAATACGAAAAAGTAAACTCTATTGGGAGGTCTAACATACAAAATGTTCCACCAATAAAAAAATAAAAAATAAAAAAGAGGGTATATGGTCATAATATATCAATATTGAATAGTGTTTTTACAATTTTTTGGTCAATTCTAAACCTTATAATTAAATATTAACTATTAAGTAAACTCAATTTTTACCTTAATCAGTATAAATAATTTTAATCACTTTCACTAATATTTTTTTCATAAAATAAGATGAACATAATATAAATTATAAATTTTTATAATTTAAAATTTGGAATCCATTTTTTATAAATTCAAATCATATAATCATCTAAAAATTAATTTAAAATTTATCCCATGGATGAAATGAGAAAGTGGGTTTTTAAAGTGAAATCGTTCAAAAGTTTTCAATGTTTTTAAATCCAATTTTGAATATTAAATTGAACTAAATTAATTAAATTTCATTATTAGATATATATTTTATATAATTTTTCTTAAAAAAAATTTAAAAATATAATTTAACATTATAAATTATTTAGAAAAATATTCCTTTTTCAATTAAAATTCACTATTTTCATTATTCATCAAAAGATGAAACCTTTTAGAAAAAACAAAAAAACAACTTATGATAATTTTGAAATTAAGGTTTCAAAATTTTAATTTTTTCTTTTCATATATTTTTTTAAAATGTGTAAAAAAACAGTTTTAAAAAAAATCTTTTTATCAAAATGCAGAAAAGCTACATTTTAAAAAAGTATAGCT
Source organism: Viscum album (assembly GCA_963277665.1). Taxonomy (NCBI): domain Eukaryota; kingdom Viridiplantae; phylum Streptophyta; class Magnoliopsida; order Santalales; family Viscaceae; genus Viscum; species Viscum album. The sequence goes on from OY728141.1 coordinate 732,679,357, forward strand.
TTAATATGTAAAATTGGATTTGATAATATCTTATGACTATAAAATATATTGGGTGAATGTCAAATAATTTTATAAAATATAAATTTCATTATGATCGTCCATGAATTTAATTTATTAAGATAAAACTCCATTGGCATATTAAATTTTTTTTAACATTTCTTTTATAATCAATTGGTTTTCATATTCATCTCTAATTAATTAGAAAAAAAATAATTAAAAAATATTTTTTATAATTATTCTAATATTTTTTATACCTTCCATTCCTAGTGATAACTGATTTAATAAATATTAATAGTATTTTTTTGGTAAAACTCAGTCTTGTATGTAACACAAGTTATCGAAGAATCCTGGTGTTGTATGCAACACAAGATAAAATTGGTGTTGTTTATAACACAATATAAAATGTAAATTTCATGTAACTCATTCAATCAATGAATTTAAAATAATTTTAAATAATATATCTAATAAAATTTTGGGATGATACACTCTATGTGAGTGTTTTCAATATAAAAGTGTCATATTAGGTTTAAAATTCTGGTACAATGTAAAAACTGATTAAAGTAGTTATTATTGATTTTGAGCTATATAAAAATTATTCATAATTATGTTTTTGATGTGTTGGAATTGACTACTCATATATCCGACACATGGTGTGATCGTAACGACTTAAATTGTGTGTTTTCAACAAAAAGTGTAATTTTTTATTAAAGTGTGTTTTATATTTCTAAATCTAATTAAAAAAATCATATTGAATTAAAAATTTATGAAAATAATCCATAAATAATTTTTGAAATTTTGGAATTAATTTTGCATTAATAATTCACATGATGTTTGCAATATGACTCAACATTTTTTCTCTTGCATTTGAAGTGTCATTTTAGTTTATAAATCTCATCCCATAGTCAAAACTATAAAAATAAGATTGTATTGTTTTGATCACTTATAAAAATGATCTATAATTCATTTATGGTGGGTATAAATTGACCAAACATCAATCAAAAACATGATGTGGTTGATATGCCTCAAATCACGTATTTTCAGATTAAAAGTGTTATATTAGTTTAAAACATGTGTCGCAAATCAAAAACCTCTATAATGAACTCTGATAGTTGTGATTCATTAGAAAAATGATTCATAATGAATTTATGACATTTTATAATTTACCTCATATTAATTCAACAAATAATGTGACATGTATGACTTGAAGTGCATGCATTCAATATAAAAGTGTCATTTTAGTTTAAAACATGTTATGTATAGAGAAAACTGAGACAATAATCTTGAATTATGTTAAAACCATATGAAAACCATTAATAAATAATTTTTAACATGTATGAATCGTCTTTATGTCAATTTAACACATGATGTGGCAGGTATGACTCAAAGTGCATGTTTTCAAGTGTCATTTTAGTATAAAACACCTGTCACAATGAAAAAACTAATTAGACGATCTCAGATTGTCTTGACAATTTATAAAAATAGTCAATTATTAATTTAGTTCATATAGATATCGATCATGCATTATTATAATAGAATAATTGGTTGGTAACTCTCTATGTGTTTCTTTCTTTATAAAAATTTCATTTTAGTTTAAAATGAATGTCACATTGTATAACCTAATAAAACATGATTTTATTATTTTATATCATTTTGAAAAAAAACCAAAATTTATTTTTGATCCTTAGGAATTAACCACATGTCAGTTATATACATGATATAGTTAGTAAAATTCAATGTGTGTGTTTTCAATATAAAAGTGTCATTTTAGTTTAAAACACACATCACATAGCCAAAACTATTCAAACAAGCTCGGATTATTTTCATACCTTGGGAAAAGATACATATTTCATTTTAGATGTATAGGAATTATCTACATGTCAATTTGGAACACGATGTGGTTGAATGATTGATATTGAGTGTTTTCAATATAAAAGTGGGATTTTTTAATACACAAGACACATAAATAAATCATTGTAAATAACCTCATATTATTTTCAAACATTAGGAATAGGATTCAAATTTCATTTTTTTATGAGTAGGAATTGATGTCATATATATTTGACAGATGATGTGGCCAATATGACTCAATGTGTGAGTTTTCAATATAATAGTGTCATTTAATTTAAAGCACAAGTATCGTATATAAAAATACGTAAACAATATTAGATTACTCTTAAAATTTAGTAAAATGATCCATATTTCATTATTTTAGGTATAAAAATCAACCACACATCAATCCAATACCTGACATTGTTGGTATGACTCATATTGATTTCTTTCGATACAAATGTTTCATTTTACATTAAAAATAAAATCAAGTAGGAAAAATCATGAAAATAAGCTAAATATATTTTAAAACATTAGGATAATAATCAATAATTCATTTATAATGTGTGTGAATTGACCACACCTCAATCTAAAATAATATGTAGCAGGTATGACTCTATATAAATGTTTTCAATATAAAAGTGTAATTTTAGTTCAAAAAATTATTGCATATAAAAAATGACAAAATGATATTTAATTGTTTTCAAACATTATGAAATTGATACATTTTTTTGATACATAATTCTTTAGTTTCTTATATAAATCAACCACATATCAATCTGACACAAAATGCGGCCTATATGACTGAAAGTGCATATTTACAATATAAAAGTGTATTTATAATTTAAAATATGCATATATTAGCCAATGTAGTGTAAATTTTCGTGGATTGATGTAAAAAATTAGTAAAGAGATCCACAGTTAATTTGTGACTTATTGTAACTTACTTCAGGTCTATTTGATACAAAATATGATTTTTATGACTCAAAGTGTTTTTTTTAATATAAAAGTTCCATTTTAGTTTAAAATGAATGTCCCACTATCAAAACCAAGTAAATGAGATTTTATTATTTTCCAAATTCAGTAAAAGTTTTGATGATTCATTTATTTATGTATAAAAATTGAGTACACATCAATCTAACATGAGACATAACCTGTATGACATAAAGTGTGTGTTTTTAATATAAAAGTTTCATTTTAGTTTAATTTACCTTGTCAAAACTAAGAAATAGAGCTCAGTTTATTTTCAAACACTATAAAAACGATCTATAATTTATTTTTTCCATGTTGAAATCGATCGTGCATCGGTATAACAGACTAAGTGACTAGAAAGACTCACAGTTCTTGTTTTTAATATGAAAGGTTCATTTTATTTTAAAGTGAATATAACAATATCAAAAAATAGAAAACAATATTATATAAATTTTAAACATTGGGAAAATGATCAATAATACATCTTTTACATTAATGAATTAAACATTCATTAATGTAACACCTGACGTGTCCAGTATGATTCTGTGTGTGTTTTTTCATGTTAAAATCATAATTATAGTTTAAAATTCACTACATAAAAATGGAACTAAAAAACCATAATTTTATAGATAATTTGGGAAAATGATCTACAATTCATTTTAAGAGTATAGTAATTGATCTCTTATCAATATGACACACAATGTGGCTGGTATGAATCAACATGCATGTTTTCAAATTAAAATTACTGTGTCAGTCTAAACCATACATCACAATTCCAAAAACAAGGAAAACAGTTTTATTGTCTTGATACATAAAGAAATTGATCCATAATTAATCTATACGATGTAGTAAGAACCCACATGTCACGTCGATATGTGATGTAGCAGATACGACATAAAATGTGTGTTTTCAATATAAAAATTTCATTTTATTTTTAAATGGAGTTCACATAGTGATAATAGAAAAAACCCCTAGATTTGTTTCAAAACAATGTAAAATTATCCCAAATTTATTGTTGTTTATAATAGTTTAATGCATGTCAATATAATGCATGATGTGGCTAGTATGACTCAAATTGCATGTTTTCATGTGTCATTTTATTGTAAAACGCACATTGCATTACCAAAACTGAGTAAATAAACTCAAATTATCTTTAAACATTGTAAAAATGGTCTATATTTCATTTATGGTATTTAGGAATCGATTAAAATTACATTTGGCACATGATGTGACTGATATGACTTAATGTGTGTTTTTTAAATATAATAGTGTCATTATAGTTTAAAACATGCATCATATAGCCAAAAATAAAATAAAAACCTCCATTTTTTTTCAAACTATAGTAAAATGAACGAGAATAATTTTTTAATGTATCATAATTTGTTGTAGTGAATTTGAAAAATTATGTGATTAGGATGACTCAAAGTGCCTATTTCTAGGTGTTGTTTTAGTGTAAAATGAAAGTAACATAGACAAAACTAAGTAAATATGCTCGGATTATCATGGAACATTTGGAAAATGATCTATAAATCATTTTTCTATGGGAAAGAATATACCTCATATCAATACAATGGATGAAATTGCTGGTATGACTTATAGTGTGTCTTTACAATATAAAAATGTCATTTTTGTTCAAAATGGACGTCATGTGGTGAAAAACACGAAAACATGCTCAGATTGTTTTCAAACAACTGAAAGATTATCCATAATTCATTTATGACATTTAAGAATTTAATTCACTTCAATTATACACATGAAATGATCTTTATAACTCTATTTTTGTGTTTTCAATATAAAAGTTACATTAAATTTTAAAACATGTGTCACATATCCAAAACTAATAAATCAAGATTTTATTATTTTTAAACATTAATAAAATAGTCCATAATTAATTTGAGATGTAAATTAATTGACTGCATGATAATACAGAACATGGTGTGGCTCATATGACCCAATATTTGTGTTTTTAATATAAAAGAGTCATTTAGTTTAAAACAAAGGTCACATTAGAAAAACTGAGTAAACAAGATTAAATTGTTTTAAAACATTTGAAAAAATATCCATAATTCATTTTTGAAATATTTTAATCAATTATGTTCCAATGTCACACATGTTGTGGCTGGTATGAATCATAGTTCTTGTTTTCAATATTAATGTTTAATTTCTGTTTAAAATGCCCATCACAAATACAAAATTGAGAAAGTAAGCTCAAATTGATTTTAAAAATTACTAAAATAATCTATAATTATTTTTTGATGTTTAGGAATTAAATTCATGTCAATCTGATACACGAAGTGGCCTGCATGACTCAAAGTGTGTGTTTTCAATATGAAAATCTCATTTTTGTTTAAAACACATGTCACATAGAGAAAATTGATAAAATGAGCTTGGACTATTTTCAAACATTATGAAAATGATCAAAAACTCATTTTGACATATATACATTGACCTCACGTAAATTTGAAACACTATATAGCTGGTATGACTAAAAATGTATGTTTTCTATATAAAAGTGTCATTTAAGTTTAAAATATGCATCACATATCCAAAACATTGGAAATGGTCTCATATTATTTTAAAAGATTAAAATACTTATCTATAGTTCATTAGTGATATGTAGGAATCAAACACACCTCAATCTAACACATGACATGGATGGGATGTCTCAAAGTGTGTTTTTTCAATAGAAAAGTGTAATCTCTATTTAATACAAGCATCACACAACCAAAATGGATGAAACAACTCCAAATTGTTTCAAATATTATGAAAATTATCCATAATTCATTTATGATATATATGTATAATCATTGTGGTGATCAGAAATGTGATGTTAGGGTTCAAAACCTCACAACCATTCCCATTGTGAGTTTTGAATGTTGGAAGAACCTAGATAAGGTTCCTTACTATTCAGATGAATTTTGGAAGAAAAAGTGGGTGCCACATCCAAAAATGGAATTGTTTTGGCATCTATAGCTATCCTTCCCCATAGTGCTGGTGGTTGAAACATGGAATTGGTGGCTAAATCATATCACTTAAAAGAGGCAATTATATATCTCGAATGGTGGTAGAGTGGCCTCCATGTTATGGTATAATGGGAGCTCTAGGTGGATTTCGGGTACACTACCTTTTTAGGGTAGTTGTGTTGTGGTGGTCGGATTGTGGTGTAGCTGCCCTATTTGCAAAGGGGTCTTATGGCATGGTGCATACAACTATACTATATCCCCGAGATCCAATTTTATAGTATATTTTTGTTTTCTATTGTCATGAGATGTAGAAAAGGGGTAGTGGCAATAACAACCCTATATTTTATGAGATATATTATTTTCAATTTATTTGATGTCTTCTATTATACACTACACCATGATTAGATTGTACTATACGCAACACCGTATTAGCTTGTAGTATACGCAACATTATTCTTGGCTTGTGTTACACACAAATTCAAATTCGTTTTGTGGAAATTATTCTATGCATCATTAAGTATAGATTTTGTTTAATGTATAAATGAAATAAGTTTTGATTATGTTATACGCAACACCAAACGGAGCTGTCACTACACGCAACCCTGACTTGGCTTTCATTACACGCAATCTAGTCCTTCCTCGATAGCGTGTGTAGCACGCAATACCGAGTTTCACTAAATGAGATATTATAATAATATTATTATGAACTAGAGGTTATGAATAGTAATACCCACTTTTTGGAATTTTAGACATTTTATCATTCAAAATGAACTTAATTTTTTGATTCAGAATATTGAAATTAGTCTCAGGTGAATTTTTTTTTATTTTTCTTAAAACTTTCATTTTTTGATGAATAGTGAAAACACTGGGTTACTATTTAAAACCCGAATTTTTATTTAAAAAATTATTTATTTTATTTAAATTTATTTAGGTTATAATTGATACATAATACCGATATAATTTCAATTCAATTCATATGAGTCATTTTATAATAATTTTAGAAATATAAAAATTTTATAGAACTTTTCACCGTCTTTTACCCACCTCCTAGGAGAATTTGAAAATTTACATAAACCATAATTTTACCACTTCTGTGAGTGGAATTTCGAAAATTTGAAAGACACGGTTAATATCAAAGAGTAATATGTGTTTCAGTAAGATAAAAATAATTTTTGGTGAATACTAACTTTTTTACTTTCATTTACCACGGTTAAAAGTAAATATGGTAATTAAGGGTAAAAATGATATTACTGTTACCCTAACACATGTCCTAATTCTATTAGATAAGTGGAAATCGACCAAAAAAAACCATAGGAAAAAAATATTACACTTTAGGACAACTTGGATTGGATTAGGACCTTTATTATTATTTTATTTAAATAAGATTTAAAATGGCTAAAATCAATGTTTAATAACTAAAAAATATTTAATATAGGGCTATACATAAGATAAATTCGACTATAAATATTCATTAGAAATATAAAAATATTTCTTACCTAATGGTATTTTATTTATAATTTTTAGGAATTATATAATTTAATTTATTTATGACACAATGGTGATGCTGTAATTATCTAAATAATGAAATATTAAAATAATTGATATTTTAAATACCTAAATAAAAGTAATTTGAGACTTTTTATGCATTCAAATAATTTTCTAGGTTAATATAAAATGTTAGTATTGATTTAATTAACTTTTTGTGAACTAATCATGTTGTTATGATTTTCACATAAATCAATTACCAAATAGTGTCAAAATTGACATAAAATAGTTTTTAAAACAAATATTCTATTATTAATTGTTATTATATTCCTAAAAATCTATGGTTTTCCAAGATACCTATATCATTATAGGTGTATCATTAATGGACCACTTTGTGGTCGCTTGGATGTATATGTTATGTTTAGTAACTATAAAATATAAAAATACAATGTGACATGGGAAATGTCAATCTAATTAACTAAGAGTTAAAACTAAATGATAAGGTTAATATAATGACCCAAACCTGTCTAAAATATTTTGGTTGATAGTATTTCGACCGATACCCACATTAGATTCAAAATAAATCAATTTGGAGCTATTATACACCGAATATGACATAATTATAAAATAATATTTTAAGTTTTTCCAAAGGTGCCCCTCTCCTCCTTTATAAAAAAGGCACCCCTTCCCTCTTCTCTTAAAATACTTTTGAGCCTTAAAGTTCGTCCAACCCCCTGACCATTTCTCTTATCCACTTCCCTAGAAACATTCTGGTGGTTCTGGTCTTCTCAAAAGACCAACTCTACTTCTTTAAGAGGAAGCATACAGGAGGTGCGTCGAAGAAGAGGTAATCTCTTCTTCTGATTCTCTCAAGATTATTTCTTCTTATACTTATTAATATTTATTTGTCTCATTATAAAGTAATAAAATCAGTATTAATTATATACTTATATGTTATTACAAATATTAAACAACCTTATTTCGACTTCTATCCATCCTACGGAAAATAAAATCACTACGCGTTCGTACGTACGGAATACTGTCTCCACGCTGTGGTGTAACATGTTTTCGACCACCACCTTACTTGGATGGGTATAATGGTGTAAATAAATAACTATATATGATTATTGTAAATTTATAATGATTCTGAAATATTATACATACACTTCAATACAATTCCACAATCATGGGAATGATATCATCGCTCGTGCGTACGTACGAACTACCGTCTCCACGATGCGATGAGATTCATTCTCCATGTTAACCATTCATGAATGATTATAAAATATATATATATAATATGTAATAATGAAATATATGACATAATAATGATTCTGTATTTAAGTATATATATATATATATATATTTCATCTACTTAATTCCATTCAATTCAATAAGGAAATGAAAACAGCGTTCATGCATACGTACGACCTACCGTCTCCATGAACGGTGTATTTAATTCCATTTATCAACCATAATATATATATGTATATGATGAATATATATAAATCATGTTTTACATTATGGAATTCATTAAATCAGGATATAAGTAATAATATCAAGAACAACAAGTCGAAACATGTATAATAAATGAAACGATTTTAACCGAATCACTGCTTTTAAATCGAATTTACAAAAGAATGGGTAATATAAAGTCATAATTAAACCATATATGATATCATAACAATGAATATGATTATGTTATAAGTCAATGACATTATTTAAATCATTATACATGATGTTTGGATACATAAGAAGCATATCAGATAAAAGGTATGGGATAACTATTCCAATCTCATTTTTATCCGAGATTGTTATTCATAAGTATTTACTGGGGGTTATTGTTATCATACATGCCCATGTTTTCAAAAAATGTTTTCATGAATTTTTTAAGTCATTTTTACCCATTTTTTGAAATTCACCATATGTTATGAAAGGAATCTTACTTTTTTTTACCACACGTATAACTTTTTGACTTTTCCGACAAAAGTACGAGAAGAATGATTTTTTAACTTATACAACAAGAACGGATTTTTACGGTTTCATATCACCTTATTTTTAAGAAGATTCCCCTAATATTTTTCATGGTTATTTTCAATAAAATCCTATTCTTTTAAAATTTCATGGAATTTTGAGAAAAGAAAATGATTTTAAAGTGGAAAGGATATTTTCCTCAAGAATTTGTTTCAAGTGTTTTATCAAAACTATTTTCCATCTAAAATGACATTATTTAATATGTTAATGTTTCAAGTATAATATCTCCATTATTTACATGGTTGGATTCTTCTTATAATAAAATGATATAAATTTTTTTTATATGGATTAAGCTATGATGGCATGATGTTTAAGAATCTCATTCTATTACATGGGTTATGCTATGATGTATGATTTATGATTTTGTGGCACCTGAAAGAATGATTTCATTATGAGATGGGTGGGACCTATATCTCCCTCCAATGCATTGGGTAAAGATTTATATCTCATGATATAGACATGGATGGAATGGTCAGTTAATCTGGTTCAGTAAAACATGAATAGAACGAGGAGTGAACTCGATTCAGAAAGGGACTTTGTACACTAAGATAGTCTTGGCAGCAATGCCTTGGATACTATGGAAATAATATCATGTGATTAATGTTATTACACAATTACAAGTTTTATTTCCAAGATATTTTATCATGATAGATGTTGTATTATGATCTATGCCTTACGTACTGCCATGTTTTATGTCATTTCTCACGATTTTGATGTTTAAACATTATGTTCATGTTTTTATGTTCAAATATATATGGTTTGTTTTATTTTCTCCATTCTTACCCTTACTGAGCATTTCAGCTCACCCTTTATATGTTTTCTTTTCCCTAGGATATAAAGAATGGTTTTAGGTATGAAAACAAAAGGGGAAGATCTTTTTGGGATATGTTGAAGATCTTTCACCACGATTAGATGATTATAGTCTGTGTTTCCAAAGACACTAAACTATTAAGATCCTTATGTGTCTATTTTTGTTATGTATAAAGTATTCTACAAGTGTAATGTAATGTCTATGTACGTCAAGCTTTGGGTCTCTATTGCGGCGTAGTTCATAAGACCGCTCCATAGATTTCCCTGTGTCATGGAAGCCTATAGTGTGGTTCAATGGGTTGTTCCATGGTCTTCTAAAAATTCATCTACCTATAAGTAGACCCTATAAAATTAAAACCCTGTTTTCATTAAGTCCTCCCACTTGAACTATAGGAAATCAAGGGCTTTTTTAAGGATTTCTGAAGCATATTTTGATTGGGATTGATCCCCAGTTTCTAGAGACCAATCTATAGTGATCCAAGTTGAGTTATAGCTCTATTTTTTAATCATTTTCTCTCCATTTCATCTCATTTTTCTCTAGTTCCACTTTTCATGTTTTTTCATTTGAACTCAATCATTCTAATAGATTATTTCTTAACATTTTCTTATGTGTGTTTGGTATTATAATTTTTGGAGTTCATATTTTATTCATGGGAGAGGTTATCAGAGATCCACATTGGTGTTAATTTCCCATTAGAAGAATATTACAAGTTTGAGGTAGGGGATTTTTTCCTCTCTGTTTATTTATGAGAAAAAATTATATTAACATGTTTTATCCCTTTGTATTGAGGTTTAATTAAACTAATAATTATTAAACATGATTAATAAATAAATAATATATCAATCACATGTCGATGTTTTATATCATGATAATGGGTTGTATGTTTATTTTTTAAATAGTTTTCAATCTATTATATTCTCATTATCATATTTTTAAGCATGTTTATTATATTTAATTGATGGAATTGGTAAATAAAGTAAAGACAGTAATTATTTAGGATTCAATTAATAATTAAATAAGAGTCGTGTTTAATAAATATGGTGTATCTTGTAATATTATATAAATATAATTGATGTTTAATTCATGATAATTATTAATTTACGTTCTTTATTCTGTTTATGGATTATCTAAAGACCATGAATTTGTAATGCATGTTTTGTATAATATAATTATAGACTTATTAATATTAAAATTTCTTATCATGGTTTGATGAAACTACAATTAATTCATTGATTAATCTTAAATAAATGATAGCTTGAGATAGATAATTCCTTATATTTTCTATAGTTGGATCTTTTCTAAAAAAATCAATTTATTCAAGAAGGAATAAAAACCAAATGTTTGATAAAGATAAATGTCTGGGGTCATGGGTGCCCATTTTTTTATAAATGAAATATTATTTGTGTAATGGACTGCACAAGACTATTTTTATTTAGAAGATAAGTCCATTTTTCATAGATCTATATTTCCCTATTGATAATTTTTTTTCAACTTTTTTTTGTGAAGTGTTCTATATGATAGAATTTCTAGGTGATATGATCTGAGCAACAAATAGATGATCTAGGGATTGCTAATGAGATATGTGCGGGGAAGCCCATGGGTGTAGAATCAAGTGATTACTGTGATTGTGATATTCTTTAGAATATGCATGATGGTGTTAGGGATAAAACTGGGATAATGGAATTATTAAAGATAGTATTACCCATTATAGTGTGTTGAGAGATGGGATGTGTACTTATTGAATCAGTTGAAATGACAGATGACCATGTTTTTTGTTTATATGTATTCCTTTCCCCATTTCATAAGGCAACATGATGTTATTGGTTTCATCTCTTTATGGTGTCTTATAATGTTTTCCTAGAGTACAATTAATTGTGAATTTTTAGTAATAATTAATAAATGATAAAACCATAGGGTTGGTGATTCATGAATGTAATGAGATGATCATGAGAAACTTGGACTCAGTTTGGTTTATTCCTAGAGGGAATAGACTTAACAAGTGGGTTAATGAAATTTTATTTATAAAAATAATATTAATTATTAGTTAATTTATTAATTAACATATGTGAATGTCAAAAAGAAATAATTTAATTTAATACAGTTTTTTAAAATTCTTATATGCTTACAGGATATCTAGTTTCTAGTAGTGGGTGTCGGGAGATAGAGAGACATTAGTTGTAATTGATTCTACGTCTTGGTTATTCCCATTGGGTAGTTGTGAGAAATTTTATATCCTATATGTTTTTGGATTTCAAATACTACCCTACGCATTTTTTTATGTAGATTTTCACCTAATTGACTATGGGAGGATGTTTTCCCCAACATCCTAGAGTGAGGATGGATGATTAACTCCACTCTCTAGCCCCACACTCTTGTCTGGGTAGTATTAAATTATATTATTCAAGGTTGTTATTTTTAACCATATATGTGTGTAGAGGCTGGAAATGGATTGTGGTTATCTCACTTGGATGTACCTCTAGATATAGTATCCAAATGGTTATTATAAGTGTGATGTAAATGGGCTGTGATGGCTTGAGGTACCCAGCTCGATGTATGGGCAGTGATGGATTGAGATATAATACCCAATGTATATACACATCATACAGGATATGGTGGATCCTAAAAACAAATCAGTTACTATATATGAAGATATGAATGGGATTATGTGGTGATGTGATGCATGAGGTTCGTTTTATGATACCTAGCCCATGTGTCACTTGGGTAGCATACTTTTTGAGAGGGATAGATCCTGACATATGATGTTGTGATAGTGTATAAAATATGTGGGGAAGAAGTAATGGTGTACACTTGATATTCTATTACTATAATACATGATCACCTATATGATATACATAGTGATAGATAGCCATGGTGAGGTGCGAACTTTTTATACCTATGTAGTTGAGGAGTTAGTTTCACTATTGTTTGATATGATTTACCACACATTCTTTATCTTTTTTATGAAAGACTCTAGTGTGGATTCTACAGAGTATACTATTATTCTCACCCATTGTATATATAAACTATTTTTTATTTCAGTAATATGAGGTTTTAAATTGGGATGTATATTAGTATCTCATAGTTTTTCAATAGGTGATTGGGATTAATTCTCACTAACAATTTTATCTTTTTTGTACATGAACTTTTCCTTTTTGTTGTATTAATACTCTATGTAATTGCATGTATGTACTTTTTATTTATCTTATCTTTATGTGTAGGATGTTATTTTTGTGTCTGTATTATCTATTTCTCTCTCTTCCACATGTTCTCTAAAAAGGGTAATATCCCCACCCTTGAATGTTTGTTAAACCCTCAATGTTAGTCACAATCCTAGGGCCTACATGCGGCAAAACATAGGCATTCATTTTCTCCCTTATCTATTTTCTATCCAAGGATGGGTACTCTATGGGTGTGGGGTTCATGACAGAGTCGTATTAATGTTTCAAGTTAAGGTATATGATGGAATTGGAGATAGGTACTTGTCAGCAGTGCATGGCCTAGTACGGTAATGATGTCAATTATATTTATTAAGCAATGTAAACAAATGGGACCAGATAAAACAGAGGTATTTAGGGCCCATGGTCATCTTACACATAAATAATTATTCTTACCATGATATAAAATAAAGTTATATTTGTTTCTTGGTTAATACCTAGTAAAGGATCGTTCATCATACTTCTTTTGTCATGTTTTTTAAATGAGTATTCCTTTGTATAGGTTAATCCTTAAAAGAATAAAATGTAACAATTAAAAAATTAATGTTATGTATTCTATATTCCATATATATGAGTCTATAATTGTTTATTATTCTTATTAGAAAAGAACTAGGTTAACATTATAATATGGTTCACCTAAAATATGATTATAAGGATGATCTAAAATATTTCCTTAATGAAGAGGTCGCTGATGATGAATGTTTGTAGATGACGCTCTGAGAGTTTCAGTGCCAGAGTTTATAGAATTATGGGGGATTTGTTTATGAATAATTACTTAAGGGTTAGTTAGAGGAGGATGGAATAAAATTAAAATGATCTATTCTCAAAAGTAGTACTGGGTTTCATTGATAGTGATGATGTAGTGTGAAGTAGTGAAGAAGTAGTGGATTTTGGTGCTCAAGGACTATTAGTATTCAGCAGTCTCATGGGATAAGTTCAAAGACCACTTATGAGCTTATAATCTTTCTTCAACCATGAAGGTGTCCAGTCACCAAGAATAGCATACCCTTTGACAATAGAGTTCCAATGTGTGGGATAATAGGATCCATTCCAAGAACCAACTATGACATGCTTTAATATTGCTCGAAGATGTTGAGGTCATGGAGGGGAATTTTTGACGAGGCTTTCTATCTCGAAATACCACACAAAGTCACCCCATTCATATTGTCCACGCATCTTAAGGTGTTGTAGAGGGAATCATATATTGAGAGGACACTAGCCACAAATATAGCATCATGATAGAGGGTTGACAAGATTTCTCAAAAAATGTAGTTGTGGTCAGGGGCTCCCAGTTTTCTGGACAGAATAGGTTTCTATTAGTTGGGGGTTGGTCACATCCCATGTAATCTTATTTCTCTACATTTTCTCACTCTTATTAATTTCCAATGGATGAGACACATTGGTTTTAAATATATGTTGAGGTCATTGGTGGTGAGATTGTCCGACCTTTTTGAGCAGTCAGTAAGCACCAAGTGATCCTCTTTAGGTTATTCTTTAACAATACAGAAAATATTATTCTTTTAATAATGTAATACTTTCCTCAAAACAATTTTTTTTATTTTATTTTACAATATAAGCAAAAAACAATTCTTGTAAATTGCATAAAAACATTACACAACACTAGAAATTATGAAATAATACAAATAGCAACAATAATGGGATATACACATTAGAGAATATATAGTTATAAAACCAAAAAAATTTTATGATTTAATTCAACTAATAATAACTCTCCTCCCATAGTGATTGTAAAAATAAAGGGATATGTTAGTAAAATAATTTAAAATTTCAAATGATGTTTAAGAACCTTCATATGAAAATAGTGAGTGGTAAAGTGGGAATGATGGTGTATGAATTGAAAAATAATGCCATTTTATATTATTATTATCAGCTGATATGGTTGATGGGAATTATGAACATTATTTAATAAAATTGTTAATTATTATTATTTTTGGTTATGTAGATACAATTAAGTGTTCATTAGGATTATTTTATGATATAATAAAAATTAAATTATTTATAGAGACTATAAATATATTCGGTTAAAAAATATGTTTTATGTTAAATGAATAAGTCTTAAATAAAATTAATTTCTTGAAATAATCCAATAAAAATATTTTATATTGTTATTATATTTTTATAAAACCCTTTGTAATTTTTAAAATAGTCATAATGTATACTACCTTATAAGATTTTTAATTTTTTATAAATAAGTATTTTAATTTAATAGTAAAAATAATAATATTTAGAATATTATTTTGGTAAAATAAAATTTATTTTGGGACTCAGAACATAAAAATTATTCAAGGGATATTTTTTTTGTATTTTCCATCAAAAGTTATTTTTTTGGTGAAAACAGAAATTTGAAACTTTATGAACACTACAAATTTAAGACATCACTATTATGTGAATATGATTCGAACAACAATAAAAAAATTTATCCAATTAAAATTTTATTTAATAAGTATATATATAGATTTAAAATTGTTAATTTTAATTTAGAAATTTATACTTCTCATTTTAGAATGAAAATTTTGGTTTATAGAGATAACAATTTTTTGTGTACATTAAATGGGTTAGTTGGAAGGTAAGTTTTAGTTTTGGAAATATTTCAACATAAACTAACCCTATATAACATGTGAATAGTTTATAATTTTTTTTATAATTTTCTTTACCCAAAATTGGGAGGCTTATATAATAAAACATCCAATATTTAATCCCTTAAAATTACCCCTCCACAAGTACAAATACACCTCATTCCCTCAATACATTCAACACCAAAGTTTGTAACAAGGATTTTACCTCAATATCTATCTCAATATTATCTCCAAGGAGGATCCAAGGTTATAAGGAGTCCATCTCTAGCTTTAAGAAGTATCCTACCAAAGTAAGGGTTTCTTTAATCCTCCACTTTCCTTCTAATGTTCATTACTTTTGTTATATTTTTTTTAAAAAATATTTTTTTATTTTTAAATTCATTTTATAACATGGTATTATCCTTCATCGTATTTTTTAAATTTGATTTTATTTATTAACTATAATTATATACTCTTCATATTTTGTTACATTATCAAACCAAGGGCTCATCATCCATACTTTCCAATTACTTTGGTGATCCAAATTAAATCATTCTCATTTCAATGGAAAATGTTATTATGCATATTTGTTATGATTTAATTACTATGTAATCATTTATATATAACCATTAACTTTCATTATACAACCTTTATACACTGTTTTAATGCTCATTTTTTCAGTATCTATAAAACCAACCTAAATGTTTTAACAAAATGTGTGTGTAGTTTTCCTAATAACGACTTCCCTTTATGGATAATAAAAGTGGATATGGATATAGCATAGCTTTACATAGCGGTAATAACCTTCAAATGGTTTAATTGGTATGTTACTTTATCATCGCTTGGTTCATGACAAGGAGCCTTTATTCTATCCTAGTTTCACTCTCCTGTGGGATTTCCTTTGGATAATTCACATACACTTTAGGAGAAATAATAACGAATTAGTATATATGAGTTGAGATTTATATTAAAATAATATACCAATTATAGGAATATACCCTCCATCACTTATTTTTATTGTTCCATAGATTTGGGTACAACCCTCTGTATTTTGAATATCCTATAATTTCTAACGTTGATTGTGGGATTTTCACCTAGATAACCACAATAATAATTTGAAGGTATTCATTTATAGATAATTTGTTTCCAATTATCATTCTCTTTATAAATCTTCATAATTTTCATGGAATTAAATTTTATAATCTATATTAAAGTACCCATTAATGAATTTTATGGTGGAAATGAGATATCTATTTAGAATGATCCATCATTATCTTTTACTTTCTTTATAAACATCCATGCATAACATTTCATCCAATGTCTTTACCTTGTGGATACCCTTGTCAGATTGATCATATCGAATGATGTTCGACTAGAAAGTCATTAATTGAGTAACATAAGAATTTATTGGATAAACCATACAATATTTATTCTATATTGTGTAAATAACCAATAATTCATTATCTTAATTGAATGGTATTTATGTAGAGTGATATTTACTTTCATTGGATACCCAATTATTTTTCACTAGTATATTCTTTGATTATTGATAGATTTTTTTATGTTTTACTTATTTTGAACACATTAGTAAAGAATTATTTAAGGTGTTCCCATATATCAATCCAATGAATGGGGTAAAAATTTGATCTCTAGAGCTGCTATGTTTTACAATACCTTGTTGAAAACCCATGGTAATTTGAATGATACCCCCAGATGTCACTCCAATTCATTGGGTAGAAAATTAATATCTAAAGATGACATGTTCATTATACCATGTGATAATTCCATGGTCACTTTTTCGGATACCTTGGTCAAATTATTAGTAATATGTATTGTGAACCCCTATTTAAGAGTTATGGTGATATGTTTAAGAATTTCTAATGATTTTTTTTTCCACATTTACATGTTTTTCTTCATGGAGTTAAGATGACATTCTGCCTCATGTACATATGATCTTATTATAACTCATATTCTTATGGTCATTTTATGAATCATGTCATCATTTTCATGTTATTATATAATTCCTCTTGTTTTACCCATCATGGTAATTTGGGATCTTTTTCATTGTTTATCCATTACAGGGATTTATAGCTCTTCCTTTCCATATGTTTCCCCTTTTCCCAAGAAATTACAATAAAAAGGATATAAATATAAATATAAATATATATATATAATTGAATTACACGTACGGAGGATCCTTGTAACACCCGAGACTTTTATGTTATATAAATCATCAAAGGAATCTTTTTCTACACACAACACTTGCTTGGCTTGCTTTACATGAAATCGCGACCTTCCTCGATAATTTGCGTCGTACGCAATACCGAGTTTCACTAAACAACGATATACTATTAAAATATTATTAAAACTAGCCGTTATGAATAGTAATAACCACTTTTTGAAATTTTGTAAATTTTATTTTTCAAAATGGACTTCATTTTTGAATTCGGAATATCGAAATTAGCCTAGGGTGAAATTTTTGTGAATAGTGAAACCACTAAGTGGTAGTTAAGAAACTGAATCTTTCGTAAAACTTAATTTTACCACTTCTGTGAGTGTAATTTCGAAAATATGAGAGACACGGTTGATGTCAGTAATTAAAATGTGGTTCAATGAGATTAAATAATTTTTTTGGTGAATAGTAACTTTTTACATTTTCTTACCACGGTTAAAAGAAAATAGGGTAATTAAGGGTAAAAATGATATTATTATTACCCTAACACATGTCCTAATTCTATTCTACATGTGTAATTCGACCAAAAACAACCTTAGGAATAAAATTTGACCATTTAGGCCCACATGGATTAGATTAGGACATTTATTATTAATATATTTAAAGAAGGGTTAAATAGTTAAAATCAAAGTTTAATAAGTAAATCATTTTTAATATGGGGTAATACATAAGATAAATTTGACTATAAATATTCATTAGAAAGCTAAATATATTTCCTACATAATGGTATATATTTTTAATTTTTAGACATTAAATAATTTAATTTATTTATGACACAACGATGATGCAATAATTATCTTATTAATGAAATATTGACATAATTGATGTTATAAATTCTCAAATAAATGTAATTCGAGACTTTTTATGAATTAATCTAATTTTATAGGTTAATATGACATGTTAGTATTGATTTAATTAACTTGGTTCGAACTAATCATTCTGTTATGATTTTCACAAAAATAAATTACTAAATAGTGTCAAAATTGACATAAAATAGTTTTTTAAATTAATATTATATTATTAATTGTTATTTTATTCCTAAAAATATAAGGGTTGGCCCAATGACTTATATAAGGTTATATATATTAATAATAAACAACTTGGGGTTCTTTTGGATTGATATAGTAAGTTTGTTAACCTTATAGTATAAGAAAACAAGAAGACACGGTAAAAGTTAAATTATCTAACTAAAAGTTAAATCTAAATGATAAGGTTAAAATTGATACCTAAACTTGTATAAATTATATTGGATGAGAGGATTTCGACCCATCCCCACTTTATCCTAGAAATAAATCAATTTGGAGCTATTTAAAACCGAACTTGACTTTATAATAAAATAATATTTTTAGTTATTCCAAAGGTGCCCCTCTCCTCCCTTATAAAAGGGAACCCCTCCCTCTCTTCCTCACACCACATTGAGCCTTCAAGCTCGGCCAACCCCTGCCAATTTCTCCTCTACACTTCCCTAGAGACATCCTAGAGGTCTTGGTATTCTTCTAATGACCAATTTTAGTTCCCTAAATGAAGGTCTCAAAGAAGCACTTCAATGAAGAGGTAATGTCCGTTACCGATTCTTTCATCTTTATTTCTTCTTCCACATATTCTTCATTAGTTGTTTCATTATGAAGAAATAACATCAGTATCACTCGTATACTGATATGTTATTATAAGAATGAAACAACCCTATTTCACCATCTATCCATCCTACGGAAAAAGAAATCACCGCCCGTGTGTACGTACGGAATACCGTCTCCACGCCATGGTGTAATCTATTTTCCACCACCACCTTACTGGGATGGGTATAATGGTGTAAATAATGACTATATATGATTATTATAAAGTGATATTGATTGTTAAATAGTATACATACACTCCAATACAATTCCACGAGCATAGGAACGATATCATCACTCGTGCGTACGTACGGAATACCGTCTCCACGATGTGATGCGACTCGTTCTACATGATCATCATTGCATAATGATTATATAAATGAATTGGATGAATGAATATTATATATGTTACAGTAATAACATTCTGGAAATGAGGTATCTATAACCTAAAGAGAAGAATATGAATTTATTCGACAAAACACGCATAAGAACAAAAAGTTATAAACACCCAAATAACAAGTATCAATGAAATATTACTACCAAGAAGCTAAGAATATGACCATATATGATATAATAACAATAATTATGATTCTGTAATAAGTCAATAACATTATTTAAATCATTATAAATGAGGTTCGGACACTTACGAAGATAATCGGTTCTAAGGTAAGGGAAAATATCACAATCTCATTTTTATCCGAGATTGTTTATACTTTGGTATTTACTGGGGTGTATTTTATCATCCACATCCATGTTTCCTCAATATGTAATATTATTTCCATCCACCTAAAATTTTTTAAATCCTATTTTACCCTTCGGTGAGTTTTTAGTAAAAGATATGAAAGGAATCTTTTATCGTTTTTCGTACGAGGTACTTTTTGAATTTTCCGACAAAAGTACGAAGAATGTTTTTTTAACATATACGGCATGAATGGATTTTTAAAACATTATTTCCAAGAAGATTACTTTAAATGTTTTTATGTTTATTTTTAATCTACTTATTTTAGTTTAGAATTGTACGACATGTTATGAAAGGAGAAGTGTTTTTGAAGTAGACAAGATATTTTCCTCAAGAATGGAGTTCAAGTGTTTTATCAAAATTATTTTCCATCTAAGATAATAAAGGGTTCTGTTTCTATCCCTATTATTACATTGATTTGATTATGTTGTGATGGAATTATTTTTATGAATTCTTTTATCTTATATGAAATGTTTTATGATGTCACAATGTTTAAGAATCCCATTTTTATTACATGGGTTATGCAATGATGTATGATTTATGATTTTGTGGAACACATAAGAATGGTATCATTATGAGATGGGTGGGACCTATATCTCCCTCCAATGAATTGGGTAAAGATTTTATATCTCATGAGATAGACATGGCTGGAACGGTAGGTTACACTGGTTCAGTGAAACAAGACTGAAACGAGGAGTGAACTCGGCTCAGAAAGGGACTTTCTCTACTAAGATAGTCTTGGAAATGAGTCTTTACTAATAAGAAATGATTCTCTATGATTATGTTTGTATGCCAAAAAGTTTCATGTTTTATGTTATGATTATTGGGATTCCATTTCACTACTATGATTTATCCCATGTTATGAAATTATGCTCTCTTTTGCAGGTTAAGATTTCCAAATGTTATGTTCTTATGAATATGATGTGATTGATATTTATTTTGTTTACCCTTACTGAGAATTTGAGCTCACCCTTTTGTATGTTTTCTTTCCCCAGTTCAGGAAGATGGTTATTAAATTAGATATGCCAAAAGGGGCTATAGATATGATGAAATAAATGGGAGACAGTTTAGAAGCTTTATGAACCAGATGTTTATGTTTCCCAGTTTCTAAAGACACTATACCTATACAGTCCTTTCGTGGTTTTGTTATATGATGTAATAAGTACGCTTCAATTTTGAAGTATTAACAATGTATGTAAAGTATGGGTCGTTATACTTGGTATCAGAGGAAAGGTATAGTCAACCTTTGGAAACTAGGATGTGAAATCCTTAGTAAGAACCCTAAGGATAATTCTAAGCATAGAACACAATCTTATTGTTTTAGAAATGGCTATGAATAACCTAGGATAAGATCTTATGTGTGAAATTTTATTCTTGATTATGTGGTTTTACTATTATAATTAGTGTTTCTCACACCATTCTTCTTGGGTTTAGTCAATGGTTGGAACCCGAAGGAACCATGTTAATGCGGAATGCGACGGGCAATGAAATGATTGTCCCCCTGAGCAACCAAACATTATGAGAGCTGGAATGAAAAATCTTGTAGCCATGCTCACACAACTTTCTCAAGCTATGAATCATGCAGGACTTCCAAATGAGCAAAGGAAGGAGCAACATTCTGTTGAATCCTTCATGAGACAACGTCCTCCTTCATTCAGCGGGTCTACTTATCCATTATTTGCTGAACTATGGATTAGTACTACTGAAAAGATATTTTAAGTTCTTCAATGTTATGAGCATGATAAAGTCATCTTTACATTGTATCGTTTGGAAGGTGATGTTGATCAATGGTGAAATCTTATTAAGAATAGAAGGCAAAGGGATGAAATTGATTCCATGGAATGGGATGAGTTCAAGAACTTATTTTTCAATAAGTACTTCCCTCGTATTCTCCGAACAATGATGGAGAATGATTTTCTTGAACTGAAGCAAAAGGATGATGAATCTGTTGGTACCTGTGAAGAAAATTTTACAAGACCTTCAAGGTACGCTTCTTGTTTTATTATCCAACCTGAGAGTAAGATCAATCGATTCTTTAGTGGCTTAAAACAAAGTCTTCGAAGGGCCTTAGCCATAAGGGACTTCAATAGCTATGAGGAAATCGTTCGATGTGCTCTCAAAGTTGAGATGGATATTAGAGTAACCCATCAGTCATATCGGTTTGATAAGGAGAGGAAAATGGAATTCAAAGGAAAATCTAAAGAGCACACTGAAAAGAAGATGAGCTTTCCCTTATGCTGAAAGTTTGGAAAGAAACATGGAGGGAGTTGTCTTAAAGGGACAAGTAAATGTTTCAAATGTGGAAAGGAAGGTCATCGGGCATTTGAATTCTGCGATAATGGGATTAAGATGTCTAATGATGCAAACAAAGGAAGGTATACACAGAATGAACCTACTACACTTCAATGTTTCAAGTGCAAGGAGATGGGGAATTATGCCAATCAATGCCCAAATCCAAGGGTTGATGATGATGGTCGACGTCAACAAACTCTTAAGGCTAAAGACAAAGGAAAGTCACATGCAATTTCTATCAGTGATGTGGAGTACGATAACGATGTGGTGAAAGGTACACTTACCATCCACTCAAATGTAGAAAATGTTTTATTTGATTTTGGATCCACACACTCTTTTATTTCTGAAGAATTTTCTAAGGGTATCACCGTATAAACTCAACAATTAGATGTTGAGTTAGCTGTGACTACACCTAATGACACAACAATCGCATCAAAAGTTTATAATTCTTCTCCGATTGAAGTTTGTGGGAAAGTGCTTCCTGCAAATCTTGTGATCCTTCATATAGTGGAATTTGATGTGATTCTTGGCATGGATTGGCTTTCTCTACATGGAGCTCATATCAATTACCAAAGAAGGGAAGTCACATTTCATATTCCAGATCAATCTAAGATTGTCTATCGATGCAAGGATGAACATAACCTTACAGTGGAAATTCCTTCCATCTTATGGGTCTTGATTCCACTAAATAAAGGTTATTTATCTCAAATCGTTGGTGAGAAACTCACAATTAAGAATATGCCCATTGTACGAGAGTTTGATGATGTCTTTTCGGAGGAATTACTGGGTCTTCCACCGAATCGTGAAGTTTAGTTTTCAATAGAACTCGTACCGGCTGCTTTAACTATTTCAAAGACACCTTATAGAATGGCCCTAATTGAGTTGCAAGAATTGAAGAAGCAACTCCAAGAGAATCTTGATAAGGGGTTCATATGCCCTAGTGCGTCACCTTGGGGAGCACCTGTTCTATTTGTTAAGAACAAAGATGGATCAATGAGACTCTGCATTGATTATCGAAAACATAACAAAATCACTATCAAGAAAAAATATCCTCTCCCATGCAGTGATGACTTATTTGACCAACTACGCAGAGCTCAATACTTTTCCAAGATTGATCTTCGTTCAGGGTATCATCAATTAAGGGTCAAAAGGGAGGATATACCACAGACGACTTTCCGTACAAGGTGTGGACACTATGAATTTATAGTGATGCCATTTGGTCATACAAATGCCCCTTCTATCTTCATGGATCTGATGAATAGAGTCTTTAGAGACTATCATGATCAGTTTGTGGTAGTCTTTATAAACGATATTCTTTTATATTCAAAGAGCAAGGAAGAACATGAAGATCACTTGAGAATTATATTGAAGACCCTGAGAAAAAAGTTGCTTTATTCCAAATTTACCAAGTGTGAATTTGGGCTTCAAAAAGTTGCATTTTTGGGTCACATAATCTCAAAAGAGGGGATATCTGTGGATCCATCAAAAATAGAGGTTATCGAAATATGGTCGAGACCAACAACAGTAACTGAGATCCGATTTTTTCTTGGTTTGGCTGGATATTATCGACGTTTTGTGAATTATTTTTCACGATTATCTAATATACTCACCAAGTTGACTTAGAAAGGAGTTAAGTTTGTCTGGACGGAGTAATGTGAAGAGAATTTCAAGGAGTTGAAAAGAAGGTTATCCAGTGCACCTGTGCTCACACTGCCTTGTAGTGGAGAAAGGTTTGTGATCTTTAGTGATGCATCCAAGAAAGTATTGGGGTGTGTTCTTATGCAAAATGATATGGTGATAGCTTATGCCTCACGACAGTTGAAAATCCATGAGCAAAATTACCCAACACATGATTTGGAGTTAGCTCTGGTAATCTATGCATTAAAGATTTGGAGGCATTATCTTTATGGTGAAAGGTGTGATATTTATACTGACCATAAAAGTTTAAAGTATATTTTCACACAAAAGGAGATGAATATGCGTCAAAGAAGATGGTTGGAGCTGATTAAGGATTATGACTGCTCAATCCATTATCCCCCTGGGAAAGCAAACAAGGTGGCCGATGCATTAAGTCGACAAGACCATTCCAGTTTATCCATTATGAGGATCACAAAAGATCCAATATTTATGGATTTACAACGGATGGATCTTGGAATTATAATGGAAGGGGGAAAATCTTATCTTTCTCAAATGAATTTTCAACCATCTATACATGTGAAGATTAAAGAGGCACAGAAAGAAGATGTCGAGTTACAAAAGAAGGTGAGAAATATTCCTGAATTCATCCTTGATTGTGATGGGATAATAAAGTTCAAGAATCGGGTTTGTGTTCCTCCCATCCCCGAATTAAAGAAGGAGAAGCTGGATGAGGCTTATAGTTCTCCATTCTCTATTCATCCTGGAAGCACGAAGATGTATAGGGACTTGAAAGAGTACTTCTGGTGGGATGGCATGAAAAGAGATGTTGCTGAATATGTCTCTCGATTCTTGGTTTGTCAATAAGTTAAAGGTGAGAGATGGAAGTCTATGGGGATGTTACAACCATCACCCATACCCGAATGGAAATGGGAAAACATCACTATGGACTTTGTCACAGGACTTCCTAAAACATCCAAAGGCAATAATGATATCTGGGTCATAGTTGATTGTCTTACAAAATCTGCACACTTCATTGCTATTAGAGAGGATTTCTCTCTAGATCATCTTTCCAGGATATATGTAAAGGATGTGGTAAGATTGCATGGAGTACCACTTTCTATTATATCTGATCGGGATCCGAGGTTTACCTCAAAGTTCTGGCGAAGACTTCAGCATACTCTGGATACAGAGTTATGTTTCAGCACTGCTTATCATCCTCAGAAAGACGGTCAGTCTGAGAGAACAATTCAAACTCTAGAAGATATGTTGAAAGCTTTCTCTATGGATTTCAATGGTGGTGGGATCAAAACCTACCTTTGGTGGAATTTTCTTATAATAATATCTTTCACTCTAGTATTCAGATGGCTCCTTATGAAGCTCTCTATGGAAAGAAATGCAGGACTCCAACTTGCTGGGATGAAGTTGGGTGAAGAAAGCTATTAGGACCTGATCTCGTTGATGAAATGGCAGAAAAGGTCAGATCTATTCAACAACACATAAGAGCATCTCAGAGTCGACAGAAAAGTTATGCCAACAATCGAAGAAAAGACCTAGAGTTTGAAGTGGGTGATAAAGTGTTCTTACGAATATCTCCCTGGAAGAGAGTCATGAGATTTGGAAAGAATGGGAAGTTGAGCCCTAGATATATCAGTCCTTTCAAAATACTGGATTGTTTTGGGAAGGTAGCTTACCGATTGGCGCTTCCACCGAATCTCTCTCAAGTTCACGATGTGTTCCATTTATCTCTCCTGAAAAAGTACATACCTGATCCTTCACATGTACTCAGCTCAGAAGTTGTTCTGTTGGAGCAAGATATTTCTTATGAAGAACAACAGAGAGAGATTCCGGATCATAGCGAAAAAGTATTACGAAGCAAGACCACTCGATTGGTGAATGTTTTATGGAGGAACCACCAATTAGAAGAAGCTACATGGGAGCTTGAGGATATGATGAGGGAGAGGTATCCTCATCTGTTTGTTACAAAGTGACGAATTTCGAGGGAGAAATTCATTTTAATTGGGGTAGAATGTAACACCCGAGACATTTATGTTATATAAATCATCAAAGGAATCTTTTTCTACACACAACACTTTCTTGGCTTGCTTTACATGAAATCGTGACCTTCCTCGATAGCTTGCGTCGTATGCAATACCGAGTTTCACTAAACAACGATATACTATTAAAATATTATTAAAACTAGCCATTATGAATAGTAATAACGACTTTTTGTAATTTTATAAATTATATTATTCAAAATGGACTTCATTTTTGAATTCGAAATATCAAAATTAGCCTAGGCTGAAATTTTGGTAAATAGTGAAACCACTAAGTGGTAGTTAAAAAACTGAATTTTTCATAAAACATAATTTTACCGCTTCTGTAAGTGGAATTTCAAAAATCCGAGAGACACGGTTGATGTCAGTAAGTAAAATATAGTTCAATGGGATGAAAATAATTTTTTGGTGAATAGTAACTTTTTACTTTTTTTTACCACGGTTAAAAGAAAATAGGGTAATTTAGGGTAAAAATGATATTTTTATTACCCTAACACATGTCCTAATTCTATTGGACAAGTGTAATTCGACCAAAAACAACTTAGGAATAAAATATGACCATTTAGGCCCACTTGGATTAGATTAGGTCATTTATTATTAATTTATTTAAAGAAGGGTTAAATAGTTAAAATCAAAGTTTAATAAGTAAATCATTTTTAATATGGGGTTATGCATAAGATAAATTCGACTATCAATATTCATTAGAAATATAAAAATATTTCCTACATAATGGTATTTTATTTTTAATTTTTATACATTAAATAATTTAATTTATTTATTACACAACGATGATGCAGTAATTATCTTATTAATTAAATATTGACATAATTGATGTTATAAAAACCCAAATAAATATAATTAGAGACTCTTTATGAATTACACTAATTTTCTAGGTTACTATGACAAGTTAGTATTGATTTAATTAACTTGGTTAGAACTAATCATTATGTTATGATTTTCACAAAAATCAATTACTAAATAGTGTCAAAATTGACATAAAATAGTTTTTAAAACGAATATTATATTATTAATTGTTATTTTACTCCTAAAAATATAAGGATCTTAAAAAGGACTTAGATAAGGTTATATATATTAATAATAAACAACTTGGGGTTCGTTTGTATTGATATAGTACATTTTTTAACCTTATAGTATAAGAAAACAAGATGACACGGTAAAAGTTAAATTATCTAACTTAAAGTTAAATCTAAATGATAAGGTTAAAATTGATACCTAAACTTGTCTAAATTCTATTTGATGAGAGTATTTCTACCCATCCCCACCTTAGCCTCGAAATAAATCAATTGGGAGCTATTTAAAACCGAACTTGACTTTATAATAAAATAATATTTTTAGTTATTCCAAAGGTGCCCCTCTCCTCCCTTATAAAAGGGCACCTCCTCCCTCTCTTCCTCACACCACTTTGATCCTTCAAGATCGGCCAACCCCTGCCACTTTCTCCTCTCCACTTCCCTAGAGACATCCTAGAGGTCCTGGTCTACTTCAAAGACCAATTTTAGTGCCCTAAAAGAAGGTCTCAAAGAAGCACTTCAAAGAAGAGGTAATGTCTGTTACCGATTCTTTCATCTTTATTTCTTCTTCCACTTCTTCTTCTTTATTTGTTTCATTATTAAGTAATAACATCAGAGTCACTAATATACTGATATGTTATTATAAGTATTAAACAACCCTATTTCACCATCTATCCATCCTACGGAAAAAGAAATCACCGCGTGTGCGTACGTACGGAATACCGTCTCCACGCCGTGGTGTAATCTATTTTCCACCACCACCTTACTTGGATGGGAATAATGGTGTAAATAATGACTATATATGACTATTATAAATTGATATTGATTCTTAAGTAGTATACATACACTCCAATACAATTCCATGATCATAGAAACGATATCATCACTCGTGCGTACGTACGGAATACCGTCTCCACAATGTGATGCGACTCATTCTACATGAACTTCATTGCATAATGATTATATAAATGAATTGAATGAATGAATATGATATATGTTACACTAATACCATTCTGGAAATGAGGTATCTATAACCTAAAGAGAATAATAATAATTTATTCGACAAAACACGCATAAGAATAAAAAGGTATAAACACCCAAATAACAAGTAGCAATGAAATATTACTACCAAGAAGATAAGAATATGACCATATATGATATCATAAAAATAATTATGATTCTGTAATAAGTCAATAAGATTATTTAAATCATTATACAGGAGGTTCAGACACTTACGAAGCAAATCGGACCTAAGATAAGGGAAAATATCACAATCTCATTTTTATCCGAGATTGTTTATACTTTGGTATTTAATGTGGTGTATTTTATCATCCAAATCCATGTATCCTCAATATGTAATGTTATTTCCATCCACCTACAATTGTTTAAATCCTATTTTACCCTTCGGTGAGTTTTTAGTAAATGATATGAAAGGAATCTTTTATCATTTTTCGTACGAGGAACTTTTTGACTTTTCTGACAAAAGTACAAGGAATGTTTTTTAACTTATACGGAATGAATTGATTTTTAAAACATTATTTCCAAGAAGAATCCTTTACAAGTTTTCAAGTTTATTTTTAATCTACTTTTTTTAGTTTAGAATTGTACGACATGTTATGAAAGGAGAAGTGTTTTTGAAGTAGAAAGGATATTTTCCTCAAGAATGGAGTTCAAGTGTTTTATCAAAATTATTTTCCATCTAAGATAATAAAGGGTTGTGTTTCTATCCCTATTATTAAATTGATTTGATTATGTTGTGAAGAAATTATTTTTATGAATTCCTTTATCTTATATGAAATGTTCTATGATGTCACAATGTTTAGGAATCCCATTTTTATTACATGGGTTATGCAATGATGTATGATTTATGATTTTGTGGCACACATAAGAATGGTTTCATTATAAGATGGGTGAGACCTATATATCCCTCTAATGAATTGGGTAAATATTTTATATCTCATGAGATAGACATGGCTGGAACGGTAGGTTATACCGGTTCAGTGAAACAGGACTAAAACGAGGAGTGAACTCAGCTCAGAAAGGGACTTTCTCCACTAAGATAGTCTTGGAAATGAGTCTTGACTAATAGGAAATGATTATCTATGATTATGTGTGCATTCCACAAAGTTTCATGTTTTATGTTATGATTATTGGGATTCCATTTCACTACTATGATTTATCCCATTTTATGAAATTATGCTCTCTTTTGCAGGTTAAGATTTCCAAAAGTTATGTTCTTATGAATATGATGTGATTGATATTTCTTTTATTTACCCTTAATAAGCATTTGAGCTCACCCATTTGTATTTGTTCTTTCCCCAGGTCCGGAAGATGGTTATTAATTAAGATATTCCAAAAGGGACTATAGATATGATGAAATAAATGGGAGAAAGTGTAGAAGCTTTATGAACCAGTTGTTTATGTTTCCCAGTTTCTAAAGACACTATACCTATACGATCCTTTCATGGTTTTGTTATATGATGTAATAAGTACGCTTCAATTTTGACGTATTAACAATGTATGTAAAGTATGGGTCATTATAATCCTTGTGTATGTAATATGTATTATACCATGTGTTTAGTTTTAAATTTACTTTGTTCAAAGATACATTCCACTTTCAATATTGAGATTTTATTGTAATTCATGTTATGTATTAATTATTATGCATGTTTGTCCCTAGATCTAGAAGTAAAGGTCTGGGGAATCTCATTTAGTTTAGAGTATGGTATAATAATTTTTGGGAATTAAGATTTAGAATCTTATTGTATAGATCCTTAGATAGATATCAATTGTTTCAAGATGAAAAGTTTAAGTATAACTATTATAACCATATAGTATTATCATATCATATGTTTTTATAATGTGTCCTTTATATAGACAGTATTTATGTGATAATTAGGGTCTAATAATTATTATTCATTTATTAAATTTTTAAGGAATGAATTCTGTGAATTGAGGAAGAATGTAACAACCTAAAAAATAATCCTATTTTAATAATGGAATTCCTTCCTGTCAAAAATATTTTTATTATGTTTTAAAATAAAATCACATAAAAAATACTTTTAAATTTAATAATAACTTTACACATAATGGGTAAATATGGACTAGTACAACTAGAAAAATAAATGGTTATACACATTGGCGATTACTAAATTTACTAAAACAAAATCCATATGATTGAATTCATAAAATAAAATCAACTGAGCTGTAATGATTGTAAAAAGAAAGAAAAAAAATAAGAAAAAATTTGACATTATCAAAAGGATGTGTAAGAACCATTCTAAGAAATGTAGTGAGTAATAAAATGAGAATTAATTTATATTAATAATTAAATATGTCACATTTTTGTTATGATTATCCGCCAATATAGTTGATGGGCATCATTACTGTTAGTCAATAACACTATTGGCAATTACTATTATTGGTTAT
This sequence comes from Viscum album, assembly GCA_963277665.1. Lineage (NCBI taxonomy): Eukaryota > Viridiplantae > Streptophyta > Magnoliopsida > Santalales > Viscaceae > Viscum > Viscum album. The sequence continues at coordinate 732,710,269 of OY728141.1, forward strand.
GTAGAATCAATTATGTATTTTTTAGGATTATTTTAAGATATAATTAAAAATATATTATTTATAGAGCTAATTAATATGTTCTATTAACTAATTTATTTTAAAAAAATATAAGTTTTAAATAAAATTTATTTCAATAAATAATCATGTAAAAAAACATTAATTTTTTATATATTTTAACAAATCCCTAAGTAATTTTAATAATGGTCAGAATGTTTACTACATTAGAAAAATGTTAATTTTCATAAAATAATTATTTTTATTCAAAAATTAGTATTAAATTTTTTTTAAAATTATTTTTGATAAAATAACTGTCATTTTGTGACTCATCACATATAAATTATCAAAGGGTGATTTTTTAGGAATTTTCTAACAAAATTGATTCATTGCTAAAAATGATAAAATTACCATTTTATAAGCACTATGAATATAAGAAGTCATTATCATGTGAGAAATATTCAAACAATTATGAAACACTTCTTTAATAAAATTTGAATTTAATAAATATAAAAATCAATTTCAAAATATAAATTTTTAAAAAAAATTCACACTGCACATTTTGGAACCACAAATTTTGGATTTTAATTTAAAAATATTTTTTTATTTGTGTGCATTAAATGGGTTGGTTAGAAGGTAATATTTGGGTTTTTAAGGATTTAAATTCCCACCCACTTTATATTTCTCATTAATAGTCTAGAAAATTTGTTATAATTTATTTCACCCACAATTAGTAATCTTATATAACAAAATAACCCATATTTAATCCCTTAAAATAAACCCTCCCCAAGTATAAATATCTCTCATTCCTGCCGCACCATTCACACCGAAGCCTTGGAGAATGGTTTCTCTCTCAAAATCCCTCAAAATAAAATCCCTAAGGTGGTTCCTAGGTTCTAATCAATCCATATCTTTCTTTAAGAATCATCATCCCAATGTAAGTATCACTTATATCCTCATCTTTTCTTTTCAAGTTTATTAATATTGTTATATTTTATTTTTGATTTTTTTTAAATACTGTGATGATTGTTATTCCATGGTATTATCTTCCATTTGATATTTTTTAAATGGTAGTTTGTTTATTACCTCTCATTATAACCTTTTCCTATGCCATTATTATATCAAAATAAGTGTCCATAGCCACTCCTTTCCTATTACTTCTATGAGCCTTGTTAATTATCTCTTTTTTAAATGTAAAATGTTATTATACATAATTTTTATAATTTACATATAATTTTAACCTTGATATATCACCATTACCACCCAATATACTTCCATTATAAGTTGTTTTAATGCTCATGGGTTATTATATCCATAGAAAAATAATAAAAGAAAATAAAAGTTTTTGTTGTTTTCCTATAAATGAAATCCATTTCAAGATACTGCAAGTGGATGTGGCTCTGGAATTATTGTACATAGGGTTAATAACCCCAAAATGTATAATTTTATATTTAATTATTCATCACGTGGTTTATGAAAAGGTTCCTTATTACATTCCTATTTAGACACATTTAGTTTATTTTATTTAGATAATTCACATGAAAATTATGATCCATAGTAAAGTATCAAAATATATGAATTAAGATTTATATTAAACTGGTATCCATATTAAATAAATTTACCCTCCATAAATTCATCATATCATTCCATCAATTGGGGTACTACCCTTTACATTTTGAACATCCAATAATTTGTAAAGATAATTGTTGATTATTCACCTAGATAAATCCATTAATCATTTGTAGGGGATTCTTTCCCGACTAGTTTGTATTCAATGATAATATTCTATATCAATATACATATTTTTTATGGATTTTTTTTACATCCAGATTTCGATGTACCCATTAAGGTTTTTTATATTGGAAATGAAATCACTATTAAGAATGACATATCACTAGCTTTTTCTTTCCTTATAATCAACTATAAGAAATTTTTCATCTAATGTATTTCCTATGTGGATATCTTTTTATGATTCATCTGATTAAAGGGTGTTCACCTAGAAACTCATCCAATGATTTATTATGGATATTTTTTACTAAATTATACTACCTTTATTATATAGGATGTAAATAACCCATAATTCATTATCTGGATTGATGGGTATTTATGTATAGTGATTCTTAATTTCATTAGATACTCATTTATTTTCCACAGATTAATGTTATGATTAATAATGTATTAAAGGATGTTTTACTTATGTGTCACACATGAATGACGATATATAAAGCGTGATCCTAGATATCACTCTAATGCATTCAGTAAAGAATTAATCTCTACAAATGAAATTTTTTATGTTACCCTAGTAAAGAACCTTGGAAATGTAGAGGTTGTACCCAGATAGTTCTCTAATTCATTGGGTACCTAATTGATCATATTTATGAAATGTACAAGATTCCTTTATAGTATGCCTTGGAAATATTTTTGATAAATTATTCAAAATACATGGAAATTTGTTTTATTCCTCTTATTCTTATGGCTATGTTTTGAGTCAATTCCTCGGGTCATGTTAACATATTATACCTTATATTTTATTTGTGATGTTTATTTATTACTATATTTCATTATTTATCCCTTATCAGACTTTATAGGTTAACTTTTTCAAATGTTTCCTTCCCTGATAATTGATATGAAATGGATTCATGTAAAGAAATTACACGTGTGTAGTATCCTTGTGGGTATAATGTGTATTGTAAAATGTATTTACCTTTAAAAGTATCTTATTATTAATGATAATAATCATTAGATCCTATAAGTTTGTTCTAATTCATGTGATGTAATAAATATTATTCTTTTTATGCACTAGATCCGGAAGTGTAGGTCTAGGGTGTCTGATCCCCCATTGATGAAGTTTCAGCCATGATAAAAGTAATACGGTATTCAAAGTTGGGATCAAAAGAGACGATACGGGGTAGTCACATGACAAAACTGATATTGTACTCATTCTTATAGAGAATATCATGGCAATAATGGTGGGTATCTGAACAGTTGGAGAGGCTATTAAGAATGTTGTGGGAAGTTTCATGCTCTACTATTGTAGGCGTCGAGAAATCTAGATGATGTTAAATGTACTATTTACTTTTTTCCACATGGGGGATCCTTTGAGAGGTTTTAGCTAAAATATACTACATATAACCATCACTATTTCATGCTTTGGAATGTACAATTGAGATATTTCCAGTGCCCTTGGAATTTAATATTCATGTTGGAGGTCGAGCTTATCTGTCTGAAGTATCTAGATACTTTTTAACAGTGCTAGAGAAACACAACAACTGGGGAGACTTTCTATGTCTATGGAAACTTCCATATGAAATCATCCTCATCATAGATTGACTAGATTAAGTGTAGGATGTTGTCGATTGATTCTAGTGATAGGTTGTATTCTAGGATGTTGATGGGAATCTAATAGTGTTCATTTGTTAGTGTGACCCTCATATTGGTTAGAGTCATGTTTCTTCCATTTATTCCTAAATGATCAAGATTATGATTATTTAGTTAGAGGTTCATATGATGGTGTTTCATAGGGTTTTAGTGTATTAATTTTTAGTTTTTCTTACGGAGGTGGTGGTCTTAACTCCTCAATAACAGATTGAGTTTGGGATCATGTTGTAGCCGGGTGTTTCTCCAACATTGATGTCTCCATATAGGATGGGGCATTATAATTTGTGAGAGTTGCGAGTATAGATTTATGATATATTGGAGTGAGGTTTTGTTCGGTCTAGTTTTTCAACATGGGGTGATTCAATTTTGTTAAAAAGGAAATCCAATCACAGTTAGCATATTTGTATATATTATTAATTCTTGAACCATGTTAATGTGATGAAAAACTATTCACTTCCATGGATGATTTATTCAACCAATTAAACCGATTTTGATGGTTCTTAATGATAAACATGGGATTAAGATATCATCACATACAAGTAAAATATAAGGATATTCTGATGACTTCATTCTGGTGTCATCATGAGCATTATGATTTCTTTGTGATGTTGTCGGTAGTGAAAAATTCTCTAACCATGTTCATGGGTATAATGAATGAATTGTTTAAGGATCCCTTTCATATGTTGATGGTGGTTTTCAATTATTACATCCTTGTGTACATCACATATAAGGAGGAGAATAATGAGCATATGCATGCCCTTTGGGGAGTTCTTCATCATAGACAGCTATTCGTGATGTTTTCAATGTTTGAGTTATTCGATCTTGAGGTCCCTCTCATGGTTCATGTCATATCATAGTAGAGAATAGTTTGTGATCCAATAAAAATAGAGGGGTTTTTTCTTATGTGTCCTCCAAGACAGTTGCATAGGTATGAAGATTCACTAGTCTTATAGACTATTACAGAAGGTTCATTGAATATTTATCTCAGTTTGTGACTCCTTTGACATCCTTGACCTAAAAGTGTTATGTTTTCTTTTGGATTGAGTATTTTAAGGATACTTTCAGGTTTCTGAAATAGATGTTGGTCATCACTCTAGTCATTTGGTTTCTATTAAAGGGAGTTCAATTTGATGTTTTTTTTGTGATTCATATCTTAGTTTGGGTTGTGTTTTGATGTAGCATAGATCATTTATTTTAAATGTGTTTTGGATGTGGTTTCCCAATGAGATTAAATATTATAACCATGACCTCGAGTTAGAAATAGATTTTTACCTTTAATTAGATGTTACATTTCCTCATCAAAAATAATTATTATTATTTTACCAATCAGAAGAGAATGAGGTTTGTCTGCTCCCAGCATGATTTGAATTGGTGATGATGATGGTGGATTAAATTCAAGATTTTTTATACTCTAGGAAAAGGAAAAATTACGGATTATATTAAAAATTTGATGTGATATAGAGATTACATACATGAATCTTGCTATTCTTAGAGAGTGATTAATGAAATATCCAGGATTCCTCTTGATATGGAAGAGGTTTGGGGAATATTTTTTCATTTGAATATGATAGTGTGTTAATTATTAGTAATAAATGTCGAGGAGTAATTTCTATTGAATTCTAGGGTGGAGGTTTGGAGAGACCATGATTCTTTTGGTGATACCTCTGATGGTGTGTTTGATGATTAATATCCTCAGGTGTTGTTCTAGGGGATTATATTCTTATCTTTAGCATCACGTGAGGTGTATATCCATGATTTACATATCTTACCTTTATAACTACATACTTGTGTGAAAAATATGTACCGATATCTAATACATTAGTTTTATTCTCTTGGGTAGAGGCATGAAGTTTTTTAGTTTGTTTCTTGATGATTGGTATGCCAGAAGTTGATGACGTATCAACTTATTGCTAATGGTTTTCTCTATTAGTTATATTTTTCACAGTAGTAGTGTTAGGAAATATTAATGAAATTAATTACCATTTTACATTAATCTAAAGGATTCTATGATGTTATAGGGGTGATATTGATTCATTTAATGAAATCATCCCATCTTATAGTGATTAGAGATTACAGCTCAGTGGTGGTTTTGTTAAGGATGTATCTATAGAAGGTAGTGTAACTACATGGAGTCCTGAGAAAAATCACATATGATCATTATCTTCATTTTACCTCCAGAATATGGATACATCTCCAAAATGATTTTGGAACTTAGTTAGATCTCTTAACTACTTCTCATCCATGGATTGATGGCATAAATTTGTAAACTATTTACACTCTTGAAGACATGTTGGGATCGTGTGTCCTCAATTTTTTATGTTCATAGATGAGGGAAAAACCTTTTGTTGAGTTTTATTAAAATAATATTTATTACCCCACCATTGGTATGGTTATGTTTAAATATTTTTACATCCAAAAATATTGTTATCTATTATTCTAGACAATGGTGGGATGGTTCACAAATCTGGGGTCATAACTAGAGGCAAGTACGATATAAAATGTTAATGAAATTTTTGAGTAGATGAAGGAAGATAAATAATTTCATGAGACCAATGATGATCATAGGATGAGAAATTTAGGGTCCAACATTAGAGATCATGACTTCTTAATGGTGAATCCTTAACATTTTCATCAATGGTTTGTTCATGGGAGTATGATTTCTCACTAATTTTATGGACCTATTGAGTTGTTTTAACACGTTGGAGTCATGGTGTAATAGATATCATTTTACACATAGATGATATAGATTCATGATTTTTTTCTCATGTCACAGCTTTACTATCACCTTCATAATGACTCTCAAATCATGTATTGAGGTTTGATCGATGTGGATGAGGATTCAATCTTTGAGGAGCATCCTATAGAGAGCTATGAAGTCCATGAGAAGGTGTTTCATGGGTGTGCTATTCCTATTGTTTGTTTCCTATGGTGGAAGGGTGGATTAGTCATGTTTACATGAGAACATGATTTTTATATATGTTCTTATTACCATGAGCTATATTATGTTTATATCTTCTATTCTTTTATGTACAATTATGGGTTTTGAACCTTTTTCTAGATTATGAGATGGTTTTATCATAATTTTTTATTATGGAATTTCCATAATTTGAGAGGTATATACCCTAAGACGATGTTGTGGTGATATATTTTTCTATTGAATTGTTGTTTTATATTTTCCTCTGATTGATTTTATTAAGATTTTTGTATTGGTGGGATCCTTGGTAGTTATCTCACGACGTGGCTATTTGAACGTCCCCTTTTAATTCATTCTACTTGAGTTGGTTTTTTGAATTAGTGATAATGAGAATGGTTTCCGAGGTACTTGACGTAAGGTACTAGTTATTTTTAGGCATTCCATTTGTGATTTTTGGGTGTTATTGTAACCTAATGTATGTTCCCTGACATTTAGACGATGCTTGGAGGAGAAAAGGGGGTTCCACTACAAAAAATGGCATGTTTGAGCATGACTCCCTAAGTATCACTATAGAGTAGGGGGGTGTGGTGTGGATCTAGTGAATAGGGTATAGAAAAATGTGGTTATTATACCAAATTAATTATGTTAAGGATTTGGTCTCCATGCTATGGAATAAGGGGATCTTTTGTTGATTTTGTGGCCACTTCATCTTCAGTGTTAGTTGCACTGTGGAAGTTGTTATACGGTGTAGCCAGTGTGTAAGAGAAGGGGTCTTGTCGACTGGTTCTAAGTGTTTCATTGTATCTCCTAGATATACTATTATATGATCTACCCATGATCCTCATACATGTGATTTGACCATGGTGGCTACGGAGGGCTCCAACATTGTCCTAGGGGTTGGGCAATGGTCTTCTAAAATTTCTTATAACTATAAATAAATCCTATTCAATTCAAATAATATATTCTCACAGTCCTTCCACTTGAACCCTAGGCACCGCAAGATTGGTTTTTAGAATTTTTTAAGAACATTTAAATAGGTATTGATCCCTATCTTATGGGTATCAAATCAATAGTGATCCAATGTGAGTTCTATATCCGGTTTCCTGTATTTTCTCTCTATATGATCTCATTTTCCTCATGTTCCACGTCATAGGATTTTGAATATGATCTCCATCATTTTAATTAATATTTTATTTTTGGTTTTTGTTGTATTTGGGGCACGATGACTTTGGGAGATCATGTTTTCACCATGCAAGAGGTGATTAAAGATCTATATTGTCATTCAATTATAGTTACATGAATATTAATAGTTTATGGTTGGTGATTAGATTCTTCTATAATTCATTAAATTCATTTGTAAAGTAAGTAATATTAAAAAAATTATAGAGCAGTGTAATTAACCTAATAATGATTTAACAGTATTAATGAAGAAATTAGAAAACATTGGCATATTTATGTTTTATATCGTGATAATGGGGTGCCTCTTAATTTTCTAGACAGTGTGCAATCTATGAAATACTTGGTATCATGTTTTTACTTGGTTTAGAATGTTTAATTGATGGAATTGGTTTAGAATGTGATGGAAACAATTTTGTTGAAATTGGATTAAGAATCATAGAATAGCCTTAATTAATAAAATTGGTGTATCTTATAATTTAATGGAAATGCAATTGATGTTAAATGGCTGATAGTTGTTAAAGTATATTCTTCCATGTGTTGATGGAATGTATATACAACATGATGATATAATTCTTGTTTTGGATTATATAATTAAAGGCATGTTTAGGAGAAATATTATTCTCATGGTTTGTTAAAACTAGAAGTAATTATCAGAATCATTTTAAATAAATTATATTGTGAGATAGAAGATTAAGAATATAAAAAAAATTGGATATCTAATAATGGTAAATATTGGGGCTGAGAGTGTCCTTTTTAATAAAGGAGGAATTCCATTTGATTTCATCTAAATGAGACCATTTTCATTTAAAGGATAAATGTATTTTTAGAGACACATTTCACTATTTAGAATAATTTTTATTTGGTACAATTTTGTAGGTTCTCCAAATATGATCATTGTTATGAAATATGATATGATCCTTGTATAGATGAGTTTAAGATGACTAATGAGATGTTGTTGGGGAGGTTGAGGTTGTGGTAGAAATAAATCCCAATGATAGAAAAATTCATAGGGATATACATTATGGTATCATGGATGGTCTGAGGATAATGGAATAAGTTGATGTTGGGATTACTCATTCTTGTGTGTTGAGTGTTGGAATGTTTTCTGGTTGACTTTATTGAATGGTTGAATTGTTAGGTTTCTTGTTAATATTTATTCCATTCCGTGATACATGAGGTAGTTGGATGTTGTTTTTTTCAACTCATGATGGTAGCTTAGTATGATTTACTAATATACCTAGAATTATGAAATGTTTAATAGTATTTAATAAATTCTTAATGATGTGTTTGTTGATGCTAGAATGTAATGAGATGATATTGAGAAATCATGGACTCAGATTGGATTAATCATAGAAGTCATGGGCTTCAGTTTTTGGTTAATGAAATGTAATTTACAATAATTTTGTTAATTAATATATAATTAATTAATTAAAATAAATGGAATATTGAAAAGTAAATTATTAATTTAATATATATATTTAAAATTCTTGTATGATTATAGGATATCTAGATCATAATAGTTGTAGTTTGGAGTCCAAGAGAATTTAGCTACAGTTGATTCTAAGATAAGGTTATTACAATATTGGGGTATAGGGAAATATTATATCATGTATGTTTCTTGAATTAATACACTACCCACCATTTTTTGTTACGGAAATTAACACGTAGTGGAATCTCATAGGGTGTTTTCTTGAAAATACTCATTGGAGGATGGATGGGAAATTACCCTCTTTTGCCGCATTCTCTTCTCTTGGTAGTATTATGTTTTATTATTCATGGTGGTTAGTTTTCCTCAGATATATATATAGGAATTTAATGAATTTTTGTTATTTCAAACACATTTACACCCAAATATAGTATCCAAATGGTCATAATAGATATTACATGTATGGATTGTGATGGATCAAGGTACCTTTCATATTTTATTGGTTGTGATGGATTGGGGTAAAATACCCATTGCATGATAAATGTCATTTGGGTTGTGTTGTCTCCAAATACTACTTAGTTACTATATATGTACGTATTTTTATGGGATTATTTAATGATGTGATACATGAGGTGCATACTGTGATACTTATCCATGGTGTCCACTTGTTGTCTTACATTTGGAGAGAGATGGATCAAGATGTGTGATTTTGGGGAAGAGTGGAAAACTATTGGAGGAGTAGTATTCAGGTACCGTGGATGTTCTATTTCTATAATACATTATCTATTGTATGTTATACTTAGTTAGAGATACCCATTGTAAGGTTGGGATGTTTTTATACCTGTTTATGTCATGAGTTAGTTTCACTATTGTTCACTTTTCTTTATCATGAATTATATATCTTTTGTATGAGAGGATATTTGGAGTATCATACATAGTATAATTTTATAATCACCCCATTTATATATATAAACAATTTTTTAGGTATATAAGATCAGGTTGGAGATCAGGCTAGATATTACAAGTTTATGTTTTTTGAGCACCAGTTTAAGATTTGTGGTCACTACCAAGTTTGTCATTTTAGTGCTTGTAGTTTTCCTTTGAATTAATTTATTTCTAAATGAATTAATATGTTTGAAATTGGGATTTAATTTATCTTTATGAGTATGAGTTAATGTAATTCAATGACCCTTGAGGATAGGAGCTGATGCCTTAGCTTATTACATAGGTATGATTATAAGGAATCAATTCATGAAAGACTAGACAATTTAGAAGTTTTGGAAAACCATATTACATTGGGAAATAGAAAATATAGTATTATAAACAAAAAAATGAAATAAAATTCACCCATGAAAGATCATTCCAATATTTATTCTTTATATCCTGGGAATTGAGATAAATTAAGGGTGATCTTAAATGCTTAGTCATGGAAAACTACAGCAGAAGAAACAATGAATCCATGAGAATAATCCATATGGAAAGGTAAGTAACTGATAATACAAGTTATTTAATTAATAACTAATAATTAAATGAGGAAAAATATGGAAAGGTATATAACTAAATCAAATTCCATTTAATAAATGAAATGAGAATGAAATTCATCAATAGAAAATGTCTAAGAAATAATCTCATGGATAGATAATAACTGAATCTAAATAAAGGAAATTATTAATTATTTGACATCGTGTTTCCTAGTAACACGAAACCATTAACATAAGGACCTTTAAAAATATGGTTTTATAAATATTGGGCACAAATAAATTTGTTTTTTCCAACCATAACTCTATAGTCAAGACCTTTCACAGGACAATTTAAAACTTACACGATACAAACATCAAGAGTTTTCAGAATTGAATTTGTCCCATGAGACTATAGATTCATTGAGGGGATTACATTAATCAGTATATAAAAAATGTATTTCATTTCCAAATCATTTCCCATATATCTAATAATCAATTTAAATTCATAAAAATAGTTCTGTATCAAATATCTATATTGAGTAAAAGATACAGATTTATCAATTTTTCTCCATTAAATCAAATAACATTCAAAGTAAAAAAATGACATGTAAATATGGTATATGGATTTTGAAATATTCATATATATCATAAAATAATATGTATATCACAATGAATTGTAAATTTCAATGAAAATTTATTATAATAATGTTACTTTTTAATATAAAGTAAATAATCACAAAAGAAAGCGATATTCCATGATAATTTTTACCAATTGGTAATTTTCAAATTAAAAACCATTAGATGAGATATTTTAAAGTAAAAGATGAAATATCATTCAGGTAAAATTATTCATGATATTATATATGAAAATATTAATTTAATACTCCACCTAAAATAAGTAATTGGTGAATATTACATTTTTCTTACTGATATAAAAAGTGAGATGAAAACCGTTTTCCTTACACTACCATTTGGTTTAACAGTCTTTAACATCTTGTATAATGGTTTTAATAATGGTATTAACTTAAAAACGAAAAATATAAATATCTATTATATTATAAATATTTATTTTATAATACATTATTACCCATTCATTAATAATATTTCATCATTATTAACCTTTTGAGTGTTGATTGCCTTGTTTTTTTAGTATGTCTTGACATGTAATTTTTTTAATATTAATTAGATCAATAATTAATCATCTAAATAATGTAAAAAATGGTATAAATATTACATATGTTCATTATATATGTATTTATTGTAGTTCATAATGTTGGGAGATAGGAAAAGAAATACATTGTTCCGGGAGATGGTAGGTTATATATACGAATGTACGCTGCTTCGATTTTGTTATCGTATTTAAAAAAATTAAAATTAAAGAATATATATGTATATTATAATTACTGTATCAAATTAATTTTATATTTATCAAATATATTAATTAAAAATATCATCAATTTTTTCCATTTAAAGTGTGAACAAATCACATCGTATTGAGGATGCGGTAGTTCACACGTCAAAAAATGATGATATAATATTCACACATAATGGAATGAATTTAAGTATGTGTTATATAAAAAATTATAAAATAAAAAATAAATTATGAATACTTTATAAATATCATATATAAACTTTAATTCCATAGTTATTTCAACCATGAATGTTGATAATGGAAAAATGAATGACATGCGTTTGTGAGGTGATAGTCTGTCGTACACACAAATGATGGTTGTGTATCAAATTTGATTGAAGTGTGTGAAAGTGTAAGTAGTACCATTTAGATAAAAAATGTCAGTATTTTTTTGATACTTAGTTTATTATATAATAAATTTATAAGAATTATTGTATTGGTGGAGAAATACATAAATTAAAAGAGCTCATTGACGAATGTTACATATTTCTTGGTTAACTCGTTTTGGTTTATAACAAAAGCCTTCCTTAGTCATATTTCTACCAAAATTTATGATTTTAGGGTGAATGGAAGTATTTTGGGGGATTATATGGGTAGGTGTTGGATGATCAAAATTCCTTGTGAGGTGTTAATAAATAGTGGAGTGAATGGCCTTTCATAGTTGAGGGGGAGTGGCATTATTGAAAATACTAAAAGTTAGGCACTGTTGAAAGGTCTTCATTACCACATGTGAATAAAAAATTCTAAAATAATGGATTAAATATGAATTATTGTCTATAAAACTCACACCAAAATCAAAAAATAAATCTTTTTTTTTCAATTTTTCCTTTATTCTTTAGGTTTCCTTATTTTTTTCATTTTGGGTTTTCATTTAGGTAACTTATTTTCTAACCAATATAATTAATCCATTAAGGCTAAATTAAAGTTAGAATAATTGTATAATATATTATAATTTAATTAAAAATATTATATATAATTTAAAAAAATAAATCTCACGTGTTTTGGAAATTAATTTTATGACAAACGCATGTAAGGTGAAAAAACATTACATTAACCTGAACCGTGCAAACAATGTTTTTACTATTTAGGGGTCAATAGGTTCATTATAAAATATAAATTGTTCCATTAATATATAATATTTTATATTTATTAAAATATAGAAATAATTTTGTATCATATAGGGTTTTTAGTAAATTTTAAATATTTTAATAAAAAATCATTTATTTTAAAATAACTTTAATGTCAATTTAGTCATTAATTACTTAATTCAAATTAAAAAAAAATAAAATTACTTATTTTAAATATATTAAGTTAAAACATTTGTAACATGATATATTCATTTAAAACAATAATTAATACTATAATTCAATCAATTTTCATCACTTTTAATATTTTTATATCATTTATTTTAGTTAATTATTAACTAAATAATTACCACATAATTCACCAATAAAAAATAAACATAAATTAATATTATTAAAAAAACCTTTTAATTTCTAAATAATGTATATAACCAAACAAATGTTGTTTTTTTCTATATCTCAATTCTTTATAATTATTAAAGGTATGGAGGGTTCCTTTTTTTCTTTTTTCCTTACTTAATTTATTATATTGGTCACATTCATTGAATTGTATCCTAATAAATTATAAAATTTAAACCAATATGGAATATAGTTGAATTTTTGGAATCCAATAACTTATGGCCAAGTGTCTAGGTCGTTTTCCTCTTAAGATTGGCACTTAACCACTAAGTAATCAATTTTTTACCTTAATTACTGTAATTAATTTTACTTACTTTCACAAATATTTTTGGTCAACAACTAAGATTATATTATTAGAATTTAAATATTATATCAATAATTAATATTTTTATTATATTTTCTAAATTCAACTTACATAATATGAAAAATTAAATTTAATTCTAATCCTGCAGACATGCCGAGAAAGTGGGTTTTAATGTTAAAATGTTCAAAAGTTCATTATGTTTTTTATACCTAACTACAATATAAAAAATAATACAATGACTTTAATTGGATAAATATATTAATAATTAATCTATTTTTACTTTAAACCCAATGTAAAATATAATTTAATATTTATAATTATTTAAACAAAAAGGCAATTTTCAACTAAAATGTTGTATTTTTTACTATTCATCAAAAATTGAAACTTCTCCGAAAAATTCAAAAAAAATCATACTAGGATAATTTGGACATTAAAAATTCAAAAATGATGCTTATTTTGAAAAATAAAACTTATTAGAGTTTGAAAATTTAGTTTAAAAATATGTGCGTCATTAAAAGTTGGTAGAAATCGGTCTTGTGTATAACACAATATAACATAATGTTGTGTGTAGAATAATATTAATATCATTATTCTTATAAATAAAGCTATAAAAATTAAATTTATTATAGAAGGAAAATATTTTAATTTATTGGGGGTTACATTCTCCTCACCTTAAATAATTTTCATCCTCTCGATTCAAACTTGATCTCTGTAGTCTGGGGTATGATATTTGAAAATTACAATTTTAAGAAACCCAAATTATAAATTTGGTTAATAACAAATCTTCTTAATAATAGGGAATAAAAAAATTCCCTGGTATCCACAAAAATAGGGTTTCAAATATATGATCATTAGTGAAAACATAGACATGAAAGCTAAATCTAACCAATATGTTCTGATACAGAGTGATAAAGAATATGTTCAGCTAAAATTTGATGACCAAAAATAATTAAACCATAGTTATGAAAAATGTCATTGATACTATTTAATAAAATGATAATAAGAAAATATTTTTTTTTCAACAACATTTTCCTAGATTTTAGGAATTCTTTCACTCTATAAGAATTTACAAAAATATAATTACTTCATATGTTTCTATTTTAGATGCACAATATAATCATTTTGTTGTGCCTTGAACTATTTCACCTTCATCTCTTATAACAAGTTTAATCAGAGTGTGAAGTAATAAATAAATATCTAAAACCTCATCCAATATTTAACATAAAAAATTTCATAAATGGATTTACATTCCAAGAGATTATTATCCAACACTTTATAATCATTTCTATGGTAGTTAGTAGTATCTGATTTAATTTATCTATATCAAACATCTATTTATCCAGGAATCATTTACTCAACATCAGGAAAATATTAAAGGATATTGTTCCCTCAACCGTGTGATTTCCAACATGTTTAACATTTTACTGAATCACTTTTCTTTGTACCATTCAACACATGATCTCAAATCCTTAATGAATTAGTATTTCAAAAAAATCATTAAATATTTCATTATTCTTATAACAGGTACATAACTAATAAAATAATTTTATAACATTAATCAAGGATCCAAATATATAGGCACATTAGTCATTTCACTTTAGTTGTTTTAATAAGATAATCTTTACCATGATCCAAGGGATTCTTCTTAGGTATATTAACTTGAATTTTGGGGCATTCATTTTTATAGTGGCCAATATCCTTATATTTGAATCATTTCCCATTTTAATTTTCATTCATTCAATTGAAATAAATAACTTAGTGGACATTTCTTCCACACATATAGAGAACTCACATTCCCTTCAAGTAAGTATTGGGATGTTCCTTCCCAAAAATACCACATAAATGAAAATTCTTAATTATCTTATTTATATTATTAATTTTTTTATCTACCTTCCTATTACTCTTGGTCTTACCATCAATGTTCTAATAATTAGTGAATCATTTCTATGACTTGATAGGACAGAAAACATTTTCATTATATGACAAATTATTTTGATAAACCAGTGAACTTTAAGAAAATTGTCAATATTTCACTTTGTGTTGCATATGTAATCTGTAAAGTACTAAGCTAACCTTGTAAATATTGATTCATACTACAAAAAACCTTCCTTATTATGTTTCTTTAAGATAAGGAACTACCTTTTTATCTATTTATTTATCATGAGGGAAGTTTTTGTTGAAAATTTGTGATTAAAATATTTCCATTCCATGAGTTATATTTCTTAATCCTCCTTAGTATTCTTGATCAATAACCACCCTTGATGAGCATCACATTTCTGAAAATACACTGATAGTGTAACCTTTTCCATATCACCACATCCCAAGGCCATAAATATCTTCTACAGAGACATTATTCATTTCTCATTTATAATGTGATTATTTGTCCCACTAAATGATAGGGGCTTCTCTCGTATAATGTAATCATGTATAGGAGAATATCATTATGGAATAGGCTTCCCTATATAGGGAATGTTATTTTTCATAACATGAATAATCTTCCCTAATATATCCATAACATTCTTAGTTCTAATAAAGTCATATTGGATTTCGTAGCAGGGAAATCATTACATTAGCCACAAGTATTGAGACCCTTCTTCATTCTATATTCCATTTTTAAACAATAACATAAACTAGATTAGAGAATAACAATATATAACATAATTTTTAATACCAAAACTAGTGAAATACATATCATATAATAAAAAAAGTATTCATAGATAAACTCATAATCATGAAAATTAGTTCTTTAGGATATTCTTCTATAATTATTCTCAACATATATCTTAGGGTTATGTTCCCTAATCGATGTTTTCTTAATTCTAGTTTCCAAGGTTTATACAAAAAAAATTGATAATAACTATAATTCCCCAAACCAAGATGATCAGAGCCAATGAATTACTTTATTGCATGGGCATGAATACATGGAATCAAATCCCAAAGGGCTGAATAGTTTATTAGTTTTGTAAAACCATATGAAATACGTGATACCCATATTACATTGAGAAATAGAAAAAAACATGATACAAAATAAGATAAATGAACTAAAACTATGTAATATCCTTCCAATATTTATTTTTTATATCCTAGGGAAATGAGACAAAATAAGGGTGAGATGAAATTCTTACTAAGGGTAAATTACAATAGAAGAAATAATTAATCAATTATAACAATCAATATAGAAAGGTAAGTAATTGAGAAAACATTCCATGTAATCAATAACTAATAAGGAATTCATCAAAAAATATGGAAAGGTAAATAACTAAAATACATTCCATTTAATCAATAAGCTGAGAATGAAATGCATTTGTAGATAATATCTAAGAAATAATCTAATAGACAGATAATTACTGACTCTAAATGAGGATAATGATTAATTATTGGACGTCATGTTTCCCAAGAACATGAAATATTTACCTTCGATTCCATTAAGAAGATGGTTTAAAAAATACTAGGTATAAACTGATTTGTTTTGGCCAACTGTAACTCTACTATTAAGACATTTCACATGACAGTTTAAAATATAATGGTTATAACCATGAAGTATTTTTTTCAACTGAATTTATCCCATGAGACTACCAATTCATTGATGGTATTACATTAACTTGTCCCAAATCCATGTATTTCTTGTCCAAAGTATTCACCTTATATCAAATAATCAATTTCAATTTATAAACAATGTTCTATATCAAATATCTACATTGAGTAAAGGCAATAGATTTATTAATATTTCTGCATTAAATCAAATAAATATTAAAGTAAAACACATATGTAAATATGTTATATATTTTATGAAATAATCATATATTTTATAAAAGAATATGTACATTATAAGGAAATATAATATTTAATTAAAAATTATTATGATATGTTGATTGTTTTGAGAGAATATTAAAAATCACAAATGAAAGCTAGATTGCACGATAACTTTTACAAGTTGGTAAATTTCATGTTAAAACATTTTGTTTGAGATAATTCAAAGAAAAAATTTAAATAACATAAAGATAAAAGTATAATGATATTTAATATCAAAAACATTAATAGATACTCCACACAAAATAATGAAGTGGTGAATATAACATTTATCTCACAAATATAAAAAGTGAGATGAAAATACCTCACCTCACTCTATGGTTTGGTTATATTCTATTTATCATCCATTATAGTGGTTTTATTCGTGTTATTATTGTTGAAAATAACCATATTTTTATTAATTATAACATATATAGTGCATTTATAATATATTATAAATCTTTCATCAATAATCTTTCATCATTTTCATCATTTCAGGTGCTAATTACCCTGTTTTATGAGTATGTTTTGACTTGTTATTTTTGTTTCTATTAATTAGATAATGATTTAGTCATAACAATAAATTAAAAAATGTTTTAAATATTATATTTTATATATGTATTTATAGTAGTTTTTAATGTTTGGATATTGGTAATGAAATACATCATTCATGGAGATGGTAGGTCGTATGTACGAAGAACATTGCTTCAATTTTATTGTCATATTTAAAAGAATGAAAAATAAATGATATTTTTGAATATTATAATTCCAATATTATATTAAGTTCATATTCATATCATATTTTAATCAAAAAAATCTTTTATACAATCTATTTAAACCGTGAATGAATCATATCGCATTGAGGAGGTAATAGTCCACACGTCCAAAAACAATGTTATCATATTCGAAAAAATGGAATCCATAAAGGTATATGTTATATAAAAAATTAAAGAAGAAAAAATAAATTACAAATATCAAACGTATCATATATAAACTGTAATTCCATCATTATTCCAATAATGAATGGTGGTATTGGAAGAACAAATGACATCAATTTGCGGGCCGGTAGTGTGTCCTACACATGAATAATGATTGTGTATCACATTTTATGGAAGTGTGTGATAGTGTATGTCATACCCAAAATATAAAAAATATAATTATATTGATTATACTTATGTTATTATATAATCATGATATAAGAATAATTGAAGTGGTGGAGAATGTAAAACAAACCAAAGAGCTCATTGGTGAATGATACCTCGTTTTCAATTAACTCTTTTTCGTTTATGACAAAATCCATCCTTGGTTGGATTTCTACCCAAATTTTGGATTATTGGATGAGGGGAGGGGTTTTTTTTGAGATTATTTGTGCATATTTTAGTTGATTAAAATCGCTTGTGATTTGTGAATAAGTGGGCGGAGTGAATTATTTTTTATTGTGGAGGGGGAGTAGCATTCTTGTAAATACTAATTGGTAAACAATATTGGGAGGTATCCCTTACCTCATGTGATTAAAAAATGGGTAAATAAAGTATTATATGGTAAATATGATATAAAACACTCACACCATACAAAAATCATTTTTATTAATTTTTTCCTCAGTCTTTAAGTTTCCTTATTTTTTTCAATTTGGTTTTTTATTTAAGTAACTGATTTCATAACCTATATAATAAATCCATTAAGACTAAAGTAAATTGAGAATTATTTTAAATTTTAGACCCACTAAATTATAAATATTATGACTAATTTTGAAAACAAAAATCCCATGTGTTCTTGAAATTATTTTTAAAACAAGCCTATGTAATGTGAAAAAAACATTTATTTAACATAAACCATGCGAACTATGTTTATACTATTTAAGGGGTAAATATGTTCATTATGAAAAATAAATTTTTCCATGAAGAGAATATATTTAATACTTATTTACATATAATTGTTTTTTGAATAATTTAGTTTTTTATTAGATATTAAATATTTTCATAAAATATCATTTATTAAAATAATATTGTTTTTAATTTTAAGATTATTTACATAATTTAAATTTAAAATTATCAAAAAATGATTTAATTTGAATATATTAAGTTCAAACATGTGTAAAATGATACATTCAAATAATAAAAAATGAAATAAAAAAATTCAATAAATTTACTTCACTTTTATTTTTTTAATATCATTTATTTTAGTTAGTTACTAACTAAATAATTACCACATTGGCATTTGATAATCAGTTTATCATACTAATTCATCTATAAATTTTAAATATAAATTAATATGATGAAAAAAACTACTTTAACATTTAAATTAATTTTTATAACCTAATTAATGTGGTTTAACCATATCATTGAGCTTTATAAATGTCAAAAGTGATGAAGGATCATTTTTTATTTTTCTTTAATTAAATTATTATATAGGTCACATTCAGGTAATAGTATCCCACTACCTCAAAAAATTATAATAGATAGCAGATATTGTCTATATATGGGTATAAAATGACCTTTGTACATGTTTCCATATCATTAATACCCTTATGATTAAAGTTTAACAACCAAGTAAACTAATGTTTAATTTAATTGATGTAATAAATTTTTATTGCATTCACTATCATTTTTGGTCAAAAACTATGTTGGAATAATTGGATTATAAATCTTATAATAATTCCAAATACTTATATCCATTTTCCAAATTCAATTCATGTTTGTAGAAAAATTAAATTAAATTTTAATCCTAAAAATATGATGAGAAAGTTGTTTTTAAAGTGAAAATGTTCAAAATTTCATTATGTTCTTATAACTAATTTCAATATAAAAATGATTACCATGACCTAAATTGGATATATATATATATAATTCATCTATTTTTAATTTATAACCAATAAAAAAATATAATTTAACATTAATGGTTATTTTAACAAAAACACAATTTTTCAACTAAAATGCAATATTTTTCGTTAATCATCAGAAAATGAAACTCCTCAGAAAGATATCCAAAATTCACCCTAATCTAATTTTGAAATTAAAAATTCAAAAAATATTTTTATGTTTACAGATATAATTTATTAATGGGTCAAAATTTTATTTTAAAATAGGTGGTCATTAAAAGGAGGTAATACTCGGTCTTACGTGTAATGCAAGATAACTAAGTGTTTTGTGTAGAGTCAGATTAACATGGTGTTTTCGATAAAGAAATCTAGAAAAAAATATTCTTGAACAAAAATATTGTCAATTCAAGGGGTGTTACAGTTAATTAGTATTTTTCACTTGTATCTCTCCCTTTGTTATGTTCTCATAGAGGGTAATTCCAATCATTTGTATGTTTATTATTACCTCAAGGCTAGTCTCCTACCTTTGTACTTCTGGTGGAAAGACTCAAGAAATAAATATCTCTCTACTCTCATTGTCACCCCTATATGGGTACTCTTGTAGGGGGGAGGGGTTGTGACACATGGTGAGGTCAAATTGACTATAATTTCATGTTTTTAATATAAATGTGGAATTTTAGTTTATAATGGAGAACATATTCTAAAAACATATTAAATGATATTCAGTTGTTTTCAATTTTTCTAATAATGATCCATAATTCAATTTTTATTTGTTGGAATTGACCTCTCATCAATTTGTCATATGTTGTGGTTGATATGAATCCATGTTCATGTTTTCAATATAAAAGTTTTATTTTTGTTTAGAAAGCATGTCACATGTAAAAACTGAGTAAAGGGGTTATATTATGTTCAAATGTTTTAACAATAATCCCTATTTTTTTTTGAAAAATAGGAATCAAATAGAAATCAATCCAACACATGATATGACTAAAATGGAACCAATTACATGTTTTTAGTATACAAGTGACTTTTTAGTATATAAAGTGTGTCACATTTTAAAAACCATTAAGTAAGATAATATTGATTTCGAACATTATTAAAATTATCGATAATTCATTTTTGAAGTGTTGAAATTTACTATGCAATCATCCACCACATGATGTGTCTAGTATGACTAAAAGTGTGTTCCTTCACAGTAAAAGTTTCATTTTAGTTCAAAAAATCATCACATAAACAAAATAAGAAAATGATCTTAGATTGTATTGATAATTTAAAAAAACATCACATAATTAATTTCCAGTGTGCAGGAATTGATCACATGTAAACTTGAATGATGATGTGTCTTGTATGAATCAAAGTTCATTTTTTTCACATTAAAAGTGTTATTTTAGTATAAAACACATGTCACAAGGCCAAAAATAAGATAAAAATCTCATATTTTATTAATAAGCTTTGAAAACTATCCATAATTCATCTGTGATGTGTTGTAATTGAATGCACATCTATTTGACTCATGATGTGTCCTATATGACTTAAAGTGTATATTTTTAATATAAAAGTGTTATTTTATTTTAAAATGTTCATCCCAAATCCAAAACACAAAAAAAATCATATTTATTTCAAAACTTAGGAAAATTATCCTTAATTCATTTCTAATGTATAGAAATTGACCACACATCAATATGACACACAATGTTACCAGTGTGAATCAAAGTGCATATTTTTAATAGTCATTTTATTGTTAAATACACATCACATAGAAAAAACCGATTAAGTGGGTTTGGATTGTCTTTAATCATTAGAAAAATGATTATAAATTCATTTATGGTTTGTTGGAATTTAATGCACATAAATCCCATAGATGACATGGCTGGTATGGCTCCATGTGCATGCTTTCAATATATAAGTGTCATTTTGGTTTAATACCTGCATCAGGTTCTTAGAACTACGAAAATGAGATTGGATTTTTTTTAACTTTAGTTAAATGATCCATTATTTATTTTTCATGTTTAGGAATCAACCACACATTAAGAATACTCACAATATGGTTATTATGACTTATTGTGCATGATTTCAGTATAAATGTGTCATTATTGTTTTAAACGAATCTCACATAGCCAAAACAAAAAATATATATATTATTGATATTAAATATTAGAAAAATGATCCATAATTAATTTTAGACAAATAGGAATGAACTATATATTAGTATGGAACACGATGGGGTCAGTATGACTCAAAGTGTGTATTTTCAGTATAAAATTGTTGTTTTATTTTAAAACATGCATTACATATCCCAAAATAAGGAAAATTAGAATGCATGCTTTTCGAACAATAAATATTATCCATAAATAATTTTTTATGTGTATGAATTGATCGTGTGTCCATCCGATAAAAAATTTGGCTGGTATTACTCAATATGCATGTTTTCAATATATAAATATCATTTTACTTTAAAATGAATGTCACCTAGGAAAAAATAATAAATTGTGATCAAATTGATTTCAAACATTATAAAATGATCAATAATTCATTTTTTTTATTTCTAAGAGTCAATCGTATGTCAATATGACACATTATATAGCCGATATTACTCAAAGTACATATTTTAAATATAAAAGTGTATTTTTTGTTTAAAAAATGTGTCACTTATCCAAAACAAAGAAAATATCTTGGATTTTTTTCAATCATTTGAAAAATGATCCATAATTCATTTATAACATGTAGGAACTGACCACACCAAAATTTTCCACATGATGTGGCCAGTATGACTCAAAGTATTTTTTTCCAATATAAAAGTGTTGTTTTAGTTTAAATCACGCATCAGATAACCAAAAAAAGTGAATTTGATCTAAGAGTATTTTGAAACATAAGTGAAATGATTCATAATATATTAGTGACATGTATTAATCAACCACACGTCTATAAGAAATATGATGTGATCGCATGACTCAGAGAGTGTGCTTCCTTAGAAAAGGGTAATTATAGTTTAAAGCACAAATCACATAGACAAAATGGTTAAAATGAAAACATATTGTGAATGAAAATTAGTAAAATGTTCCATAATTCAATTATGACATATAGAAACTAACCACATCTCAATTCATCACATGATGTTATTAGTATGACTCAAGGAGTGTGTTTTCATAAAAATGTGTCATTTTAATTTAAAATTTCTGCCACATTGTTACAATTATGTAATCAACCTCTGATTATTTTCCAACTATAGAAAAATTACTCATAAATAATATTTAATTTTTAGGAATTAACAACATATTAATCTGACACATGATGTGCCCAGTATGACTCCATGTGTGTGTTTTCAATATAAAAAGATCATTTTAGTTTAAAACACATTTCAAACATTCAAAATTAATTGAAAACTCTTATATTACATTTAAACATTATAAAAAAAATGTAATTCAATTTTAAAATGCAAGAATTTATTGTTCTTTAAACAAATGCATGATGTGATGAGAATGTCTTTTAGTATTTTTTTATTTTAAAAGTATCAATTTAGTTTAAATCATGTGTTCCATTTTAAGACCCATTAAAAAAGGTCATATTTATTTAAAATGTTTGTAAAATTATATATAATTCATTTTTGGGGAGTAGAATGTTATTGTGCATCAATCTGACACACAATGTGGTATATATGACTCAAAGTGTGTTTTCGATGCTAAAAGTGTCATTTTAGTTTACAAAAAATCCTAATATACAAAACTAAGAAAAAAATATTGTATTGTATTTATAATTTTATAAAATAATATATAATTATTTTTTGGTGTATAGTAATTAAGTGCATTTCAATCTGACACACGATGTGGATGGTATCTATGAAGGTGTGTGTGTTCACATGAAAAGTGTCATTTTATTTTAAAACATTTGTCACAAATAAAAAAATAAAATAATGTTATAATGACTTTATTCATTTGAAAACATATCCATAATTCGTATATGATGTGTGGGAATTTTCTGCACAAATATTTGACACAAGATGTGTCCATTCTAAGTTAAATTGTGGGATTTCAATATAAAAGAGTCATTTCAGTTTAAATAATGTGTCACATAGCCAAAACAAATAAAAAATCTTGTATGGTTTCAAAAAATTTTGTAAAATTATCCATATTTCATTTTTTACATGTATGAATTGATTGCACATAAATTTGACACAATATGTGGCTGGTATGACATAACATTCATGTTTTTAAGTGCCAATTTAGGGTAAAACTCACATCAAATTTTCAAAACATAGTAAACAATCTTGGACTATCCTCAATCATTATTGAAATGGTAAATAATTCAATTCGTTAAATTAGTGATTGACCACACATGAATCTAATATACAACATTGTCAGTATAACTCAATGTTCATGTTTTCAATATAAAGGTTTCATCTTAGGTTAAAACACTATTAATATTGTCAAAACTGAGAAAATAAGATCAGATGGTTTTCAAACATTATAAAAATGATCCATAATTTATTTTTTATCTTTAGAAATCAACAACATGGCATTCCAACACAAGAAATGGTATGTATAACTCAATATTCATTTTTTGAATATAAAAGTGGCATTTAGTTTAAAACATTCATCACAAGTAAAAAAATCAAGAAATAAGATAGGATTTTTTTTAATAAAAATGGAAAATAATCACTAATTAATTTGATATGTATTGTAATTACCTAGTTTTTTTCTTATATTTCTTTGAAATATTTATTTATATATTTCTAGAGATACGTGCTTAGATGACTTGCGATTCTGAAGCCTAGTGTGACCAGAATTAATTTTATAAAAATATTAAAAATATTTTATATTGTGAATGAACATATTCTTAAAGAAAATGGGATAACTCATAAATAGGATCTTATATCATAAATCTAAGTCCATGGTTGTGTCTAGAATGCAGTTGTTACCATAGGCATGAAAAAAATGGGTCGGTGTGGGGTGTTTAGACTCCATGCTCATTGGCAGTAAATTCCATAAGTTAATTAATTATTAAATTCATTAATTTATTCATTTCAATGAAAAAAATTATTTATCTAGACTATCATGTAAAATTTTCCATGGTGGGCCACATAAACCTTGGGATAATTCCATAGCTCCTCCTTCCACCTTCATTGGTGAATCACATCGAATGATGACAAAACACTAGATCGAATTAGATCTGGATGCAGCGAATGCAACGAATTCCTTCGATTGTTGGTGGATGGGTTTTTCAAAGATAAATGGTCCAATATCTAGGTAGTACAAATCCATTGTTTATTTAAACCCTTTTGATTAAATATATTGAGAAAATTGATCCATGTTCTTGGATCTGTTCCAATTGTGGCTTATGAATACTCTACTGTGCTAGTTTAAATAGTGTTTTATTTAATTTATATCCCTAGTATCACCATTATGTATTTTTGTTCAATAATTATTTAAAATGTATGGTTAATACTTATTTCTGTTCCATACAACCCAATTTTATTTGTTGTTTTCACTAGTAGGACCCTGTGTTCACAGTTCGACATTGTCAGGTGGTACAGAGCCTGATCGGTCCCCCAAAATTGTGACTAATCGAAGAACGTGGAACATATCAACAAATAAAGCATATAACATTATAGATTGAATCTTGTAGTTGATATTTTAAATTATTAGAGGCCAGATCATCAATGGAGGAAACCTTTGGTATGTTTGGAAATAACAATAGCATTCTCGTGGGTTGATGCATCTGATTTCCAGTTATCGACATCCCTAAATGATGAGCGGAACTTAGATCGTCTATTCATTGGTGTATTCAGGGATGGATATGTGGTGGATCAGCCTAAATTGATAAATAGATCATGAATTTGAAGATTTAAAAAAATAATGAAAACAAGACTACACACCATGTAAAGGGATGAAAACTCTGTGTATCCCCTTAAGTGTAGTGGCTAGCTTTTATGGAATTAATAAGGTTGAAACATAATGTAGCCCTCATTCACACTGTGTACCCATTCCCCATATAGGTAACCCATGTGATGGATCAAAAGTTCTAGATCCTATGTGGGTGTACGTTTCTAGGTACATGGTCGTGTACTCGAGTTGATAGGAACAAGGTTATGTACATGGACATGGGGCCAGTATACGGAAATATGGTCTGGTACACTAACACGATGAAAAGGACACAACCCATTCCTGGTTAGCTTGGACATGTCATGTAGTCCACGTGAAATGAATGTAACACTACATGTGTTGGGATGCGTTCATCTTCCCGGGACACATCAAGGCTATGGAGCAGGACCACACAACATGTGCACTAGTTCAAAAAATGTTATTTACATCACCTTTTTTACGTCAGTTATATATAACCGATGTGATAATCTGTGAAACATGGTTTTTTATGTCAGTTATTTTATAATCGACGTAACAAATGCATTGAGTAGCTTTTTAACATCAGTTATTTTAATAACCGACATGACAAATCGCGCGTGTTCGGTTTTTACGTCAGTTATAAAATAATCGACGTAAAAAATAAAAGTGTGGGGGTTTATTATGTCGGTTATTTGATAACCGGCGTAAAAAAAGAGAAATATATGATTTTTTTATTTTAGTTATAAAATAAATGATGTAAAAAACCAATGAACGGGGGGTTTTTACGCCGGTTATAAAATAACCGACGTAAAAATCTCATAGATAACTCGTTTTTTACGTCGGTTATACAATAACCGACGTAAAAACACAGCTTTTGAGGCCTTTTTGACGTCGGATATTTAATAACTGACATAAAAAAACAACCCACATAGCATTTTTTACGTCGGTTATACAATACCCGACATAAAAAACTGTGATTTTTGATGTCTTTTTTACGTCAGTTATTGAATAATTGACGTAAAAAACCAACACGTGGATTTTTTTATGTCAGTTATAAAATAACCAACGTAAAAAAAATTGTATCTGATACATTTATAACATCGGTTATTATAATAAACGACGTTATAAATGTAAAAAAAAGTTTATAACATCGATTATTAATTAACCTATGTTATAAAACATTTAAAAAATTAACAAGCCTTGTGGATTGTCATTTATGATTTTTCGATCGACAGTCCGGTAGCTCGTCTCTCTCGCATGGTAAACCCTAATCAACTCTTCGATATCGATGTGTTAAACTCATTTTTACTTCATCGTTTATCATATTTACCCTCCTCAGATATATCATTTCAACTCGCATCACTCAAATAAGACATCCACAAATTTATTTCATTCATTTTTTTCCCGGATAGTCTATATTTATGTTTTGTGATTTTTGTGTTTAAACTAGGGAAGATTCATCGATTTCGAACCCTCTTACCTCTTTTTCCCATCATCATCTTATTTATCATCCCTAGATCTATTAGATCAACTCACAATATTAATGTAATCCTCAAGTACTTTTATTTAGTTTGTTTTTCTTTCGCTAATGCCCGACATTGATGGTAATTTTTGTTGTCATTGACAACTAATGATCTCATTCACCTATATTACTGTATTGAATGGTTATTGATTAAATGTACGAATTCGGAAATGATATTTCATGTGTTTTTGATGCTTATGTTTATCCTCTTTTATATGAGAATCTATTAGACATATAATGTAATGGTTATTGACCTCTATGGCCCTTCGATGCATCTCTATGTCTCATGATTCCAAATAAAAATGGGTTCTACTGAGGGCTTACCCTAGTATTTTTTGAGGCCTTGGCCAAGGCCTCGACAATATGTTTAAGATTTCTAGAATTATCCATTACCTCATTATAATATTAGCTATTGAGAAAACTTGTTATCATTTGACTACTTGAATATCAATGGTTATTTTTAATTATCATACGATCATTTAAGTAGCCATATTTAATAATATTTAATTCCATCTATTTCATGCTGAATTATATATTAAATTCATATGTTTTTAGTTTTTCACCATGCCTAGTTTTTATATGTAAACCATTGTTTGGGGGTTGTCTTGGGGGGTGGGGGCTGTCCAGAGGGTTTGGGGGTGTCCAGCAGGGTGTCCAGGGGGTGGGTGGGTGTGGGGGGCTGTCTAAAGGGGTGGAAGCCTCTCCAGAGGGATTTGGGGATTTCCGAGGCGTGGTGGCTGTCCAGAGGTTGGGGGTGTCCAGGGGGGTGTCCAAGGGGGTCAGGGTGGGGGTGGTGTCCAGGAGGGGTGGCAGTGCTGTCTGGAGGGGTGGGGGTTGTCTAGGGGGTTGGGGGTTGTCCAGAGGGTTGGGGGTGTCCAGGGGGGTGTCCAAGGGGGTGGGTGGGTGTGGGGGGTTGTCCAAGTGGGTGGGGGCCTATCCAGAGGTTTTTGGGGGTCGGCTGGGGGAGGGGGCTGTCCAGAAGGTTGGGGGGTGTCCAAGGGGGTGTCCAAGGGGGTGGGTGTGTGGGGGGGAACTGTCCAAGGGGGTAGGGGCCTGTCCAGAAGGTTTTAGGGGGTTGTACGGGGGGTGGGGGATGTCCAGAGGGTTGGGGGATGTCCATGGGAGGTGTCCAAGGGGTTAGGGGTGGGGGGTGGTGTCCAGTATGGGTGATATTCTCCATCTGAATTTTTATTTTAAATATGATTTGATTCTCATGTTTACTCCATTCTCTCCAATTTTCTATCAACCATGTAGGATCCATGGTTTTCTTTTATTCAATGGAATTTAAAACTGTTATATCTAACTGTGTTTTCCTTTAATAATAATATTCATGCATATTTTTTTAAATACTCATAGATTTGTTTTATATTTCAAAATTGTTTTACATTCAAATTATGATTTTTTTCATATAAACATATATTTGTCTTATCTTAAAAATATATATATTTTTGATATTTGTTATAGGTAATAATGAGTTGAAGTTGGATTACGCACATCGAATGAGCAATGAATATGAGGAAGGTGTTGATGCCTTTTTGGAATTTGCTAAACAAAATGTTCCAAGTAATGACATTGTTTTCTGTCCATGCCTGAAATATTTGAATATGAACAAGTTGAAAAGTAGCGAGATAAAAGATCATCTGATATGTCATGGTTTTAATCCGAGTTACATCCCTTGGATTTGGAATGGTGAAACTGGACGAAATTTCACTGATGATGATGATTCACAAGATGGTAACTCCAATGGAATTAAAGAAATGATTCACGATATTGTAGCAGAACAAATTGAGATAGAACCGACAGTTGCGCGTCTATATGGTGATGCTGAAAAACCATTATATCCTGGTTGTACATATTTTATGATTTTTTCGGCGGTGTTAAGATTGATTAACCTGAAGGAAAATCATGGATGGAGTGACATAAGTTTTACATTGCTACTACAATTGATGAAAGACATTCTTCCAAAAGATAACGATCTTCCAGATTCACATTACAAGGCCATGAAAATATTATGCTCAATGGGATTGGGATACAAGAAAATACATGCATGTCCGAATGACTACATTATATATAGGAAGGAATATAATTTTTTTTCAGAGTGTCCTAATTGTGGGACATCACGGTATAAGGTGAAAGTGAAATCACAGGCTGATGTAGAGATTACAAAGCTCCCTTTAAAGCTATTTTGGTATCTTCCTATAATTCATCATTTCAAAAGTTTATTTGCTAATTCACATGATGTAAAAAGGTTAAGATGGTATGCTGATGAGCGGGTATGTGATGGAAACATATGTCATCCAGCTGATTGTCCACAATGGAAGAAAATTGATGCAGAGTATTCTACATTTGTAAATGAAATAAGAAATATCCGATTAGGGTTGTGCATAGATGGAATGAATCCATACCGAACCCTCAGTAGTACACATAGTTCATGGGCTATTTTATTGGTAATTTACAACCTCTCTCCTGAATTTTGTATGAAGCGCAAATATGTCATGTTGAGTATAATGATCTCTGGTCCAAAGCAACCCGATAATTATATTGATGTTTACTTGTCACCGTTGATTGATTATTTGAAACTGTTATGGGATGATGGTATTAGGGTGTATCATTCTTATAAAATGGAATATTTTCAACTGTATAAAGTGCCTATGTTAACTATAAATGACCTCCCAGTGTATGGAAATTTGTCTGCATACAGTGTTAAAGGGCATAAAGCATGTCCAATTTGCGAACAATAGACGTCATATTGTCAATTGCATCAGGGGAGGAAAACAGTGTACATGGGTCATCGAAAGTTCTTGCCTATGGATCACCCTTATAAAAGACTAAAAAGGCATTCAATGGCTCACAAGAATTTGACACTGCTCCAAAACCATTATCCCCAGATCTATATTTTGAGAGGGTGAAAAACCTTGATGTGACATTGGGAAAGACCCAGAAATCAGGTAATGATAGACATATTTGGAAGAAAAGGTTAATATTTTTTGAGCTACCATATTGGAGGTATAATGAAGTTAAACATAATATTGATGTCATGCATGTGGACAAGAATATATGTGATTGTTTTATTGGAAAATTGTTAGATATTAAAGGAAAGACTAAACATGGGTTGAATGAAAGATTAGACTTACTATCAATGGGAATATGTTTGGAGTTATCTCCCACTCTTAAAGTAAGATGAACATTTCTCCCCCCGGCTTGTCATACATTATCGAAGTGGGAGAAAATTATATTTTCTCAGTGTCTTCATGATATCAAAGTGCCTCAAGGTTATTCTTCAAATGTAAAAAATTTTGTCTCATTGAAGGACTTGATGTTGATAGGTATGAAATCACGTGATTGTCACGTCATGATGCAACAAATTCTACCAGTTGCATTGCGTGGAATATTTCCCATTCGTTTCAGAAAGACTTTGATGAAGTTGTGTTATTTTTTCAATTCAATTTGTAACAAGGCGATTGATATGAATGCTTTGAACATTTTAGAAAATGATGAAATTTTTATACTTTTTCAATTGGAAATGTATTTTCCTCCAACTTTTTTTGATATAATGGTGTATTTAGTGATTCATCTGGTTCGAGAAATAATGCTTTTTGGACCTGTATATCTTCATTGGATGTATCCTTTTTAAAGGTATATGAAAATATTAAAGGGGTATGTTAAAAATCCATATCGACCTGAAGCCTCCATTATTGAAAAGTATATTTCTAAGGAGGTAGCAGAGTTTTGTACGAGCTACTTGGCTGTGGCGCAACACATAGGTTTGCCTCCATCTCTCCATGAATGAGTTAATAATGAGGGAAAAGGGATTCGTGGCTTGAAAGTCAAGTCATTGTCAGCTGAACGGATGAAAAAGTTAGAATCATACATCATGAATAACATAGCTGATTCTCAATCGTATATCACATTGCATATTAATGAGTTGAAGCAATGTCATCCAAAGAAAAATAAATGTGGATTTTGAATGAGCACAACAAAACATTTTTTTCATGGATTAAAAAGACTTTGCTTGGTAGATCATATGTACTAGAGACACTAAAATGGATAGTGGGTGGTCCATGTTTAAATGTGATAACATGGTCCGGTTATGACATTAATGGCTATACATTTCATATGAAAGCTCAGGACAACCGAAGAGCAGTTAAGAATAGTGGTGTATTGGTGTTTGCAGAAGTAATGCATTTTTCAAGTGCTAAGGACCAAAACCCAATTTCTGCATCAAGTGCATGTTATGGAGTGATTGAAGACATATGGTAGGTTGATTACTTTAAATGTAAAGTTCTTGTTTTTAACTGTAAATGGTTTATCGGTAACAAAAGTTTTAGAGATGATGAATTTGGAATGACACTTTTTTATCTGAATAGATTGGAAGACACAACTGATTCTTTTATATTGGCAACACATGAAAAACAAATTTTCTATGTAGCAGATCAATCAGATATGCATTGGGATGTTGTTTTATAAGGAAAAAAACAATATGTTGGTGAGGATGAAGTTGATGAAGATGCTGATTAATGTGAGATCCTTACTTCCATGGAAAGATTAACAGAACATAATGATGAGCATGTTGAAGACATGGTTTGTGCCATAAGGAACGATCACGATAAAGGAATTTGGGAAAACAATCCATTTGTACATTCCTAAAATTACAGGTAAGATATGTTCATTTCATGTTTACATTTATTTTTTTTCATAAATGTTAGATGTTGTACGTTTTTTATTTATCGAAACATGTTTTAAAACAAAATAAGTATATGTTTTTGTTTGTTTTTTGTTTGTTTAGTTTACTTTATCATGTTTACCATTACATGAATTATATATCTATTATTTTTGTTCAGTGACAATTACATTACCATGTTTACCAGGATTACCATGTTTACCATGTTTACCATCTTTACCATCTTTACCATCTTTACCATCTTTACCATTCTTTAAAATGCTTACCATATTACCAATGTTTACTATTACGTAACGTAGTACACTTTTCTATTATCTTATTACAGTTGTATTAAAATATTTGAATTTGTATATTTTTGAACTAATGTTTGTTTTTTTGATTTGAAGGATAATGACAGATCATTCAGTTTATCAACCACATGATTCTGGAGATAAGAATATTGGTCATACCTCTGGGGAGGAACATTCACATGCTCCTATTACGACAAATAGGTCAAAGGTTGGTAAACGTGGGTGTACACGTTTACCAAAATTATTAGTTGCCCATATGCATGATCAGAGGATAGTCGTTGAGTTTGATGATGATGATATTCCTAGAGGACCAAATGAAAAAGATTTTAAGAGTTTTGTAGCAACTCATGCTAAGAGCAATGTATGAATTCTGTATGATGACTGGAGAAGTGTGGATAAAGCGATAATCTCTCAGTTATGGGAGACGATTTTGGTAAGATCTTTTTCTATTGATTGAATATTCTTTTAATGTTTCTAGTATATATAATATGTTTAACCTCTTCTTTATCAGATAACATTTGATATTCCTGACACTGGTGGTGTCAGGAAGAAATGCTTATCATTGGCTTCCAGGAGATGGAGGGATTTCAAATCAACCCTCTAATCTGATTTCATTTATTTTCATAGGATTCAGGACAATCCATGTCGTATATGTCCTTTTATAGATGAAGACACATGGAGACAATTTTTTGAAAGTAGAAGAAAAGAGTAATTTTTGGTAAGGGCAGTGTAAACATTTATATGATTTCTTATGTAAATGATCTTATTAACATTTTGTTAATGATTTATTATTCTTAATTTATAGCAAACAAGGAAATCTCATTAATAGATCCAATTTAAAAATGTATACCCTCATAGTTTATCTCGGGGAGGGTATGCATTATTGGAAGAACAAATGATGGCGGAAAAATTTCAACAACTAAGAGCTGAGTCTTCAAGCTCTGGAGAGGTGGCCCCTACATCCCCTCCATCTAGACATGAAAAATGGAAGAGAGCCTGGAAGGGCAAAAAAGGGAAATATCTTTCGGATGAATCAAGAATCATAGTTGAGAGGATTGTAATATATATATTTTATTTATTTAAGCTAACAATTTTCATCATATAATTTCAATAATTACAGAAATGTTCAATTAATTAATACAGGACTCTCTTGAGGAGCAGAGTTCACAGGGGACATTTACAGCTACTGGGATGGAGAATATTTTATCTATAGCATTTGGAAGGCCCGAACATCCTGGTCGTGTAAGAGGATATCCGGCAGGTGTATCGGTAAGAAAATTGTTTCCACGTTCTTCAACATCAAACGATGAGAGGGTTTATAAAAAAATAGAATCATTGGAGGCTAAAGTTCATAATATTAATGCGACGGTGGAGGAAAAGATTAGAGTATCAGTGCAGTCTATGTTTGCAGACATGAAAAGACAATTTCAGACTGCAGCTCCCACTCATCCACCTCCCCCTACAGACCCCATTATTTATCCTCCACCTTCGCTAGTAGCTCCCACTCACCCACCTCAGCCTGCTGACCCCATTTTTTATCCTACTCCTCCGCCGTAGCTTCCTACTTATTGCGAGTTGTATGTTGATGATTATCAACAGCATATAGTAGCATATGGGTTGGTATATTGTATAGGAGATACAGTTCATCATCAACAATTAGAGGTAGAGAATTAGAGGGTCACTGTACAGGATATTATTGATAGATTAGCTCGGGTACCATTACCTACAGATGAGGTGGCGACAGTTGGACATAGTATCAGCCATTTTTTAATTTGGCCATCCCGACTTCTTCGACTCATTACCATAAAGGTTTGAATGTTATATCTTTAATTTTTTTTATTAAAGTTGTTTTATCATTTGAATACTAATATATTTTTCAATTTATTTTTACAGGAATTATTCAAAGGTAACGAAATGATGTATATACAACAACAAAGACAAATGGATATGACATCAGATACAGATTCTAGTAGTCTTGACAGATTTTCATGATATTTAAATTTTTTGGCAGGTCATTATGAGTTTCCGAAGGAAGCTCATGTTTGTGGACGTGAAGTAAATGTGGGGATTATGAAAACTGATATCATGGAGCTTGTTACTGGAGATAAGTTGCACATCAATGTGGTGCAAATTTTTTCCATGTAAGTCATAACACCTTTTCCTTGCATTATATTTATTAAAAATATATACTTATGTCTGTTTTTTATTAGGTATCTTTATAAAATTTGTGAGAGGAATGAACTGACAGATGTATATGTATTCATGGACCCGCAATTTATTTCCCCTGAAGCATGTGCATTGGATGAGGAACAAATAATGCTTTATATTGCTGAAAGGTTTGAAAAGAATATAGTCACACAATGTTGGATGATGCCTTTTTGTGAGAGGTATGAAACATATATCTCTCAAAGAGTTAATTATATTTTAACATAAAAAACCAGTAACGTTAAATTTCCATTTATCTGTGATCATTGGATGTTATGGGTTTTTTTCCAAGGGAGAAAACACTTTATTGGATATCCTCTGTCCATGATGATGTGTGTGAATGTTTTAGAAATATATTGGAAAAGTAAGTTTCAATTTCTCAATAGTTTTATATATTATAATGAATTTTAAATTTACCCCATTAGTATTATTTTCTAAAAGGGCATGGGCCTACTTTTGAAAAAAAACACAATGAAAAGTAATGCAAAGATAAAATATGTAAATGCAAAGGTAAATATCCATTTATAATTTTAAATTTTTGATTTATTACATTAAAATAATATATTGAATTTACACTCATTCAAACAGAATTTTCATGAACAACAAGGAGTCATCGAATGCAGATATTATATGTTAAGATTTATGTTTGACATAATAACAACTGGGACAGTTGTGAATTTTGACCTGGTAAGATTTCCTCTTAAACTTTTCCATAATATTTAAATTTTATTTACTCATTATACACATTAACTACTATCCTTTTCATTTGTAGCTTTTTGATGACCTTGAACCCTATAATGCTGAAGACATCAAACACTTACAAGTGGAGTGGTCAAATTATTTTACAGGTTTGATTAAATTTTAGTTGTTTGTAATGAAAAATGTAATTTTGAATATTGTCATTGTAATTGTGTATTTGGTAGTCGCTTAGGTTGGATTTAGTTTTTTTTGAAGTTGACAGTGTATGTTTTGAATGTTATATATGGGAATGTTTAATTTTTCTCTACTTCTTGTTTTGGTCTACTTATGATGGTTTTTTTTTTGTTATGGATTCTGGTCTGGGGGGAGGGGTTTCAAGGGTGGGGGGTGTTCAGTGGGGTTGGGGTGTCTAGGTTTCTAGGAGGGTTGTCCGGTGGGGTGGGGGTATACATGAGGGTGGGGGGTGTCGAAGGGTGTTTGTGGCTGTCCAGGGGGTTGGGGCAGTCCATGAAGTGTCGTGGGGGATCTAATGGGGTGGGGGAGGGCTGTCCAGGGTGTGGGGGGGTATACATGAGGGTGGGGGTTGTCCTTGGGTGTTTAGATCTGTCCAGGGGGTCGGGGCTGTCCAGGGGTGTGGGGGGCTGTCAAGTGGGGTGAGGGGGTGCGGTTCAAGAGGGTGGGGGTTGTAGAGGGGTGTTTGGGGCAGTCCAGGTGGTCGGGGGGCAGTCCAGGGGTGTGGTGGGGGCTCCAATGGGGTGGGGGCTGTCAAGTGGGGTGAGGGGTGAGGGGGTGCTATTCAAGAGGGTGGGGGGGGGGGGTTGTCGAGGGGTGTTTAGGGCTGTCCTGGGGGTCGGGGGGCAGTCTAGGGGTGTGGTGGGGGCTGTCATGTGGGGTGAGGGGGTGCTATTCAGGAGGGTTGGGGGGGGGGGTTGTTGAGGGGTGTTTGGGGCTGTCCAGGGGGTCGGGGGAAGTTTAGGGGTGTGGTGGGAGCTCCAAAGGGGTGGGGGAGGGATGTACATGGGGTATACATGAGGGTGGGGGCTATCAAGTGGGGTATGTTTTATATGTTATCAATGTAAATGCTTAAATTTTCTTTAGTTCATGTTTTTATCTCCTTCTGTTTTTTGTGGTACGAATTATTGATTTGGTTTCTGGTTGATTTTGGGGGAGAGCATAGGACTGCAGTCGATTTTTTAAAAAAAATTGTCTTTCACCTCAGTTTTTTTATAACCGACCTGATAATGAAATCGAAAAGTGTTTATCACGTCGGTTTTTTTCATAACCGACTTGATAAACAGTTGTGGAATGATTTATCACGTCGGTTATGTAATAACTGATGTGATAAATAACCTAGGAAATGATTTATCATGTCGGTTAGTGATTAACCGACATGATAAATCCCTCCCAGGACTGGTTTAGCACGTCGGCTATTTAATAACCGACGTGATAAAACATCGCCCTAGATTTTATCACGTCAGTTATTAAATAACTGACGTGATAAACTCCCCCAAACGTGTTTATAACGTCTGTTATTTTATAACCGACGTAATAAATCCCCCCCCCCCGCGGTTTATCACGACAGTTATATAATAACCGACGTTATAAACCCCCCTATGGGTTTTCATGTCGGTTATTAATTAACCGACGTGATAAACACTGCGATGTTATGTTTGTTACGTCGGTTTTTCAATAACCGATGTAAAAATCATTATTTATAACATCGTCCTTTTTAACGTCGGCTAAAAACTGATATAAAAAATGAAAAATAACGGACATAAATAACGTTTTCTTCACTAGTGGTGTGTCCCCTTACACACAGTGTACCCCTTGTTTACTTTTTATGAAACGTCAAAATCTATTATATCCTTCATTTGGACATGGATTTTGGATTGGGAGTGTCCTATCCTGAGTGTTCTTTCATATAGAATGTGATGGTTCCCTTGGATATAGATTTAAATATATGATGTAGAATTTTCAAATCATAGAACTTATTGAGGTGATACTCGATGATGGTACGGATCAAACAGGGTCAGCAGAGGATTCTTCTCAGTGGAACCCCATATCGGAAAGGGCGCTAGTCCTCAATGATCATTGAGGAAACCCATGTAACAACAAGGCATGTGTCCTCAACCACTATACTGGAACCCCCCATCAGCGTGGGTGCATGTCCTCTAATGGTACCTTCTGAGTGGATCCACCAGGATGGACTAGGGTGTGTGTCCTCGATTACTAGTGTGCAACCCCCTGTAGTACTAGTTTGTGGACCCTAGACTTCCAAGTGGTACCCCCCCCCATCAGATAGGGAACATGTCCTCAATGACTATATTGGAACCCATGGTCACATAAGGGTGCGGTTCATCGACCCTTAGGGCAGAAACCCCCATCGTTATGGGTGTGGGTCCTCAAACCTTAGAGTGGACCCACCCCCATCTTTGGCACAGTTCCTCGATCTTATTGAGTGGAACCCCTGATCAGCATAGGGTCTGGGTCCTTGTGACATTATAGTTTAACCCCCCATCATCATGGGCACATGTCCTCTTTAGATACATTTATAGTGGAACCCCCAAATTTTCTAGGGCTGGAGTCCTCTAATTCTAATTTTTCCCCCTCGACTGTGCATCACAGTGAAAACGCATGGCCTGACATGGATGGTTACTTTTGGAAAGGCATGTGATATATTGGGAATTGTTGATAAGATTTTGGAACAATTGGCTATACGACTTCTTGGGCTGATCAGTGAGATGGAGACCCCCTTTCTATCTCATTTGGGATTCTTTTTACTGAGAAAATATATAATCTAATTTTTTATACACACCTTGAATTTTTTTAATCTCCTTCCATTAGAAGAAATGATGTGCGTGGTATGCCATGTTAATTTTTTTTATCTTCTTGTGGTTGGATCAGTCTAATATCATGCTATAAGTGGTGAAGACTCAATGTGTAGTTCACCTACTCACTATATTCGAACCCTTGTTCTTGGGTGAAGTTACTTCTACTCTAGGTTTGGGTTGATCTAATCTCATTCACTAAAGCTTTCATCTGATGTATTATCTATAATGTTTCTTCCATTGCTGCATATCTTACTTCTCCCCCTTACTATTTTGGGGCATCCTACCGAGTTTGTATGTACTCACCCCAGTATAATATTTTCATGCACATGTCGTGTCTTATGTAGACGAAGGACATGTCGGTGGTGAATTAAAATGAGTTTAGGGATACTAGGTGTTGTGGACCGTGAGTCCTAGTTTTAGCTTGGGATTCAAGAGTTTGCCTCATTCACTAGTTTCCTTTTCTAGTTTTTTCAGTTTGGAAAATATTTCGGGTTTGGAAAGTATTTTTTCTCTTTAAATTTTAGTTAGCACTATTTAACTCTTGTACACCCTAGAGGTCATGCATCCTTGGTTTATGTTCTAGCTATGTTGCATCTATTAATATTTCCCTCTGCACTTTTCCATAGATATGGATACATGTGTGTGTATAGGGAGTTAGTCCAAGGCCTCCCAATGTTGGATCTTTTTTTGATACTGGTCACCACCCCTAGAATATGGAGGTCTGATTTGGGTTGTTATGGATCAATCCTAGGCTTGGGTTGTGTCATGTTATGTAGAGGAATTGAATTCATATCATTTTGTCCCATTATGTGGTCAGTATAACTCAAAGTATGTGTTTTCAATATAAAAGTGACATTTTAGTTTAAAACATGAAACAATAAAAAAATTAATAAAATGAGCTCATATTGTTTTCAAACATTTAGAAAAATATTCCAAATTCATTTGTTGCATGCTAGAATCAACTCTTTATCAATTTGACACATGATGTGGCTAGTATGAATCAATGTGTGTGTTTTCAATATGAATGTGTAATTTTAGTTTAAAACATCCATCACATATCCAAAACTATTAAAATGAGATTATATTTATTTCAAATATTTTTAAAATTATCTATAATCCATTTATGAAATTTATGGACCGAATACATGTCAATATGACACACGATGTGGCTAGTATGACTCAAAGTGTTTGTTTTCAGCATAAAAAATTCATTTTAGTTTAAAATGAACATCGCATATCCATAACTAGGAAAATGAGTTTTTAATACTTTAAATCAATATAGAATAAGAAATAATTTATTTATGAAGTGTATAAGTTGACGGTATATTAATTTGACACATGATGTGGTTAGTATGACTAGTAGTGAATGTTTTCAATATAAGTTTCATTTTAGATAAAAATTTTCACAAAATAGCAAAAATTGGTCCAACAGGCACAAAACACATTGAAACTTTTGTAAAGTGATTCATAATTTGTTAGTGATGTGTTGGAATGGAACACAAGTCAATCTAAAACACAATGTGGCTGGAATGACTCAAAATTCATGTTTTTAATATAAAAGTGTAATATCATATTAAATCATGAATCATATAGACAAAATGAATAAAAAACCATTATTTGGTTTCAAAAATTTTTTAAACATTCTATAATTCATTTTTAAATATAGAAATTGACTGGATTTCTATTCAACAAGTGTTGTGATTGATATGTATCAATGTTTGAGTTTCCAACATAAATGTGTCATTTTATTTTAAAATGTTTATCTCAATGTCAACACAAAGTAAAAAAGAGTCAATTTTATTAAAAATCTAGTAATATTTTCCATAATTCATTTTATATGTGTAGGAATCGATCACCCATCAGTCTGATATATGACATGGCTGATATGACTCCAAGTGTCTGTTTTCAATATAAAAGTTTTATTTTAGGTGAAAACAAATGTCACATTATTAAAACTAAGTAAAGGGTATCATATAATTTTCATACATTATATCAATGACTTGTAATTTATTTTTTATTAGCATTAATTGATCGTACATCAATCTGAAACATGATGTGACCAAAATGACACAAAGTGTGTGTTTTCTCTATAAATGTGTCGTTCTAGTTTAAATCATATGTCTCACTTTCAAAACATATTAAATGAGAATATATTTATATAAAAATATATTAAAACAATCGTTATTTCATATTACAAAAATAATAATTAACTACACGTCAATCCGACACGTGATATGGAGGAATTACTCAAAGTGTGTTTTTTCATGGTAAATGTGTCATTTTAGTTTAACAGACATGGCACATGTACAAAACTAAGAAAAAACCATATTGTATTTATAAATAAGTAAAATGATATATAATTAATTTTTAGTGTGTAGGAATCTACCGCATGTCAATCTAACACACAATGTGGCCAGTATGTCTCAATGTTTATGTTTTAATATTCAAGGTTGAATTTTTGTTCTAAACACATTTTATAAAGTCAAAACTAAAGAAAAAACGGTCATATTTTCTATATAAAGTAGTAAAATTACTCATAATTCATCTGATACATATAATAATTGACTACACATCCATATGACACATGATGTGGCCTATATGTCTTAATGTTTATGTCTTAAAAATAAAAGTTTCATTTTAGTTTCAAATATGTGTTGCATATCCAAAACTGCGAAAATAGGACTTGATTATTTTAAAATTATTATAAAATTATCCATAATTTATTTTTTAAAATCAATAACTAAACACACATTAATATGACACATGATGTGGCTGATATGACTCAAAGGGTTTATTTTCAAGTGTCATTTCAATGTACAACTCTTTTTACATAGCCAAATATGAGTAAATTT
This sequence comes from Viscum album, assembly GCA_963277665.1. Taxonomy (NCBI): domain Eukaryota; kingdom Viridiplantae; phylum Streptophyta; class Magnoliopsida; order Santalales; family Viscaceae; genus Viscum; species Viscum album. The sequence goes on from OY728141.1 coordinate 732,751,340, forward strand.
TTTCTTATTATATTTAATCTTTAGTAAAATGATCTATAATAAATTTATTCCATGGAGGATTTGAACACACATCAGTCCAACAGATAATGTGGTTATTATGACATTAATTGCAAGTATTTGAAATAAAAGTTCTAGTTTAGTTTATAACACATTTAACATTATAATAAATGAGTAGAAGAGATCAGATAAATTTAAAAAAATTGGAAAATTATCCATAATTCATTTTTTATTTAGGAATTGACCACATATTATTCTTACGCATGATATAGTCAGTATATCTCATAGTGTGTGTATTCAATATAAAAGTTTCATTATATTTTAAAATTCCCATCACTGAACCAAAAATGATAAAATAGGATCGAATTGTAAACAATTATTACTAAAATGATATATAATTCAATTGAGATGTATAGTACATGAATGTAAGTGAATTCATTAAATGATGTGGTCGGTATGACTCAATGTGCGGATTTTAAATATAAAATTGTATTTTTTTGTTTGAAACACATACCACATAGAAAAAATAGAGCATAAAAGATTATATTATTTTTAATGTATAATAAAAAGTTCCATAATTATTTTGTGACATATATGAATAAACATCATGTTAATCTAAAACATGATGGGGCCGGTATCCCTGAAAATCAATATCATCAATATAAAAGTGTCATTTTATATTAAAACATGTGTTACATATCCCAAACTAAGAAAACAACCTCATATTAATTTAAAAAACTAAAAAATGATTCATCACTCCTTTTCAAACTTTAGGAATCGTCCACATGTTTTTTTGAAACATGATATGACTGGTATAACTCAAAGAGAATATTGTTTATTTAAAAGATTATTTTTGTTTAAAACACTCATCACACATACAAAACTAATAAAACAAGATCCTATTATTTTAAAACATTATTAAAAATGATTCATAATTCATTTATATCATGTAGTATTAGACAATACATCAATCTGAAACACAATGTGGATGATATGAATTAAAGTGTATATTGTTAATAAAAAAGTGATATTTTAGTTTAAAACACTCATTACATAGAAAAAATAATTATATTAGCTCATATTGTTTTCAAAAATTTGGAAAATTATTCCTAATTCCTTATTGATATGTGGGAATATAATGTATGTTCATATGACACACTATGTGGTCATTATGACTTAAAGTGAGTGTTATTAATATAAAAGTGTAATTTTAGTTTAAAAGGCATGTCACGTAGCCAAAATGGAGTAAATGAGCTTGGACTCTTCCAAAACATAATTCAATGATCTATAATTCATTTTTGATGTATAGGAATTTACCGCATGTGAATCAAACACAGGATGTGATCAGAATGATTCAATGTGTACTTTTTCAATATATATGTATTGTTTTAGTTTAAAACACATGTCACACTTTCAAAACTCATTAAATGATAATTTATTGATATAAAAATTTAGGAACAAGTTCGATAATTATTATTTTCATGTTTAGGAATTTACCACACAAAAATCTGATATATGATTTGGCCAGTATGACTACATGTGAATGTTTTCAATATAAAAGAGCCATTTTAGTTTTACTAATGAGTGAAATGATCAAAAATTATTAAAGGATATTTTATTATTTTCAAACATAAGAAAAAAATCCATAATTTATTTGTGACAGGTAGGAATCTACTGCATGTTAATCCAACACAAGATGTGACTAGAATGACTCAATGCACATGTCTTCAATATAAAAGTATCAATTTACTTTAGGAAACATGTCACACATTAAATACCATTTATATGAGATCATATTGATTTCAAACATTATTTAAATGATCCATAATTAATTTTTTATTTGTAGTAATTGATTGTGGGTCAATCCAACGCATGATCTGGTTTGTATGACTCAATGTGGTTGTTTTCACATAAAAAGTTTCATTTTTATAATAGTGTGTAACATCATGTCCAATTAATTTTCCATTTTTTGGTTGTTATAGGTGTTCGTAAGAGGTTCCAAGAGTTTTTTGGACTCTAGATCTAAAAAATAGCTTCTATAGGATTTTCACATTGTCTATGGGGAATTGACGATGTGTAAAGTTGTTTTCACGGCTTGTAAAAATCGTGAAAACCTGGATTTTAAATTGTAAGAGGGGGAAAACATGAGACACATCCATATTGTGTAAGTGTAATTCATGAAGTGTAATAATTAAATGTTGAGGAAATTCATTTTTCATAGAAATATGGAAAATTGTAAAACTCATGGTTTACACACTATATAAATTTTACATGATGTGAGACAAGTAGATTCAAGGATATTTTATAAGTCTTCTCGTTGAATTTACTTTCATTAGACCACTGCCTTACTCTCTTGTTTTGGAAAATTACTAACCCGAGGATACCTTCAATACATCTTCTCCCATGTTTTATTAAATTTTTTTGACAACCCCCTTGTGGATATATTTTAAGTTCTTCTCCCTTCTTAATGGTTTTCTACTATTCTTTTTTTCAAGAACCTATTATAATGGTGTGATTTTTTATTATTTTGTGATTTGGGATACATTTCTATGTATATTTTGTTTGATTTAGTTTATTCCACAATATATAATGCATGGTTGTGGTTTTCAGACATTTTTTCTTCACCTTATTGTGCACAGTGAATCGGTAATGCTCTTTGAGGTAGGGAGTCTCTCTTTTCTCTTTATTGTGTATCATCCGGGAGGTTTTTAATGTTTTTTACCTATGGATAATGGTTTTTATGGATTAATAAAAGACTAATAATTATATAAATTAAATTTAATGGGGAAAAAGGGAATTATTTTTCATGATGTTACAACTTTCAGGTATTTGTGATATGATGGATTGTACAGGCTTGATGCACTATTGAAAATTGTGGTATTTGGGAAATTTCTTTGAGATGGATGATATGTTTTGAGGATGCTATTATTTTTATTCATGTGATATAAACCTAAATTAAAAATTAGTTAAACACTTATATTTTTCTAATTAAATGGTACCCTAGGATTAGGGCTTCTGTGATTATGTTCATAAAATAAAAAGTAAAATGTGATAAAATCCCTTTTGTTAATATATAAAATGATCACTGATGTGCTATGTGTGTTGTAGTGCTATAGAGTGGAGATGTGTTGCTAATGGTTTGTTTCAATGTAGTGCAGGTTATGTGTGTGTTTTTTTCCATGACTTGGGTTCAGTAAGGTAATGGTTGTTTGGTCGTGATTTGAGAACAATGAGGTGGTGTTTGTTTGGTCTTGATTTGTAGTGGTGAGGTTATAGTTGTTTTTCCTACTTGGGGTATCCTATGTGATGTTATTTCGGATTTACTTTTGGTTAGGATATGTTTTTGATGTATTTCCATGCCTTTTGGGTGGAGAGGTGGTGGTTTTTTGGACGTGCTTTTAGGGTAGCGAGGAGATGGTGTGATGGAGATGGTGAGTTCTGTGTGATGGATGGTTTTATTATGCCAGATACTGAAGTAGTGGTGGAATAAGTATTTAATAATGATTAAAATAGATGGGGTTTAGTTCATTTAATGTCATATAAATGGTTAATGAACAAATAAATAATGTTTTGTGTGGTTAATTTTATCAATAAGATATATTGATATGAATTTGATAGATAATGGGATCAGTTGGTGGTGTGAGATGTGGCTTGTTGTTTGTGTAGTGTTGTGTATTTTGTCTGACTGATTCAAAACTAAATTTTTATTATCAAAATATTTTATAAGGAGAGAGGGGGAACCAAAAGTGACATCAAGAACATAAAGACTTATAATAGTCTCCAACAATAAAATATTCATCAATAACTTGAACAAGACAACAAATAAAAGATCATCCCCAACATAAAAACGTTAAGTACAACTTCCACATTTCTCATCACTGCTCGTCTAGCTATCCCATGCACAACTATATGGGCATGGTACCAATGAAAAATTCCATACCCTCTCAAACCTCCAAATCTAGATAGCGAAGGTCATGTGAAAACTTCTTTCTCTAAAATTTTTGCTGACAAACACATAGTCACATTAGGGGCGTTTTTTCCAACAACCATATTTTTCCTTATCTCTCTTCCATGGAAGTACATATGCATAGGTTATGATGGATTGAGGTTATTTTGGGATCTAGGTGATGGAATAAGTGTTTCCAGGAAGGATGTGATGGTCGTTATATTGTGTAGTTGCTTAGGTGTTTTTAAGTGAGATGTGGTGATCGTGTTGTGGGATGGTCGCCTAGGTGTTTTCAGGTGGGATTTGGTATGACCATGATATGGGGTGACTTCTAGTGGGTGTCATGTAGGGTAGGATAAAGGCCTTAGATTTATTTCAATCATGTTCATGAAACCCTACTACTCTAGTTATGTAAGTGGTTGTGATGTGACGGCCCAAGATTTTTGTGGGAATGATGTGATGTGATTGTTCTTGTGGGGTGATGACCTAGGTTTTTATTGTTGTGATGTGAGGTGACTGTTATTTTTGGGTATTGGTTTATGTTATTTTAAAGATATGGGAGCTCCATGATATATGATGTTGGGGTGTTAGTGTAAAAAATCAGTGGGAAAGTGGCTCGTGGAACCCTTCATCAATATGATTCTTATTATGTTATTATACATGGCTTGTGTTATTTTGTCAGAATGCCTTGGTGAGGTAAAGATGGATAGTCACCCTACTTAGGTGCTATTAGTTATGTTTTATTCACATAGTTATATTAGTAAATTTATTTTCACAAGTTCATGGGTGAAATTTCATTTATGAATGAGTATACATGTATGCTTACACTACATATATAAAATTATTTCCAGTTTTATAGGATTATTACATGGACCATGTTGGACAATACTAGATCAGATCATTCGATAGATTTTTTGTTTCTCATTTAGATTTACTTGTTTTTATTTTCCATTAGAGACTTTTATCTATAAAAAGTTTTGTTTGTACATTAATGTGGGATGGTCTTTGTTTCTTTTTTATATTATTTCATTCATTTTTGTGGATGATTCAGCTTATCTACGAATCATATATTATTATAGAGGGTAATTACTCCCATTATATGAGATTTTTATACTCGCGGTTCTATTTCCCAACTTGGGGCCCACTGGAGGAAGGAATTGGGGGCCATCTCTCTCCTATAATTTTAGTTTATTTAGAGGGGTGGGGGTGTGAAATAGTGGTCTTAGAGATTATGGTTTAGAGATATAATGGATTTTGTTGTTAGGAACAATGATGATTTCATGGGTTGTTAAAATAGTAGTTCCAGTTAACCATGGCATGTGACATAGTCCAGGGAGAGTGGCTAATACATTGTATGTTATCCAACCCCCCCCCCCCCCCCCACCATGATCAAGTGCATATACTTTGAGATTATTGAACATCAATGTGAGGTAGTCATGATTTCATGGTCGAGACCTAAGATAGGTACATGAATCATGTTTACTTGTGTTAATGTTTGGGTTTGTTTCCATTAGTAATGTTCACGTGAATAAAATGAATTGAATGAATCTTTATAAAATTATATAATATGGGTATTAAGAAATTAATTTTTTTTCTATCTATGGATTTTTTTCTGCATGTGGATTTGGCATTTCAGGTTTATCAAGATGGTCTGGTTGGTCGTAACAGGTTTTATCTAGTAACGGAATATGATCTGTGGAATTGGATGTTGTGTTATTTTAAATTGAATTCTTTTGGTATTTTTGAGTGAAATGTTTCATATTTGGAGATGGATTTCTAGTTGGTGGATCTTGAGATCACTTTTGGTTTTATCTAGTCCCATATGGAGTATTGGGTCCCTTCGGTAGTTAGTCAGATGTGGGGTGTTGGGCGTCATTAGTGGAAATTTTATCTGGGAGAGAGGAAGGAGGAATATGATTAAAGGGTTGAAATTTAAATATTATAAGGTAGAGTTTCTTTCATTAACCATGAATGTAGTGAATGGTAAGGGCTTCTTTCCCCTCAGTAGGGGAGTATGTCAGTTTGGTAGTTCGAAAAAAGTTAAAATATATTCATCACATTTCTACATATATTTTTCTATATGATGACTCTCATACTATACATCATAATGAGGCATTATGTCTTTCTATATAGAATGCATTTACTCCCTTTATGTTGCCAACGCATCTGGAGTTTCAGACAAAGGAAGATATGATCAATCAGATTCAATCATGAAGAGGTTTTTCGTAAGAGGATAATTAGTAGGGTTTCTTGAGGAGCAGATTTGTCTATGGTAGGTCTCATGAACAAAGACCTTAATGGGTTCCACCATAGTGGATTCAACCTTAGTAGTTTCCCATCCGTCCACCTAGGACTAGTAGATTTCATGCACTTCATTGGATATTTATTATAGTATGATTTTAATAAGGTGTTCATGTTCAGCATCAGAACCAATTCCCAATGGTACTCTAATAATAGTTCAGTAGAAATAGACGAGTTCAGTTCCATACACACTAGCAGTTTCAAGTGAGACTATATCAGTAATAGGATCATTATAAGAATTCTCCACTAAGGGGAGATGGAGCTGGCAGAGTCCAACCTCATGATGTTCCAAATGTTCAAGGACATTGACCCATGCATGTTCATGGAGGTGGTCATTAGACAAGAGTTTGAGAATCGGGGTCTAGTATGTTGAACGTAGTGGAGGAAGTAGTTTCAAATGGGATAAATATCATTTGAGGTATGATTGATTTGTATAGAACCCTTGTTTGTGACTTTTTTCATTCAGCACCTTCACACTCCCTTGTTGTAGCCACTCTTGTCTATGATCTGGGACTATATGTATAGAGTATTTTCATTTCCCTGATATTTACTATGCATGTAAAGACTCGAAGCTTGACTTAAATGGACATTACCTTACTTTTGCGGAATACTTAGTACATAACAAAAACAGACACACAAGGACCGAAATCATTTAGTGTCTTTGGAAACGTGGAACGTAATCTTCTAATCATGGTGAAAGATCTTCAACATCTCCCATAAAGATATTCCCCCTTTTTTTCTTGCCTAAAAACATTCTTTATATCCTGGGGAAAAGAAAACATAAAAAGGGTGATTTCAAATTCTCATTAAGGGTAAGCATGGTGAAAATAAAACAAACCATATACATTTTAACATAAAAACATGTACATAATGTATAAACATAGAAATCTTGTGCAATGACATAAAACATGGAATTACGTAAGGTATTGATCAAAATAGAACATCAATCAAGATAAAATAGCTTGTAAATAAAACTTGTAATTGTGGAAAAACATTAAGCATATGATATGATTTCTAGAGTAGCCAAGGAATTGTTGCCAAGACCATCTTAGTGGACAAAGTCCCTTCCTGAATCGAGTTCACTCCTCATTCCAGTCCTGTATTACTGAACCAGTTTAACCTTCCGTTCCAACCATGTCTATCTGAAGAGATATAAATCTTTACCCAATGCATTAGAGGGAGATATAGGTCCCACCCATCTCATAATGAAATCATTCTTACTTGTGCCACAAAATAAACATACATCATTCATAAAAACTTAAAAAATAAAATGGGTTTCATAGATATCATCCCATCATCACATAATCTATATAAAAGAAATGGATATAATTTCATATTAAGAAATGTGAAACCATTTAAATCATAAATGAATTATACTTGAAACATACACATATGAAATAATGTCAACTTAGACGAAAAATGGTTTTGATAAAACACTTGAAATGAATTCTTGAGGAAAATTTCCGTTATTATTCAAAATCATTTTCTTTTCACAAAATATGATGAAATTTTAAAAGAAAAGTATTTCGTTAAAAATAGTCATGAAAGCTTTTGGAGGAAGCTTCATGAAAATAAGGCTTGATAGAACCGTAAAAATATGTTCGTGCCGTATAAGTTAAAAAAAATTTCTCGTACTTTTGCCGGAAAAGTCAACAAGTACCTCGTAAAAGAAAGATTCCATACATACCATGTAGTAAAAGTAAAAAATGGGTAAAAAGTACATTAATCATACATGAAACCATTTTTAGGAAACATGTACATGGATGAGAACAGTAACCCCAGTAAATAATTACGAATAAACAATCTCGGATAAGAACGAGATTGAAACATTATCCCTTACCTTAGGTCAGATATGCTTCGTACGTATCCAAACCTCATGTATAATGATTTAAATAATGTCATTCACATATTAAAGAATCATATTCATTGTTATTATATCATATATGGTTCACTTATGACTTTATATTACCCGTTATTTTGTAAATTCATGTTAAAGTAATGTTTTGGGTAAAATCATTTCATTTGTCATTCGTGTTTTAACTTGTAATTATTCATATGATTACATAGATCATAATTACTTACATTCAGAATGTAAAACATGATTTATATAATACATATTCAGAATATACATATATATATATAATAGATCGATAAATGGACAGAAATACACCGTTCATGGAGACGGTAGGCCGTACGTACGCATGAACGATGTTTTCGTTTCCTCGTTAAATTGAATGGAATTAATTGGACGACATACATATATATATACATAAATACTGTATCATTATTATGTCATGTATTTTATGATTACTTATTATATATACATTATAATCATTTATAAATGGTTAATCATTGAAAATGAATCTCATCGCGTTGTGGAGACGGTATTCCATACGTACGCAGGAGCGATGATATCGTTCCCATGATTGTGGAATTTTATTGGAGTGTAAGTATAATATTACAGAATCAATATCACTTTACAATAATCATATATAGTAATTATTTACACCATTATACCCATCCAAGTTAGGTGGTGGGGGAAAATAGATTACACCACGGTGTGGAGACGGTATTCCGTACGTACGCACATGCGGTGATTTCATTTTCTGTAGGATGGATAAGAGGTGAAATAGGGTTGTTTCATATTTATAATAACATATAGGTATATTAGGTATACTGATTTTATTACCTCATAATGAAACAACTAAATAATAGGGAGTAGAAGAAGAATGGAACTTGAAGAAAACGGTAGAAGGTATTACCTATTTCTCAAAGTGTCTCCTTTAAACTTTCTCTTAAGGCACTAGAGTTGGTCTTTTGAGAAGACCAGTACCTCTAGTAGGTTTCTAAGGAAGTGGGGAAGTGAAATGGGCAGGGTCTGGCCGAGCTTGAAGGCTCAATTTGGTGTGAGGAAGAGAGGGAGGAGGTGCCCTTTTATAAGGGAGGAGAGGGGCACCTTTGGAAAGTGTGAAAATATTATTTTCTTATAAACTTATATTCGGATTCAAAAGGTCCAAAAATCATTAAAGATTAAGATAAGATGACTCATGGTCGAAATAAAATAATCCAACCAGAATTGGATATGTTATAGAATATATTTTAATCATTATAATATTATTTATTTAAATCAATTATTAATGTGGTAAATACTTCATCATTATTATGTCATAAATAATTTAATTTATTTGGTGTCTACAAATTAAAAAAATATATAATTATGTAGGAAATATTTTTATATTTACAATTAATATTTATAGTTTAAAATATATTTTATATAACCCCTTATAAAAATTAATTACTAAAGCATTTTTGTTGATGTCAATTTTTTCTTTACAATAAATTGATTAATCCAAATTGTCATTGTCACTACCAAGTGGCTCAATGGGGTCCCAAAATCGACCCAAGGATTCACATGGTCGGAAAATACTCATCCAATAAGGTTAGGACAGGTGTCACTATAATTTTAAATTATTATAATATTCTTTTAACCTTGAATTACTCTATTTACCTTTAATTATGGTAAATAAAATTTACCATTGTTACTATTCATAAAGCCCAAAAATAAAAATTAGTCTATTAATATAATTTCAACCCAATGATTCCAAATATGGAATCCCTTTTTCTAAATTCAATACACAGATGTTGCAGAAATTAAATTAAAATTAATCCCGTTGTTGAAAGAAAATGGGTTTTTGTTTAAAATATTGTCAAAAGATTGAATTTATTTAACCTATGAATTCAATGTAAAATCAAGGATAATAAAATAAATTATATTAAATTGTAAAAATATATTATATTTATACTTTTAAACCATTCAATATTATAATTTAATCACATAATTTATTACGATGAAAAAATTTTCATTTAATTAAAATATAGCGTGTTTTTACTATTCATTAAAATATAAAAGTTGTCAGAATAATATGAAAAATTTATCCAAGGTAAAATTTTATATCCTGATTCCAAACTATAATTTTATTTTGTAAAATTGAACTTATAAACATGTCAAAAACTATATTTAATGTGGGTTCACCCTCAAAATGCGGCAAAACTGCATTTTTTGAAAAATACTTATTTTACCCAAAAATTTATTTTGTTCTTATACCATGTTCTAGAAAATGTGTAAGATGAATAATAATGTTATAAAATTAAAAATTTAGTTAATAATAATCATAATGGCTAGTTCATAATAATATTATATTAATATATAGGTGTTTAGTAAAACCTGGTATTGTGTACAACACACGCTATCGAGGAAGGTCATGATTGCGTGTAATGCAAGCCAAGTCAGGGTTGCGTGTTGTGCAAGAATCATTTATTATTTCGTATAATAGAATACAACCATATTTAATTTATACATTGAATATATATATATATATACACTCAATGTTGCGTAGAATGACTGTTATAAAACGAACTTGAAATTGTGTGTAATACAATCTAAGAATAGTGTTGCGTATACATCAAGCTAATATAGTGTGGCTTATAGAACGAGATAATCTTATTGTAGCATAAAACACATGACATCAAATAAATTAAAGAGAATAATTATCATAAAATATCATGTTGTTACATTCTACCCCCCTTAAAATGAATTTTTCCCTCGAAATTCATCGAGGTTATACATGCTTTTCTACTTGAAAGTTTCTTTAATTGCAATAGACATCGTAAAATTAAATACCAAAACTTATCTTTAATAACTAAAGTATGAAACGTAATGGTTTCCCAAATTAACTACTCACTGGGTTTCCACATAGGTGAACACATGTGAAAATATGGATATGGAAGAAAAAACTAACCATCAAGTTATGATGGAGAGTGGTAGAGGACATGGCTATGAAAAGGCCATCAATCCCAAATCCATAGATTTATGATGATCTAAGGTACCATCTGATTTATCGAATATAAGAGCACTAGGACAACATTTTTGGTTTTCAGTATCATTTCCCTAATGTTGAAAATTTTGAATTAGAATAAATACTTGATTGATTTTGGTAAAATCTCACTGTTGTTTGTGCTTTGAACAATTTCAACTTCATATCTTAAAGAAATGATGTTGAATTTGTTATTCGTGAAGAGTTATCAGATCATGTGATAGAATGATGGGTCATTCCTACTGTTTCAAGCAAATGTTATCAAATATACATAAGTCCATCTATGGTGAGGTTAATCATATATGACTCCAAAAATGAACTTATACTACATATATTATACCACTTAATAATATAAAACTAGTTTCTACTAACCAGGGTCATCCTGTAGGCTAGGGGTAGGCGATAAAGGCCAGTCGCACTTCGGTTGTGGGTTCGATTCCCAAAGCCTTGTCTGACGTGATGGGCTGTCGCTCGTCTTGTAGGTTGTCCTTTTTCTAAAACGACATTAGAAATAATATCGGAAAAAAATAAATCCTTAAACAATACTAACTTATGTCCAACATAATTCATTCCAATCTTTCAGCTTATCCAAAATACATATGTCCAATATGAAGTATAAAGAAAATGATTACTTCAAATGTCATCAACTAAGCATGTGAATACAATCATTTATCCCCCATATATCTTGTTGATCACATTCCAATCATGTGAATAACTTAATCATGTATTCTCTTGAAAAATGAATACCCATTAAACCTTAGTGAAAACATGAATACTGTCAAAAGTTAACTCTTTCCACATACCAAAATCCAAAAATTCTATATACTCAAACCATGATATGACCTTCTCCTTATATTAGTCATTAGCTCATGAATACTATCAAACATTTAATTTTCTCCTTATCCCATCATTATGCGCATATCATCTACTTTCCAAAAATATCTAAATAACATTTCATGGTCACTAGTACCATTTATCATATACTTTCAAAAAATAAGGAAAGACAACAGTGTAACAATCCTTAGATATCTCTTTATTCCATAGTTCCATGAGATTACTTATACAACATTACACTTGATAAACATGTAATCATTCCACTACCTTCTTAAACCATTGAACGAGCTTCAACAATTCTTTCTTCTCACATATCATTTATAGTCTCTTCATCATCATCAACATAAATACTACCCATACAACCATACTGATTCTCTTCATGAGACTTTCCCTTAGGTAATTTGTTTGCATAATTCTCGTACATTCCACATATAAAACATTTAACCATTTTTGATGTCGTAGCAATAAAATTATCCTCATCCATGGTGTTAACTGAACCTTTTCCTTTGCACTTACTAGATTTGTGTCCTTCTTTTCCACACCCAAAGCATCTTCCAGTTTCTTTGAAACATTCTCCCTGATGCCTCTTCCTACATAATTTACATGAGGGAAGTTGAACTTTCTTTCCTCTATGATCATCATGAAACTCCATATTTCTTTTATTATCTGAGTCGGGAAACTTACCAAAGTTGAGATTATTGATAATATTATGAGATATCTGATTAGGCATAATAACGATGATTGGACTTACAAATCCTGTTTCATTTGGTTGCTCATGAAGAATATCATTCCATTGTCCGTCATATCCTCCATTATCGTGAATTCCCTGTTTCCATCCATTTTCTAAAACCCAAAAAAATAGTGTGAGAGGAAAAAATCATGCTAGGGAAAAAACATAGTAAAGGGGGAGTACCCTCAATATCTATCATCTTAGGTTAAATTCTAAGATCGTTACTGCAGTTTTAGGACTATATCCTATACGTATACTTATCCTTAGGGACATCCCTAGACATACCTTAGAAATATCTCTAGGGATCTCACTAACGTTTTTGCATCCTAGTTTCCAAAGGTTAACTAAACCTTTCCTCTGATACCAACTGTAAAGACCCAAAGCTTGACGTACATGGACATTACATTACCTTTGCGGAATACTTAGTACATAACAAAAACAGACACACAAGGACCGTAATAGTTTAGTGTCTTTGGAAACGTGGAACATAATCTTCTAATCGTTGTGAAAGATCTTCAACATCTCCCATAAAGATCTTCCCCCTTTTTTTCTTACATAAAACCTTTCTTTATATCCTGGGGAAAAGAAAACATAAAAAGGATGAGCTCAAATTCTCAGTAAGGGTAAGAATGTAGAAAATAAAACAAACCATATACATTTTAACATAAAAACATGTACATAATTTTTAAACATAGAAATATTGTGCAATGACATAAAACATGGAAGTACGTAAGTCATAGATAAAATAGAACATCAATCATGATAAAATAGCTTGTAAATAAAACTTGTAATTGTGGAAAAACATTAAGCATATGATATTATTTCCATAGTTGCCAAGACATTGCTGCCAAGACCATCTTAGTGGACAATGTCCCTTCCTGAATCGAGTTCACTCCTCGTTCCTGTCCTGTATTACTAAACCGGTTTAACCTGCTGTTCCAGCCATGTCTATCTCATGAGATATAAATCTTTATCCAATGCATTGGAGGGATATATTGGTCCCACTGATCTCATAATGAAATCATTCTTACTTGTGCCACAAAATAAACATACATCATTCATAAAAACCCAATAAATAAAATGGGTTTCATAGAAACCATCCCATCATTACATAATATATATAATAGAAATGGATATCATTTCATAATAAGAAAAGTGAAACCATTTAAATCATAAATACATTATACTTGAAACATAAACATATGAAATAATGTCAACTTAGATGGAAAATGGTTTTGATAAAACACATGAAATTAATTCTTGAGGAAAATATCTGTTCTTATTCAAAATCATTTCCTTTTCACAAAATATGATGCAATTTTAAAAGAAAAGGATTTTGTTGAAAATAGTCATGAAATATTTTGGAGGAATATTCATGAAAATAAGTGTTTATAAAACCGTAAAAATCCGTTCGTTCCATATAAGTTAAAAAAACATTCTTCTCATACTTTTTCCTGAAAAGTCAAAAAGTACCTCATAAAAGAATGATTTCATACATACCATGTAGTAAAAGTCAAAAATGGGTAAAAAGTACATTAAAAATATATGAAACAATTTTTAGGAAACATGGACATGGATGAGAACAATAACCCCAGTAAATACTTATGAATAAACAATCTTGGATAAGAACGAAATTGGTAATGTTATCCCTTACCTTAGGTCTGATATGCTTCGTAATTATCCAAACATCCTGTATAATGATTTAAATAATGTCATTGACTTATTACAGAATCATATTAATTGTTATTATATCATATATGGTTCACTTACAACTTTATATTACCCATTCTTTTGTAAATTCATGTTAAAGTAGCATTTTGGGTAAAATCGTTCCATTTGTCGTTCGTGTTTTAACTTGTAATTTTTCATATGATTACTTAGATCATGATTACTTACATCCAGAATGTAAAACATGATTTATATAATATATATTCAGAATATAAATATATATAATATATCGATAGATGGAATGAAATACACTGTTCATGGAGACGGTAGGCCGTACGTACGCATGAACGCTGTTTTCGTTTCCTCATTGAATTGAATGGAATTAATTGGATGACATACATATATATATACATAAATAAACTATCATTATTATGTCATATATTTCATGATTACTTATTATATATACTTTATAATCATTTATGAATGGTTAATTATTGAGAATGACTCTCATCGCGTCGTGGAGACGGTATTCCGTACGTACGCACGAGCGGTGATATCGTTCCCATGACCGTGGAATTTTATTGGAGTGTATGTATACTATTATAGAATCAATATCAATTTACAATAATCATATATAGTTATTATTTACACCATTATAACCATCCAAGTAATGTGGTGGTGGAAAATATATTACACCACGACGTGGAGACGGTATTCCGTACGTACGCACGCGCGGTGATTTCATTTTCTGTGGGATGGATAAGATGTGAAATAAGGTTGTTTCATATTTATAATAACATATCAATTTATTAGGGATACTGATGTTATTACCTCATAATGAAACAACTAAATAAGAGGGATTAGAAGAAGAATTGAACTTGAAGAAAACGGTAGAAGGTATTACCTCTTTCTCGAAGTGTCTCCTTTAAACTTTCTCTTAAGGGAACAGAGTTGGTCTTTTGAGAAGACCAGTACCTCTAGTAGGTTTCTAAGGAAGTTGGTAAGTGAAATGGGTAGGTGTTGGACTTGCTTTAAGGCTCAAATTGGTGTGAGCAAGAGAGGGAGGAGGTTCCCTTTTATAAGGGAGGAGAGGGGCACCTTTGGAAAGTGTGGAAATATTATTTTATTATAAACTTATCTTCAGTTTCAAAAGGTCCAAAAATCATTAAAGATGAAGTTACGATGACTAATGGTCGAAATAAAATCATCCAATTAGAATTTGACATGTTTTGGAAAATATTTTAAACATTATATTCTTATTTATTTAAATCATTTAATAATGAGGTAAATACTTCATCATTATTATGTCATAAATAATTTAATTTATTTGCTGTCTAAAAATTATAAAAAAAATATAATTATGTAGGAAATAGTTTTTTATTTCCAATTAATATTTATAATTTAAAATATAATTTATATAACCCCTTATAAAAATTAATTACTAAAAGATTTTTGTTAATGTCAATTTTGTCTTTACATTAAATTAATTAATCCAAATTGTCATTGTCACTACAAAGTGGCTCAATGGGGTCCCAAAATCGACCTAAGGATGCCCATGGTCGGCCACTACTCATCCAATAAGGTTAGTACAAGTGTCAATGTAATTTTGAACTATTATAATAATCTTTAACCTTGAATTACCCTATTTACCTTTAAGTATGGTAAATAAAATTTACCGTTGTTACTATTCATAAAGCCCAAAATTAAAAAGTAGTAAATTAATATAATTTGGAACCACTGATTTCAAATATGGAATCCGTTTTTCCAAATTCAATACACAGAAGTTGCAGAAATTAATTTAAAATTAATCCTGTGGTCGAAAGAAAACGATTTTTTGTTTAAAATATTGCAAAAGATTGAATTTATTTAACTTACGAATTCAATGTAAAATCAAGGCTAATGACATAAATTATATTAAATGGTAAAAATATATTCTATTTATACTTTTAAGACATTCAATATTAAAATTTAATCACATAAGTTATTACTATGAAAAAAGTTGGTTTTAATTAAAATATAGCGTGTTTTTACTATTCATTAAAATATAAAAGTTGTCAGAGTAATATGAAAAATTTATTCAAGGTAAAATTTTATATCCTAATTCCAAATATTAATTTTATTTTTTAAAATTGATGTTATAAAAATGTCAAAAACTAGATTTAAGGTTGGTGCACCATCAAAAGGCGGCAAAACTGCATTTTTTGAAAAATACTTATTTTACCCGAAAAATTTATTTTGTTCTTATACCATGTTCTAGAAAAGGTGTAAGATGAATAATAATGTTATAAAATTCAATATTTAGTTAATACTATTCATTACGGCTAGTTCATAATAATATTATAATAATATATCGTTATTTAGTAAAACCTGATATTGCGTACAACACACGCTATCGAGGAAGGTCGCGATTACCTGTAATGCAAGCCAGGTCAGGGTTGCGTGTTGTGCAAGAATCCTTTATTTTCTTTTATAACATAATCCAACCATATTTCATTTATACATTGAATATATATATATATACACTCAATGTCGCGTAGAATGACTACTATAAAATGAACTTGAAATTGTGTGTAACACAATCTAAGAATAGTGTTGCGTATACTTCAAGCTAATACAGTGTGGCGTATAGCAAAAGATAATATTGTTGTAGCATAAAACAAATGCCATCAAACAAATTAAATAGAATACTTATCATAAAATATCAGGTTGTTACAATGCATGTTAGAGGATAGACAATCTTGTTTGATGTTTTCTGGGGGTGTAGACTAATGATGGTGCCACATTAGTCTCGTGGGGATGTTTTCATGCTCAATATAAATTATTATGCTTTTATATTAGGCATATATTTGTTTTATTATGTATGTGTTATTATTTATTTTTTCTGGATTTGTGTTATGTTCTCAAATGTGGATGGATCAAATTTTTATTTCATTATATTGCAGGGTTGTCAAGTGGACATTCAGTGTGTCGAAACCATATTTCATTGATGTCTAATTTGTTGGTAGAGTCAGTGGGCTCTAGGATGGTGGAGGTCTCCCGAGTAATTGCTTATTTTTTGTATGTCTTTCATGTGGATATCATGACATTACACCCACAATGTGATATTGAGTTCCAGATAGACTAGATGCCTGGTACTTCTATGAATTCAATGGATCCATATCATATGGGACATTTTTAGTTACATGAGATGAGGATTCAGATAATTTATCTAATGTAAGAGGGTTTTATCTATCCCATTGTGTCACCTTATGGTGACCCAATGTTGGTCACCAAGAAGTTAGATAGTATATTGAGGTTGAATATGGATTACCGAAGAATGGATCAGGTGAATGTCCAGAACTACTACCCTCTTCCATTGATAGATGATATTTTCGAATTAATAAGAGGGGTGAATTGGTTCACTAAAATTAAAATGAATTCTGGGTATCCTCAGTTGAGGGTGATGGAGGAAGATATCCCAAAGGCTACTTTCAGATGTGGGTATGGGCACTTTGTGTTTTTATTCATTTCATTTAGTGACATCAAATCGCTATTTTTGATCATGGGGATTATGAAATTTGTATTCTGTGAGTTCCAAGACTAGTTCATCATCATGTTCATCAATGATATATTGGATAAATCAAGGTCATGGGTTGATCATGTCGAGCATCTAAGAGTAATTTTTCATGCCCTTCAACACCACCATCAGTATGGAATGTTTTCCAAGTGTGAGATCTAGATGTTAGAAGTATGTTTCCTTGGAAATGTGGCGTCTCAGTAGGGTTTGGCATTGGACCCATCAAAATATGAGGAAATGTTTTCTTGTGAATCACCCAAGAACATAGATTAGGTTAAAAATTTTATAGTTTTAACGGGCTATTATTAGAGGATTGTTCCCTATTTATCTTGAGTTTCATCCTCATCGATATCATTGACCAAGATGGACTATGATTTTTTGTGTTATGATTAGTGATAGGAATCATTCATTTACCTGAAGGGGACGTTTGTCAGTTCTCTAGGGCATCAATTTCCTAAGGAGGGGGTGATGTTTGAGGTGTTTTGTGATTCTTCTCATCTTGGATTGGGATGCATGTTGATGTAGTATAGGTAATTGAACTATTATGGGTATAAGTATTTATATCCCCATGAGAATAACCTTGAAACCCATGATCTGGATCTAGTAGAAGTTGTGTTTTTTATGATTTTTGGAAACATTTCCCCATTAGGGAGCACTTTTTAGTCTTCAAAGATCACAACAGAATGAAGAATATCCTTTATTAGCATGATTTGAATTTCTGATAGTGAATTTGGATGGATTTTCATCAAGATTATTATTTTTTATCTTTTTCAACTCAATAAATGGGAATTTTGTGGCCTAAGACATGAGCTTGAGGTTGGGGAAGGATGTTGTTCACGATCTAGGGGATGCTTGGAGAGAAATAGAGGAGTTGGAATCCTTAAACATAGATGTAATGGTAGATGATAGTAGAGGTGTTTTGTTTCATATTAAGTTGTGTTCTTATCAAATGTGGCAAGAGGTGGTGTCTTAGTGGATATGCTAAGTGGTAGAGGTGATGTGGGATTGTGTTGTCTATGGTGATCTTCCTTGGGTAGTCATAAGATGGTAAAAACAAGATATTATTTCATGGGATGGTCAAGCCAAGTATGTCTAACATTATATGGGTGAGGATGCCCAAATGATGTGGAAATAGTTGATGCCTATGATTGAGAGATGCGTCTGGATAGTCATGTGGGTTTTGTGGATGGCATTGGATATTACAGAAAGAGTTAAAGTTGTTCTTACTCATTGATGTGATGCTGAGAGATGGGACGATTGATTTTGAATATGTTAAATTGATGATGGTTTGGTTATTTGTTCTATCTTAATTAATTTTTCCATTAATTGATGTAGATGGATGCTTTTCATTTTATTTTTCCCTTGGTTTGTTTGTTTTTGAGGCACGGTGGCCTGGATGAGGTTGCTTGGGAGCGAGATATGCATATGCATACTGAGTACCAAGTTTATTTTTTAGTTTTTCTTTTCTCTAGTTTTTTTGTGATGTGATGTTTAGATCCTTCAATTTTATGGGATTAGTTATTTCTCATAGTTTTTTAATTTATGATGTTTGATAAATCTATAACATATAAAAAAAGAAGACATAATTCCTAATAGTTACTCATTAACTATGATGTGATTAAACCCTTTTGGGGGAGTCAGTGCTTCCCAGAGAAAATTATATCTTGAAAAAGAGGATGTAATTCATCGATACATATGTTTAAGGTAGTGATGATGTTGGTTTTGGATATGTGGAGGTTCTATAGTGGTGGTGTTTTGGCTATGAGGAGATGATATTGTGCGAGATGTTTTTTTCTCATTCAGTTTGTCATTTTTTAATAGTTGTGGCATTGTTGTATGATGATATCCTTATGAGGTATCTCATGGGATGGTTGTTTATACCCATTTCCTTCAGGGATTTGATTTTAATTCTAGAGGGAAATAATCTTTTCATAGGTATTTTATGTAATGGATTATGACTTACCAACTCATTAATTTTTTAGTTTTTGTGGTTGGAGGTGCCTGGGGAGGTTCTATGAGTTTTCATTGGGGATTGGAGCTGCTGCAGTGCTATTGCGGGATGCTCACATCAGGTAAGTGGAATTTATGAAGTGTAAAGGTGTTTCACCAATTCTAAAATTTTTGGGATGGAAATGACCTGATAGGTTCTAATTATGTAAGTGTAATTCATGTTCCCTCCCTCTATCATTTTGGAAGATCCCTAGGTTACCTAAGGAGTACATCAATCTATTTTATCCCTTGTTCGATCCACTAGTTCTTTTGATCCACAATAGAAATCCATGGAATGTTCTTCTCCCTTATTGTTGGTTTTCTCCTATTCTTCATTCAGGAACCCACTACGGTGCTGTGGTTTTGGTCTGGGTGGTGAGTTGGGCTATGTTTTTAATGATCCTTCGTGAGGTTTAGGTTCATATTAGGTTCACCATGTGCAGTTGTGGTTTGTGGTCATTTTATCCCCACCCAGTGGTGCGTAGTGAGTTGAAAAAGCTCTTTGAGTTAGGGAATCCCTCATTTCTCTTTATTGTGTTTCATTCATTAATGGTTTACTCTTTTTCATCTATGGTTTATTGTTGTTCAATAATAATCAAAGATATATAATTAGCTAAATGAACTTTAACAAGGAAAATGTGAATGATTCTCATTCTGTTATAGCTGCAATGTTATTTTGATATGATTGAATTTATAGGATTGATAACCCACTGATAATTGAATTCATTGAGGGAATTTTTTACATTGAATTATATTTTTTGAGGTTTATCTTTTTTATGATTGATTATATATTACCCTAAATGGAAAATTTGTTAAACACACAACTTTTACTATTGAAATATTTTCCTTGGATTATGGATTGTGTGATAATTCCCCAAAAATAAAGAAGTTAAATGTAATAAGATACCTTTTGTAAATATTTAAAATGATATTTTATGTTTTATTCATGTGTTCATGTTATGGATCGGTGATGTGGGGTTACTATACGGTGTAGGGAAATGTTTGTTTGTATGTATGTTCCTTGGGAGTGATGATGTGATTGTTGTTTGGCCATGAATTGTGTGTAGTGAGGAGATATTTATTTCACCATGATTTGGGCGTGGTAAAGTGATGCATGTTTTTTCATGTTTTGGGGGTGTCAAATTTATGTTTCTCTTTCCATTCTATTAGGGCGATGAGGTGGTTGATTCTTGTCCATTTTTTGGGGTGGTGGTTGAGGTGGTTGTTGTTTTTCCATGATTTTGAGTTGGTCAGGTGATGGTGTGATGGATATGATGAGATGCTTGTGAGATATCATTTTTTGTGCTAGATGCCCTATTAGTGATAGAATAATTATTTATTAATGATTGAAATAGATTGTGTTTGGTTTTTTAATGGGATGGAAGTGGTTAAAAATAATGGAAAGTTGGGGTTTCCCAAAATTTGTATACCAATAGTTATCCAGAACCATTAGTATAAGTGGTTTTTACCAACGGTTTGTAAAAACTATTGGTAAATCTTGGTTTCATGAAGGCTTTCCCTACAGTTTGAAGAAACCATTGGGAAATTTTAAATGATTTCACCCTTTACCAATAATATGTAGCAAACCATTGGTAAAGGGCATTTTTTCCATCGGTTTTTACAAACCTTTGTGAAAAGTCCTGATTTCCCAATGGTTTTTAAAAACTGGTGGGAAAGGTCTCCTGAAATACTCCCGATTTCTAGAAGCCCCGCAGCACAGCACAGAACTCGTTTCCCCCAATTTCCAGAAGCCCCATTGCACAGGTGAACCCTAACCCGAGTTATTCCATCTGATTGGCTATAACTCAGCCATCCAGGTTAGAATATTAAATCCTCTCCCCAAATACAAAAATAGAAGCCATCTTCCTCCGATTTCTTTATTTATTTCAAAATATATAAAGATCACATCATTTTTTCCTATTTTAGGTATTTTGGAAAATTTTATGATTCACACTATTTGATATTGAATCAATGACTAATACAATATTCGTAGATGTCTGTGACTAGGGTTGAATTTGGTGTCATATATCATTTGTAACTAAACATACGACATACTACCACAAATATGGTGATTCCACCTAAGAATGGTGGAATTTTCCTAGGATCACGGGGATTCCTATTCTTTTGTTCAATAGAGTTTGTAGTGTTTGTTTTTAATTGATTTTATTTTCTTATGGATTTAGAGTGATTCTGTATTGGGTTCATTTGGTCATGAATTTCAGTTGAGTTATTCTTATGTCCTTTTAATATATAGTTGTATTCATAAAGTGTGCCTAATTAGTTTTTAGGTGGTGTCGACTCACTGAGTGGCTATTTGGTTATGTTTTTATGATGCCAATGTTCAATTTTTTTAATAATGAAACGTATTTATATTTTAATAATATAAATGAGTGGTTTTTAAATATATGTTTATAAAATAGGTAAAATGTTTTCTAAGTGGTTTATTTGGAACTGTACAAAGACAGATCCAATTTTTGTATTCTAAAATCACATTAAACATATTAATACTTAGTCAATCCTTTATAAGTTTGGATCCATGTTTGAGCATTACCACTAATATCCCAGATCTTAATACCATTTTTAGATTGTTTATATCTCATTATTTTTTTTAATGAGTTCACTTCTTCCTTCATTAATGTCTTCCAAGGATGTCTTAGAAATGTAATAGCCACTTGAATGTTTTTCCTTGCTTAAATAATGTAATGTTTTCCTAGAATAGTCAATTAATTTTTACATTCTAGTAAACCATATTGAAAGCCTTCATGATTATATGATCTCATAGGTAGGTGTGGTGAATATGGATATAATTTTAAACATATGTATAGATTTTTTTATCTTCCAGGGTTAAAAATTCTACAGTTGGGTTTTTTAAGCGATATATAGAAATGTTGTAAACCCCTTCTATATATTTCTAATGGTTGTTTAGTAGTGGTTTAAACCACCACTATTTAAGGTCAATATTTCTTTACTGTTTTTTGTTTTAGAAGTATTTTTTCCTGAAAAACAATGGTGATGATATAATGGTGGTTCAAACCACTACTACATCCTTTCCATTTTTGGCAGGTGAAACCGTCTCTAAAACCAAAAAAAGCCACTAAAAAACATTCTGTGATGATTCCCCGAAGCTGCCGCTAAATTTATAGAACTAACATGAGTTGGATGCTGATTCCAATTTTATCAGTGATTTTTAGAAACTATCGTAGAACCATATAGAAGCGATTTAAACTACCAAAAACTCTAATAGAAAAATTAGCTGTTATCAGTCAATTTTTTATATTGTCCAAAGAATGATTTGGAACTAGTTATAGTACCCCTTGGACAGTCCCTCCCACCCCCTAGACACCCCCTATCCCCGTATACTACCCCCACACCTAGGGACATCCCGCCCACCCCCGTAGACACCCTGACCCCCCCGAGACAGCCCCGCCACCCCACCACCCCCTAGATACCCCAGGCACCCCCTGGACACCTCGTACCCCCTGGAAAACCCCCACCCATGGAGATCCCCCCCCCCCACCCCCTGGACACCCCTGACCCCCTCGACAGCCCCGCCACCCCAGTGGATAGCCCCCCACCCCCTGGACTGCCTGTTCCCCGCTGGATAGCCCCCCCACCACCAGACACCTGCCCACCACCCCACAGACACCCATATCCCCTCGGACGCCCCCACCCCATGGAAATCCCCCCCCCCCACCTTGACACCCCTGACCCCACTAGACAGCATCGCCACCCCTGTGGACAGCCTGACCACTCCCCGGGGATAGCCCGACCACCCCCCTATGGACAGCCCTCCCACCCCCCTAGACAGCTCACCCACCCCCTAGACACCCCAAAACCCTTGGACAGACCCGCCACACCCATGGGCAGCTTGCCCACCCCCCTGGACACCCTGTACCTGCCAGACAGCCCTACCCACCCTCTGGACACCCCGCTCACCTCCTTGGACAGCCCGACCACCCCCCAGGACTCCCCCTACCCCCCTGGACAGCCTGACGACCCCCGTGGACAGCCCACCCACCTGGACACCCCGACCCCCTAGACAGCCCCAACCCCCTAGACACCTCTGACCCCCCGGATGGCCCCACCACCCCCCTGGACACCCCTCACCCCACTTGGATGGCCGCACCACTCCCATGATCCTCATCCTACTCCTCATACTGATCTCCGTGAAGAAGTTAAAGTATAATACTCATGAACTCCCAACAAGACCCTTAATTATTATTGAATCCTTGATCCACTTCTAATATCTTACAGGTAAATCCTTGAATATAGGAATTAGAAATTATGTATCTTATATTTTATATACACTGTATTTTGTTTTATTTCTTAATATTACTCTCATATAGAGTAATGTGTTTGTTATGCTTTTATTTAAAGTAAACAATTGTCATTTACCTAATTTTTTTTATTAAACATAAATATTATTGAATTTATTTGAAATGACTTATTGATATTTTTTAACAGAATGGATAGAAGTTGGATGTACAAAAATGATCCGATTTCAACAGATTTTCAAATTAATTTGAATAGCTATCTAGATTTTGAATTTGAAAAGGCTTCAGATTGTGGTCGCATACACTGCCCAAGTTCTAATTGTGTTGGAAGACCTTGGTTGAGTCA
This sequence comes from Viscum album, assembly GCA_963277665.1. NCBI lineage: Eukaryota > Viridiplantae > Streptophyta > Magnoliopsida > Santalales > Viscaceae > Viscum > Viscum album. The sequence goes on from OY728141.1 coordinate 732,775,855, forward strand.
TGAAGTAGTTAGCTAGCATTACACCAAATATAGTTTCGAAACAGACTCTTATGTGTGGTGTCACAATGGAGAGAAAATGGAATCTCAAAATGTTGATTATCCAAATGATAGGAATGAATTGGAGAGTTTGATATATGATCGGTTTCCATTTATTCAATATCATTAGAATGAAAGGATGTCCATCCAATAAGATTTTGATACAAGCACACATGATGTGTCAAATGAAAATGATGATGTTGATAGGGTGAAAAAATTGAATGATGCTGTAACGACTCCAATATATTGGCAATGTGGTAAAATGAAAAAGTTGGAATTTTTAATCCTATTGCTTTATGCGAAAACTATGAATGGGATTTCAAATACTGAAATTGATTACATTCTTACCTTCATGAAGGACATACTACCAGATGATGTAGATATTCCCTCAAACCACTATATGTCATGGAATTTACTTGATGAACATGGATTCTCAAAAAAAATTCATGCTTGCCGGAATGATTACAGAATATTTTGGGAGGAAATTGCTAAAAGAAATGATTATATCAAATGTGGAACCTCCCGATGGAATCCAAAAGATGATGGAACACCATCTCATGTGCAAAAAAAATGTAATGTGGTACTTTGCCTTGATCCTCATATTACAGAACCTTTTCATGTCTGATGAAATATCAGTAAAAATATGATGGCATGACACTGAGAGAAAAAAGAATAATGGAGAGTTGGATCAAACTTCATATGGATATTCATGGAAGGGATTTGATGCTTGATATCTTGAATTTACAGCTGACGTGCGTAATGTCAGACTGGGTCTTTCATGTGACGGTTTTAATACATTTGGGAAGATGCTTTCTTCGGACAGAACATGGCCAATTTTTCATACACATATATAACCTTCCCCCTTGGTTGTGTATGAAAAAGCCTTACACTTTCTTGAGTATACTGATATATGGACCTTCTGATCCCAACAATGATATAGATGTATGCATGAAACCTTTAATAAAGGAGTTGAAACTTCTTTGGGATATGGGTGTGCCCACATACGATGCATGTTCGAAAGACATATTTCAGATGTGTGTTGTGCTTATGTGGATGATCAATGATTTTTCTTCTTATGAAATGATGTCTGGATGGAGCACAAAAGGAAAATTATCATGTCCTATTTGAATGAAGAATACACAATCGAGTAGACTGAAATATGGTAGTATTTTTAGTTTTATTGGACATCGACGATTCTTGCCAATGAACCGTCCATATAGAAACAATCGTCGAAGCTTTGAAAATACCATGGAGACTGACGATCCACCTCAGTGTATTTTGGGAACTGATGTGCTTAATGAATTGAAAGATTTCAGTTATTCATTTGGGAAGGGTGTAATGAAATCTAAAAAGAGAAAAAATTATTCCAATTATACCTATTACCATTGGAAGAAGAAGAGTATATTCATTGAGTTGTCGTATTGGTTAACTAACTTATTACATCATTGCGTAGACGTAATGCACATTGAAAAGAATATGTGTGAAATGTTGCTTTCAATTCTAATAAATGTCAAGGGAAAGAAAAAATATGATTCATGATCTCGGTGAGACTTGGTAGATTGGGGGATCAGACCAGAATTGCATCCTGTCTGTATCAGTGAAAATAAATGCCAAGTTCTATGTGCTTCTTATGTGATGAGAAATTCTTAAAAAATCAATTTCTGGAAGTTCTAGAGACTATTAATGTTCTTGATGGCTATTAAAGTAATATATCAAAATGGTTCAATAGAATAGATTTGAAGCTGAAATATTTCAAGATTCATGATTATCATGTCCTGTTTCTTGAGTTCATTCCAATAGAAATCCGTTATTTCTTGTCCTATAATATAAGAGTCTCAACTATTCAGTTGTGCTATTTGTTTAGAGATCGTTGTGCTAAGAGTTTTTCCTAATCCTTCTTGCAAAAAATGTTGGCAGAGACACCATTAATTTTGTGCGAGTTAGAGAAAATATTCCCTCTATCATTTTTTACATCCATTTTTCATATGACTATCCATCTTCCGACCGAAATACTTATTTGATGACCCATTGCTTTCCGTTGGATGTTTCCAACTCAAAGAAACATGTGCAAATTTAAATCATATGTTCGGAACCAGAATCATCCTGAAGGTTATAGTGTGAATGGTTACTTGGCTCAAGAATGTATGGATTTCTGCTCAATGTATTTGTCAAATCGTACTATGAGAATAAATAGACCAATGAGAAATGAAGAAGAATGGTATGAGAAAATTGAACGTAGTTTTCAATCACTTACTTAGACAGGAGGAATTCCAGGATCATATACATTGACGATATTAATCCTTGAAGAGTGAGAGATGGCACATCACACAGTGTTTTTCAATTGTGATTTTTCGATGACAATATCAAGTATATAAATTGTACACGTATCTCTTATCTTATTTATTGTAATTTTAAATATTTGTTAAACTATTATTATTTTAATCTACAAGGAACATAAAAAATTGATATATAGAAAGAATCATTATTTATCTTTGAAAAGGAAAGAGACTTTGAATATCAAAGGGTTTTCTTCTTAGTTGAAATTAAAGGTAAAAATATTTCTATAATAACTAAATTAAAAAAATATTTAATTATCTTTACTATTTGTTTATATTTCACGTATCGAGTTGTCCTATAAACTCTGTTTCTGAGGAAATAAGAGCTTTGTATTTTGGTCCTAATACCGTGGTTCGTCCTTGTAAATCACTTTTGATCAATGGATACCAATTTATTATTGCTGAACGAGCAAGAAACATGATAACACAACATGATGGTGTTCTGCTAGCTGCCACAATAGACTGTTATGCCGGTTCATCGGATAATATACCTCATTCTGAAAATGTAGCTTATTTTGGAGTCGTGGAGAAAATAATAATTTTGGATTATTACTCTCATGGTCGATTAATAATGATGAAATGTCAATGCTTTGATTCAATGACAATGAAATGTGATTTTATTGATGATTTTGGACTTTGATTTATTGACATGACTCGCACTCTTGACACCGATGAACCATATGAATTGACATCAATGGTGAAACACGATTTTTATGTCAAAGATCATCATCCTAAATTTGGTGTAATTATTGAAGTAAATCCCAGACATGTTTTTGATGATGGTGATGAGGAAGTTGACACTATCCCTACTACAATCGGAAGAAATCCTTTTATTACTTATGATGAATCCAATATCTCAATTCTCAGAGTTGATTTTCAACCCGAAGTTGTGGTGGGAAATATATTGAATCATATAGTCATGTTCTCACCTACATGTTTCACCTACATCATTCAGAGTGTGTATCCTAGTTCTTACATTCAAACCACCATAAATATTCTGCTTCTTTATGTTTTTTTATCAGAATGGTATTTCTATATTTTGTTTTTTGGGTTACACATTAGTTATCTATTTCTAATTACTTCCATATTTGTTTTCATTGCAGGAAATGACACCCATTGAAGAGAGGTTGTGGAAAAAGATGACAGAAAATAATCGTCACATGACACAGAAGGGCATTCCTCCACTCATCCCTATTATGAGTATTTTATTTCATATATATATATATTTCAATAACTTATAATATCATGTGTTTACTTTTATGTTAAAAAAAATTTCAGTATCCACCCCCTAGACGATAGTTATCTGATGAGGATCCTGATATTTCTCCCAGTACAGAGGCTAGTAGAAGGAGGGGGTGGTGTCAGAGTTAGATGACCATCTGGTGGTCCTGATACCGAGGCTGGTGGTATGAGGGCTCATGGTGCAAGAGTTAGACGGCCCACTAGTCATACTAGATTGGAATGTGCCCCTACCACAGACGTATCTTCTACACCCCATATTGATCCTGATGTGTCTTTAGGGACACACGAGATATTTAGGCCTCCGATGATTACAATACCAGTTGGCCAGACATCTATTCCATCAACATTTTCTTCTGGTTAATTATCTCTAAGCTATTATATTCCACCTTCTTCGACTCCTTCTATGACACAGTATGTGGATGAGGAGCGTACACTGAGGGACACTCCACCTGTACAGGATATTCCTTCAGCTTCTCCACATCCAGTTATCCCCACTGATCCGACTACCATAGGTATATTTACATAACTCTAACAAATGTTTATTCTAATTTTTTTATTATAACTGGTACTGATATTTATTTTCTTTAATAACAGATTCAGCTACTAATCGGTGGAAGGGGAGGGGGCGTACTCGCTTGCGTGCGGTATGGAACTGCCAGACACAGTTGATTGTTTAATACAATGATGATGGAAAGATGATTGATAAATCTGGGCAGGAATGTTAGGCTTTTTTGGCGACACTAGCCAAATACTCTGACATCATTCTGGTCAGCTCTCTCTCTTGGAGACATCTTCCACACAAAGTCAATGATAATGCATGGGCAAAAATATGGCTAAAAAATTAATTGGATTTAATGTAGAATTTTTTTTATTTATAAGAATTAATCTATTGGGTGTCATCTTCGATTTAACTTCCCTAATGGAGAAGCTGCATGATCAGCACGTTTAAAGGAGCTAGGAGAGCTTTGGAGAGCATATAAGGATGAGTTGTATGTTGGCTAGTGTGATAGAGTGGGCACGGAGTTGGAGACATTAACTATCGTGGATGAATGCCTGATAGAGCAATATCACCATATAATTACCCATTGGGCGACTTCCAAATTTAAGGTATTAATCCCATTTGAGATATTTAAATGACATTTTTCATATTTTTCATTAATATTATCATATTTATTATTAAAAATTATTTAGTAATCGTATGAAAAAAACAAAAAAAAACATTGATTAAAAGAAATAACTCCACACTTTGGGGTGCACAACTATGTCAGATCATGACAGGCAGCTGGTATGGTATAGTTGTTTATAATTTTTCTTTAAGACTTTCCCTTTTTATTGTTTCCTATTTAAATTATGTGATTTATTGAATATTGAATATATTATTATACTTGAACTTTACATTGATTCAATGTCATTACAGAAGCTCAAATTGAATATTGAAGGATGTATCTCTCGAGAAAAATTGTTTTTCTCAAGTAGAAGGAAAAAAGATTGAACTGCGGTTAATGAACTGACAAAAGAAAACATTGTAAGTTTTAAATTTTTTATTTAAAAGTTTAATATATTTTTTGAAATTTAATAATCTATTAATATTTTTAATAGGAATATTTAGAGGCTCTTGATGCCCAGTACCCTGGCAATTTAGTGCCAAATGGTCATTTATATCATGTTTTGGGAGATGAGAACTCTGGTCAAGAACACAACCGACCTGGAAAGAATATAGTCCTGACGAGGTATTGGTCCTCTCCAGGTATCTGTTATAGTACCAATGAGTTGGAACAGGTCAAGGATCATGCAATAATGTCTGATAACAGGGTAACAGAGTTGAATGAATAGGTTCAAATGAGGGAGAAATAATTTATGAAACTAATCAATGCTTTATCTTCATCACTTCCACCAGAGGCCACTGCGGCTTGTCAGACATATATATTGTTGATGAGTGCATTATCCAATTCACCAGGCATCAATTATAGTGGAGGTCGATATTACAAAATTCCTGGTGATGACGAGGATGCTGACGAGGATGAGGGTGAGGATGAGGATGAGGACGAGGGTGAGGATGGGGCTGAGGGTGAGGATGTGGCCGAGGGCGAGGATTTGGCCGATGATGAGCATGAGGACGATGACGAGGACGACGACGAGGATAGAGATGGTGGTGAGGATGAGTATGAGGATGATAGTGGTGATGGTGATGGTTATTATGGGTAGATTGATCCATTACAATTTTTAATTTTGTATAACTCTTTATATTTTAACATAGTTTTTCACACTGGTATGGATATTTTTGAATTCAGTAAAACTCTTTATTTTTGACCAAATATGGAAGCCTAATGATGTTATAATGGTTTGGAGGTGAGTGATACTATATGATATTATATGGGTTATTGTGAGGATTTTATTTCCCTTTAATTAGTTGGTTCATAAAATATAAGTTGGTTCTACATATATTATGTAATTGGAATTGGTAAAATAAAATGATGGTCTCAGATTTCCGAGTTGGTTATTTGGATGGTAATGTCTATCAAAATTGGGTATATCTCTATTTAATATGGGTTTATTTTCTAATTGACTAATTTTTTTTATTATATTGAACATGAAATACACATCTCCCACAATACTTCATCACCACAAAAATAATAGAAAGACACTACACACCACAAGACACCCATGGGAGACACCCCTTGAGGTAGAGACCCTCTCATAGCCTCCTTAATTTAATAATGCTTTAAATTGAATTTAGATTCCTTCTTAATTATGATTAATTATATTTAATTGAATATATTGAATAATTTTTATTTAATATAATTGTTTCATTTGATAAATAAATTCGTTTTTATAATAAAACCCCTCCAACGGAGGTGCGCTGTTTATGAAAACTCACAGTGATAGTTTAGGGTGTAATAATTTGACTCTCAATTAGTAGTTTCAACTACCTAGTACCACTTTTAAAAACTTCGAATATAATCTATATATCTTTATCATACCAAAATCCGGAGGCAGGGTGTGGCCGACACCACTCAAAGTGTCTCACTTTTATTTTCAATGGACATCATTTTAAGTGAAAACAACAAAAGGCATATAGAAATTAGACCAAACTCATTCGGATTCTATTAATACTTTAGTATAAGGATCATTGTTTCATTTTTGACGTGTATGAATCAACCCTGCCTCAATCCGATGCATGGTGTGGTGGGTACCACTCAAAGTGTCTTTCTTTTGTTTAAATTGGATACGCTTTTAAGTAAAAACAACCTACATACATAAAACTGACCAAATGCATTCAGATTGGGTTGATACTTTAGGAAAACGATCCATGAGATATTTTTGACGTGTATGAGTCAACCCCACCTCAATACGAGGTGCGGTGTAGATGGAAGCACTCAAAGTGTCTCTCTTTTATTTCAAAAGGTCTCCATTTTAAGTGAATACAACAACTAAAATACGGAAAACCAACCAAAGGCATTTAGATTCTATTGAAACAGTAGGAAAACGATACATGGGTCATTTTTGATGTGTATGAGTCAACTCACCTCAATATGATGGTCGTTGTGGCCAGTACAACTCAATGTGTTTCTATTTTGTTTGAAATGGAAAAGATTTTAAGTGAAAACAACAACATGCATACTTAAAACAGACCAAACGCATTCAGATTCTGTTGATATTTTAGGAAAAAAATCCATGGGTCATTTTTGACGTGTACGAGTCAACCCCGCTTCAACTTGAGGGGCGGTGTGGCAAACACCACTCAAAGTGTCTCACTTTTCTTTGAAATGGACTACATTTTAAGTGAAATCAACAACTGGCATACAGAAATCTGAACAAACGCATTCAGATTCTATTGAAACATTAGGAAAAGGATACATGGGTCATATGTGACATGTATGAGTCAACCTCTCTTCAATCCGAGACACTTTGTGGCCGGTTTCACTCAAAGTGTCTCACTTTTATATGAAATGGACATGATTTTAAGTGAAAACAACAACAGGCATATGAAAAACTGACCAAACGCATTCATATTCTATTGAAACATTAGGGAAATGATACATGGGTCATATGTGACGTGTATGAGTCGATACTCCCTCAATCTGAGGCCCGGTGTGTCCGGAACCACTCGGATTGTCTAACTTTTATTTGAAATGGACATGATTTTAAGTGAAAACAACAACTGGAATATGAAAAAATAACAAAATGATTTCATATTGTGTTGATACAACAACACAATGATCCATGGGTCATTTTTGATGTGTACAGGTCTACCCCGCTTAAATCCGAGGTGCGGTGTGGCCGGTACCACTGAAAGTGTCTCACTTTTCTTTGAAATGGACATCATTTTAAGTGAATACAAAAACTGGCATACAGAAAACTAACCAAACTCATTCGGATTCTATTGATACTTTAGTAAAATGATCCATGGGTCATTTTTGTTGTGTAAAATTCAACCTCGCCTCAATCCAAGGCACGTTGTGGCCGGTACCACTCAAAGTGTCTTTCATTTGTTTAAAATGGATACGCTTTTCAGTAAAAACAATCGGCATACGGAAAACTGGTCAAATGCATTAGGATTGTGTTGATACTTTAGGAAAACTATCCATGGAACATTTGTGACATTTTCGAGTCAACCCTCTCTCAATCCAAGGTGCGTTGTGGTCATCACCACTCAAAGTGTCTCTCTTTTGTTTCAAAAGGACATCATTTGAAGTGAATACATCAACTGACATACGGAAACCTGACCAATGGAATTCGGATTCTGTTGAAAATTTAGGACAATGATCCATGGGTCATATGTTATGTGTACGAGTCAACCCCACCTCAATCTGAGGGACTTTATGGTCAGCACCACTCAAATTGTTTCTCTTTTGTCTAAAATGGACAATATTTTAAGTGAAAACAACAACTGGCATACTTAAAACTGACCAAACCCATTCGGAAGGTGTTGATATTTTAGAAAAACGATCCATGGGTCATTTTAGATATTTAAAAGTAAAACCATCCTCAATTTGAGGTGCAGTGTGGCCAACACCGCTTAAAGTGTCTATCTTTTGTTTCAGAAGGACATTATTTTAAGTGAATACAACAACTGACAATACGGAAAACCGACCAAAGGCATTCGATTTCTATTGAAAATTTAGGAAACAGATCCATGGGTCATATGTAATGTGTATGAGTAAACCGCGCCTCAATCCAATACACGGTGTGGCCGTTATCACTCGAAGTGCCTCACTTTTATTTTAAATGGACAAGACTTTAAGTGAAATCAACAACTAGCATACAGAAAACCAACCAAAAACATTTTGATTCTATTGAAACTTTAGGAAAACGATCCATGGGTCATATGTAATGTGTAAGAGTCAACCCCACCTAAATATGAGGGCTTCTATGGCTGGTACCACTCAATGTGTTTTTCTTTTGTTTAAAATGGATATGCTTTTAAGTAAAAACAACCAACATACGAAAAACCGACCAAATGCATTCGGATTGTGTTTATACATTTGAAAAATGAACCATGGGTCATTTTTGATCCGTAAAATTCAACCCCGCCATAATCCAAGGTGCGTTGTGGCCGACACCACTCAAATTGTCTCTCTTTTTTTTTCAAAAGGACATCATTTTAAGTGAATACAACAACTGACATATGGAAAACTTACAAAGGCATTCAGATTCTATTTAATCTTTAGGAAAACGATTCATGGGTCATATGTGACGTGTATGAGTCAAACCTCCCTCAATCTGAGGGCCGGTGTGACCAGCACCACTCAAAGTGTTTCCCTTTTGTTTGAAATGGACATGATTTTAAGTGAAAACAACAACATGCATACTTAAAACCAACCAAACACATTTAGATTATGTTGATAATTTAGAAAAAATGATCCATGGGAAATTTTTGATGTGTAAGACTCAACTCTACCTTTATATGAGGCATGGTGTGGTTGACACCAGTCAAAATGTATCTCTTTTGTTTAAAATGGACATCATTTTAATTGAAAACAACAACTGACATACATAAAACCGACCAAATTTATTAGGATTCTGTTGAAACATTAGGACAACAATACATGGGTCATTTTTTATGAGTACGAGTAAACACCTTCTCAATTTGGGGCGCAATGTGGCTGGAGGCACTCAAAGTGTCTCTATATTCTTTAAAATGGATAACATTTTAAGTGAAAACAACAACTGGCATACGGAAAATGGACCAAATGCATTCGGATTCTGTTGATGCTTCGGGAAAAGGATCCATGGGTAATTTTTGACATGAACGAGTCCACCCCACCTCAATCTGAGGCACGATGTGGATAGTACCACCCAAAGTGTCATTCTTTTTTTTAAATGGATACACTTTTAAGTAAAAACAATTGGCATATCGAAAACTGACCAAACACATTCGGATTGTGTTGACACTTTAGGAAAACGATCCATGGGTCATTTTTAATGTGTACAAGTAAACCTCGCCTCAATCTGAGGCACGTTGTGGCTAGAACCACTCAAAGTGTCTCTCTTTTGTTTCAAAAGGACATCATTTTAAGTGAATACAACAACTGAAATTTACAATCATCAACGATATTCGCAAACTCTTTTTTATGCGTTGGGTAGTTTCACTCATGGGGTCATAAGTGACGAGACTCCTATGAAAATAAAATTTCACCATATATTATAAAAAATACATGTTCAATGAAAAATGCATCACAAATAATTACATACCCAAATCTAGGATTAGAAAAACAAATTGGGATTTGAGCCAATTTCAAACTCTTATTCAAATCTAATAAGTATTTCTCAGATTATTTTTCCAATTAGATTTTGAGTGGGAGGTGGGGGGGGCTGTGCTGGTTGGGGGGTTGTGTAGGGGTGAGGTGAATTACTACTGGAAGAGTGGTTGTCATTTGATGATTGAAATGGGTGTAAATTATGTTTGAGTTATTGAGACTGTTGTTAACTCTACTGGATTATTGTTGTCATATGAATATTGAAATAGGGAATTGTAGTACATGACATGGTTGGAAGAGTTTGATGGTTTTATGTTTTTTTCTGCTATTTTAGGTGTTTTTTTGATGTTTTAAGTCTATATATGGTTTTTGTGAATTTTTTATACAGGTGTATACTGGAGGGGATACTAGAGGGTTGTTGTGCAATAGTTCTGGAAAAACACAATACCAACGGTTTTAAACCACTGGTATAATAGTCCTGGAAATACACATTACCAAAGGTTTTAAACCGTTGGTATAATAGATCTGGAAAAATTACAATACCAATGATTTTAAATCGTAGGTATACTTTGAAAAAAATTTAAAAACTATACCAACGGTTTTGAAATTGTTGGTATAGTGTTTATTATTCAATATATACCAACGGTTTCTGGAAACCGTTGGTAAAAATTTTATACAAACATATACCAATCGTTAGCCTAAAACCATTGGTATATCAAAAAATACAGTGGTCTATACCAATGGTTTAGATTAAACCGTTTTTATAGGTCTTTCCTCACGGCTTACTACCCTACTATTTAGAAAACTGTTGATATAGGCTATACAAATGTTTTTCCAGCCTATGCCGACAATATAAAATTTTTTGTATAACCTTCTTTTCCAGTAGTGTAATGAACAAATAAATGATTTTTTGGGTGGTTTAATGTTGTTAATGCTATATAATTAACTGAATGGGATGGAAAATGGGACTGGTCTGTGATGTGAGATGTGTCATGTGGTTTGTGTGGTGTTACACATTTAGAGGTGGAAGTAAAATTGGGGATGTTGTGAGTTGGTTAGTGTTTGGTTGTGAAACCATAGGTTGGACTTCTATGTGACTATATATATATATATATATATATATCCAATTTTACATTCATTTTTATTTCAATATTATTCCCACCCATGTCGAGCACTATGGGTCGACACTAGCATAGTCACATGGGGATGTTTTCCCCAATATCCTTCTGTTGAGGATGGATGAATGGATGCCCTCTATTTCCCAATGTCTCTTTCATGTGAGTAGATATTCATAGTCTATGATGGTTGGAGGACTATTAATGCACTAAATGATGGACCATATGTTTTCATATGAGATGTGATGACCATCCTATAGGGTGATGGCCCTGGTATTTTTGGGAAAGATATAATGACCATGTTGTAGGGTAGGGGATGAGATTTATTCAAGCAAGATGTGGCATGACCATGTCAAACGGATGCTTCTAGGGTGTCAGGCTTGATTGGAGGATGGAATGAGGCTTATTTATTACACATTCATGATACCCGACTTCTCTGGTTATGGAAGTGGTTGTGATGTCATGGACCTTGTGTTTGTGGGCGAGATATGTTTGACAGTACTTGTGGGGTCGTGGTCCAAGTGTCTATAAGAAATACATGAATTGATCATACATTTGGGGTGGTTTTATATGTTATTCATAAGATATGGGAGTGACAGGACGTATGATGTTGTGGTGTGATAGTGGAAAATCAGTTGTAAAGTTGTTTGGGGTACCCATTAGTAATATGGTTCTTATTATGTTATTATACATGGATTAGATTATTTGGTGAGTGTTCCTTGGTGTCTTCAAGAAGGATAATTGAATTTTTTTAGGTGTTTTTGTTTTTTCTATTTGCACACGGTTTCATTTGTATACATCTTTCACACGGGCATGAGGGATTTTGGTATTTTGACTGAGTATAAGTATATGATCACCCTATATATAATGTTTTTTTAGGTTTCCAATAGGATTACATGGACAGTGATAGACATTACTATCTCAGAAGACTTGATAGATGTTATTTCGATTTTTTAACTTTACTTTTGGTCATTTACTTTGAAGACATTTACATGTATCAGTTTTATTTACACTTGCATTCGGGACGGGTTTGGTTTATTTTTATATTATATTATGGGGTTTTTGGGGATGAATCATCTTATCTATAAATATTTTATTATTATATAGGGTAATTCCTCCCATTGTATGAGAGTTTTATACTCTCGTAGCTTTTTTCCACCCCAGGGCCTACAGGAGGCTGGACTTAGGGGTCATATCTCTCTCTCCTCATTATAGTATCTTTGGAGGGAGGGTTTATGATAATTTTAGTTAAAAACATCATATAAGAAAAATGGGAAAATGATCTCATATTTTATTGATAAATTTTTAAAATAATCTATATTTCATTTTGAGTTTTTATTAGTTAACCGCACATCAAACATACACACGATGTAGATGGAATGACTCAAAGTGTGTGTTTTCGCATAAAAATGTCATTTTAGTTTAATAAAAATTTCCCAAATCCAAATCAAATAAATGATTCTTGTATTTTAATGATAAATTTGGAAAATAATCCATTATTCATCTATGATGTGTAGGAATCAACCATACATCAATTAAACACATGATGTTGTTGCTATTACATAAAGTGTGTGTTTTCAATATAAATGATTCATTTTAGTTAAAAACAAGTATCACAAAGGAAAAAATAATAATACAAGATTAGATTATTTTAAATCGTTATTATAATTATCCATGATTAATTTATAACAAGTATAAATTGATCATACCTCAATCCACCCCATGATGTTTCCAGAATGAATCAAATTGCGTGTTTTCAAGTTTCATTTTAGTGTAAAACGAACATCACAATTACAAAACTAAGTTAATGATATATTATTATTTATAATCCTTAGTAAATAATTCAATATTTATTTTTTATAATTTATAGATTTTACATAAATAAAAATAATAGATAAATGGGCTGGTATGACTCATAATGTGTGTTTTCAAAGTAAAAGATTCATTTCACATTACATGGAACATCACATTGTAAAAACTAAGATTACAAGTTTGGATTGTTTTTCGAAATTGGGAAAATGATCCATAATTCATTAATGATTTTTATTAATTGGAAATACCTCAATACTTCATATGATATGGTTAGTATAACTCTAAGTGCATTTTTTCAAAATTAAACTTTAATTTGAGATAAGAAGCATGTCACATCATTAAATCTATATAAATAGGATTGGATTGTTTTTATAAAATTAGAAAAATGATCCTTTATTCTATTAATATGTATAATATTTTATTTCATTTAAATCCATCCCCTGATGTTGAAATTATGAATCAAATTGTGTTTTTCATTATAAAAGTCTAATTTTAGTTTAAAAAGGCATCGGATATCCCAAACTGAAGAAATGAGAGCATATTATTTTCATATGTTTTAAAAAATATCAATAAATCATTTTTTTATTTTTAGGAATTGACCTCATGTCAATGAAGCACATGATTTGTTTGATATGACTCAAAGTGCATGTTTTCAATATAAAATTATAATTGTAGTTTAAAACACAAGTCAATTAGATAAAGCTGTGAAGAAAAAAATATTAGATTCCATATAAAAATTTGTAAAATTATCCATAATTGATTAGCGATGTTTTGGAATTAACGGTAGATCAAACCGATACAGAATTTTTCTTGTATAACTCAATGTGTGTGTTTTAAATATAAAAGTTTAATTTTAGTTTAAAACACATTTCACATAGAAAAAAATTTACCAAAAAATATTGGAATATTTTCAAACATTATGAAAATTTTCCTTAATTTATTTATTATGTATAGGAATCAACCACACATCAATTCAACACATGTTGTGGTCAGCATGACTCAAAGTGCACATTTTTAATATAAAATTTTCATTTTAGTTTAAAACATGAGTCACATGGACAAAGATGAAAAAAAGGATCTAATTATCTTTAAAATTTATTAAAATGACCCATAATTTATTATTGTGGTAGAAGAATTAATCTCATATAAATTTGATACATGATGTGGCCGGTATGAATCAATGTACATGTTTTTAATAAAAAGTTTAATCTGTGTTTAATACATGTGTCATATAACCGAAACAAATAAAGTGACCACATGTTGTTTTCAAACATTAGGAAAATGATCAAAAATTAATTTATTACATATATGAGTTGACCAATTGTCAATCCAACACACAATGTGATCTTTATGACTTAAAGATTTTGTTTTCAAAATAATAGTGTCATTCTAGTTTAAAACAATTATCACATTGTAAAATCTGAGTAAATAAGATTTTATTGTTTTTAAAATTTAGTAAAATCTTCCATTATTTATTATTGATGTGTTATAGGTTAATTCACATTAATATGAAATATGATGTGGCTAGTATGACTCCTAATGTGTTTTTTCAATATAAAATTTTCATTTTAGTTAATAATGCATGTCACATTGTCAAAATACAGTAAAGGAGAAAATATTATCTTTAAAATTTTGAATAATATTCTATAATTCATTTGTGACGTGTTACAATTGTCAAAACAACAATTTTCCACATCATGTGGATGATATGACTTAATGGGTTTGTTTTCACAATTAAAGTGTCATTTTAGTTCAAAAAACACAACACATAGCCAAAAATAAGATAAAAATCTTATATTATTTTAATAATTTAAGACAAGGTTATATAATTCATGTTGGGTATATAGAAATTTACATCATATCAACTCAATACCTGATGTGGCTGGTTTGAATCAAATTTCTTATTATCACATTAAAAGATTCACTTTTGTATAAATCACAAATCATAAATCCAAAATAAATAAAATGAGCTTTCATTGTTTTGATAATATAAGAAAATGTTCCTTATTTCATCTACACCATTTAAGAATCAAATGCATCTAAATTAAACACATGATTTGTCTGATATGACTGAAAGTGTGTGTTGACAGTATCAAATTGTCATTTTTTATTAAAATTCATGTCATAGAGCCAAAACTAATGAAAGAAGATTGGATTATTTTCAAACAATAGGAATATGATCCATAATTCATTTCAGATGCTTAGGAATTAAACACACAATAATCTAACAAATGGCATGGTCGGTATGACTCAAAGTGTGTGCTTTCATGTTTTATTTAAGTGTAAAACATGTCACAATGCTAAAACTTAGTAAACAAGCTTGGATTGTATTGAAAATTTGGTAATATAATCCAAAATTTATTTATGGTATATCGAATTCAACCTCACATCAATCTAATTGATGATGTGTCTCATATTTCTCAATGTTTGTGTATTCAATAGAAAAGATACATTTTAGATTAAAACATGCATCACATTATCAAAATTGAGAGAAGTATCTTAGATTGTTTTCAAAAATTTGGAAAATGATTTATATTTCATTTTTTATATATAGTAATCGATTGAAGATCATTATTAGACATGATATGTTTTATATAACTCAAAGTTCTTGTTTTCAATATAAAAGTACTAGTTTATATAAAACATGCTTCACATAGCCAAAACAAATCAAACAGAATTAGATAGTTTTGAAACATTAGGATTATGATCCAAATTCTGTTGAGACATATAGAAATAATGTCCCTATCAATATGAGTGAAAACACAGTTAGTATGACTCAAATTGAATGTATTCAATATAAAAATTTTATTTTAGTTTTAAATGTACACGGCATATCCAAAAATGTGAAAATAAGCCCTAAGTATTTTCAGTCTTTAGAAATAAGATACATGAATTATTTGTGATGTGTAGAAGATGAACTTATGTCATTTTGACACATGATGTGGCTAGTATGAATCAAATTATTTTTTTCAATATAAAAGTTTCATTTTAGTTTAAAACACTTTTCACATACCTAAAACTAATAAATTGAGTGTACATTCTTTTAAAAAAATATGAAAATGATCTATAATTAATTTTTTATGTTTAGGGATTTATTTCACTTCAATCTGACAAATGATGTGGCAGGTATGACTCCAAGTGCATGTTTTCAGTATAAAAGTGTTGATTTAGTTTAAAAAACACATAGAAAAAAGAAATAAAACATGCTCAGAATACTTTCAAACATTATTAAATTGACCATAATTCATTTATTACAGGTATTAATTGAACACACATCAATATGACACATGTTGTGTCTAATATGACTCAATGTGTATGTTTTCAATATAAAAGTGTTGTTTTAGATTAAAAAGGACATCACATAGCCAAAAAAACAAGAAAACATGCTCAAATTATTTTCCAACGTTAGAGAAATGATCCATAATATATTACTAATTTGTATTAATTGAACACATAGAAATATAACACACAATTTGGTCAGTATGAATCATAGTTTTCACTTTTAATATTAAATGTAAATTTAGTTTAAAACATGGGGCACCAAGAAAAAATAGATAAAATGACATTTTATTGTTTTTAAAATTATGTAAAATGATCCATAACAAAATATTAACATACATGAATTAATATAATGTTTATCTGATACCTAATGTGATCAATGTGACTCAAATTGACTGTTTTCAATATAAAATTTCCATTTTTGTTAACACTGATCTAAAACAGACTAAACAATGAAAATAATCTTTGGTTGTTTTCAAACAATATGAATGTGATAGATTCTTCATTTTTGGTATGTAGGAATTGAATACATATGAATATAATATATGATGTTTTGATATGACTCCAAAAGAGTGTTTTGAAAATAAATTTTCCTTTTTAGTAAAAAAAGACCGTCACATTGTAAAAATTAGTTAGTGAAATCTGATTGTTTTTAAAAACTGAAAATTGATCCATAATCCAGTGGTGATATGTATGAATCGACTGCATGTCAATATGACCCATGATATGAATGGAATGAATCAAAGTGTGTTTTTTAAATATAAAAGTGTCATTTTAGTTTAAATAACAGGTAACATTTTCAAAAACCATGTAAATAAGATCAAATTGATTTCAATATTTTGGGAAATGATTCATATTTCATTTCTGACATGTATTAATAAACTGTCCATTTATCCGACACATAATGTGACCCATATGACTTATTTTTAATGTTTTCATGTTAAAAGTTTTATTTATCTTTACAAAAATTTCACGTTTCCAAAACTGAGAAAATGATCTTGGATTATATTGATAATTTGGAAAAAAAAATATCTATAAGTCATTTGTGTTTTATAGTAATTGACCAAATTTTGATCTAATATATAATGTATCTAGTGTGACCCAAAGTTGATGTTATCACATTAATAGTGTCATTTTAGTTTAAAACACATGACAAAATTCCCAAACCATGAAAATGAGCCTAGATTGTCTTGAAATTTTAGGAAAATAATCCATAATTCATCTATGAGATATTGGAATTTGGCCTCCTTCCAATTAGAAAAATGATGTGGCATGTTTGACTTAAAGTTATTGTTTTCAATATAAAATGATTAATTTAGTTTTAAAAACACATCTCATAACAACAACTACGAAAAAAAATATTACATTCAAACATTAATAAAATTATCCATAGTATATTTATCATGTGTATAAATTGACTACACCTCAAATTCAAGAAAAAAATATCATATTCTTTTCAAAAATTAGGATATTGAACCATATTTTATTTCTGCTGTGTAAGAATTTACCACATGTAAATCCTATATGTGATATAGTCAATATAACTCAATTGTGTGTTTTTAATTTAAAGGAGTTATATTAGATTAAAACATGTTTCACAGAACCAAAAGTGAGAAAACATGTCTGTATTTGTTTTCAAACATCAGGATAAAAATATTTACTTCATTTGAGATTTATGAAACAACTATATGCCCATCTGGTAGACAATGTTTTCAGTAGGACTCAATGTATGTTTTTTTAACATTAAAGTATCATTTTAGTTTAAAATTCATGTCACCTAGGAAAAATAGATAAAATATGAACTGATTATTTTCAAAATTTATAGAAATATCCATAATAATCATTTTGGATGTGTAGGAATTGACTGCATGTCAATATCACATAGGATGTGGTCTGTGTACTCAAAGTGTTTGTTTTAAATATAAATGTGTAACATTTCTTTAAAACCCACATAACATGTCCATAATTGATAATATGAGCTTAAATTGTTTTCAAACACAAGGAAAATTATCCAACAATCATTTTTAATGTTTTGTAATCAATTTCACATCAGTCTGACACGTTATGTGACAGATTTAACTCAAAGCGCGTGTTTTCAGTGTAAATGATATACTTTAAATTAAAACATGCATCATATATACAAAAAAAATAAATTATGATTAGAATATTTTTAAACATTATAAAAATGATCCATAATTCTTTTAAGATGTTTAGGAATTTTCCACACATCAATCTGACACACAATGTGGCCAAAATGACTCAAAGTATGGGTTTTCAATAAAAAAGTGTCATTTTAGTTTAAAACGAATGACACAAATAAAAACTTATCAAACACCATAATATTGTTTTCAAAATTTAGGAAAAATTCCATAATTCATTAGCATTTGTTAGAATTATTCACACATCAATCTAAAACTTGATATGGTTGTTATGACTCAAATTTCATTTTTTCAATATGAATATGTAATTTCAATTTAAAACATGAACCGCATAAAAAAATAGAGAAAATGTCCTCAAATGTATTTAAACCATTTCGATGGATATCTATATTTCATTTTCGATGTATAGTAATTCAATGTATGTCAATCTCACACATGATCTGAGCGGTTTGACCCAAATTCCACATGTTCAATATTAATGTGTAATTTTTGTTTAAATTTCACATCGCAATTTCAAAACCAACTAAATAGGATTTGAACATTTTCAAACATTTGGAAAATGATCCATAATTAATTTTTTATGTGAAGTCATTTACTGCTCTTCAATCCAACATACGATGTGTTTGGAATGAATCCAAGTCCATGTTTTCAATATTAAAGTGTAATTTTTGTCTAAAACATATGTCGCATTATCAAGATTAAGTAAAATAACTTAAATTGTTTTCAAAAAATATAAATATGATCAATAATTCATTTTTGATGTATAGGGTTTTACCACACATCAATCTGACCGAAAATATCTCCAAATGACTCAAAGTGTCTACTTTCAACATAAAAGTGTCATTTTTGTTTAAATTAGGTGTCAAATTTTCCAAAAATATGTAAATGAGTTCAAATTTATCTCACAATTTATAAAAAGTATCCATAATTAATTTCTGGTGTGAAGGAATCAACCGTTCATTAATATGACACATGATGTGGCCAATATGAATCAAAGTATGTGTTTTCATGATAAACAAGTCAATTTAGTTTAAAATAGCATCACATAGAAAAAAATATAAAATGATCTCATAATGTAATGATAATTTAGGGGAAATAACAATAATTCACTTTTTATAAAGAAATTGATCGAACATCAATCCTATGCATGATGTGGTCGATATAACTAACAATGTATGTTTTCACATTTAAAGTGACATTTTACTTTAAAACATGCATCCAAAATAAAATCCAAGGAAATTAGCATTGAATACCTTCATACATTTGGAAAATGATACAAAATTCATCTATCACATGATATAAATGACCACACATCAATTCAAAAAACAATGTGTCTCGTATGACATAATGTTTTTTGTTTTCAATATAAATTGTCATTTTTTGTTAAAACGTGTCTCGCATAGCCAAAAAAATTAAACAGGATAAAAAATCATAAAACCATATATCTATGATCCATTATTAATTTTGACATGTTTGTAAAAACATCATATCATTCTAACTCCCAATGTGGTAAGTATGACTCAAACTGTGTCATTTCAAGTGTCATTTTAGTGTAAATCTCATGTCATATTTCCAAAAATGACTAAATAAGCTGATATTATCCTAAGATGTAAGGAAACTGGTCCATAATTAATTTGTTTATTATATTAATCAACCTATAATTAATCAAATATACTATTTTTCTAGTATGAAACCATATATATATTTTCATTATAAAAGTGTCATTTTAGATTAAAATGAACATCACATTGTCAAATCAGATAATACTAGCTTATATTGTTTTCAAACATTATGAAAATAACCAATAATTCATTTCTGAATCATAGTATATGATCAAACATCAATCCTTCACAAGATATTTGTGGGATAACTCAAATTTTGGGTTCTCAATATAAAACTGTCATTATAGTTTAAAACACATGTCACATGGACAAAAATAATTCAACATGATTAGATTATTCTCAATTTTTAGTAAATAGATCTATAATTCATTTTTATTTGTAGTAATTGAAAAAACATAAATATTACATGCAAAGTGGCTATTGTGAACAAATTTGCAGGTTTATCTTTAAAAGTGTAATTTTAGTTTAAGAGATGTGTTATGATGAAAAATTGAGAAAACAAATCAGATTGTCTTGATATTTTATTACAGTAATTCATAATTCATTTGATATGTATAGTAATCTTCCAAACATCAATTTGACACATGATTTGGCCAATATGACTTAAAATTTATGTTTTCAATATAATTGTGTCATTTCAGTTTTAAAAACTCATTAAATAAAAAAGATAGATAAAAAAGATCTATTTGTTTTCAAACCCCTATAAATGACCGCTAAATAATTTTTTCTGTGTAGTAATCGAACACATATTAATCTCATATATTAAATGGTCATAATGAATCGAAGTGCATTTTTTCAACATAAAAGTGTCATTGTAGTCCAAAACATGCGTTATGTTGTCAAAACAGAGCAAACGAGCTCTAGTAGTTTTCAAAAATTAGGAAAATGATCCAAAATTCATTTAGGATGAGTTGGAATTTACCATGCATAAAACATACACCTAATATGGTTGGTATGACTAAAAGTGCATGTTATCAATATAAATGTGTCATTTTAGTTTAAAAAGTGTGTCACATATAAAAAAAATTCACATTATTAGCAAAAATTTGAAAAAAATACATATTTCATTAGATATGTATATAAATAAAACACATTTCACTCTTGAAAATGATGTTGTTAGTATGACTCAATGTCATGAACCAGCCTAAGTAGACCCTGAACCAGTCACCCAGGCCAGCACAAAACAAGTCCTGAGAGGCATTACCGATCCTCCCAGGATGGAAACACGCATTGAGGGAATCAATAAAGTTAACAGGGGAACAATTTCACACAAATATAAACAATAAAACAAACAGAAGAAAGAAACAGACATCCCAAAATACATTTACATAAAAATTGAGTTGAACATTCATTGTTCAAGAAACCGAAAGTAAAACCCAACCAAAAACTCAACCAACTAAACCTAATAACCAACTATCTCCATGTAAACCCATTGGTAACTCTCCAACACAATGATCACACATCTCCCAAGGCTATCGAACTCATGATGAACCCTACACAAGGGCTAAAAATAGAAGAAGACTATAGGAGTGAGTATTGAAAATCTGTAGGTTAGCGTGATATTATATTCCCAAATCACTTCCTTTAAAATAAAAGAAACATAAATTTCACATTTTAAATACATGATTCAAAGGTATGTTTTCCAATTGAGGTCTCATGCTATAAAGATATTTACAGGAAGAAACTTTCATGTTTTATAAACAAGAATATTAGTAACAATTTTAAAAGATGCACTACTTCAAAATGAAAATAGTTTTCAAGAGGAATGGTATAAATAATGCACACTTTTAAATAAATCACACACACTACTGAATTTACCAATGAAACACATTGTATGCCAATAGTGAGTACAAAATAGACAATTATCACAAGTTGCGGGAACACCCCTAGGAACTAGTTAGTTGTGATCCCCCGTACCTCGTATCTCAATGAAGATAACCATAATAAATATTCATTCTCAAAAATATGATCCCCTAGTTTGGAGCATAACCCTAACCTAGTGATCCAACAATAACATAATCAACATAGTTTAGTTAGTGTTGTCATCTTTCAACTTTCTACGTGAAATAGGGGCCAAACCCTATGGGATCAATATCATACTAGTACAAGTCCACCCTCATAGATACCCAGGAATCACTTTAGTGCTACATAAAGTTAAACATATTATAAAACACACTTTTCCCATAAAAATTCAATTCTCAAGCCATAAACACACAAATATAACACAAACATGCTTCACATTTCATTCACAGATCAAGAAACCACATAAAATTTTCATAAAACAATTTCAAAGACTGTAATGAGGATCTGCACATAAAACTCAATAACAAACACTATTTTAAGTATAAATTCACAATAAAACCATAACCAACCATATTTTTCAGCCCCAATAACATTTAATAAAAAAATTCACGTACTATAAAACAAACCCAATTAACAAAACATGACATATACATGTAAAACATTCATTCATAGTTTTTTAGGAAAGGCCATACAGACCTTTAAACATTATTTCAAAACCAAAATTTTTAAAATACACAAATACTAAATTTAATAAGAATGTTAGAACCCACGATTTTATGATTCAAAAAATTGGTAGCCCCCTGAAAATATTCATATTGCTTGTCCACTACACAACCCTTTTTATAAAAGTGCCAAACGGGCCTTTAATTAGCAACACATGTCAAAATACCATAAAATAAATACATCTTATTTGTAAAAAGAAAACACAATGTGGAATCCACATAATAATCCCAATAGAATATCTTTTCCTTCATCAAATATGATTATTAAGCCAAACCAATTATTTTAAACCACACCCAACACATAAAAGCCAAATTGCACACTTAGCGAACACATGGCATGCATTTGTTTTAACAAGCAATTCATTTTAAGAACTCAAAAAGGAATAATACTTCAATGACATGCCATAAAGTTATTCAAGATATTGAGACATGTTGAAAATACCACAAAACAGGTGTGTAATCTAAGAAAACATTTGAACAAACACACGGTGTGCACCATTTTAACAATACTATAAAACTTTACCAAAAAACATGGTTTTAACTGCTATATGGCACACCAAAAAAAATACCCAAAGCAAAAATTAAAATTTTCAAAGTTTGAGAAAGATGAAAACAGAATGAAATAGATGGATAATAAATAAAAAATTCACATGAAATGGGAAACCTACCTCAAATCCTCGGCGGAATGTAAATGCACAACCAAAATCAACTGTCGTGGGTTTATAAACACTAAAACTATGAAAAACATCCCTAAATGAATATACCACCCATAAAAAATCATGGAAAAACACAACCCTACGTCTTGAATGACCAGGGTAAAAGTAATAACCACGAAAGAATGGAAGGAGGAGGAAGAGGGATGACAAAGGAGAAGGAATCTCACATTGAAAACTACAAAACTCTTTGTCTTACATTATATCTACACTCTTAGAGTAGATGGAATGCCTTCATACTCAGTAGAGGGTCTCCTTAGGTCTGGAAGAACCATGGTAACCAAATTTGTGGGTAATAGTGTAATAAATGAATTATTTATGGATGAAATGTTTTTCCTTCTCAAATCTAGATGATTTGAGGAGCCATGGGAACAATCAACCTAATATGTTATTCAATGAGCTCCAAATTAAAAAAAAATCTATAATAGGGGTCAGGCTAGGGATTGTTTCTTTGATTGGGTGGTAAAATCAAAAAAAATTATTAAACAATGAGTAAAATATAAATGAAACAAATTATTTTTAAAAAACATTAAATGGGCCCATGGGCTGGCCCAATACCTAAAAAAGTAACCCAAATTAACCATGCTTATGAATTATTAAGGGTTAAAAAAGGATATGGTTGTTTGAATATGTCAAGGGAGGAAAATTGCGAAGTGGAATGGGTGAAAATGTTGAAAAATGAAGGAGTTATAAAATAATAAATTTGTGTTATAAAATTTGGTTATGGGATCACGTTTGGCCCAAATCATTAAGTAACCACCCTTTTCTCCAAAAAATCCCAAACATGATATAGGGAATCCATGTTAGGATGATTATAAATATATGGCATTTCAAACCCCAAAATTAATCTCACCCAAAACACAATAAAACGATTGGGATTTACAATTAACCATATCAAAACCAAGACATGAAATAAAAAAAATCGGGTGTGACAATTCTCCCCACCATTAAAGATTTCCACCCTTGGAAAGATATAACACTTTACCGCAGACATAAAAACACCTAAAAATTCATTATCAACATGATATAACATATAAATCAAAGGAAATATCATTTACCAGCAATGGAACATAATCATCTTCTACAAACAAAATATCAACTCACAACATCTTCTTGAGAATCAACAGAAATATCAATCCACCACCTCCACAACCTAGCCAAGAACCAGATTGTTGGGCCTTCTCCCAATGAAACCAACAATCACCAAAACTATTGTTCACTCACGAAATCCAATGACATGGTGAGAGAAGCTGTAATGGGACCCCCACCATTAAATCACAACTACCATCCCAAAAATCCATCAAGGAAATATCTTTGACACCCACAGTGGGTCTCCCCACCATTAAAACCAAATAGAAATGAACAAAAAAGAATTAATCATGAACTATATTTGGGGATCACCCACACCAGCCCACAAAAACTCTCCCAAAAAAACCTACCAACCCAATTTAAGATGGTTACAAAATGAACATCTAAACCACCCACTCCCCAATAGAGGGTACAAGAACTAGGAAAACACATTCTACATGGATCTAAACCTCCACAACTCAGGGAGGGGAGGAAATGGGACCCAATCATTAGGCTACTAAAACCACAAAATAAACAAAGGAACTGCCCAAAAATCTCCACCTATGAATAGGTAAAACCAATAATGCAACAGATTTACCTAGGTTTTCCACACATGGACATTGATCAGACACCCACATCCTAGAAGGCATAACCATAGACACTGTGTGAGGGGTAATTCCACCACGCTCGTTGCAACAAGTGGAAATTCACAGTGATGAGGAACCACAATAGTGTATAAAATACCTTATGAAAATAGTGGAGGAAGGTGCCTTGTCGTGCACTAAACACCTCTGGAGATTTTCTGATTGCGGGAAAAGCTTCACTTTGAGGCCTATGGCTGGAGCCCTGATTCTTGAGGCATATACTGCACCGCAGTCAGGTGCTAAGAATCACACCACTCAAAAAAACACACTTGATAAAAAACAAACCTTCATCTATGTAGGAACACATAGATACATATTATAATTCTCTCTCACTCCGAACAAGGAGAAGAATGGACACAGAATATGGTGAAACACATCAACATCACCGAACACAACTACTATGTCCAAAAGAAATTGCACGACCCGGAAACACTTTAAATCAATCCCAAACATCTATTTATTCCAACAAATGAGCTGAGGAATCATCCAAATATGTGGATTTAACATTTGGAATGAATCCTTAGTTTGAGGAATAGGAAGGTTTTCCAACATACAACTATCCATGTCCACATCACAACATCCAACACATCTTTAGAAACCCACTGAATATTACTCCAAAACTGATCCACCAACAAGATCTCGTCTCACGACACAACAAGAGTATACCATACAGACCACAAGAAAGCATACTGAATAAAATATTCTTCTAATACATAAAAAAACTATCCACATAACCAATACTTTGTAAAAAAATTCCATATTTTTTCATCTTGAAACCCTTTTGAAAAAACAATCTAACATGGTGGATTTCCACATTCACTAATTGTGTTTTGTCAAGTCTCACTTAAATGAACATTTCCATGCCACCCAAGGCACCCAACCACCATTTCTTATAGGCAATACTTCTAAATATCAATAAAAACTAGCATGTGAGAACCCATGAGAACACCGAAGGCAAAAATAAAATAACATCATTCCAAAAATCATGTACCTCCCAAATGATCACTGGACAACAAGTCAAAAACATTTTTAAATTTCACAAAACAAACAACACTTCATCAAGAACCATTTTAATAATTACCTACCCCTTTTCATTTTAAAAAATATCCAAACAACCAAGCTACTCTAGACAGCCACTTCCCATTATCTAAAATCAGCAGGGTATATTTTCATAATCTGATGTCCATTGAGGCCAATACCCTTTCTATGAAAACGAAAGCTTCTCAAAACCATTTTAAAAAACAAATTCCTCAGAATCAATCACTTTTCAACATCCCAAATCAAATCATTTAAACCAATGAATCAAAATCACCTTAAAATTATTCACACTTTCAATAAATTTCATTTCAACAAACCACAAGTTTAGATCATGGAAAATACAGTCACATTAAATCATTTCCACTTAATCCTAAAAAAAGTGTGTCAAATAAAAAAACAATCCAAAACCAATATTATATTTAATTTTTTGAGAGCCCTTTATCCACTTATCAAAATCCAATCATTCCTTTAAAACCCATTTCCACAATTTTCAAATAAGGATTTTCAAAAAAAATTCTTAATTTAATAAACATCCAATAGACCCACAAAAGGGAACTAATGTCGGTGGGGGACATGACCATAAGGTTGGAAGCCATATGTTAAACACAACACCAAAACATAAGGACTTATTAGGACCATTCCCCAGCTCCACATGGCTTTCTAGGCCCTACGAGCTCACAGAGCCCATTAGTTAGACTCTCCTTGTCATATCCCAGCACCAAACAATTAACAAGAACGAAAGACACTAATAAAAACCAGAAATTTTGTAGAAACATGAGGATAAGAATGAAAAAGAATTCATGACACTTGTCCCATACTTACCACTCATGTCCCAAGAATGAAACTCTGTCTACCTTGAAATCTCCCAAATAACAATGGTGCTTTAAAAATAAATGTCTTCTAAGAGTTAACCTCCTATGATACTATTTTTTCACGAACCAGCCCGATTTGACCCTAAACTAGTCACCCAGGCCAGACCATGACAAGTCCTGAGAGGCATTCCTTATCCACCCTGGATGAAGAAATGCACCAAGGGCATCAACAGAGTACAAAAGATAATTATTTTACCCAAATTTAAACAATCAAACAAACAACAGAAAGAAATGTACTGCCCAAAATACATTTACATAAAAATTGAACGGAACATTATTTGTACAAGAAACTGAAAGTACAACTAAACCAAAAACTCAACAAACCAAACATGAAAACCAACTAACTCCATGTGAACCTATTGTTAACTCTCAAACACAATGATCACACATCACCCAAGGTGATCAAACTCAAACTAAATCCTATACAAGGGATAAAAATAGAAGAAGACTATAGGAGTGAGTATTAAAACTCAGTTGGTTAGCCCAATATTCTATTACCAATGCACTTAATATAAATAAATTAAAATTCAATTTAAGGTATTAAATACAAGATGGAAAGGTATGTTTTCCAAATGAGGTCCCATGCTATAAAAATATACTATCAAAAAAATTTCATGTTTTATAAACAAGAATGCTAGTAACAATTTTCAATGAGGCATAAATTCAAAATGAAAATAGTTTTCAAGAGGGTAGGATTAAAAAAATGTAAAAATTTAAATAAATCACACACTCTTCTGAATTTACCAAAAAACACATTGTATAATAATAGTGAGTAAAAAATATCCAATGAGCACAAGTCACGAGAACACCCCTAGGAACTTGTTTGTTGTGAGCACCGGTTACCCTGTATATCTGTTAAGGTAACCTAATAAATATCTATTCTCATGCACATTAGCCACTAGTGGGGAGCATATCCAGAACCTAGTGGTCCCACAAAAACATCATCATAATAGTGTAGATAGAGTTGTCATCTTTAAACATGTTATGTGAAATAAGTGCCAAACCCCACAGGATCACTATTATACTAGTACACGTCCTCCCACCTAGATACCCAAGATTCCCTTTAGTTATCAATCAAGTTATACATATTATCAAACAAAAATTACACATGGAAATTAAATTCCAAAACCATAAAGACACAAATATCCCACAAACATGCTTCACATTTTTTTCATGGATAAATAATCAACTTAAAAGTTTCATAAAACAATTTGAAAGAGTGTAAAGAGGCTTTGCTCATAAAACTCATTCAAAAAACTCTTTTAATGATAAATGCACAACAACAAAAATACCCAAACATGTTTTTCATCCATGAAAACGTTTAATAAAATCATTTAATGGTCTATAAAACAATCCTAATGGATACAACAATGTATATACATCTAAAATAGTCATTAGTCATTTTTTTAGAAAAGGCCAAACGGGCCTTTAAACATTTTTACAAAACTGACATTTTTAAAAATTTCAAATACCACATTTAATAAGGATTTGAGAAACCACCATTTTATTATTCAAAAAAATTTTCACCACATTGAAAATATTCATATTTCTTTTCCATTACACAACCATTTTTATAAATGTTCCAAATGGGGCTTCCATTAACAACACATTTAAAAATTCTGTAAACCCAATACACCTTCTTCATAAAAACCGAAAACATATTTGAATCCATATAAAGAACCCAATAAAATTTCTTTTTCTACTTCCAATACGATTATAAATCCAAACCAATCATTTTAAACCACACTCAACAAATAAAGGCAACTAGTTAACTTATTGAACACATGGCATGCATTCATTTTAACAATCAATTCATTTAAGAACAAAAAAGGAATAAAACATCAATTTTATTCCATAAAATTTTTCCAACTACTGAAGCATGTTCATAATACCACAAACCAGGTGTGGAAGCTAATAAATCATTTAAACAAAGATGCAGTGTGCCCCCATTTTAACAAAATAATACAAATTAACTGAAGACGGTGTTTTAATCGAAACTTGGCACACCAAAAAAATTACCCAAATCATAAATTAAAATTTTCTAAGTATTAGGAAAATTAAAACATCATTAAATATATGTATCTTAAAAATTCTCAAGTGCAAAGGGAAACCTACCTTAAATCCATGGAAGAATGGAAACGCACATCTTAAATCACCCATCACGGGATTATAAACCCTAAAACTATGAATAAAATTTCTAAATTAATATAAACCCCATAATAAATCATTAAGAACATAACCCTAGGACTTTCATGACCAGGGGATAAGAAATAACAATGAAATAATGGAAAGGGTGAGAAGTTTGAGGACTAAAGAGAAGAAATCTCACATTGGAAACTAAAAAACTCTTCGTCTTCCCTTAGATCCACACTCTTAGATTAGAGGAAATGGTGTGAAACTAAGTGTAGGGCATACCTATGTCTAGAAAAAACTCGGGAAACAATTTTTTTTGGTAAAATTATAAGAAATAAATGATTTATGGATGAAACGATTTACCTTCTCAAATATGGGAAATTTGAGGAAACCTTATAACTTTCGTCATAATATGCGATTCAAATGTGATCCAAATAGGAAATATCAATAATGAGGTCATGGGTAGAGAATTATTATTCTATTTGGAGGTAGAATATTCTAAAATAATTAAATAATGAATAATATATAAAAGAAACAATTTATTTTTCTAAAAACTAGAAATGGGCCCACCGGTAGGCCCAATACCAAAAAAAAGTAACCCAAATTCACCATTCTCATAAATTCTGAAGGGGTCAAAAATAATATGGTGTTTTGAATATGTTAGGAGATGAAAATTAGGATGTTTTATGGGTTAAAACTATTGAAAAATTAAGGAGTTATAAAATAAACAAATTTGGTTTTTAAATATGGAAATGAGCAGATGGTTGGCCAAAATCATGAAGTAACCACCCTTTTTCCAAAAATTCCAAACAAGATATGGGGCACCCATGGTAGGATGATTAGACATATATAGAAGTTCAAAACTAAAAAGTTAATATCACCCAAAACACAATAAAAGGATTTCTATTTTCAATAAACCGGTTCAAAATCAATACATGAAATGAAAAAAAGGGTGTGAGAATTCGCCCCACCATTAAAGCTCTCCACCCCTGGAAAGCCATAACACTTTACAGACTATATATGGATTCATTGAAACATGATACAACCTATCAATCCAAGAAAATATCATTTACCTTCAATGTAACTTAATCATATTCCCAAAAAAACACTATCTCAAAACCACTTCTCGAGAATCAATTGAACGATCAAGCCCCCACCTCCCCAACCAAGCCATGAACCGGATTTTTGGTCCTTCTCCCAAAAATCCCAATGATCACCCAAACCGATTTTCACTCATGAAATCCAATAGAATGGTAGGGGGATCTGTAAATGCCTCCTCACCATTAAATCACAACTAAAATCCCACAAATCCTTAAAGGAAAGATCTTTGAGACCCATAGTGGGTCTCCCCACCATTAAATACCAACTAGAAATGAACAAAAAAGAATTCAACATTAATACGAATTGGGGCTCACCCACACATTCCCACCAAAACTCTCCCACAAAAACATACAAACCCAAGTTAATAGGGTTACAACATGAACATCTAAACCACACCCTTCCGAATAGAGGGGAAAATTACTAGGCCAACACTTTTTGCACGGATCCATACCTTTATAACTCAAGGAGGGGAGGGAAGGGGACCCAATTATTAGGAAACTAATTCTAAAAAATTATCAAAGTAACTACCCTAAAATGTCCACCTATGAATAGTTAAAACTAAGACCACACCTGATTTACACAGGTGGTCCACACAAGGATATTGATTAGAAACCCACATCCATGAGGGCATAACCATAGACACTCTGTGAGTGGTAAGTCCACCATGCTCATTGCGACAAGAAGAAATTTACAATGATAAAGAACCATAATAGAGTAGAAACTACCTTACCAAAATTTTGAACGCAGAAGCCTAGTCAATCACTCCACACCTCTGGTGATTTCCTGACTGCGTGAAGAGCTTCACTGAGAGGCCTATGGATGGAGCCCTGATTCTTGAAGCATCTATTGCACTGCAGTTAGGTTCTAAGGATCACACCACTCAAAAAAATCACTTTCTATACAAAACACATTCATCTAAATAGTAACTCATATATACATAGCACAATTCTCCCTCACTCCGAACATGGAGAAAATGGACAAGGAATACGGAGAAACACAACAACATCACTGAACAAAACGGTTGTGTCCAAATGAATTACCAGGACCTGGAAGCACATTAAATCAATCCCAAAAATCTCTTTATTCCAAAAAATAGGCCGATGATTCATCTGGAGTGGTGGATTTAACATTTTAAATAAATACTTAGGTTGGTCAATAGGATGTTTTTCCAATAGAGAACTATCCATGGCCACATCACCACCTACAATGCAGCTCTTTAAACCCACTGAACATTTCTCCAAAACTAAGCCACCAACAAGATCACATCTCAAGACAAAACAAGATTATAGCTTCAAGATAATAAGGAATCATACTTAATAATCAACTCATATAAGACATAGAAAAAAATTAGCCACATAAACATCAGTTTAGAAACAAATTCCATAATATTTCAGCTCAAAACACTTTGGAAAAAACAATCTAACTTGGTGGATTTCTACATTCACCAATGGTGTTTCCTCAAGTATTGCTCACATGCACATTTCCATTCCACCCTAGGCACCCAACCACTATCCCATATAGGAAATCTTTCCAGATATTAATAAAACCATTCATGTGAGCACCCATGAGAACACCAAACGCTAAAAAAATAACATCATTCCAAAAATCATGTACGTTCCAAAGGAAAACAAACAATCAAGTAAAAAACCTTTTCATAAATCACAAAACAAACCACACTTCATCAAGAAAAATAATAATAATAACCGACCCCTTTTTATTTTTACAACATTAAAAATAATCATGCTACTCCAAACATCCCCTTCCAATTTTCTATAATTCAGAAAGGTATATTTTCATAATATGAAGTCCATTGAGACTAATACCCTTTCAAGAAAAACACTAACCACTCAAAACCAATTTCCAAAACCAATTCAATGGATTAAAACACATTTAACATCCCAAAACTCCCAAAAAAAATATTAGGAATCACCTTAAAATGATTCACACTTTAAAAAAAATTATTTAAAAAAACCACAGTTTTAGATTATGTAAAATCCAATCCTATTAAATCGTTTCTATTTCATCCTAAAAATATTTGTGTCACAAGAACAGAACCTTCAAAAACTAGTTGTAAATTTAATTTTTGAAATACGTTTTTCCACTTTTCAAAATTCAATCCTTCCTTTAAACACATTTCCACAATTCACACACAGGAAATTAAAAAATCAGAATTTAAGAATGGTCCAAGAGACCAAGAAAAGAGAACTACTGTCGGGGGGTGACCTGACCATGTGGTTGGAAGCCACATGTCAAACACAACACCAATATGGAGGGATTTATTTGGTCCATGAACCGGCTCCAGATGGAATTTTAGTCTCTTTGAGCTCACAGAGACCATTAGTTAGACTCCACTTTTCATATACTAACACCAAAAATTCAGCAAGAACAACAGACAATAATAAAACGAGACATCCCATGGAAACTCAAGGATCCTTATGAGAAAAGATTCGTGATTCTCTTCCTTAACTTACACATAAAGTACCAATAATCATAATCCATATACCTTTACATCCCCCAAATAATAAGGGTTCTCTAAAAATAATGGTCTGCTATGAGCCGACCTCCACTGATACCATTTGGTCATGAACCAGCCTGAGTCAACCCTGAACCAGTCACCCAGGACAACCCGCGACAAGTCCCAATAGGTGTTCCAGATCCTCCCAGGATAGAGACAAGCACCGAGGGAATCAATAGAGTACACAAGGGAATGATTTCTTCCAAATATAAACTATCAAACTAATAGCATAATGAATCATACAACCCAATATACATTTACATAAAAATTGAACGGAATATTATTTGTACAAGAAATTGAAAGTAATACTAAACCAATAACTAAACCAACCAAACCTGAAAACCAACTAACTCCATGTGATCCCACTATTTAGTCTCTAACACCATTTTTACATGTTTCCCAAGGCAATCAGTCTCATGATGAAACCTACACAAGGTCTGAAATAGAAGAAGACTATTGGCGTAGGTATTAAAACCTTGTAGGTTATCCAGATATTCTATTCCCAATGCACGTAATTTAAAATAAATGAAACATCAATTTCAAGTTTTAAATACAATATGAAATTGTATGTTTTCCAACTGAGGTCCCTTGGCATAAACAATTACATGTCAAAAACTATTATGTTTTCTAAACAAGAAGGCTAGTAACAATTTTCAAATAGGTGCAACATCAAAATGATAAAAGTTTTCAAGATGGATTGTTTAAAGTATGTACACTTATCAATAAATCACACAAGATGTTGAATTTACCATCCAAAAACACCTTATGTCGATGGGGAGTACAAAATATCCAATGAGCACAAGTCATGGGAACAGCCCTAAGCACTAGTTAGTTGTGAGCTCCAGGTACCTCATATCTCGGTGAAAGTAACCATAATAAATATAAGTTCTCATAAATGTGAGATAATATTAGAGATCATACCAATAACCTAGTGGTCCTACAAAAAAATCATCATTAATGTTTAGTTAGTGTAGTCATCATCAAACTTGCTACGTGAAACATGGGCCAAACCCGACATGATCACACGCATACTAGTACCCATATGCCCACCTAGATACTCGTGATTTTATTTTGGGATCAATCAAGATACACATATTATCAAATACACATTCCACATGAAAATTTAAATCCCAAACCACAAACACACAAACATTGGACAAACATTCTTCACATTTCCATCACGGATCAAAATACCACTTAAAATTTTCATAAAACAGTTTGAAAGAGTGTAATGAGGCTTTGCACATAAAACTCATTCAAAAACACTATTTTAAGGATAAATGAAAAAAACCATACCCAATCATAATTGTAATATCTAAATAAAATTAATAAAATCATTTCATGGACCATAAAATAATCCCAATTGACAAAACATGGTATATACATGTGAAACACTCATTCATCATTTTTTTAGAAAAGGCCAAACGTGCCTTTAAAATTTTTTACCAAACCAACATTTTTAAATGACACAAATACAAAATTTAATAAGGATGTGGGAACACACTATTTTGTGATCAAAAAATTGGTAACCACCTTGAAAATTTTCAAATTTCTTTTCCATTACACAACCCTTTTTTATAAAAGTTCCAAACAGGCCTTCCATTAGAAACAGTAGTCAAAATATGTTAAAACAAATACAACTTATTAATAAAAACCAAAAACTGATTTTCGTACACATAAGGAACCCAATAAAAGTTATTTTCATGCTACAAATATGATTATAAATCCAAACCAATCATTTTAAACCACACTCAACACATAAAATCCAACTGTGATACTTACCGAACACATGGAATGCATTTTTTTTACAAACAATTCATTTTAAGAACACAAAAAGGACTAAAAAAATGGAATGAAATAACTTATTTAATAAACTTAACCATGTACAAAATACCAAAAACAAGGTGCAAAAGCTAAGATATCTTATGAACAAACACATGATGTTTACGTTTTTTACAATACTATACCACTTTACCAAAAAAATGTTTTAACCGCTGCTTGGCACTCCAAAAAAATTATCCAAATCTTAAATTACAATTTTAAGAGGATTAGAGTTATTAAAACCGCGTAATAAATATAGATCTTAAATAAAAATGTTGAGTGCAATGGGAAACCTACCTCAAATCCTTGGTGGAATGGAAATTCACAACTAAAATCACCCACTGCGGGTTTAAAAACTCTAAAACTATAAAGGAAATCCCTAAATGGATATAAAAAAAACAAAAATCATTAGAAAACATATCCCAAGGTCTTTCATAACCAGGGGAGAATAAATAACCATGAAATAATGGAAATATGAGGAAGATGTTGGACAAAAGAGAAAGAATCTCACCTTAGAAACTACAAAACTCTTTGTCTTCCCTTATCTCAACACTCTTAGAGTAGAGGTAATGGATTGAAACACATTATAGGGTCTCCTTTTTTCTATATTAAATAGGGGAAACAATGTTGTTAATAAAAGAGTAAGAAATGAATGATTTATGGGTGAAACAATTTACCTTCTCAAATATGGACAATTTGAGGAACCTTGGGAACTTTCTCTTTAATATGTGATTCAAATGATATCAAAATAGAAAAAATAGATATTGGGGGAGAGTATAAGGATTTTGGATTCTAGTGTGAGGTTGAATTACTAAAAACTTTTAAACAATGAATATGATATAAAAGAAACAAATTATTTATAAAAAATTGGAAATTGGCCCACGGGCTGGCCCAATTCCTAAATAAGTAACCCAAATTTACCATGATTATGAATTCTTAAGGGGTCCAAAAGGACATGGATGTTTTATCTGTTAGAGGAAGAAAATTATAAAGTGTGATAGGTGAAAAATCGTTAAAAATGAAGGATTTATAAAAGAATCAAATTTTGTTTTTAAATATGGAAATGGGATCATAATTGGCCCAAATCATGAAGTAACCACCCTTTTCTCCAAGAAATCCCTAACAAGCGATGGGGGACCTATTATAAGATGATTAGACATATATTGATGTTCAAAAATCAAAAGTAATATCACCCAAACCCCAATAAAAGGATCAATATTTCCAATGAATCAGATCAAAACCATGACATGAAAATAAAGAAATGGATGTGACACTCAATACATGTTTTTTTCAATATAAATGAATCATTTTTTATTAAAATTAACATTATATAGTTGATAAGGATAAAATAAGATCAAACTATCTTCAAAAATTAAGATAAATATCATTAATTCATTTTTAATGTCTAAGAATTGACCACACATTAATATGACAGACAATGTGGTGGGTATGACTCAATGTGTGTCTTTTAAAATAAAAGTTACATTTTAGTTTAAAACTCATGTCACATAGACAAAACTATGAAAAAATTCTCATATTGTTTTCGAATATTCGAACAATGACCCATAATTTATTTTTTATGTTTAGGAATTGACTGCTTGCCAATCTTACAAAAGATGTTGCTAATGTGACTCAAATTGAGTGTTTTCAATATAAAATTTTCATTTTAGTTTAAAACACATATCACATAGCCCAAAATTTGAACAATAACTTGTAATTTTTTCAAACATTAATAAAATAATCCAAAACTCATTAATAAAATGTATGACACGGCCATACTTCAATCTAACATATGATTTGGCCGACATGATGCAAAGTGTTTGTTTTCAATATAAAATTTTAATTTTATTTTAAAATGAAGTGCACATAACAAAAAAATGAGAAAACAAGGTTAATTTATTTTACAAAAATATTTCAATGATTCATAATTCATTAGTGAGGTGTAAGAATCAACCGCACATCAATCTGACACGTGATTTTGATGGTATGATTAAATGTGAGTTTCTTCAATATAAAAGTGTATTTTCTGTTTAAAATCTTCATCACATATATAAAATGGAAAAAAAATAACTCATATTGTTTCTAAAATTTATTAAAATGATATATAATTCATTTTTTACTTATTTGAATATACCTCATGTCAATCTAACACACGATGTGATCATTATGACTCAAAGTTCATGTTTCAAACATAAAAGTTACATTTTAGATTAAAATGTGGGTTATAATGTCAAATCCAATTAAAGGAAATTTGATTGTTTTCAAAAATTAAGAAAATTATCTTTAATTCATATGTGATTTGTAGAATTGACCCCACATTAATCTGATATATGATGTCACTGGTATGACTCTAAGTGCGTGTTTTAAATATTAAAGTGTTATTTAAACGTTAAATGCATGTCAAAATTTTAAAACGGAGGAAATGACCTCCAATTTTATTCAAATTTTTTGAACAACACATCAGAATTAAAATTTTAGTTGTTGGAATCAACCACACATCAATCTGACACATGATGTGATGTGAATGAATCAAAGTTCCTATTTTTAATATAAAGTTGAAATTTTATTTTAAATAATTATTCACAAATTAAAAACCAAGTAAATGATCTTCAATTGAAATCAATATTTAATATAATGATCCATAAATAATTTGTGACATGTCATAATAAACCATGGATCAACTCGACACACGATTGGACCAGCCTGACTCAAAGCATGTGTTCTCATTTTAATAGTGTCATTTTAGTTTAAAAAATATGTCACATAGACAAAACTGAGAAAATAAACTCAAATTATATTTATAAATTATAAAAATGATCTATAATTTATTTTCGGTGTGTAGGAATTGACCAAACATCAATAAGAAACATGATTTAGCTAGAATGACTTAGTGTCTGTGTTTTCACATGGTGTGGAATGTATGGCTTAAAGAATTTTTTTCGATATAAAAGTTTAATTTATATTTTAAAACATATATCTCATATGAAAAACCAAGAAAACAAGATGATATTTTTTCAAAACTTAGTAAAATGATTTATATTTCATTTATGACATGTAAGAATCGACCGCACGTCTATCTGACATATGATATTTTTAGTATTAATCAATGTTCATCTTTTCATGTTCCATTTTTGTATAAAATGGCTACCACATATCCAAAACCGATTAAATGTGCACAAATATTATTGAAACATTATGAAAAAGATTCATAATTAATATTTGGAATGCTCTTATTGACTGTACATCAATCTAATAGGAAATGTGGCTAGTATTACTCCATATGCATGTTTCATATATAAAAGTGTCATTTTAGATTAAAATGAGTGTACCGTTATCAAAACTGATAAAATGAGATCAATTTTTTTCCAATTTTAGGATAATGATCCATAATTCATTTTTTATGTGTATGAATCAACTAAAAAACATTCCAACACACGATATGCTCTATATAACTAAATGGGTTTGTTTTCAATATAAAAGTTTCATTTTATCTTAAAGTGTACGTTACAAATCCAAGGTAGATAAAAAATCTTGCATTCTTATCATACATTAATAAAAAAACTAGTAATTAATTTTCTATATGTGGGAATTGACTTCATGAAAATAATACACAAGATGTAGATGGTATGATACCGAGTACGTGTTTTCAAAATAAAAGTGTCATTTTAGTTTATATCATGCCTTACATATCCAAAATGGCGGAAACATGCCCAAATCATTTTAATTTTTTTTTGAGAATGTTCCATAAATCATTTTTGAAAAGTATTCAATGGTTGTATGTCAAAATTACACACCAGGTGGATGGTATAACTCAATGTTTGTGTTTTCAACATAAATTTTTCATTTTTTTTAAAAAAACACATGCCAAATAGCCAAAACTCAGAAAACAATATCAGATTGTTTTCAAACATCTAGATAGTTATTCAAAACTCATTTTTTCTGTTTAGGAATTTACTGCATCAAAATTTGACACACTATTTCACTATTATAAATCATACACTATTTTTTGAATATAAAAGTGTCATTTTAGTTTAAAACATGCCTCAAAAATCCAAAACCTAGAGAACAGGCATGGAATATTTTCAAACACTACAAGAAAAATATGTTATTAATTTAAAACATGTAATAATCCACTCCACCCCAATTGGACAGATGATGTGTCTTAAATGACTCAAAGTTTGTGTTTTCAATATAAAAGGTCCATTTTTTGTTTAAAACATGCTCCACATAGAGGAAACCAAGACAAACTGATATTACTATTTTCAGAAAAATTATAATGGTCCATTATTCATTAGTGGTTTGTAGTAATGGACTTCATATAAATCTAACACACTATGTGGTCGGTATGACTGAAAATGTCTGTTTATAATAAATAAGTATAATTTTTTTTAAAACATACGTCACATTGAAAATATAGAGAGAAAAACCTCATATTGTTTAACAAAATTAAAAATGATAAATAATTAAATTTTGATGTATAAGAATTGACCACAAGTCAATTTGAAACACGGTGTGATCCTTATGACTCAAAGTGCATCTTTTTAATATAGAAGATTTATTTTCATTTAAAGGGAATTTCACATTAAAAAACTATTTAAACAAGATTTTTTGTCTGCTAACATTTTTATAAATATCCATAGTTAATTTTTTATTTGTAGTAATTGATTGCATATCCATCTAACATGTAATGTGGTCAGTATGAATCCAACTTCTTTCATTCAATATAAATGTTGTACTTTAGTTTAAAACATGTTTCACATTGTCAAAACTAATTAAATGATCTCATATTATTTTAAAACATTAGAAAAATTACCCATAATTCATTTGTGATTTATAATAATAGACTGTATATCAATTTGGCTCACAATGTGGCTTGAATGACTCAATGTATATGATTTCAATAAAAATGATTTATTTTATTTTAAATTGAATAATATATTTTCATGTAACATCCCAAGTAAGTAATGAATAACAGATATTTTTATCTATTTCTATTAATTAATTAGATAGTGTTTTGGAGGCTTGAAATGAAAATAAATCCAATCTTAAGCATGGAATACACTAATATTTTTAAAAGATTGTTTACTACATTTTAATGGAGAACCATTATTAAATCTATATTTTGAAAATTTTATAAGCTATGTTTTTCAAAATATACTTATTCTTTATGATTGGGACATCAATATTTACTTTGTGTGTATTTTTGGTATTTTTATGATAAAGTTCATTTTTTAATGAATATTGAAAAATGTTGTATTTTAATTCAAAACCGCTTTTTAATATAATTTATGTATATGATTAGATTATATTTTTAATTGGTTTTAAAGTGAAATTTGAATATATTTTTTTCCATTTAATCCAATGGTGTTCATTGGAATCAATTTCACTTTGAAATTGGACTTAAACTACTGTCAATCATTTAATACTTATTATTTCATAAAAACACGCTATTTGTCATGACAGTAGGAATTAATTATTAAATTAATTAATTTAACTTATATGGTTTGAATTTTTTAAAATATACATCATTCTTGACTTCGGAATATCAAATATAGCTTAGGGTGAACTTTTGATATTTTTTCTGAAAACCTTCAATTATTGATTAATAGTGAAACCACTAAGTGGTAGTTAAAGAAACTGATTTTTCATTTAAATGAAACTTTTCCACTTTTGTGATTTGATTTTAAAAAATCTGACATACATGGTTTTCATTAAGAATTAAAATGTGGTTCAATGAGATTAAAATAATTTTTTGGTGAATAGTAACTTATAAGTTCTTAATCGCAATTAGAGGTAATTAGTGTAGTTTAAGGTAAAAATAATGTTTTAATAACATGAGATGACCTTGACACATTTCCTACCCTTATTGGATGTGTCATGTCAGACCAAGACAATCCATGGGTCATCTTGGGGACCCCATGGAGCCACTTTGGTTGGGAAATTACATTAATAAATTTTTATTTAATGTATAAGTAAAAATGACACAAACATGATTTTATTTATTAAAATAATTTTTACATGGGGTTATACAAGTAGGATTTTTGACTATAAATATTCATTGGAAATCTAAAAAGATTTCCTACATCATAGTATTTTTATCATAATTTTTAGACATTAAATAAATTAAATTATTTATGACATCATGATGATGCAACGTTTACCTCATTATTTAATGATTTAAATAAAATGAAAAGATAATGTAAAATATAAGACCTAAACTTGTCAAAAACCAATTGTTTGGGTATATTTCGAACCATTATCACCTTATTGACGAATTATATTAATGTGGGACCATTTAAATCCGAAAAACATTTTAAAATAAAGTAACATTTCTTTACCTTCCAAGAGTGCCCATCCTCTCCTCTTAAAAAAGGCCCCAACCTCTACCTCCTTACCCACACTTCAAAAGCCTTTGGACCGGCCAACCCCTGACCATTTTGTCTCTCCAAATCCATCTATAACTCTTAGAAGCCTCACTTTGGGTAGAAGTCTTCCCAATGAAGACTTTGAGCTCAAACCAAAGGGAGTTACCCGATTTTAAGGTAATGTCTTCACTTAAGTCATTTTGTTTTATTTAGCTTCTCCAACCCCCTAAACTATTTTTATTCATTTCTTTTGTAACAAATACAGTATCTTCAATATAATAGGATGTTGTTATAAGAATTATTCGATCTACACTTACACACACCTACATCTAATGGTTAAAGAACATATTGTTTCTGTGGATGGCCAATTTCTGCCTCACGAAATGATGATTATTCAATATTCTTCTATCACCTTCAAAGGTGGACATTAATATGTCACTATATTTGTATATTATATATAATATGTTTATGTTTTCTTTAAGCTTCTGTATTTTTCATTTTTGGAATACAATTATGGCTTCCATTATGGTTATACACGATATCTTCATTTTAGGAAGTGCGGACTACTGCCCCCTCAAAGTGATTTGATTCGTTAATGCCATATGTGGGACATATAAATGATGTAATTAATGTTTTTATATATTATATTATACTGGAATTATATTATACCATTATATCATTATGATTCCATTTCATAAAATATGAAATAGAAATGAAAGTAGTGTTCATGCATACGTACGGCTTACCGTCTCCATGAACAGTGCATTTCATTTCTTACCTCTAAACGTTATGTAATATTATAAATGCATGTATATAGTGGATATATATGATATATATGATATAAAAATCATGAGTGTAACACTGGATATAATGGATACATGAACAACTTGTAATTATAAAGAGTTTATTTTTGACTCAAGTACCAATGATCGTTAAAACGACCGTTAATAACTTAAATAATTACATAGTGTTCATGACATGGTAATAAGTGATATAAAAGGAATAATGAACTTCAAAATGTTTCTTAAGAAAGTATAAATTAACTCAAGTTTATTATTCAGGAGGTTAAATAATGATCGAGTCAATTCGGACCCGAGGTATGGGACTTCATCTTAATCTCCA
The DNA here is from genome assembly GCA_963277665.1 of Viscum album. Taxonomy (NCBI): domain Eukaryota; kingdom Viridiplantae; phylum Streptophyta; class Magnoliopsida; order Santalales; family Viscaceae; genus Viscum; species Viscum album. The sequence continues at coordinate 732,818,074 of OY728141.1, forward strand.
TTCATTGAGGCATATTTTGTTTTATACAAAAACATATTTTATATGGTGTATAAACCCCTTTGAATTTTTGGTTTATCCAAAAGTAATATTTTTTAGACGAAGAGTTTTACTAAACGACAAAAGGGAATGTTTTTTTCGTACTTATGCGGCGACAACGACTTCTCTGCCACCGTGACCATTATTTGAGTTTCGGCTTCCTCTAAAGACATATTGTTTTTTTAATGAAAAATAAATACCCTGTTTTACTTTTCTTTTATTTTGGTATTGAAAATGGTTTTCATAATGTTTTTATTATATCAATGTGTTTTATTGATATCTTGTGATTGAAATGTGGATATATTATATTTCCTTTATGTATTTTTTATGTGATACAATTGTGTTATGGCTCTTGGGAACTAATATGAAGACGTGTGGTTCCGTGATAAACTAAGTGCAGGTGAGCCTGATATAGCTCTCCAATGAATTGGGTAACGTGAAGGAGTGAAACGTTAAGGTTTCTCCGAAGAGATTTAGGGAATATACTGTGATGGGTATTCCAAACATAACCAAGAGGGTTACTCCCTACGTAAGAATGTTATGAATGCCTCAAGTTACCTTTATGTCTTATGATTTCTATGATTTATTCATGATTTGATGAGGTATGTTAAAGTGCTTATGTTTTATGGGTAAAGTATGATTTAATTCTTATGTATATATGTACCCATGTTTCCTTTCCATATTTTTATATCCCTTAATGAGATTTTTATGCTCATACCAAGTATTTGAAATGTTTTTCACAGGTCAAGGGAAATGTACATGATATGATGATAGTGTCAAGGATGTGTCAAGAAATAATCCATGTTTTATTTTAAATATGTTTCCATTTATGGGAAAAATTAATACTATATTTTATGTAACCACTTTGTTTAAATGTAGAATGCAATTCATGTTTTAGGATCTAATTCTATAAAACTGTAAACCTGAAAAGATCCTCAAGGTTTAATCTTGTAATAAATCAAGATTAAGTAATGTTTAAGGCTGTGGCCTTATAGTTTGGATCATAGGATGGTTTAGATAACTTTAGGGGTTATAATTTTATTAAATGATTATCCAAAAATAATTTTTATGGTCAAATTGAAATGATAAAGCATTTGAGGATTCCCATGTTGCTTCATCTAAGACATGTTTGTTCAGAATGGTTTTTTATAGAGGAAACAGTGAAGCAGTGCTAGGAAGGCCTATAGAAGTAAGTAACCTTCCGAATCAGCATCCTGTGATGGTCAGAATTGGAACTGAACAGTTTGTTGCAGTAATGGCACATTTGACTCAAGCGATAAATGGTGGTGGTATCCATGCACGAGATCAGCCAGATCAACCACAGAGGAACATGTCAGTGGTGAAACATTTCAGGAGGAAACATCCCCCATCATTCAGAGGATCATCTAACCCTGTGCTTTCTGAAGGTTGGATTAAAGCAATGGATAAGATTTTTGATGTCATGGGGTGTTCAGACAATCAAAAGGTTAGTCTTGATATTTACTGTTTAGAGGGTGAAGCAGATCAGTGGTGGTCGATGACTAAAAATATCAGGGACGCTGATGAGATTGATGCTCTCGACTGGGATGGATTTTAAGGTATGTTTCTTGAGAAGTATTTTCCTAATGCTGTTGGACTTAGGATGGAAAACCAATTCCTGGAATTGAGGAAAGAGGAAGACTCAGTGGCTGCTTATGAAGAACGGTTCACTCGATTGGCAAGGTATGCTCCAAATTTTATCTGAGACCTTGATAGTAAAATCAATCATTTTTACTCAGGATTAAAGACAAAATATCGAAGGGATTTAGCTTCTCGTGACTTCAAAAGTTATGAAAAGCTTGTTTGATGTGCTGAGATAGAGGAAATGGAGTTTTCCAATGATCAAGTGTTCTATAACAACCAATAGATGAAGAGGCCGAGGTGGTAGGAGAAAGGAATGAATTTTTCAAAAAAATCTAATGGTAAGAAAACTAAGTTTCCAGTTTGTGATAAATGTTGTAAAAGGAATGCTGGGGAATGTCTTCTGAATTCTTGAAAGTGCTACTGATGTGGTAAGATGTGACATAAGGCTCGTGATTGCACTGAAAAAGATCAAGGTGAAGGTAAGACTAAATTTGATTTACAGTTTGTGAAATATTTTAAGAGCAATGAGATAGGTCACTATGCAAACGAGTGTCTGAAAAAGATCTTGAGTGATGGGAAACAGTTATACTACAAGCAGAAAGGGGTGGTGAAATCCTTTGCAACTACTTCAGCAGATGTCGGGCCATCAAATGAAGTTGTATCAGGTACTTTGTTTGTTATTTCGGATTATGCCAGTGTGTTGTTTGATTCGGGGTCTACACATTCTTTCATATCTGAAAAACTTTTCTAGTAAAATGGGAATACCATCTCAAGAAATGACTCCTGAACTTGTGGTAAAAACACCTGGGGGAAATGTTGAGGCAAAAAGAATTTATAAGAATCTTCCTATCCTTATCTGTGGAAAAAACCTAATTGAGAACCTTATTGTTTTATCTCTAGTAGAGTTTGATGTTATCCTGGGTACGGATTGGCTCTCTATTTACCATGCTAATATTGACTGTAGAGCTAAAGAAGTTTCATTTCAGAAAGACTTTCAGTTTTTGTACAAGAATGAACCCTTACTGTTGATAACTTATCAAGAGGCCGAGAAACTTGTAAAAGATGAAAAAGAATGTTACCTTGCACAAATCGTTGAAAACAAAGAAACTCTTCAGATTAATGATGTGCTAGTGGTAAATGAGTATCCTGATGTTTTTCCTGATGATTTTCCTAGAATAATACCAGATTGGGATGGTGAATTTACAGTTGACTTTGTTCCTGATGCTAAGCCAATTTCAAAACCCCCTTATCAAATGGCTCTAATTGATCTTTTAGATTTGAAGGAGAAATTCCAAGATTTATTAGAGAAAGGATTCATTCGACCTAGCACATCACCGTGGGGTGCTTCTGTTTTATTTGTTAAAAAGAAATATGGTTCTATCGGACATTTCATTTATTATAGAGCCTGTAATAACATCACTATTAAGAACAAATACCCTTTGCCTCATATCGATGATTTGTTTGATCAGCTCCAGGGAGCTCATTATTTTTCAAAGATTGACCTGAGATCAGGGTACCATCATCTGAAGTTTAAGGAAGCAGATGTTCCGAAGACTGCGTTTCGTACAAGATATGGCCATTATGAATTTGTAGTAATTCTTTTTGGGCTAACCAATGCACCTGCTGTATTCATGGATTTAATGAATAGTATTTTCCATGAGTTCTTGGATAAGTTTGTGGTGTTTTTCATTGATGATATTTTGGTGTTTTCTAAAAGTAAATAGGAGCATGAAAGACATTTAAGGGTTATTTTGAAAACCTTAAAAGAAAATAAATTTTATGGGAAATTCAGAAAGTGTGAATTTTGGTTGCAACAAATTTCTTTCCTTGGTTACATTGTTTCTAAAGATGGGATAACTATTGATCCTACAAAAACCAAGGTTATTGAAGAATGGCCAAGACCCACAAATGTAACTGAGATTCGCAGTTTCCTTGGTTTGGCAGGCTATTACCGAAGGATTGTTAGAAATTTTTCACAGTTATCTAGTCCAATGACTAAGCTAAATCAGAAGGGTGTTAAGTTTATCTGGACAAAAGAATGTGATGATTGTTTTCAGGAACTGAAAAGAAGATTGGTGAATGCTCCAGTTTTGGCACTACCTTCCAGGAATGGTGAGTTTGTTATCTACTGTGATGCTTCATTGAAAGGATTTGGTTGTGTCCTAATGCAGAATGATCAGGTAATTGCTTATGCTTCACGACAGTTGAAAACTCATGAGGTAAATTACCCTACACATGAATTGGAATTAGCTGCTGTAGTTTTCGCTCTAAAATTTTGGAGTCATCATTTATATGGAGTAAATTGTGAAATATATACCGATCAAAAAAGTTTAAAGTATATATTCACTCAGAAATAATTGAACATGAGACATAGGAGATGGCTAGAATTAATCAAGGATTATGATTGTACAATTCATTACCATCCGGGAAAAGTAAATAAAGTGGCTGATGCTTTGAGTCAAAAAATAATCTTTCATTAACAATGTTGCGTTTGGAACGTGATCATTTGGTTAAGGATTTGATGAACTTTGGAATAGATGTTTTTGGAGTAGGATGTTCTTCTGTTTTTGTTTCAGATATCAGTGAAGTATTCTCTATCAGACAGAATCAAGCAAGCACAGAAGAAAGACAGTGAGTTATAGAAAACGGTAGAGCTGGTTCAGAAGGGTAATTTTCCTGAATTCATCATTGATAATGATTGTGTTTTGAGATTTGGGAAGAGATTGTGTGTGCCTTGTGGTTCACAGTTGAAGAGAGATTTGTTATGTGAAGCTCATAATTCTCCGTTTTCAGTTCATCCTGGCTGTACTAAGATGTACAGAGATCAGCGGGAGTATTATTGGTGGGATGGAATGAAAAGAGATATTGCTGATTTTACTGTGAAGTGTTTGACTTGTCAACAGGTTAAAGCAGAGCGGAAGTTACCGAAAGGGATGCTTCAGCCTTTACCAGTACTAGAGTGTAAATGGGAGAATATATCTATGGACTTCATTGTGGGATCACCGAAGACACCTCGATGTAATAATTCAATCTGGGTTATTGTTGATCGCTTGACTAAATATTCTCATTTCCTTGATATACGAGATACTTTTTCCCTAGATCAACTTTCCTGTTTGTACCTTAAAGAGATAGCCAGGTTGCATGGAGTTCCTCTCTCCATTGTATCTGATCGTGATCCCATGTTTACTTCTTACGTTTGGAAGGGCCTTCAAAAGTCATTGGGTACTGAATTAAAATTTAGTAAAACATTTCATCCTCAGTCAGATGGACAGTCAGAACGAACAATTCGGATTTTGGAAGATATGCTACATGCTTGTTCGATGGATTATCAGGGAAGTTGGGACCAAAATCTTTCTTTTGTTGAGTTTTCTTATAATAACAGTTTTCATTCCAGTATACAGATGGCACCATTTGAGGCGTTATATGGGAAGTGGTGTTGAACTCCATCTTTTTGTGATGAAGTGGGTGAAAGGAAGCTGATGGGACCAGAATTGGTAGAAGAGATGGAATAAAAATTTCAACTGATACAGAAACACATGAGAACAGCTCAGAGTAGGCAGAAGAGTTATGCGGAAAACAGGAGGAAGGATCTCTCTTTTGAGGTAGGTGATCATGTTTTTCTCAAAGTCTCACCATGGAAAAGTGTGATGCGATTTGGTAAGAAAGGAAAGCTGAGTCCACGGTTCATTGGACCATATTAAATTCTAGATGGAGTTGGATCAGTTTCTTACCGAGTGGCTTTACCTCCGAGTTTATCTCAGGTACAAAATGTTTTTCATGTTTCGATGCTGAGAAAGTACATGCCAGATTCATCTCATGTTTTGAGTCCAGAGGTAGTTCAGCTGGAAGAGAACCTATCTTATGAGGAACAACCGGTCCAGATTCTTGAACATAGGGAGCAAGTGTTATAGAATAAGGTGATTCATCAGGTAATGGTTTTTTGGAAAAACCACATGATTAAAGAGGCAACATGGGAATCTGAAAATTCAATGGGGGTTAAATACCCACACTTATTCGATAAATAATAAATTGCGGGGACACAATTTTCTAAAGGGGGGGGGGGAAGGATGTAACATCCCATGTATGTAATGAATTATAGATATTTTTATCTATTTGTATTAATTAATTAGATAGTGTTTTAGAGTCTTAAAATGAAAATAAATCCAATCTTAAGCATGGAATACACTAATATTTTTAAAAGATTGTTTTACTTCCTTTTAGTGCAAACCATTTTTTAATGTATCTTTTGACAATTTTATAAGATATGTTTGTCAAAATAAACTTATTATTTATGATTGGGACATCAAAATTTACTTTGTGTGAATTTTTGGTATTTTTCCGATAAAGTTTATTTTTTAATGAATATTGAAAAATTTTGTCTTTTAATTCAAACCCTATTTTTAATATAATTTATTTATATGATTAAATTATCTTTTGAATTGGTTTTAAAGTGAAATTAGAATATATTTTTACCATTTAATCCAATGGTGGTCATTGGAATCAATTTCACTTTGAAATTTGACTTAAACTAGTGTCAATCTTTTGATACTTATTATTTCATAAAAACACGCTATTTGTCATGACAATGGGAATTAATTATTAAATTAATTAATTTAACTTATATGATTTGAATTTTGTAAAATAGACATCATTTTTTATTTTGGAATATCAAATATAGCTTTGGGTGATGTTTTGGTTTTTTTCTGTAAAACTTCAATTATTGATGAATAGTGAAACCACTAAGTGGTAGTTAAAGAAACTGATTTTTCGTTTAAATAAAACTCTGTCACTTCTGTGATTTGATTTTCAAAAATCTGACATACATGGTTGTCATCAAGAAGTATAATTTTGTTCAATGAGATTAAAATAATTTTTCGTTGAATAGGAACTTTTATGTTCTTAATCGCGATTAGAGGTAATTAGTGTAGTTTAAGGTAAAAATAATGTTTTAGTAATATGATATGAGCTCGAAACATTTCCTAACCTTATTGGATGTGTCATGGCCGACCAATAAAATCCATGGGACAACTTGGGGACCCCATGGAGCCACATTGGTTGGGAAATTACATAAATAACTTTTTATTTAATGTAAAAGTAAAAATGACACAAACATGAGTTGTTTTATTAAAACAATTTTCACATAGGGTAATTCAAGTCCGATTTTTGACTATAAATAGTCATTGAAATTATAAAACAATTTGCTACGTCATAGTATTTTTTTCTTAATTTTTAGACATTAAATAAATTAAATTATTTATGACATCATGATGATGCAACGTTTACCTCATTATTTAACGATTTAAATAAAATGAAAGGATAATGTAAAATCTAAGACCAAAACTTGTCAAAAACCTATTGGTTGGGTATATTTCAAACCCTTATCACCTTATCCTCGAATAATATCAATGTGGGACCTTTTGAATCCGAAACTCATTTTGAAATAAAGTAACATTTCTTTACTTTCCAAGAGTGTCCCTCCTCTCCTCTTATAAAAGGCCACACCTCTACCTCCTTACCCACACTTCCAAAGACTTTGGCTCGGCCAAACCCTGAATAGTATGTCTCTCCAAATCCCTCTCTAACTCTTAGAAGCCTCACTTTGGGCAGAAGTCTTCCCAAGGAAGCCTTTGATCTCAGACCAAAGGGAGTTACCCGATTTTAAGGTAATGTCTTCACTTGAGTCCTTTTGTTTTATTTTGCTTCTCCAACCCCCTAAAAATATTTTGATTCATTTAATTTGTAACAAATCCAGTATATTAAATATACTAGGATGTTTTTATATGATGTATTCGAGATACACTTACACACACCTACATCTAATGGTTAAAGAACATATTGTTTCCGTGGATGGTGAATTTCTGCCTCACGAAATGATGATTATTCAATATTCTTATAACACCATAAAAGGTGGCCATTAAGATGTCACTATATTTATATATGATATTTAATAATTTTATGTTTTCCTTAAGCTTCTGTATTTTTCATTTATGGCATACCTTTATGGATTCCATTATGGGTATATGCGGTATCTTCATTTTAGGAAATGCGGACTACCGCCCCTCAAAGTGATTTGATTCGTTAATGCCATATGTGGGATGTATAAATGATGTAATTAATGATTTTATATATGGTATTATACTGGAATTATAATATACGATTATATCATTATGATTCCATTTCATAAAATATGAAATAGAAATGAAATTAGAGTTCATGCGTACGTACGGCTTACCCTCTCCCTGAACGGTGCATTTCATTTCTTACCACTAAACATTATGTAATATTATAAATTCATGTATATACTGGATATATATGATATATATGATATCAACATCATGAGTTTAACTCTGGATATAATGTATACATGAACAACTTGTAATTATAAAGAGTTTATTTTTGACTCAAGTACCAATGATCGTTAAAACGACCGTTAATAACATAAATAATTACATAGTGTTCATGACATGGTAATAAGTGATATAAAAGGAATAATTAACTTCCAAAAGGTTCTTAAGAATGTATAATTTAACTCAAGTTTATTATTCAGGAGGTTAAAGAATGATCGAGTCAAGTCGGACCCAAGGTATGGGACTTCGTCTCAATCTCCTTTCATTGAGGCATATTTTGTTTTTTTACACAACCATATTTTATACGGTGTATAAACCCATTTCACTTTTATGTTTATCCAAAAGGAATCTTTTTTATAAGTAGCGTTTTACTAAACGACAAAAGGGAATGTTTTTGTCGTACGTATGTGGCGACAATGACTTCTCCGCTGTCGTGACCATTATTTGAGTTTGGCCTTCCTCTACAAGCCATACCGTTTTTAATGAAAAATAAATACCCTATTTTACATTTCTTTTATTTTGGTATTGAAAATGGTTTTCATAATGGTTTTATTATATCAATGTGTTTTATTGATATCTTGTGATTGAAATGTGGAAATGTTATGTTTCCATTATGTATGTTTAATGTGATACGATTATGTTATGGTTCTTGGGCATTATTATTAAGACGGGTGGTTCCGTGATAAACTAAGGGCGGGTGAGCCCGATATAGATCTCCAATGCATTGGGTAACGTGAAGGAGTGAAACGTTAAGGTTTCTCTGAAGAGATTTAGGGAATATACTATGATGGGTATTCCAAACGTAACCAAGAGGGTTACTCCCTACATAAGAATTGTATGAATGCCTCAAGATACCTTTATGTCTTATGATTTCTATGATTTATTCATGATTTGATGAGGTATGTTAAAGTGCTTATTTTTTATTGGTAAAGTATGATTTCATTCTTATGTATATATGTACCCATGTTTCCTTTCCATATTTTTATATCCCTTACAGAGCTTTTTATGCTCATCCCACGTTTTTGAAATGTTTTTCACAGGTCAAGTGTAAGGTACATGATATGATGATAGTGTCAAGGAAGTGTCAAGAAATAATCCATGTTTTATTTTAAATATGTTTCCATTGATGGGAAAAATGAATACTATCTTTTATATAACCACTTTGTTTAAATGTGGAATGTATTGCATGTTTTATGATCTAATTCACTAAAACTCTAAACCTGAAAAGATCATCAAGGTGTAATCTTGTAATACCTCAAGATTAAGTAATGTTTAATGGTGGGGCCTTATATTTCAAAACTTAGTGAACATGCTCGAATTGACTACAACCTTTATTAAAATGATCCCAATTACATTTGTGACATGTGGGAATAAATCTTGTTTTAATCTGACCTAAATTATAGATTATATGACAGAAATTGTGTATTTTCACATTAAAAATGTCATATGAGTTTAATAAAACAGAGAACATATCCATAAGAGTTAAAAAAGACTTTATTGAATGCAAAATTTAGGAAAATAATCTAAAATTAATTTTTTGATTGTTGTAACTGACCACATGTCAATCTGACACACTATATGGCCGGTATGACTCAAAGTGTGTGTTTTCACATTAAAACATTCATTTTAGATTAAAACATGCATCACAAATCAATAATTATGAAAATATTATTGTGATGTATTGATACATTAGGAAAACTATACATAATTCATCTGTGATGTTTTGTAATTGATTTTACATCAATTTAACACTTGATTTTTTCCATGATTTTAATTTCATATTATTAAGATAAATGTTTCATAAATGTTTAAAACGGGTGTTGTATAGCCAAAACTATGAAAAAAATATTTTTTGTGTTCAGACCGTAGTTCAATGATCTATAATTCATTTTTGATGTATAGTAATCGACCACACATCAATCAAACAAACAATATTCCTTGAATGACTCAAAGGGCGCGTTTGTAAGTGTTATTTTATTCTTAATGGAGTCACATTGAAAAATATTGAGTAAATGATATTGAATATTCTTGAAGATGTGGGAATAAGATATAAAATTAATTTGTATAATTCATGAATCAGAGTTATATATGTTCAATAGACTACATAGATGGTATGACTCCTTGCACATGTTCTCAATCAAAAACTACCATTGTAGTTTAAAATGCACATCACATTGTCAAAATTGAGAAAATGATCTCCAATTTTTTTTAAACACTAGGAAAATGATCCATAATTCATTTTTGAAATATAGGAATCAACCTCACTTCAATATTACATATGTTATGTTTGACATAACTCAAGGTTTATGTTTTAATATAAAATTTTCATATTAGATTAAAACATATGTCGCATTGAAAAAATAGAGAAAACCAACATAGCATTTTTTTCAAAAATCCGGACAATGATCTGTAATTCATTTGAGACATATATCAATTGACTTCTTTTCAATCAGACACACAAGGAGGTCGGTATGACTCAAACAATGATTTTTCAATATAAAAGTGTCATTTTAATTTAAAACACACACAACATAGCCAAAACTAAGCAGATACGATGGTATTTTTTCCAAAATTATAAAGAAGATCCATGATTTAATTGTGATGTATATGAATCGACATCATGTTTATCGGATACACGATGAGGCTAGTATGACTCAATGTCAGTGTTTTCTATATAAAAGTGTCATTTTAGTTTAAAACACACGTCATAGAGCCAAAACTAATAAAATGATGTCATACTGTTTTAAAACCTTAGGAAAATGATCCATGATTTATTATTAACATTAAGGAATCACCACATATTAATCTGACACACGATATAGCTGGTATGACTCAATGTCTGTGCTTTAAATTTAAAAGTGTCCATTTAGTTTATAACACATGTCACATATACCAAAACAATGAAAAAGAGCTCATATTATCTTCAAAAAGTATTACAATGATTTTTAATTCATTTATGAGATGTATAAATTGACCACACACCAATCTGACACATAATGTGGATGGTATGTTTCAAAGTTCTTGATTTCAATACAAAAGTTACATTTTTATTAAAATTCAATTCTTGTAGACAAAACCAACCAAACAATATCATGTTGTTTTTAAACATTAGTAAAATGATCTATAATTCATTAATGACATGAAAAAATTCACCACAAGTCAATCTGAAAAATAATGTGGCCAGTATGACACAATGTGTTTGTTTTCAATATAAAAGTTTAACTTTAGTATAAAATGTTTATCACGTAGCCAAACTATAGAAAAATACCTTATATAGTTTTCAATATTTTAAAAATGATCCAAAATTCATTTGTGATGTATATGAATTCACCACATCTCAATGTGAAACAAAATATGATCGTTATGACTCAAAGTGCATGTTTACATATAAGTCTCATTTAAGTTTAAAAACCCATCACATTATCCAAAAAAGTAAAAGAGATTCAATTTTTTTAAACAATGTGAAAATGATCCAAAATTTAATTATGGTTTTTTGGTATTGAAATCACATCCATCAGATATAAAATGTAGTTTATTTGACTCTAACTGCATGTTTTTAGTATAAAAGTGTCATTTTAGTTTAAAACACATGTACTATAATCAAAAAGACTAAAAAATCTTAGATAGTTTTATATTTTTTTTAAAATGATCCATAATTATTTTTTATGTGTTGTAATTGACCATGAGTGAATATGAAAAAGGATGTGATCGGAATGACTCTATGTGCATTTTTTAAATATAACAGTTTTATTTAACTTTGAAGTGTACGTTACATTTTCAAAACCATGTAAATGATTTCATATTCATTTCAAAAATTATAAAAAATATCCATAATTCATTTTTGTCATATAGAAATCAACTGTATATCAATCTGATATGTAACGTGGTCTATATGACTCAAAGCATTCGTTTTCCATTTAAAAGTGTAATTTTAGTTTAAAAAACACATAAACAAAACAGAAAAAATGAGCCCAGATTGTCCTAATAATGTATGAAAGCAATATATATTCAATTTCTGGTGGGTATGAGCTGACTAAATGTTAATCAGAGACATGATTTGGCCTATATGACCCAAACTGTATGTTTTCTTATTAAAACTACCATTTTATTTTAAAACACACATCACAAAGAAATAACAAAAAAAAATAACTCAAATTTCTTGATAGTTTAAGAAAATGTTCCATCATTTTTCATCAATGTGTAGGAATATGATGTGAGCTAGAATTTTCAAAATTTATTGTCTATTTTAAATTTAAAATAAAATAATTTTAATTCCATTACATGGTAAATAGTAATTTTCTTTGACTGTGTGAAATTAAAACTTAGTTGGAAATTTTTTTTATGTATGGTGATTATTCATATATTTATCTTTTGATAGGGAATCCGTGATTTGGAAGGGAATTGTCTCTCATTGAGTGAAATTTTATTTTACTAAAAATATTCACTATAAAAAATGTGAATCCTTTTGTTATGTAGGTTGATATATTTCAATGTTTGGAAGTGACGATGCCATAAAAAGTCACTTTCCTAACTATGGGTACATAAGAAGAGATACCCCCTAAATTTAGAGACTACTGTAACAAGGTTGGTATGTCGACCATGACTTCAAATTACCGTGACAACTTCTCACAATCGCTTTCGCTCCATACCACAACCTTTTATCATGAATGTTTACCTATTGGGAGCACCATCAGCTGACCACATGAAGAAAGTTTATTGACTATGTAAGAGCTTTTCATTGTAGGCATACCTTCTATGAGAACAATTTTTCAACACCATATCATGTTCATCATACTTACCATGTCCTTCAAGTATGTTTTACATACTGTGATCATTTCCCACCTCTTCAAACCATACCTTCTACCTCTCAAGCTTCTTTTTGGCCATCAGCAAACCCTACACCTCAACTTTCACTAAAGAATAAGGACCATGTAAAATGAAGCTTCAAGACAATATAAAGGCAAGGTGTTACATAAAATGTTTCCACCACCACTTATATAGAACCACCATGATGAAAATCTGGGTTCTATGTACCTTATTGGTTCCACCTTCTAATGATAGCTACATATTTTGGACGACAATGGAGTGAAGACACCTTACCGTGATAATTAAAATAGTAATGTGATCGAATCTAAGATCCTCATTGACTATGTATGGGGTCCAACTGAATGTTCCTTTAGTTAAGAAGCCCTTTCTATACAAATTTTATGAAAATTTTGTCATTCCACTCAGTTATGAAAGTTATTTCTTCCTAGAAACATTAGTGATACAAGACGAAGGGCCATGTTCCCATGAGAATATGAAGGAAAAAGGGAGAATCTTCAAACTAAAGTAAAAAATATCAAATGATTTTGACAATATCCTTTCCCCATTAAATATAACCACTGGAGGGTGTATGTTTTAAAAATGAGTAAATCAACAATATCCATCCTAATGAGAAATGAAGTTCCATTAATAAAAGATAGTTGGAATTCAGCAGGTAATGTTGGGAAATATGAGTTGTAGATACTGGTAGTGTGTGATGTCTCTTGGGTAAAAAAATAATTATAAGGTGATTAAAAAATTATGACCATAAAGTAAATCAAAACCTTATTTTCCCTTTCAACATAATGAAGTCAACCAATTTGTTGTGAAGTGTCAATGTAGTCCACCATCAAATGGAAACTAGTTTTGATCATGTGAGGAGCTCTGATGCCTTACAAAAATCATCAAAACCATTCATTCAAGATGTGTTTCAACAATCAATAAAAAAGTAAACATACTGTGTAATAGAATAAGTAATTCCAAATTCCAATGAATAAATATGTTCCCTACATGTGGAGGGAATCATGCTCAGATAAAGAAGAATTAATCTATAAATTGAATTCACTATGCTAAAAGAATGGCGGATAGATATAACTCACAATTAAAGGATACCATCACTCACCGCTAGTATTTACTATCATGTTATTTATATTCCCTATTATAAAAATAATAATGATTGAACACTAGGATTCTTGTACTTTATCTTAGGAGAATGCCCACATTTCCCCAATTTATAAATTTCGACTATTCAATGTACCAACTCATCTTTGGATCTTAATGGTTTTAATTATTATAAGTTTATTATAGTTTTATATTTTAATTTTAGCTTCTTATTATCGATATTTCACAGACAATAGACTTGGATTTAATTCACTACCTGTGATAATATTAATTGGGGAATTCAAATATTAATGGAGCTATCCAATAATCGGTCTAGGAAAAGGTAGGAAATACGTTGATCATTTTATTTCAATATCTAGACAGAAATTGACTGAAAACATAATCAATGGAATTAAATTAATTATAGAATAAATATAAACAAATTGAATAATGATTCAATAGTGAAACAATGGAAGGTTCCAAATCTGGACCACATTTTATTCAGTTGACTTTACATCTAACCAATTTTACATAGTATTTCCTTCCAATTGATCCCACAAAAAATACTTCAAAAAAATCGTAATAGTGTCGTCCCGAGAGGCAATAAATGTCCCATTTCTACTACATTTTTCTTAGGTTCAAAAATAATTTTTCTGAGTTCCCCATGGAAGGAGAGCATAAGACCCAAAACCATCACTGGGTAGTCTAGTATATAGTTTAGTTTTGGTTTAAAAATGTTTTCAAATTAATGCATCCAGTTCTTCCGACCTCGCTACGTTTTACCCATAGGTTGAGATTACATTGTTGGTAAGACTCAAAAAATTAATGAACATATAATAAGAGGAAATATAGCTGGTCTTTATTCCAATCACTGATTCTACCTCCTATGTTTCATAAAAATATATAGTAGGAAGAAAAAATATGGAAATTATCCTAGGTCAAGTTAATATGACTTTGAGAGAAATATACTCCATAAAATTTAATAATAACAACTACAAATTATAATTAAATGTTAAATAAGTCTATGAACGCAAAACATGAATGATAGGGATATTTCTTTTGTTTCATGTATTATATTAAAATTCCACCAATAGGAATTGATGTTCATTTAAATAAGTTTAATATCGATTAAAACCCATAGGTCTCACTAAGGATCAAATTAGATGGAAGTATTTAATATTATAAACAAAAATAGAATATAATGAACGGCTCTAAAACATGTAACCTAGAAAATTTAACTCATCTAATGAGGTATAGAAGGCATTCCACTAAAAATTATTCCTTGATTCATCGAGTGATCAATTCAAAAAGGAGATCTATATAATCAAACAAGAAACTGCATAAAAAATCTATGACTTCTAAGAAAGATTCAAGAAACTAACCACCTCTTTCCCACCACATAATATGAATAAAATCACTTCATTGTATTCATTTAAAAATGATCGATGAACAATGATCAGAACCATATTTATTCTTATTTAATAAGAGAAATGATTAGTAGGTCACTAGTTGAAGTAAGAGAACAAATTTAGAGGATCTCACAAAATTTCCAATAATTTTGAATGAGAATTTTAACTAGAGCCATACATGGGATACAAATTTTCAAATAACCATTATTAAAAAATAAAATAAAATAACTAAATTATCATGTGAGGAAGATAGTTTTGAAAAACGTCTATGAATCATCCCCTAATACACCACATGGGCCTTCCAGTTGTGTTATTATAATGATAATTTCACCGAGGGATACCCTCAAGTGCAAGTTACTGAATGAAATGATGCCATGTAATAGAGAAATATGTAGATCCAACCAGGTATCAACCATTGATTTAGAGAATCTTCCACAAACCAGTTTGGAACTAAGATCCAACAGACATGAAGACCACCACATTAAGAGATTTCTCAATTTACTTTTTAACCTACTCTTCCAAAAAACAGATTTTCCCACTATCTATAATCTACCATAAAGGAAAAATTCAAGAACCTTACATGATGGAAATTAAAATATAGGTAATAGAATATTGATGTATTCAATATACCACTCTCACCACTCATGAATAATAATTTATAGATTTTAAAGTACAACTTGGTAAAATGAGATGCATGTAGTATTCAATAATTTAGATATCAATATCCCCTTGCTAGAAGACATTCGCTAGATTATAATGTATGAAAAATTAATTAAAGTAATGGGAACTATAATAAGGATATTACATGAAGATTAAATGGTAAGATTATGTAATAATCTTTCAACCCATGTTACCCTTAAAATACTCCATTAATTCCATGATCTTGGTACTTTTTCTAATCCCTAATGAATTAGAAAGCTACCTTTTATAATGAAATTTATGATTAAAGAGACTACATTTATTTAATGTATTATTACATTTATTCCTCTCAATATATTATAAGATATAATCCTACATGTGTGGTTTTAAAACATTCTATCAAATCCACTTCCAACCATGTAGGTTTCCCTGAAGATGTATTGGTAAGTGCACAGGGTTACAACTCCCTATTTTCTTCTATATTCTAAACATGGAAGGATGAAAATGTAAAGAAAAACCACCAATTATTCTAGGTAGAAAATTCTTGAAGAGTGATGAATCCATTATAAATGTTAATAATGGCACTCTTTCTATAAAGTTTGATGAGGAAATAATGGATTTAAGCATCCTTGATTCAATGAAACACCCACATTAAGATAATTCTTCTTCAATATTAAAAGACGTTAAACTAAATTGTTCTTTTAGGGAGTAAATGGTAATTTTAGATGATATAATAATATAATTATATTATTTAGAAACACCCAACCTGTTTAATGAATCTATTTGTGAATATCAATTTAATATGGAAATAGTTTTAGGTGACGATCAATTTAAATAAATTGATGAAAATTATTTTGATGAGATACTAAAAGATAATACTAATTATTCATTATAAAATGTTAATTTTTCCCATAGTAATATATCTATGATGGAAACATTTTAGAAAACCCCACTGAGTCAAAATTAATACTCTTAACATCAAACATAAAATAAGCATTTCTAAAAGAAAATGATAAACTTCCCGTCATATTCTTAAATGATTTAGAAAATATCGAAGAACACTAACTAGTGATAATTCTAAAAAATAATGATACGTCCATAGTTTGGACATTAAGAGACATTATAGGGATTAACCCAACCACCTGCATACATAGGATTTTTCTATAAGATGAATCCAAACTAGTGAGATAGCTCTGAAGGATGCTTAACCCAAGACATATGAAAGTAGAAAATAGGAAAGTATAAATTCTTTTAAAATATGAAATAATATAATCCATCATGGACTCCAATTGGTTGAGTCTCATTCCAAATGTCCCAAATAAGATTGGTTATAAAATTGTGAAAAATTAGAACAATGAGTTAGTGCCCATAAGAATTCATCACATGTAGAGAGTTTGTATATATTATAGAAAATTGAACCATGTGACTAGAAAATACCACTTCCCCATTCTATTTTTCTCACCAAATATTAGAGACGATCTCTGGGAAGGGTCATTTTGGTTATTGTGATAATTGTTATATATATTTTCAATCTTGAATAGTTCCTTGTGAACAAGACAATACTGCCATCACATGACCCATTCATAAGTTTTTCTACCGAATAATGCCTTTTAGTATTTCTGTTGTCCTAGGTATTTTCCAATGTTGTATGGTATGTATTTTTTCAGACATAATCAAGAAATTATTAGAGTTATTACATGATAACATCACTATGTATGGGACTTATTTTCAATGTTTCTTAGAGATTCTATAAAAAGAT
The DNA here is from genome assembly GCA_963277665.1 of Viscum album. NCBI lineage: Eukaryota > Viridiplantae > Streptophyta > Magnoliopsida > Santalales > Viscaceae > Viscum > Viscum album. Next base: position 732,835,770 of record OY728141.1, read on the forward strand.
TTAAAAAATTATTGGGAAACAATTGCTTTTGAATTATTAAAAATTCCGTTTATATAGGAAAAAGGAAATTATATATGCCATTCAACTTATAATTATGTAATCGATGGTGATAGATCCAAATTATATTTCATTTCTAAACTACCCTACCCCACTACTATCAGGAACATTATATCATTTCTAGTCCACATTGGATTTTATAGATTTTTTATTATGAAAAAATAGAAAAGTTTCATTTCCCCCAAAAACCAACTCAACAAAGAAACGAATTTTTAATTGATTATTTTTCTAGGAAATGTTTGGATGGATTGACATAATTCCTAATCATTCCACCATTATTATCCACCGAACTAGATTCAACATATTGAGATACTATTTAATGATTATAATAGAGATGTAGGGGCTATGTTATCCCAAAAGATCAATATAGTTCCCAAATTGATTACATAAACATCAATATCCACGGGCACTGCTCAGATTAACTACAAAAAATCTATTACGGATTTTTTACTATTTTTTATTTAGAGAAATTTCACTATTTCCATTTATAATGTAACTTAATTACTTATTCTGGTCATGAAACATTAATATATTAGATCAAGAAGACTAATGAAAATCCCAGAATAGTGAGATGGATATTTTTTCTACAAGGGGTTGACGTGTAGTGTACGGATAATAAGGGATGTGAAAATATAGTAGTTCATCATATGAGTTGGTTTCCTCACACTATTGAGGTAAAACCAATCTCTAATACCAATTTAGATTATTTATTACTTGGTGAGAAACTATAAAACATCATCCATGTTCCATGGTACTATGATATAATGAACATTCTAGTCAAAAAAAGGTACAATTATTCTTTTTAAACATGAAACTTTTTTACTAAAATCTGAATCAAAATATTATGCTTGGGATGACTCTTATTTATGGGAAAAATAACAATTCATTAAGAATAAATATTCCCAAGGAAAAAATAAATTTGTTATTTATTTTTGTCATACACTTATATGTAGAGGTTTTTTGTACCTCAAAGAACCATTAGGAATGTCTGGGAAGTTGTATTTTTACCCCAAACATTAACAATTCACATTTTTTTGGTAAATAAATGTCCAAAATGCAATTTTACTAGTGAAATTTCCAAAAGTAATAAAATTCCCCAAAAGCCATTAATTTTTTATGAGATATTCTATATATGGTTATTTGAATTCATGGGAAAATTTCCTATCTCTTTTTTAGTTTCATATATCTTTTCGATAGTAGACATTGTGTCTATGTGTAGTGAGGCCAAAGTCAATTGGACTGATGACTAAAAAACTATGATAGAATTTCTAAAATCAAATAATTTTCATAGGTTTGGAATATCATGAGTATTAATAATTTTCCAAGGAAACCTCTTTTGTAATAAGAACACAGAGAACCTCAGGAAAAATATGGAGTGCACCATAAAACCTCCACTAGCTTCCACCCAAACAAAAATGGACTAAATGTGGTTTCTAATAGATAATTCAAATTAATTTTTGTGAGAATAGTGTATCCTGACTACAGGGACTAAATTAATAGATTAAAAGATGCATTTTTGGGAACAAATAACTACCTAAAAGTCCCTATGAGTTATATCCCCATGTCCAATTGGTTATGTTAATAATTTCTTTTTTCCAATTGAGCTACAACACAAGTCCTACTGGATTGCAAATGAGTGAACCATAAGTATAGAGAGCCTATAGAATATTTGAATTTTCATATTATAGATATTTAGGTTTTAATAAAAAAATTATATAAAAATTTAATGTTGTACAAGAAGGAAACTATAACTATTTAGGAAAAATGATCTAGAAAATTTAATTCCATGATAAAGACAATTTACTTTTATTCTCCTCCAGGATGAAGCTCTTCCCAAATAAGCATCATTCCAACCGGACTGGACCATATATAGTATCTAATAAAATTTCTTTTGGATTAGTTGAAATTTAAAGAGAAGATTTACAATACCCCTTAATGTTGAATGACCAATAATTGAAGAAGTATAAAGAAAAATGATTCAAATAAATTGTGGAGGGGTCCAAGTTCATACCTACTACTAATAAATAAACCACTTCTAGGATGTATTTTTTCCTTTATTTGGATGTAGTGGATTATTTTATATTGAATTATTTCTCTTTTACATGTTCATATTATAGATTAAATGGAAGTTAATTTGAACCATGTGCGGTGGAAGAGATAAACAAGTTTGAGAAATTTTTTTATTTATTTGAATCTGTAAATAAATAAAATAATTTATCTTATAAATACAACATTAGACATTAGTCATTTTATATATTTTTTATTTTTGTTTTTAAAAAAAATCATGAATATAATCAATGTCCTATCATGTTTTAATATACTAATTTTATATTTGAGTAATTCAATGATTCTAAAATTTTGAGGCTTAGATGATTGATGAGTGGAATTTTTCACTTCCTTTATAAAAGTTTGGTGTTAAAAATAAGTGATCATGTTTGAGGGAAATTATTTTCATAGAATAAATTTTATAACATAAATTAAATAGGATTTTAAGCATAATATGATATAACATGACCTTTGTGGGAAATAACACCTTTGGGATCCATCTCAAATGAATATGATATAAGTCCTTTGAACCTAGAATAAAAATGGGCAATTATGATCCCATAGTGAATATCTAAGTCTAGAGAACTGGGTGCATTTTTGTAATTAAATAAACCCATTTTCAATATCATTATGTTGTATGCACAATGAATTACACAGAAATATGGATGATAAAAAATTTCAAATAATGGGCCCTGTCAAAAAATAGTTTATTTAGGTTAGGGAAGTATAGAACCTATAAATGGGGAAAAAGACATATAAAAAAATTACTAAAGTTATATTACTAAACTGGGAAGTAAAAATTTGTTGAAGGAATCATAGGAAATAGGAAAAATGGAAGTTATTTTTTAAAAAAAAATGATTCCACTTAAATCAAATTTGAACCATCCCAGAACTGAAAATTTGATTGAATTAAATATAGGCAGTGGAATGATTAACATGTGAGTAATGATAGGTTTAATAGTGGATAGAGTCTTGTTTACATCCTTTTGGTAAATTTTGATATATCAAATATTTCTTTATTTTTTAATAAGTTGAAATTCAATGATAATGTAGTTTTGGAGTGAAATATTCTACATGTGGGGGAGTGATGTGAGTAGGAATTTTCAAAATTTATTTTCTGTTATTCATTTAAAATACTATAATTTTATTTAAATTATTAAGTAAATAGTAATGTTAGGTAACTATATGAAATTTGAAGTTATTTGGAAATTTCTTTTAAATATGGTTTTTATTGACATATTCATATTTTGATTGGGAATACGTGCTTTGGAAGGGAATTTTCTCCAATTGATTGAGTTTTAATTTTACAAAAACATTACACTAATAAAAAATTTCAATCCTTTTGTTCTGAAGGTTGAAAAATTACAAAGGTCATAAGTGATCATGCCATACAAAATCAGTATGCTAACCATGGTTACTAACTGAGTGTTATCCCATGTATTGAGAACCTACTGTGACACGATATGTATGGATACTGTGCCTTAAAAATATCATGAACATTTCTCATAGTCTCTTTCCCACTTCACCACACCTCATTCTCATAGTAGGTAAACCTATCATGAGAACCATTAGATAACCCCATAAAGAAAATTTATTGATCATGCAACCCCCTTTTATAGTAGGTATACCTACCAAGAGCAGCCTTTTACAATCCCATCCCATGGTCAGCATACCGATCATGCCCTTCATGATAGGTATGCTTACAGTGATCATTTCTCACATATTCCTACCATACACTTTCCTCTCAAGTTTCCATGAAGACATCAATATAACCCAAACCTCCACTTAACCTAATGAAAATAAACCCTATTTACTAAAGCATTAAGGTGATCTAAATGGTGGGTGATACCTAAAATTTTCCCACTATCACTTACCTATCACCACCATAATGAAATGTAGGGTGACACTTACCCTTCCAATACCATCATATTCTCCCAACTACAAATTTGGGATGATGATGGGGTAAATACACCTTTATTGGAGAATAAAATAAGTACTCCAATCCAATATGAGATCTACACTGACTAAGGTTATGATCCTGTCAAATGTGCCATGAGTGAATCCACCCGACTTGTAGAGTCTTTATGGAAGCATTGAAATTCCATTTAGTTATGAATTATATCGACTCTTATAAAAAACAGAGCCATGTAACGAAGGGAAAATATCACATGATAATATGAACAAATTAATTGAGTAACATCTAAATAAAGTCTATATAGTCATATGACATTGATATTCTCTTATCTCTATTAAATAGATCTAATGGTGGGTGTATTTTTTGAACCTAGGGTATATAAGAAAATGTACCCTTATAAGAAACGAAGAATCACTAATTAATGATGGTTGGAATTCTATAACCAATTATGAGAAGTCCAAGTTGCAAATACATGTAGTGTATAATGTCTTGTGGGTAATAAAAATAATGCATGGGGACTAAAAAATAACAAGGCCCACTAATTTAAGGTCAATATCATTTTTACCTTTGAACGTAATGAAGACACCCACTATATAGTGAATAACTAAAACACCCCACCATCTAAAGGACACTATGATAGATCAAGGGAGGAGCAATAATTCCTAACAAAAATCACTCAAAACATTCATTATGGATTCCTTTCAACCATCCCATGGGAATTAAACATACTTTTTGATGAAAGAAGACATTTATTAATATTATGAATAAAAGTGATCCACTCTCATAGAGAGAATAATTCTTGGATATCCATGAATTCATAAATAAGAAGAATTTACTATACTAGAGGAAAAGGGGACAGGAATAACTAACTCTTAAAGGCTTCCCTTACTCATCACTAGCCTTGTCTCTCTAGTTATTTTAATTACCCAGTGTAAAAACTCTAATGATGGATAATTGTTACATTTTTTTTCTAAGGCGAATCCCCATGTCCCCACCTATTGATTAATTCTGATCATCCAATGTACTAACTCCTCTATATATCATAATATTTTTAATCAAAAAATGTACATTCTAGTATTATATTTCAATTTCTACTTTTTATTATTTTAATTTCATACACAAACCAATTGGATTTAATTCATTTCATATAATAGAATGTTTTGGGCGAATTCATGTTTAAATGGAGGTCCCTAATCAGTCGGCTATGAAAAGATGGGAAATACAGTGATCATTATATTTCCCTATATAAACTGAAATAACCTAATAAAGGTAATAAATGTGTTTTAATTGATGATAGGATTAATAGAAAAAATTGAATAAAGACTCAATAAAATATTTATGAAATGATCCATGTTTTGATTACATATTCTTAAATTAAATTTATAATATACAAATTTCACTTATTGTTTCTTTAAAATTGAACCCACTAAAATAGATTTCAAAACATGAACAATAGTGTCTTCTCTAGAGAGAATTTTGGTGACATTTTTACTACATTTTTATCAAATTCAAAAAACAAATTAAACTCTCCATATTAGAAGAGAATCAGAATCAACCATAGGTTAATTCAACACATGATGAGGATGGTATAACTCAATGTGTGTGTTATAAATATAAATATGACCTTTTATTTTAAAACACATATCACATATAGAAATCCATGAAAACAATCTCATATTGTTTTCAAACCTTAGGTAATCGATCCATAATTAATTTATTGATGTGTAGTAATAGGCCACACATAAATCAGACACATGATATATATGTTATGAATAAAATTTCATGTTTTCAAGAGTCATTTTAATGAAAAACATAGACAACATAGACAAAACTAATTGAATGAGATCTGATTGTCCTTGAACATTAATAATGTAATCCATAATTAATTTTTGAGGTATATGAAATGACCACTAATTAATCTAATGGATGATTTGGCTGATATGACTCCAAATAAGTGTTTTAAAAATAAAATTTTCATTTTAGATTAAAATTCATGTCACAGTATCAAAAATTAAAAAACGAGATTGGATTATTTTAATCATCTAAACTATGAACCAAAATTCACTTATGGCATGTAGTAATTGAATTGACATTAATCCTACAAATGATATAGTCATTGTAACTCAATGAGTGTGTTTTCAATATCAGGGAATCATTTTTTTGTTTAAAACCCACATTGTATAGCTAAAAATGTGAACAAATAATTGTATTATTTTTAAACATTAATATAATGATCCATTATTCATTTTTGATGTATAGGAATCTACTGCTGTCAATTCAGTGCATGATGTGTTTGGTATGACCCAAAGTGCATGTTTTCAATGTAAAAGTCACATTTTCGTATAAAATTGTAATCACATATACAAGATGAATAAAAAGGGTTGTATTGTATTCAAATATTAATAGAAATATCCATAATTAATTCATAATGTGTAGGATTGAACATCATGTTAATCTAACACATGATGTGGTTGGTGTGACACAAAATGTGTGTTTTCAGTATAAAAGTGTCATTTTAGTTTAAATTTTAGGTCAAATATCAAAAACAAAGAAAAAAATCTCATATTATTTTCCATCATTAGGAAAATTATCCATATTTAATTTTTGGATGTTTAGGAATTTACCTCACTTCAATCTGACACATGATGTGCCCAATATGACTCAAACTGTCTGTATTAAACATAGAAATGTAATTTTACTTTAAAACATTAATAACAAATCCAAAACAATTAAAATGAGATCAAGATGTTTTCAAAAAATTTCAAAATGATCCTTAATTCATTTATGAAATATAAGAATTTATCACACACTAATCTGATGCAAGATATGGATGGTATGAAAAAATTTCTTTTTAAAAAAATAAATGTTTCATTTTAGTTTGAAAAGTGCGTCACAAATCCAAAATTGAGAAAATAACCCCATACTTTTTAAAAAATTAAGAAAAAGATTGATACATCATTCTTGATGTCAAGAAATTGAATACATGTCTATCAGACACAGACTATCATTAGTATGAAACACAGTGCATATTTTTAATATAAAAGTATCACATTAGTCTAAAACACACATCACATAACCAAAAAATGTTAAAATGATATTAGATTGATTTCAAACTATAATAAAAGGGTCCATAATTAATTTTTGACATTTATGAATTGATGACATGTCAATCTGACACATGACATAGCTATTATGTCTCAATGTGAGTGTTTTAAATATAAAAGTAAAATTTCAGTTTAAAATGGATGTCATTAATACAAATCAAAGATAATAATCTCGTACTATTTTATTACAATAATCGAAAAAATCTATAATTCATTTATGATGTATAAGAATTCACCACACATCAATTAGACATGAAATGTGTCAGGTATGTCCGAAAGTGAGTGTTTCCAATATAGAAGATTCATTTTAGATTAGAACTCCATCACATAGAAAAAAATGATAAAAATATGATCGTGATTTTTTCGAACAATACGAAGATGATCCAAAATTCATTTACATTATGTAGGATTTTATTACACATAAATCTGACACACAATGTGGCCAACATGACTCAAAGTAGATGTTTGAACTATAAATGTGTTATTTTAACATAAAGAACACATCATATATAAAAAAATTAAGAATAAAATATCATACGATTTTAAAATTTTAGGAAAATTATCCATGGTTAATTAATGAAATTTAGGAACTTACCTCACATAAATCGAATGCATGATGTGGCCTCTATGTCTCAATATGTGTGTTTTCATGGTAAAAGTGTCATTTTAGTTTAAAATAGGTTACCCATAGACAAAAAAAAGAAAAAAAAAATTCATTGATTTCAAAAAATAGGAAACTTCTCCAAATGTCACTTGTAGTATATAGGAATTTACAACACATCAATCAAACACACAATGTGTCCGGTTTGACTCAAAGTTCACATATTCAACATTAAAGCATATTTTTTGTTTAAAATTCAACTCACGTAGAAAAAATTCCTCAAATGACCTCATATTTGTTTAAAATTTTATTATAATGGTCCATAATTAATTTTTTATGTATATTAGTTGTCCACATTTTAATCTGATATCATATGTGATCGATATTTAAAATTTAATGGGTTTTTAATCTAAAAGTGTAATTTTTTTTGAAACATGTGTCACAGTGTCAAAACTATTTAAAAAAGCTTCATTTGTTTTAAAAAATTATGAAAAGGATCCATATATTATTTGCGATATGAAGGGATTGACACAACATAAATCTTACATATGATATTTGTCGTATGACTCAATGTGCCTGTTTTCAATATAAAAGTGTCAATTTAGTTTAAAACAATTGTCACGTTGTAAAAACAATGAAAATATTATTATATTATTTCATAAATTTAAAATAATTATCCATAATTAATTTTTGATGTTTATGAATTTACAATGCTTCAATCTTACACATGATGTGACCAAAATTACTCAAAAATTAGGCTTTCAATATAAAATTATCATTTAAAGTTAATGGTGTGTCATAATACCAAAACTGAGTAAAGGGGTTCGAATTGTTTTCAAACATTATTAAAATTATACATAAATCATTTTTTATTTATATAAATTGATTGTGCATCAATTCAACACATGATTTAAATGGTATGACTCATTGTGTGTATGTTTACATTAAAAGATTCATTTTAGTTTAAAAAACAAATCACATATCAAAAACATAAAAATGAGCTTGGATTATGTTGAAAATTTAGTATAATGATCTATAATTCATTTTAGGTGTGTATTAGTTAACCTCACATCAGTCGAAAACATGATGTAGTCGGTATGAATCAATGTGCATGTTTTCACGTTAAAAGCATTATTTTAGTTTACAAAATGTGTCACAAAAATATGAAATGAGAATATTAAAACAGATTGAATTGATACATTATTAAAATGATATATATTTCATCTAATATGTGTAGGAATAAACAACACATAAATTCAACACATTTTGTGGTAGGTATGACCTAAGGTGTGTGATTTTAATATAAAAGTTTCATTTTCATTTAAAACACATGTCATATAGCCAAAATAAAGAAAAAGTCACTAATTATTTTCAAACCATAGTAAAATGATCTATAATTAATTTTTTACATGTTTTAATAGATTGAAAATATCATACAAATGATTCTGTTGGTATGACTCAAAGTACATGTTTTCAAGTGTTACATTAGTGTAAAACACATGTTGCATGGAAAAAACATGAAAATGAGCTCGGATTTTCTTAGAATATTGAAAAAATAATACATAATTAGTTTATGGATTATAGTAATTGACCTCATCAATCCAAAAGAGGATATGTATATTATGAATCCAAGTGCATGTTTTCAATATAAAAGAATCATTATAGAATAAAATGTGCATCACATTTTAAAAACCAATAAAACAATCTTTTATTTTTTCCAAACATTTGAAAAATGATCCATAATTGTTTTTTGATATTTTAGAATTGTCTTTAAATAAATACTACACAAAATATGGTATCTATTACTCAAATATTATGGTTTTATTTTAAAATTTTAATTTTAGTTTAAATCATGTGTCACCAAGACAATAATGATAATGAAAACTCATATTGTTCTCAAACGTTAATATAATGTTCCCTAATTAATTTTAGATGCATAGGAATGGATTAGTTGTTAATTTGAAACATGATGTGGTTGGTATTATTAAAATTAAATGTTTTTAATATAAAATTGTTATTTTATTTTAAAATGGACATCACATATCCAAAACTGATAAAAATATCTCATATTCATTTCAAACCATGGGAGAAATATCCATATTTTTTACATATAGGGGCCAACCGCAAGTAAATCTGAAAAATTATATGGTTGATATGACTCAAAGTGTGAGTTTTCAATGTAAAAGTTTCATTTTAGTTTAAAACTAGTTTCACATAGACAAAATTCATAGAAGGTGGTTAGGTTGATTTAAAATGTTAAGAAAATAAACCATAATTCATCTACGATGTTTAGAAATTGGCCACATGTTAATATGAGACATGATGTGGATGATATGACTCAATTTTTGTGTTTTCAATATAAAAGTGTCATTTTATTTTAAAACATGCGATATATATCGAAAAATGATAAATTTTCTCATAATGTTTTCAATAATTTGGAAAATTATCCATAATTAATTTTAGGTTTTTAGTAATCGACCGCACGTCAATATTTCCCATGATGGGTTTGGTATGAATAATTTTGTTTGTTTTTGAAATAAAATTTACATTTTAGTTTAAAACACAATACATATAGCTACCCTTTTTTTCTTGCTTGAATTTTACATTATTTTAAATATAAAAAAATAATATCATTAGAAAACTAAGATACAAAGGTTTAGTGTCTTAGGAAAATTGGAACCATACACAACATTCAAACAATAAAATATAAAATTATTTAAATCATTATCTTCTAGCTTCTTAGTGGCCCTCATGAACTCCTTAGTATAAGTAATCCCCAAAGGATATTGATAAAATAATGTGGTGATATAACATCCAAGTAAGAGATCATATAAGAGAATGGATCAATACATATGAGTGCGTATAATCATCAAAATCATAACATAATCATAGTATCATCATAATTGTCATGATATGAAGTATTATATGAAGGCATGGAATGTGTAGATATATAAAAATGAAACATCATGTCATAGTGGTCAAAAAACATGAATAGTTGTGATCAAAGCTAGCATCTTGTACACCCATAACATGTGTGCATAATAATAAAATCATCATTGTGAAGAAATATAGCATCATTTTAATTAATATTTCAAATTTTCTCATTAGATACATCACATTACAAAATGAATTGTAGTGCCATATAATTTTGGATGCACACGTCACGTCATAACATTTATATAATCATGCATGCCACATAAAACGTATAGTAATATTAACCATAAAATAAATCACGACAAGAAAATAGGTTTTATAAGAACTTCAGAAAATATTATTTCATTTATAATAATTGTGATTCCCAAAATAAAAAGGAAATTATATACTTGTCATATGAATTATCAATCGTTAGTGACGAAGCAACTATCTTAATAGAAGTAAAAGATAGATTTCTTAGAAATAATATTTCTTTTGAAAAAATATTTAAATTTTTCATAAAATTAGCTTGGAAACATTTATATCCCATTAAATAGATGTTATGAAAAAATAAATTATATTTGAGTAATATTAAAGAACATCGAAACTGAAATTTGGCATGAAAGTGGAATAACCCAAAGAAAGGAAATTGTGTTCAGAAATCCCCTTACCTTTTGTTGGAATGATTTCTTCCTATTAACATCTTGGATAATAAAACTAGATTCAATAATTACTAAATCAAGAACCCATTTTACAAGTATTTATTTCAGTATAATTTTATAAATTTTGTTAGTGGCTATTTTAATGGTTTTTTGAGTTCAATTCCATCATTCATCAGTGTTCATTTTCTTGGTTTTCATGATCGTGTCACTTATATATATATATCTTATATCAGCTTAAATGAGAATAATTATCCAAAAATAAAATTATATGTTATTTATGAACATATGTATGTTTAAATGGACTTATATATTTTCCAAATATTAGGATGATTCATTATATAAAATGTTAATGATAATTGTTATGATTAATTTGGGCAATCTTCGATCAAAACAAACTCATTTTTTTATTATTTAATATTATGTATATATGTTAGTCATAAAACATAAAAATGTTATAAAATTAATTTCACAATCCGTTTCAACCATTATAATGGTTTTATAACCATCTTTTAAGGCTATAAAGGAAATTAAAAACCTGTCCTCCTTAAAGGTGATAAATCAACGCCTCATAGATAACGTTTTCATTTTTATAATAAAAGAGAGTAGATAAGAGTTTTAATGATGGATTATTACATTAATATAAAAAGAATTATAGTATTTATAATTTAAAAGAGTTATTATTCCACTTGTATGATGGGAGGTGAGTATAAAATAATAAAATAAAAAAAATGAAAACCAATTAAATGAAAATAAAAGAGGATTTTAGCTCTTGAATTCTTCTCTTTTAGAGAACCCCATAGGGGAATTGGGATTGGTATTTTGTTGAGACAGAAGGCCCTTGGACATGGGGGAGAGGCTTTAGAATATTCTTGTATAGAATTTGGACAAGATTCAAATTTTATAATGTGTACGGTGATGTGGTAGTGAGGGTGGTATTTATAGGTGAAGAGAGGGATTTTTTTGATTATATTATTCATTAGATTCTTATTTTGGGTCAAGACTTTGAATAGTTTGAAAAAATAAATAAATAAATTTAAAAATTATGTATAATTTTAAATTATGGTATTACATAAGTCGTACATCATCTTTGACTCAACAATTCATGTATCTATTAAATACATTAAATTATCGTATTTCACTATTCACAAAAAATTCAACTATTTCACAAAAAACCCCAAAAAATCACCCTAACCAATTTTAGGATATAGAATTAAAAAATAAACTCTATTTTAGGAAAATAATTTTTTGAATATGTGAAACTAATTTTATATAAAAAACTTCATTTATTCGAAAAATACTGATTTTATAATTATAACTGATTTTATGACACGTTGAAAGATTAGTTAAGGTATCATAAAATTATATTATAATCAAAATAATAAAAAATATTAATTTATGAATCTATTTTATGACAATAAATTTTATTTTAAATCATTATATTATGTATAAAATTGTAAATAAACATTTATAAGTTATAAAAATACCGACACTTAATTTATTATTTTTAAAACATTTATTTAATTATACTATTATATAATTATATCATATTATGATTTATAATATATATAAATTTTATTTGTACATTCATAGGAGATGTTACTATTCAATTATACATAATTCAATTCCTAATGGTCTTATTAAAATTCCAAAGGTTAAGTTACCAATCCACTGGTATAGGTGCTTTAATTTCTATGAATACAACTTATTTAATTATTAATTAAATAAAATAATGTTTTTTTTACAATATATACACTATGTATGTGTTTTACACCATAAAATATAATTACAAGAAGGAAAAAATTCTATTGATAAATTTTTGGGTTGTTACATTCTTCCCCCTTTTGAAATTTCAACCTTGGAACTTTATTCTACATACTAAGATGAGAAAAGGTGAGAGTATTTCTCTATAATTGCTTCCTTTAGTTCCCATATTGCCTCTTAATTTGTATGGTTTCTCCATATAACGTTGACTAGGTGGTTAGTCTTGTTGCGTATAACTTTATATCAATTTTCCATGACCATCACTGGTTTCTCCTCATTAGAGGGATCATTTTCCCAATGTACCACCTTTGAATTCAGTATATGCGAGGAATATATTATGAAATTTCTCAAGAGGGATACATGGAATACACCGTATACTTGATACATGGTTGGTGGAAGTGTTGTTTGATATGCCATAACTCTGACATGATCAAGAATCCTTAAGGGTTCGATATACCTGGGTCATAACTTTCTTTTCTTCCCAAATATCATAAACCTCTTCCATATAGATACGAGGAGAAATAACATGTCTCAAACTGTAAACTCTTGGTCTCTTAGATGATCATCTATATATCACTTTGGTCGACTATGGCCTTCCTTGATGTGTTGTTGATTTTTTTTCACCTTATATACCATTTCTTTTTCCATTTCAGGACCTAGAAACTTACTTTCAATGAATTCATCCCAACATGATGATGTTCTGTATATTTTCCAATAAAACGATTCATATGGATCCATTTGGATGCTCATGTGGAAACTATTTTTGTAAGAGAACTCTACTAGAGGTTTCTGATGGTACTATCCTCCCTTGAAGTCCGTAGAACCTTCTCCAAATATTTCTTCTAGTGTCTTAAGACTCTACTCTAATTGTCCATGAATTTAAGGATGATAATTCATACTAAAGTTCATATCAATGTTTTGGTCATGTTAGAGATATTTTTATAACTTAGAGGTGAATTTTAGATCTTGATTGAAGACAATTGATAATGGTACTCCATCAAGCCTTACCGATCATCTAATTTATATTCGTTGAATTTGATCTAGTGAGAAGTCTTCTAAAATTATGATAAAGTGGGCGGTCTTTGTGAGATGATCCACAATAACCCATATCACATTGTTTTTTCAAGATGTATTCGGAAGTCCAGTGAGAATGTTCATGGTGATGTCTTCTCATTTCCATGTTGGAATGGATAATGTTTTCAGCATCACCTTATAATTTTTTCCTTTCATACTTCACTTGCAGTCATACTAGAAAATTTTATGTATATTCAATGACCTCGTTCTTCATATTATCCATCCAATAGTTCTCTCGAAGATCCTGATACATATTTGATATTCTTGGTAGAATAGGGAACATTGAGCATTGTACATCATTCATAAGCTCATTCATTACCTCTAGATTTCATGCTAAACATAATCATGACCCCAATATTATGACTCCATCCTAACAAATTTTGAACTATTAGGATTTCTTTTACTAAAATCTTCCACCTTATTCTAAATTTTCAAATCATTTCTGTTAGAAACCTTTATTTTATCTATAAGAGATGGTTGAGAAATCATTCAAGAATAGATTGATGATTTTCTTTCTTTAAGTATTACCATGTCCATCCTTTTTAAATCTATGAAAATTTTATCATTCTCAATTATCATCATTGATAATGTTGTATGATCCTTTATACATAGAGCATTCGCCAATTTATATGCTTTACGAGGATGGTAGTGTATGGAGAAGTCATAATCAATAATGTTCTCTAACTATCTTCATTGGTTCATATTAATATCACTCTTTTTGAATATATATTTTAGGCTCTTATGATAATTATATATCTTAATCTTCACCCTATATAGATAATTCCACTCGATTTTCAGTGCGATTATCGCAACAACCAACTCTAGGTAATGCATGGGATAGTTTTGATTAAGAATTTTCATGTTAATTAATGTGTAGTAGATCATTTTATAATTATTTATTAGTACACACCCTAACATCTACTTTTAATGAACATTTTATTCCACAAAGTGTTCTGAAATTTTCAGTAGTGTGAGTATTGGTATAGGGATAAGCCTCTTTTTCAACTCCTTGAAGCAGTTTTCACATTCACTAGTCAAGAAAAACATCACTCCCTTCTGATTCATATTAGTTGGTGGGTTTTAAAATCATGATAAATTCTTCAAAAATCATTGGTAATACCTAGCTAGACCAATGAAACTATGGATCTCTGTTACTAATGTTGTCTTGGGACACTCTTTGATTTCTATTACGTTGGAAGAGTCCACAAATATTCCTCTAATGGTGATAACATTCCCCAAGAATGATACTTCTTCCATCCAGATTTCACATTTATTATACAATTTAATATATTCCCCCTTCATAAAGTCTTTATCATAATATTCAAATGCACCTACTTTCTTTTGGATTATATTTGAATATCATCGATAAAGAATACAACAAATTTTTCATAGTAATATCTAATGAATATATTCACTATGTCCCTAAATATTTTTCGAAGCATTAGTGAGTAAGAAAGGTACCACTATGAACTCATAGCTTCCATACCATTTTTGAAAGGTAATATTCAGAATATCTTCCTTCCTCACCTTTAATTGGTGATATCCTGACAAAATTTTCACCTTAACTAAATACATGGAACCACATAGTTGATCAAACAAGTCATCAATCTGTTGTAGGGGATACTTCATTTTTATTGTGACTTTTTTGAGCTCATGATAATCAATGAAAATGTTCATTGATTCTTCCTTCATCTTGAAGAAGAGGACCTGAAAACCCCATGGTGATGCACATAAGAATATAAAACCCTTTCCCAGATTTTATTATAACTTTTTCTTCAGTTATACCAACTAAATGGCGGGGAATATATAAGTAGTATATGATACCGGTAGAGATTGAAGAATATGTTCAATCAAGAACTCATCCTCTTGGTCAGGAAGAAGACCAAGAAATTATTCTGGGAACACGTCAATTTAGTTCCTCATAAGGCTCATGTATTTGATCATGTTTTAGTCCTTTGAATCAAAAATTTGAGCTAGATACACTTTTCATAAAGTAATAATATCCACAATTATTATGATGATTATGTAACAGATTCATACACAACTTTAAAATTGTACAGAATAGGGGAATGCCTTAGGATGTGAAGAGTGATCTCCCTTTCTAAAAAGTTGATATTGGATTTGTATAATGATAGGGATTACATGCCCAATATGTAATAAAACTCCACAAATGGAAGTAATACAATATTTTTATGGAATTCTAGTAGTGAGGAATTAACTGGGGAGGAGTTATATACATTGGATTAAATAATTACCATGTTTTTTCTTCTCAAAGATAACTCAACCTCCATATTTTGCGGTGGTTATTGAATTGTTATACTAAAATTGAAAGATATGAATTAATTCCTAGAACCAAAATCCAATTTTACATTCACTATTCTTGAATTAATAACTAGCATACCTATCACCACATCATTTTTTATCTCTACCTATGTTATAATGACCCAAAGTTTCATTAATGGAAATCCCTATTGATCTAATTAAATGTCTCTTTATGTTTATATAAAATGTCAACTTCTTTGGGTTTATGTTAAGAATTTTTACCGTTGCTAATATAGCCATTGAACAGTGATCACGTATTTAGTATAAATATAGGGCTTTAACAAATACAAATTTACGCAGACAAAGGAAGAGATGGCCTCATCCAGTAGAATTGACCAATACAAAGCGCATTTGTCGGAGCACGGAAAAGGGGTGGCATCCTTGGGCTACGCTCCTGACCAAGCCCTAGATGAGCTTCATCTGTCAAGCCTGAACGAGACTGTCTACGGGATAAGTGGAAGTTTATTGAAATTACCACTCGAGCTATGTTATCCGAGCCACCCCAAGAGTCTGTCACCATCGCACACCTTACCCTTAGGTCTGATGCAGATGTTTTAAGGGGTTATGTAACAAATAAAAAGTACTATGTTCATTTACATTATTTTTTGTATATAATAATGAATATACTTTCTTGTCATTATTGATACATTGTAAATAGTTTTTAAAGTACAAATAATGTTCTTAGTTATTATTTAATTAAGAATTCTATTTTGTTAAATTAAGGGATTTTTTAATTAAATAATATTTCAATAAAATATTATTATTATTATAAAATTAATTTTTATTAAATATAAATGATCTTATAATTTTATGAATGCAATTGTAATTTTTATTAAGGTTTTAAATCCATTTTTGTCAAAACCCGTGAATTCTCGATAAATGTCGGATTTTTATTTTTAAAAGTGAAAATTAACCTATATAGAAAATTATTTAGATAAAATAAATGTTTCTTTCTGGAATTGGGACGTCGAAATTATCCAACGGTGAATTTTTCATAATTTTTTGAGACAGTCAAATTTTTGGGTAAAAATTAAATACCATTTAAATATATAATGTGTTTTATGACATCATAATGACCCAATAGTGATGTAATAAAATACTATAAGCTCTATTATCGGCCAATATATGTTTTACCATTAAAATAATGTGATTTTGGTTTTTTTTGACTTACTTTTCAAAGCATTAATGGACCCATCAAGACTTATTAAACACCTTGTCTTTTAAAATTGTTCTCCATTGAAGTGTGACTCACCTCCACATAAGCAACCCTATTATTTTAGGAAGTTCGGACTTTGGCCTTATAAAATATTATTTTCCTCTTCTCTTTTCCAAAAAACATGGACAAAAACTATGGGATGGTTTGTGGTTTGGATTAATTTAATATAAGGGGTCCCAAACCTAAATAATAAAGAATCCCCTCACCATACCTACATAAACCCACCCAAGATCCCACTTCCTCCTCACTCAAAGCCTTTGAAGTTCATCCAATATCTGTCCTACTCTCCCTAGAATCATCCCATGGTGCCCAAAGCTCCCCAGAAGCCTCTCACAAGCCTCTCTCTATCCTTTGGAAGCACCTTTCCAAGTAAGGGTTTTTCTTCCTTTCTCATTTTTGTCCAATTTTATTCATATTGTTATGCCCTTTTTAATTTCAATTATAAATGACGGGGTATGGTTTCACACCTCCCCCATACTGCCCACTTATTGTTTGAATGACGGGAGACCCCTTTCTCTCTCATTAAATTCCTCCCATGTACACCTGTTACTATGCCGAAATTCTGAAAGGAACGTCTCTCTCCTCTTTTAAATTCAAGGAATACTTTTGTATCATGAATCTAAATTCCATTACAATTGTTTGGAAATGTATCTATATGACCCCCTTACTTTCCATTTCATGGAAATATGACTAGACACCACTTTCTCTCTCATCAACCATTTTTATGAATTCATTTATCACGCTGTTACGCTGCCGAAATTGCACAGATTTTCTAAGCCAATGCCATTGTGTAGTGAATACAATGCCCATTTATCCATCAAGGCTATTAAACTTTATGAAAATTTACTTGTTGATTACAAAGTTTCTTGTATGAATTCCACATTCCTTTATCATGGAATAAATGATTATGTTTTATGAATCAATGTTTTATGATCCATGTGGCACACTTACGCATGAAATGAAATGTTTAAGAAGGGTGCACCCTTATAGCACTCCAATGCATTGTGTAAAGTATAGTATCATGATATGTCATGTGCAATGAGTGTTGAATCATGAAAATTCAGGTTCAACGAGTTTTTACTCGCTCTTCATGTGCAATGAGGATTTACTCATTCTCTATGTGCAATGGTCCTTAGCTCATGCTAATTCCATGTAAAGTGTTGTTGCCACATTTCCATGTTATGATTATCATGCTTTATCATGCCTTTATGTTCACATTTCTCTTGTGCTCTATTGATATGATTAATTTATAACATGTATTGTACTCCTCATTTTATTCCATTTGTATTCCCTTACTGGGCATTATAGCTCACCCTTTTCTTATACATGTCCTCAGGTTATCCCATGCAATGCTAAGTACGAAGGAATGTAGTGGTCATGTAAAGGAAGTTTTCAATAAAGATGTTGTATTTCATGTTTTAAGTATTTATGTAATGATCCTAAGCCCCAAAGACACTAAGCCTCTCGATCTTATTTGTTGTATCACGTGAAGTTTTATGTAATAAATCATTATTATGTTTGTAATAAAATATGGGTTGTCATAGTTGGTATTAGAGGATAGGTTTAGTTATTCTTGGGATTAGGATTAGAAATTCTAGTAAAGCCTTAGATACAAGACTATGTATAATAAAAACATCCCTACGTTTTGGTGAGTATTGAGTAAGTGGGTTATTAAGAAAATACACCCCTCTCTGGATACGAGCAGGTAGAGGCGGATCTGGAACAGATGTATCCTAGGTGTAAAACCCAAAAAAACCACTTTGAGATAGACTCTAACGGGAACTGGTGCACGACAACGGGCCTTGATGCACTCTTGGTTACGACACTCCCAGGGGATATGTTTTGATAAATTCACAATCTTAGTATTACCCGTGATTAAGAGAATTAAAAAAAAATTCCCCTAATAATATATGTTAGAAGGTAGATCACGAAAAGCCTAGATTAAAGCCTATAGAATCATGAGTTAAGGAAATAAAAGTTTATTTATAAGTCATAAACTTTTGTCTTTGGATTAAACTTTATGTGTTACCCCTAACTTTCCTTTTATTCCATCCAATGGTTGGTAATAGGACGAATCGGGCTAACAACTGTAGTGAAGATCACTGTGATGACTGTAATAATGAGATGCCCAATCCAATGGGAGCAGGAATCACAATCTTTGTCATGATTCTCTCTCAGCTAACTCAGGTTTTGAATAGAAACATGGGTCAAGAGGAATTTTCAACCCCCCATAAGAATGAACAAGTCGCTATCTAGTTCTTCATGAGACAAAGGCCTCCTACTTTTAGTGGATCATCTTATCCCACGATCGCTGAACAATGGATCAACTCCATTGAAAAGATCTTCTTCATCCTTCAATGTTCTAAACAAGAGAAGGTTCTCCTGGTGGAATATCGTAGGGTGGGTAAAGCTGATCAATGGTGGACGTTGATAAAAAATACGAAGCCTGAGGAGGAGAATGAGGTGTTGGAATGGAAGGATTTCTGGAAGTTGTTTTTCGATAAATATTTTCCACGCACTCTTCGGCTTAAGATGGAAAGGGACTTCCTTTCCCTCATGAAAAAAGATGAAGAATCTGTTGGAGCGTAGGAGGAAAAATTCCCAAGGCCAGTACGAAACGCTTCCGGCTTTGTCGTTACCCCAGAATGAATTGTTGACCACTTCTTTGGTGGGTTGAATCCTAGCCTACGGAAAGCATTAGCAATCCATGACTTCGAAAGCTATGAGGAAATTGTCCGATGTGCACTCAAGGTCGAAGTGGAGAACGAAGAATCACAGGGGTATCATGGGGATAAGAAGCGTATGGTGGACTTCTATTCTGGTGTTCCGATGGATAAATCCAACGGTGCTAAGAAGATCCAGCACCCCACTTGCCAAAAGTGCGGAAAGAAGCACCCTAAAAATTGCCTTAAGGGGATGAGGAAATGCTTCAGGTGTGGAAGAGAAGGGGACCTAGCTATTAACTATCATAAAGAAAGACCCGCGACCGCGACAGAGGATAGGAACAATCTGTTTGAACCTTAACACGTTTTTCAATGCTACAAATGCAAAGAACCAGGGCATTTTGAAAATCAGTGCCCTAATCCAAGGGTTTTCCAAGGAAACCAACAACCTCCAATGAAGCAAGGAAGAACTTTTTCCATCACTTCTGCTGAAGTGAACCCCGATAACGAAGTTGTGATAGGTATACTAGTTATTCATTCAATAATAGGGAATGTACTTTTTGATTCAGGTTCTATGCATTCTTTTAGATATCAAATTTCTAGTAAAACAATCCCAGAACCACCACAAATCATGGGAGTGATGATTTTGGTGAGTATGGAAAATGGAGGAAACATTGCATCCCATGAATATAAGTCCTCCCGTGTTATAATCTGTGGATTGAATTTCCCGGAGAACCTCATCATACTTCCACTTGTGGAATTTGATGAAATTCTTGTCATGGATTGGATTTCCTTATATAGAGCCAACATAAATTTTCGGGACAGGGAAATAACACTCCATATGGAGAATAGACCCCCGATTCTTTACAAATGTAAGGAGGAAGATAAATCTCCTTTAGCTCCATCATCTCAAGAATGGATATTACTACCCTATGAGCACGCGTATTTGGCTCAGTTGATTGAGTCCAAGGAAGAAAACATCATTGAAGAAATGCCTATTGTGAGGGAATTCACAGATGTGTTTCCTGAGGAACTGCTTGGTCTTCCTCCTAGAAGAGATGTTGAATTCTCAATTGAACTTATACTCGGGGAATTGCCAATATCCAAGACTCCATATAGAATTGTTGTTGTAGAGCTTGAAGAACTGAAGAAACAACTCCAGGAGAATCTAGATAAAGGATTTATATGCCCAAGTGCTTCACCATTGGGTGCACCAGTCCTCTTCGTCAAGAAGAAGGATAGGTCAATGCGGATTTTCATCGATTATCGTGAACTTAAAAAATTAACGATAAAGAACAAGTATCCTCTCCCACGAATTAATTACTTGTTTGATCAGCTGCATGGAGCACAATACTTCTCCAAGGTGGACTTGCGGTCGAGATATTATCAAGTAAGGGTGAAGAAGGAAGACATCCCCAAGACTGCTTTTTGCACAAGATACGGGCACTATGAATTCATAGTAATGCCCATTGGACTAACTAATGCTCCAGAAATCTTCATGGACTTAATGAATAGAGTCTTTAGAGATTACCTCGACAAATTTGTGGTAGTCTTTATAGATGATGTTCTAATATACTCCAAAACCAAGGAGGATCATGAGGAGCATTTAAGAATTGTACTAGAGACTTTTATCAAGGAGAAGCTCTATTAAAAGTACTGCAAGTACGAGTTCTGGTTGAAGGAGGTCTAATTCTTGGGACATATCATCACAAGCAATGGGATATCAATGGATCCCTCCAAAATAGATGCAATTGAGGGATGGCCGAGGCCAACATCGGTAACGGATATCCATAGCTTCTTGGGGTTAGCTGGATATTATCGACGATTTGTAAGAAATTTATCACGATTGTCCAACCCTCTTACCAAGCTAACTCGAAAGGGAGTAAAGTTTGCTTGGAGTGATGAATGCGAAGAAAGATTCATGGAGTTGAAAAGGAGGATTATCACTGCACCCGTGCTCACTTTACCCACAAGTGGGGAACATTTTGTGGTTTTCAGCGATGCTTCAAAGAAGGGATTAGGATGTGTGCTGATACAGAAAGATAAAGTTATATCCTATCCCTCATGTCAGTTGAAAATCCATGAGAGAAACTATCCAACGCATGATCTGGAGTTGGTGGCGGTGATCTTTTCTTTGAAAATCTGGCGGCATTATCTCTATGGAGAGAAATGTGAGATATATACTGACCACAAGAGTCTTAAATATATATTCACACAAAAAGAGCTTAATATGCACCAGAGAATATGGATAGATATCATCAAGGATTATGACTGTTCAATCCATTACCACCCTGGAAAAGCGAACAAGGTGGCAGATTCCCTAAGTAGAAAGGATCCAACGATTCTATCTATGATGAGAATTGAGAAGGATCCAATCTTCATAGACTTGATGAAGATAGACATGGGAATCATAGAGAAGGGAACATCATCAATCCTTTCACAAATGATTGCTCAACCATCTCTTTTGGAAAGGATAAAGGATGCTCAAAAGGATGATGTGGGAATTCAAGAAAAAGTTGAGGCTATCGAAAAAGGTAAATCCTCGGAGTTTAATGTTAATGAAGAAAAAATTGTGCGGTTTGGGAAAAAACTATGTGTTCCATCATGTCCGGGGCTGAAGAAGGAACTTTTGTATGATGCACATAGTTAAAATGTCTCTATTCACCCAGGGCTAACAAAGATGTGTCGAGATCTCTGAGAAAACTTTTGGTAGGATAATATGAAGAAGGAGATCGCTGAATATACATCAAAGTGCCTTGTGTGTTAGCAAGTGAAGGCAGAGAGGCAGAAGTCTAAGGGGATGAAGAAACCATTGCCCATACTAGAATGGAAATGGGAGAACATCCCCATGGAATTTTTCACCAGACTTCCAAGGACATATAATGGAAACAATGCAATCTGGGTTGTTGTGGATCATCTTACAAAGACTGTACACTTCATTTCTATTCGGGAGGATTTCTCTTTGGATCAATTGGCACAGATATATATCAGGGAAGTGGTAAGGCTGCATTGAGTACCACTATCTATTGTGTCTGACCTAGATCCAAGATTCACCTCTATGTTTTTGAAGAGTCTTCAACATGCTCTAGATACTAAACTGAACTTCATTATGCCCTATCATCCTCAAACTGATGTCCAATCCGAGTGGACGATCCAAACACTTGAGGACATGTTGAGAGCATGATCAATGGACTTTAAAGGAATATGGTATCAACATCTTTATTTGGTTGAGTTCTCTTATAATAACAGTTTCCACTCAAGCATCCAAATGGAATCATATGAATCCCTGTATGGGAAAAGGTGCAGAACACCGCATGTTGGGATGAGGTCGGTGAACGTAATCAACTTGGACCAGAAATGATCGAGGAAATGGCGGAGAAGGTGAAAATCATTCAGCAGCATATCAAGGCAGCCCACAGTTGACAGAAGAGTTATGAAGATAATCGTCGATGAGACCTTGAGTTTAAAGTTTGAGACATGGTTTTTCTACGCATATCTCCATGGAAGAAGGTCATGAGGTTTGGAAAGAAAGGGAAGTTTAGTCAAAGGTACATCGGCCCCTTCGAGATTCTTGACCGTGTCGGGGCTATGGCCTATCGACTAGCACTTCCACCTACTATGGCCAAAGTACATGATTTCTTTCATGTATCCCTCTTATGGAAGTACATACCGGACCCTTCACATCTACTCTCTTCTAAGGTGGTACAATTGGAAGATGATATTTCTTATGAGGAGAAACCAGTGAAGATCTTAGATCATAGAGATAAAGTGATATGAAATAAGACAATGCCCCTCATCAAGGTGTTGTGGAGAAACCACAAGTTTGAAGAAGCGATTTGGGAATCGGAGGAAATGATGAAGTTGAGTTACCCACATCTGTTTTACTGTGGGAAAAGGAAATTTTGAGGGCAAAAATTCTTATGGGGGGAATATTGTAACGACCCAAAGTTTTGTCAATGGAAATCCCTATTAATCTAATTAAATGTCTCTTTATGTTTATATATAATGTCAACTTCTTTGGTTTTATGTTAAGAATATTGATCGTTGCTAATATAGCCATTGAACAGTGATCACATGATTAGTATAAACATAGAGCTTTAACAAATCCAAATTTACTCAGACAAAGGAAACGATGGCCTCATCCAGTAGAATTGCCTCATACGAAGCCCATTTGTCAGAGCGTAGAAAAGAGGTGGCATCCTTGGGCTTCGCTCTTGACTAAGCCCAAGATGAGCATCATCATTTCAGGCTCGAATGAGACCGTCTACAGGAGAAGTGGAAGTTGATAGAAATTACCACTCGAGCGATGTTATCCGAGCCACCCCAAGAGTCTGTCACCATCACACACCCTACCCTTAGGTCTTATGTGGTTGTTTTAAGGGGTTATTAACAAATAAATAGTACTATGTTCATGTACATTATTTTTTTTATATAATAATGAATATACTTTCTTGTCATTATTGATACATTATAAATAGTTATTAAACTACAAATAATGTTTTAGTTATTATTTAATTAAGAATTCTATTTTATTAAATAAATGGATTTTTGATTTAAATAATATTTTAATAAAATATTATTATTATTATTAAATTAATTTTTATTAAATATAAATGATCTTATAGCTTTATGAATGCAATTGTAATTTTTATTAAGGTTTGAAAGCCATTTCTGTCAAAACCAGTGAAAATTCAATAAATGTCAGTTTTTATTTTTAAAAGTGAAAATTAACATATTTAGAAAATTATTTAGATAAAATAAATTTTATTTCTGGAATCAGGACGTCGAAGTTATCCACCAGTGAATTTTTCATAATTTTTTGAGAGAGTCAAATTTTTGGGTAAAAATTATATACCGTTTAAATATAAAATGTTTTTTATGACATCATAATGACCCAATAGTGATGTAATAAAAAACTATAAGCTTTATTTTAGGCTAATATATTTTTTACCATTAAAATAATGTGATATTGGGTTTGTTTCACTTAATTTTCAAAGCATTAATGGACCACTCAAGACTTATTAAACACCTTGTATTTTTAAATTGTTTTGCATGGGAGTGTGACTCACCTCCACATAAGAAACCCTATTATTTTAAGAAGTTCGGACTTTTTCCTTATAAAATATGTTTTTCCTCATCCCTTTTCCAAAAACCATTGGCAAAAACCATGGTATGGTTTGTGTTTTGTATTAATTTAATGTAAGGGGTCCCAAAACTAAATAATAAAGAATTCCCTCACCTTTCCTATATAAACCCACCAAAACTCCCACTTAATCCTCACTCAAATCCATTGGAGTTCATCCAACCTCTGCCATACTCTCTCTAGAATCCTCCCAAGGTGCCCCAATCTCCCAATAAGCCTCTCACAAGCCTCTCTCTAGCCTTTGGAAGCAAACTTCCACGTAAGGGGTTTTCTTCCATTCTCATTTTTGTCTAATTTTATTCATATTATTATTCCCTTTTCAATTTCAATTATAAATGATGGTGTATGGTTTCGAACCTCCCCCATACTTCCCTATTATTTTTGAATGACTGGATACCCCTTTCTCTCTCATTAAATGCCTCTCATGTACACCCGTTACTATGCCGAAATTCTGAAAGGAATTTCTCTCTCCTCTTTTACATTCAAGAAATACTTTTGTATCATGAATCTAAATTCCAATACAATTGTTTGGAAATGTATCTATATGACCTCCTTACTATCCATTTCATGTAAATATGATGATACACCCCTTTCTCTCTCATCAACCATTTTTATGAATTCTTATGTCACGCCGTTACGCTGCTGAAATTGCACCAATTTTCTAAGCCAATGCCTTTGTGTAGTGAATACCATGCCCATTTCTCCATCAAGGGTATTCACCTTTATGAGCATTTATTTATTTATTATAAAGTTTCATGTATTAATTACACATTACTTTATCATGGAATAAATGTTTATGTATTATGAATCAATGTTTTATGATCCATGTGGCACACTTATGCATGAAATGAAATGGTTAAGAAAGGTGCACCCTTATAGCGCTCCAATGAATTGGGTAAATTATAGTATCACGATACGTTATGTGCAATGAGTGTTGACTCATGCTAATTTAAGTGCAACAAGGGTTTACTCATGCTTCATGTGAAATGATGATTTACTCATGCTCCATGTGCAATGGGCCTTGGCTAATGCTAATTCCATGTTAAGTGTTGTTGCCACATTTCCATGTTATGATTATCATGCTTTATCATGACTTTATGTTCCTGTTTCTCTTGTGATATATTGATATTCCTAATGTCTAAGATGTATTTTACTCCTCGTGTTATTCCATGTGTATTCCCTTAATGGGCTTTATATCTCACCCTTTCTTATGCATGTCCTCCGGTTATCCCATGCAATGCTATGTATGTAGGAATGTAGTGGTCATGTAAATGAAGTTTTCATTAAAGTTGTTTTATTTCATGTTTTATGTTTTTATGTAATGATCCTAATCCCCAAATACACTAAACCTCTCAATCTTCTTTATTGTATAACGTGATGTTTTATGTCATAAATCATGTTTAAGTTTGTAATAAAAGAAGGGCTGTCATATATTTAGTAGTGATGTAATATGTTTTCCCTTCCTCCTTTGAATTTGGTGGCTACTGACACTAATTACCTTCGAGGACTCAAGGTTTAGTGTACTGGATTTCATAGTTCCCTTCGACCCTAAAAATGAATATTGGAACCATAATTGGTTCTCTCCATTCCTCCACAAAATTTTCTAACTCCCTCATATATCTTTGAAACGCACGACCGATTGTCGCCTATTGACCAGTCAAAGTTC
Organism: Viscum album; assembly: GCA_963277665.1. Classification (NCBI taxonomy): domain Eukaryota; kingdom Viridiplantae; phylum Streptophyta; class Magnoliopsida; order Santalales; family Viscaceae; genus Viscum; species Viscum album. Next base: position 732,862,913 of record OY728141.1, read on the forward strand.
CGGTGCTCTGCTAATGTGTTTAGCATCACTCGGGTCGAATACTCGGCGATGATACTTTGTTATAGTCGTTTGTTTTTAGTTGATTGTAGTTTGATTAGGGGGGTTTGTTGCAGACTAAGGTGGGATGCATGTTGACCGATTTGGGTTTCAATGTTCTTAAGACTAGAACGGGTAAAGGAGGCAAGATATTCCACTACACTTTCCCTTGGTTTCTTAGAAGAAGAGGCTTGTCCCGAATTGGGATTACCTTGAGTTTGGTTCCTGGGAATGTGATTGTATTGGTTTGGAATTGGGAAGGCTCACTGGGATAATGGAATCCAGGAGGAGGATTGTTCCTTTGAGGTTGAGGAAGAAAAGGATAAGGTTGTTGGAAGTTACCAAAACCTTGACCATATTGGAACTGGTTTGGGTTTTGAGGAGGGAATTGAGGGGGATGCGAAATGGGGTTACCAGACCTAAGTCCTTGGTTATTGGAAGAAGAGAAGGGATCAGAGTGAGGTTGGTTGAAGTTTCTAACAAACTGACCAGATAGTTGAGGATTGGTGTTCCGCTGAGCATATACTGCATTGAGCTCCATTGGTCCAGATGAATCGGATTGATCCTCTTGAAGTTGTGGACATGTGTCAGTTGGATGAGATGGAGAGTTGTAGATTCCACAATTTTTGATAGGTCCAGTAAACATTGATTGTAGAGAAGATGGGGTCGGGGATTTGGTAGCCACAGCTAGCTGTCGCACAAGACCTATAAGTTCACTCATCCACTCAGTCATTTTGTTTGGCTCAATTGATTGATTATCTTGGGATTGTTTGACTTGAGCATGTGCTCTTGTATGGAATTTTTGTATGTTTGCAGCCATGTTACTTATGAGATCTATTGCAACTGCAAGAGTTTTATCAACAAGATCACCGCCACATGCGGCATCTATGAGAGTTTTCTCCATAGCCAAAAACCCCTCATAGAAGTATTGGATCAAGAGTTGGTCATGGATTTGATGATGTGGGAAGGTTGAAACAAGATTTTTTGTCCTCTCCCAGTACTCATGGAGTGATTCACTTGGGAATTGATGGATACCACTTATTTGCTTTCGGATAGAAGCAGTACGAGAAGCAGGAAAGAATTTCTCGAAGAATAGTCGCTTCATGTCATTCCATGTAGTTATGGATCCAGGAGGTAGGTTGTAGAGCCATGACATAGTAGTGTCAGCTATGGAAAAAGGGAATGATCAGAGTTTGATTTGTTCTTCAGAATCCCCTTGAGGCTTCATGGTAGAGCACACTACTTGGAACTCTTTATGGTGAAGATGTGGATCCTCACTGGTTAGCCCATGAAAATGAGGGAGAAGATGAATCATACCCGAATTGAGTTCGAAGTTAGCTCATATGTTTGGATATTTAATACCAAGAGGTTGGTAATTCATATCAGGGGCAACGAGTTCTTTTAGTGTTTGTTCCCTAGGATTGGCCATTTCAATTTCAACTGGTTGGATGAGGACTGGTTCTTGAATAATTTGAGTATCTCTTATGTTCCTCCTAAGTTGGCAATGTTTTCACTCAATTTTAGGGTCAAACAAATCTGAGGGATTGTTTGGGAGGATACATGTCATTTAGAGGGATTTTGGAAGAAAGAGGAAGACATTGTTTTCTTAGTATCTTTTTTAGTTTATGATTTTTATGAGAAGACGGGATTTTCATTGGGAATTTTATTCATTTTTTCAAAAAAAAAAAAAATTTGGTTTTTTTGACAATAACCAGAAACTAATGACTACATAAAGCACCATCCACAGCAACAGATCCATTTTAACTGCATGACCGATTGTCGCCTATCGACCGGTCAATGTTCTGGTGCTCTGCTAATGTGTATAGCAGCACTCGGGTCGAATCCTCGGCGATGATACATTGTAGTAGTCGTTTGTTTTTAGTTGATTGTATTTGGATTAGGGGGTTTGTTGTAGAGTGTAATTGAAATGATTTATTAACTATAATTTACTTAAAAAATTGATAAATATTGGGGTGAGTTCATTATTAGGGAGTTAATCTTGTGATATCCTTGATCTTTTATTTATATTGCATTTAAATTAACACCCACTTCACAAGTTGACATCGATTAGAATTCCTAAGTGTTAATGCTTTAATCCAAGCCTTAACATAACTAGGATTCTAAAATCAATCAGTACTTGTTTTTGGTATTGTATTTATGGTTCCAATAATCCATGGAAACCACATTCTAAACAAAATATGTCATTAATCCATGACATATTAAGTTCAACATACACAATGTTAAATTAACGAATACTCATCGAGAAAATACTCTCAATCACTTAACATCCCTAAAGTTTGACTCACCCCAATGAGATATTTAGTCAAAAATTTGGGTGTTTAATATTCTGGTTATAATAATTATGATGATAAATTAAGAATAGAAGAAAAAGAAAGAGATTAGAAAAGAGTGGTACGTTGAACACACACACACGAACAATGATGATGATTAAAAACAGATTTTTGATTGAATGAGGAAGAAAAATAAGGGAATCATATTCAACTGAATTTAAACTATTTTAAGAAAATTAATATTAAAATACATAATGTGGAGGAGAATAAGGGATATTTAAGAACAAACTTTCATTAAAACAGAATTACAAAAGAAGGGACTTACAAAATTACAAAAACGAAGAACACAAACGTAAGTGAAAACAATGAGAGGAGGAAAGGTCTCTCAAGTGAAAACATGAGTATGTAAGGTCCTCCCAAGCCTTTGTAAAATATTTTTTCTTTTCAATATGATCTCCTCTCTTCTGAAATTCCAACCCCTTTCAAGGAGAGAAGGGGAGAGTATTTATAGCCCAAGGAGTTGGCTGTTTTCATTCCCAATATGTCCTTCCACTTGCATCGCCAATTTGGCAATTCATAAAGCCAAATATCCAAATATATCCTTATTAAAAGTTTTAGATAATAATGTTTTCCGAATACTTTAAAAAATTGGAGGAATTTGGACAAGTGGATCCAAAGATATGGCGATTTTATTAAACAAAGGTAAACTGTCCATTTCTATCCATGCTTTTTCGATGGGCAAAATGTGAATGGATTTTGGAATAGGAATATGCCTTCATATCCGAATGACTTCTTCAACAAAGTCGTCCACCTATATCTACGATTTTAAACTGAAAAATCTCAACTCGATTTGATGCTTATATCATGAGATATGTCATGAATATTATACTGATTTTATTTCTCGGCCAGAATGGTGTGCTGGACTTCAAATATTCCTTTTGGCCACTTGTACTTGTATTTGGCCCTTGAAATATTTATCCAAGATGACATGTAGTGTCCCCCGAATTATGGTGGATAGTTAATGTTTTTTTACTTCTGGATTGATCCCAGTAAATCAATCTTCAAGGCTGGTCCAATTTGTTCACAGATTCTTTGATCTTGTTTGTGAGGACCATATGACCCTTCAAATGGCAGAATTAGCTCATGGTACCTTCTAATGAAATGTTTTTTTATTGAAATGAGAATCCTACAAAATAGGAACCACAAAATTTGGATCATTATATTGATAGTTATTATTAAAACATTAATCTGACTCAATTGTACTACTTCTAAAAATGCCCAAAAATTATACTTTATATTAAAACATTAATATTTCACACAAATTATGCACATTTAATATAAAATAAGTAAAGGGAGTATATAATATTTAATGAAAATATTAATAACATCAATCTTATACATTCATGATATTGGTGGCCTTCTCTTCCACTCATGAAGCATTTCCTCATCCCTTTGAGGAAATTCCCATAATTCTTATTCCCACATGTTTGAAATGTGAGTTGTTTTTATTTCTTTTAACATTCTCCATTATATCATCAAGGTTTTAAATCCATATTTAATTTCATATCTTGATATCCATGTGACCATTCTCCAAACTCTATCTCCAATTTCATAGAACATCTAACAACTTCTTTGTAACTACCGAAGTATCTTATAGATATATCCTTTCAAATGGTGGTTTAAATCCACTAAAGAGTCTATCTATTTTGTATCATTATTGATAAAAAACTTGAGGCATACCATTAAAAACTTGTGAAATTTTATTTGTAATCCATGATATATTCACCTTCCATTTGATTCAGCCCTATAAATTCTCTCTCTATATTGGAATGAATATTTTGAGGGAAATACTTATTAAGAAATATTTTCATAATGTTTTTCAACTCAATATATTCAATTTATTCCTTAATCTTGGTGTTTCTAACCAATAAACACAATTTACCAGCCTATCCATCTAAAAAATAAATGGCTCGAGTTGTCTTCTCCTTCTCCATAACACGAAGCACTGAAAAGATATTCTCAATTAAGTTGACTCATTTTTCCACAACTAGTGGATTGAAATATACTCTAAACATCAGTGGAAGTTGTCTCATAAAATATTTGGAAGCCAATTTCTACCTCTTATGTGAGGGGGGACGTTCCACAATATTCTGGTTACTATCCATATCCTGATACATCTAGATAAGCATCATTGTGAAATTTTATTCACCACCCAAGATATAGGGAATGTCTTTCATACATTCAGTGAATTTTCCCCCACAAGGGGTGTTGTCCATGTTTCTCCGGGTTCCCACCATTTTCGAAAATAGAAAAGGTTTGAACAGAACAAAATTCAATAATTCTTGAATAGATAATTTATTCCTTTTTGAAATTAAGTCTAAAGGCATATATTGTGTAATCCTTATGTTTTGAATTTTTCTATAAAAATTCCCCTTGGGTGCTTTACATTTACATTGTCTTATACAAAGGGTTTTCACTAATGTTCTTGAATCCTAATTCTCAAAATTATATAAAACTTTCTACTCTATAAACTACATTGACTCTAGTTTTTCTTACTATATTATTACATTATTTTAAAGATAATAAAAATAATGGAATTACCAATCCAAGATCCAAATGTTTAGTGTCTTGGGGAGATTGGGACTATAAATAACATTTACATAATAAAACAAAAACATTATTTAACTCCTTATCTTATAGATTCTTAGTGGTCCTCATGTAATACATAGTATAAGTAATCACCTGAGGACATATATCAATGAAAGGGGTATGCTAAAATCCCTGTAAAGGGATAGATAAGAACATATGTCAACATACATGGGAAACCATAATCATAAATATCAAAAAATAAGAATAGAATCATCATCATCATCATGAGAGGAAGTATTAGATAAAGTCACAGAATTTGGAAATGTATAAAAATGAAACATCTTTTCATTGTGGTCAAATACCTCACATATTTGTGAACAAAGATAGAATCATGTTCACGTATAACATTTGTTCATAATAAAAACATAATAGTCATGAATGAATATAGAATCATTTTCATTAATATTTCACATTATATCATAAGATATATCTCTTTACCCAATGTATTAGAGAGATATACAATTCTTAGACCACCTGTCACATTATAACATTTACATAATCATGCATGCCACAAAGAATGTATAACAATTTTTTCAACAAAATACCACGAAGAAAGAAAATGGGAATCATGAGAATTTAATAAAGCATGATTTCATGAATAATCATTGGGTACACAGAAGAAAAGGGAATAACATAATTTCTATAAGAATCATCAATATAAAGTAAAGAAGAAACAATCTCAAGAGAAGTAAAAGATTTGTTTTTTAGAAAGAATATTTATATTCAAAATGTATTTTAATTCATCATAAAATCTTTTCGAAAACATGTATATCCGAGAAAATTATGTTTAATAAAAAATAAATAATATTTAAGAATTTAAATAACAAACACACTGAAATTTTACATGAACGAGAAAGAACCCCAAAAAAGGTATTTGGGTTCAAGATTCCCCTTACCATATGTCTGAATTCACTACTCACATTAATATCCTAGATAATAAAATTAGATCCATTAATTTCTAAATACATAATAAATTTTTCATGTATATTTTTAGTTATAATTTTATTAAGTAAATTTATGGCTATTTTAATTTGTTATTGAGTTAACTTTTATTGTTCGGGAGTGTTTGTTTACTTGGTTTTCATGATCATTTCATTTGTATATATGTACGGTAGATCATTTAAAATTAAAATAATTATCCAAAATTTAAATTATATGATATTAATGAAATTACATATGTTTAAATAGAATTATATATATTTTGTTTCCAGATAGTAGTATGATTAATTAGATAAAATTATAGTGATAATCATTTTGATTAATCTTGGTGGTTTTCAATCATAAGGCACATCTATTGATTTATTATTTAATATAATATATATATATGTTAGTTATATCACATAAAAAAGTTTATAAAATATATTTTAAAATACTATTAACAATTATAATGGTTTATGACCATCCTTTAAGGTCGTAAAGTAAAATTAAAATTTTCATCCTCGAAGACGATAAATCAACACCTCACGGATGATGTTTTCATTTTTAGAATAAATGGGATAATAGAAGATGTTTTATAATGGATTGTTACATTAAAAAAATAAAATTATAGTATATATAACATAATAGATTTATTATTCCACTTAGATTATGGGAGGTGAGGATAGAATAAGAAAATAAAAAACTGAAATGAAATTAAAATAAAATGAATGGGGATTGTACCTCTTGAATTTTTATCCTCGAGAACCTCCTTAGGGAAATTGGGTATGGAATTTGGTTGTGACCAAAGGCTATTTGATGTGGGGAAGTGGCTTGGGAAAATTATTGACATGAATTTTTAGAAGCTTCAAAGCTTGGAAGGTGTGAGGAGAAGAGGTGATGAGGGTTGTATTTATAGGAGAGGAGACAGATATTTTTTTATTATTTTAATCATTAGTTTATTATTTTGTCTCAAGACTACAAATAATTTTAACCTTATCACTAAATATATTTTATAATTAAGTATATTTCGATATTTTGGACTTACACCACCCATACATAATTTAGGAATCAATAATTCATATATTTGTTAAATACCATAGATTACTATATTTCACTATTCCCAAAAAAATAAATTATATTATAAAAATCCCAAAAAATCACCCTAACCATTTTTTCGATGTGTAAAATTATAAAATTAACTCTATTTTATGAAAATAATTTTATAAATATGTTAAATTTTATTTTTAATAAAAAACTTCATTTATTCAAAAAATATTGATTTTAAAATTATAAAATATTTTATGACACATTGAAAAATTATTTAAGGTATCATAAAATTATCTTATAATCAAAAGAAAAATATATATTAATTTAAAAATATATTTTATGAAATTAAATTTTCATTTAAATCATCTGATTAATTATAAAATTTTAAATAAACATTTCTATATTATAAAATGCAACAATTAATTTATCATTTTTAAAACATTTATTTAATTATTATACAATATTATTATTTCATAATTTCTATTATAAGATGGATAAATTTTATTTATTCTTTCTTATGTTAGGTTACCATTCTATTGGTCGAATTATTTTTCATAATGGTCACATTACTATTCCAAAGGTTAAGTTATTATTCCATTGGTATATGTTTCTTAACTTTTAGTAATAACACTTATTTCATTATTAATTCAGGAAGATTTTGTTTTTATTGGGGTCTCTTTTCTATGTATGTGTTCTATACCATTTAATATAATTAAAAGAAGGAATAAATCATTGATAAATGTTTGGGATGTTATAGTACCCATAGCTAAAACCCTGGAAACGAGCTCAAGGTGATTTCAAACATTATAAAAATGATCCATGATTAATATTTTACATATAGAAATTTAATTCATGTCAATATATCACCTGATATTGCTATTATTACTCATAGTGTATGTTTTCAATATAAATGTGTAATTTTAGTTTATAACACACATCACATATCCAAAATGGAGAAAATGACCTCAAATTATTTTCAAACATTATAAAAACTATTGATAATTCAATTACAATATAAAAAAATTGTCCTCATTTCAATCCAGTACACTACGTGATCGATATGACTCAAGGTATATTTTTTAATATAATAGCGTAATTTTATTATAAAACAAGAATAAAATTTTCAAAATAGATTAAACACCCTTTTTTTGTTTTTACATTGAAAAAATACTCTATAACTCAATTTGTAGGTGTTGGAATTGATAACACATCAATCTGATATACGATGTGATCAGTATGGCTCTAAGTGTGTGTTTTCAATGTAAAAGTGTCATTTTAGTTTAAAATGTATGCCATATTGTAAAAAAATGAGTAAATGAGATAATATTGTTTTAAAATTTTAAAAAATATATCCATAATTCATTTTCTATTTTAAGAAATTAATTTCGCATAAAATGACACATTATGTGACCAATATGACACAAAGTGCATGTTTTGAATATAAAAGTGACATTTTAGTTTAACATGCATTTATCATTTTCAAAACAAATTTAACGATGAAAATTAATTTCATTCAATAAAAAATTTATCCATAATTTATTTTTAATTTTTATTAATCAACCATGCATCAATTCGATATATGATGTGGCTGGCATGACTCAAAGTGTCAGTTTTTAGGTTAAAAGTATATTTTTAGTTTAAAAAACCACCAAATAGCCAAAATGGGTAAACTGAGATTGGATTATTTTAATAATTTACGAAAACTAATATATAATTAATTTATAGTGTGTATGAATTTAACTCTTATCAATCTGACACACAGTGTGGCCGGTAAGACTTAATGTGTGTGTTGTCACATTAAAAGTGACATTCTAGTTTAAAACACACGCCAAGAAGAATGAACCAAGAAAATGTGCTTGTATTATTCTAATACATTATTAAAATGATATATAATTCATATATGATGTGTAGGAATTTAAAACATATTAATTTGACCTATGATGTTTCATGTGATATTTAAAGTGTTTGTTTTAAATATAAAAGTGTTATTTATTTGAAAAGGTGCATCACATAGCAAAAAATGATAAAAATGATGAAATTATTTTTCAACAGTTATGAAAATAATAAATGATTCATTTTTGATGTTTTAGAATTGACCACAAGTTAATATGACAAATAATGTGTAGTTATGACTCTTATTGCATGTTTTCAAGTGTTATTTTAGTGTAAAACAAATATCACATAGACAAAACTGAGTAAACGAGTTCATATTGTCATAAAACATTAGGAAAATAATTAAGAATTAATGTTTGTCATTTAGGAATCTACCTCAAACAATCAAATAATTTATGTGGTTATTATAACTCTATGTGTTTGTTTCCAATATAAAAGTGTCTTTTTAGTTTACAGTGCCTATCACACTTTCAAAACTAATAAATTGAGATTTTATTATTTTTAGAATATAGGGTAATGATCCATAATTTATTTATGACATGTATCAATTGATTTAACATCAATGATAAACATTATATTGTTAGTATAGCTGAATTTTCATGTTTTAATTATGAAAGTGTTATTTTAATTTGAAACACATGTAACAAATAAAAATATGAGAAAATATGTTTGGAATGTTTTCAAACAATAGAATAATAATCAACAATTATTTTATGAAACATATTAAATTAATTCGTGTAAATTTGTCACAAGATGTGGTCCACACGACTCGAAGTGCATGCTTTCAAAATAAAAGTTTCACATTAGTTTAAATCACAATTCACATATCCAAAATCGAGAACATGAGATCAGATAATTTCATATAATAGGAAAAAGATTCATAATTCATTTATTTCATTATATAACCAACTATTTGTAAATTTAACACATTATGTGACTTGTAAGATTGAATTTGTGTGTTTCCAACATAAAAGGGTCTTTCTAGGTCAAAACACATCTCACATAGAAAAAATCTAACAAAATAAGGTCATATTATTTTCAAAAATTTGGTCAATGGATAACAATTCATTTTTATGTTTAGGAATCTACCTAACTTCAATCTTACACATGATGTGGCTGATATGACTCAAAGAGTGTGTTTTCAATATAAATGATATTTTAGTTTAAAATGCATTTCAGATAGCCAAAACTAAGTAAACAAGATCAATAATTTTTAAAATAATAAGATACTGATTAATAATCCATTTATGATATGTAGGAACCAACCAAATAACAATACAACACACAATGTGGAAAGTATGACTGAAAGTGTGTTTTATAATATAAATGTGTCATTTTAGTTTAAAATGTGCACCACATAAAAAACCCCAATAAAACATGATCTTATTATTTTAAATCATGATTAAAATGATCCAAAATTCATTAGTGACCTATAGTAATTTACTGCACATAAATTTTCAAATGATGCATCATGTTTGACTAAAATTTCATTTTTTAATATAAATATTTAATTTTAGATTAAAATGAATTCCATGTAGGAAAAATAGATAAAACAACCTTGGATTGTTTTCAAACAGTAGGAAAACAATTTTAATTTTTTTATGTATATGAATTGACTAAATCTTAATTTGACATGCGATGTGATTGAAATGACTCTAAGTGTGTGTTCTGAAGATAAAAGTGTCATTTTAGTCTGAAACATGCACCACATTGTCCAATACATGTAATTGAGCTTCACCTATATCAAAATTTAGGAAAAAAATCCATAATTCATTTATAATGTGTAGTAATTGACTTCATGTCACTTCGAAATAAGATGTAGCAGGTATGAATCCATGTGTAGGTTTTCAGTATAAAAGTGTCATTTTATTTTTAAAAACATTTCATGATTTCAAAAATGAATAAGTTACATCATAATGGTTTAATAATTTATAATAATATTCGATAATTCTTTTTTAAGGTATAGAAATTTGGTGCACATTAATATGAAACACAATGTGGTCGAAATGACTCAAAGTGTGTGTTTTCAATATAAAAGTTTCATTTTAGTTTAAATAACATTTCACATTTTAAAAACCATATAAAATTGAACATATTTATTTCAAACTTGATAAATATGATAAATAATTCATTTTTAATGTGTATAAATTTATGATGCTTAAATTTGACACAAGATCTGTTAGGTATGAATCAAAATTTATTTTTCACATTAAAAGTGTAATTTTAGGTAAAAAACATATCATGTATTCAAAAATAAGAAAACAAGAATATATTTTAATTATAATTTAAGAAAACACTCTTTAATTTATTTTTGGTGTGTGGTAATTAACCAAACAACAATATAGCACATGATGTGAATGGAAGGAATCAAAGTTCATGTTTTCACACTAAAATTTCTTTTTAATTTAATAAACTTTTCAAAAAACCAAAATAGAGAAAATCAGACTGTATTGTATTGATACTTTATGAAAACAATCCATAATTCATTTGTGTCATGTAGCAATTGACCTCACGTCAATACAACACACGATGTGCCTAGTAAGACTTAAAGATCATGGTTTCAACATAAAAGTGTCATTTTAGTTTAAAACACATAATGTATATTAAAAAAAGAAAAAAAGATCATACTATTTTCCAACCTTGTGTAAATATCCACAATTCCTTTTTTTAGGAATTGACTACACATTAAAATGACACATGATGTAGCCATTACGACTCAAAGAATGTGTTTTAAATGGTTTTTTCTATGTAGAATGTATATCACATAGCCAAAACTAGGAAATCAAGCTCAGATTGTCTTAAAACAATATAAAAATGATTCATAACTGATTTTGGGTGTGTACTAATCAATATCAAATCAATCTAATTGGTGGTGGGGATGGTATGAATCTATGTTCGTGTTTTCAATATAAAATTTACATTTTAGTTAAAAATTTCTGTTGTATTACCCAACATACAAAAACAATCTTTGATTATTTTCAAATTTTATGACAATAATATGTAACATAGTTTTGATGTGTCGGAATTTACTACACAAAAATCATACACACTATTTGGTTGGTGTATCTCAAAGTTCATGTTTTAGTATAAAAGTGTTCTTTTAGTTTAAAACATATTTCACATAGATAAACCTCCTAAAAAAGCCCCACTTGTTTTTTAACATTAGAAAAAAGAACCATAATAAATTTGAGATATATAACAATCAAATACATGTAAGGAAAAAAATTAGTGCCCCTTCCTTTTGTGTATTATATGTATTGGTGTCACCTAGAGTAGGTTCCAAGGAGTTTAGAGGGTATGTGGGGAAAGGGTAGAGCCAATTCCATATAAATCCAAACTATAACACAAATCCATGCGCAAAGAATTAAGCTAGTATTTTTTGGCATTTTCTTTTGGATGTGGCATACATAGGATTGAGGAAGGAAAATAGTTGCTACTTCATTATTTGGCATATCTAGTCCATGGTGGTTGGATGTAGCATAGGCACCACCCTAATGTTGAGCATTTCAGTGTAGAGTTAGGTTGTTGTTTCATAATTGGTTTTGTGGATACTACCATACAAGGGGAGACTATATCATGGTTTGTAAGATGCATCGTATTCCCTCCCCTAGAAAAATAGTATCTTATTTATGGAAATAGCCATGAATCCCAAACATGGGTTTTACTAGGGGTAGCATTGTGGTCTCCTCCCACAGTGTCATGGTCTAGGTGGTATGTAGTGTGGTCCTAGGTACAACACTGTAGTCCTCTAAAAATTTGTATTTCTATAAATACTCTTGAATACATTGAACTTAGTTATTCCCCACTCTTTCATCTCTAACCCTGGGCACCTTAGGGTTGTTTTTTGATTTATTTGAATCCCTCTTTCTATAGGGATCATTCACCAGATTTGTATGTTCAATCCACAGTGATGTGAGTTAGGTTATTCATCTAATCTAGTTGTTTGTCTCTTTTTGATATAATTTCCCCCCTTTACTTATTTCAATGTCATGGAGTATGATCTACATCATTCTATTGGAGTTTTATTTGCTATTTTTTTTGTGTTTTCAAGGCCCAATCCTTGGTAGATCGTAGTTTCTTCATGATATAGGTCATCAGAGATCCATGGTAGTGTTTTAATTTCGTTTCCAGAATGCTAGAAGTTTGAGAATAGGTATACATTTATTTTTATGTTTATTTTCCTGAAATCATATCTTTTCCATGGATTGTCCCTTAATATTGTGGTGGAATTAACCAAATAAAGAAATATATTAAATAATGGTATTTTTTATGTTTAGTAATAACGTGTTGTTGATTTTCCACCATGATATTGGTTTGCCTCTTGATTTTCAAGATATTTTACTATGTATACAATGCTTTGTTTAGAATTTTGTTATGGTTTTCATAGCATGTTGAAATTAATTCAATAGGATAAAAAACATAAATCCAGTGATAATTTTTTTGGATAAATAATTAATGAAGACAAATTTTTAATAAATTATTTGTATCTTATAATTCGATTGTAGTGAAATTGATGCAAGTATAGAAGTATAATTGAATGTTTTATTCCATGCATTAACAAAACATGGTAAATAAAACAAATATAAAATTATTTTTGATGATAAAAATGATTAAATATATGATAAATAGAATTTTTCTCCTTAAATATTTTCAAAGTCGAAAAATGAAAAGAAACATGTTTAATGATTTTAATAGCTTATTATAATTAATTCCTTAGAATACTAGTGGTTGGAACTTGCAAATAATGAATAAGTTAATTATAGATGGAATAAAAACTAGTTATTTAATAAATATAAATTCTTAGTAATGGGAGTTCCCATTTCTAATAAAGGCCGGATACCTTGTGTTGGGGGTTATGAGATCATGTTATCTTGTGAATCCAGAAGGCCTTGTTTTTAGGTCCAAGATTCCTTTATGAATATTTCTACTGGTTGATTTCTTATATGAGATCTGGATATAAGCTTCTCTATGTGATGATATTTTAGCCTAGGATGGATGATGAGATTTGGGTAAGGAGGCCTGATGATGTTGAAATAGTTGATTCTAGAGATGATGAGATGTGTGGGGATATGCATGTGGGTTTCAGGGATGGATCCACGGATGATGGAATGGGCAGAATATGGGATTAAATATTTTTGTGCATAATATTAATGTCAACTATTAATTAACTCATTTAATGGATGGATGGTTCGGTTTCTTATTTTAATTTCATTCCTTTCCTCACTACTTGAGGCAGCTAGATCTGCAAGGTTTCATCTCTTGATGGTAGCTTATAATTTTTTCCTAGGCTACTGAGAATTAGGGAGTGGTAAAATATTTTAAAAAAATTAACCCATGGGAATGGTTCCTATTAGAAATAAAATTTTAAAGTTAATCCCATGAAATCATGAACTCAGTTGTATTAATCCTAGAGGCCAGGGACATCACTTAGATGGTTAATGATATGTAATAAAAATAATGTTAATTAATGATTAATAAATTGATTAATGTAAAGTGAAATGTTAAAATAAAATAAAAAACATAATATATCTCTTTAAATGCTTTGATGATTATAAGATATCAAGTCCATAGAAGTCGCATCCTAGTTCATGAGTGATGATATCTGTAGTTGACCCTAGGAAAAGTTTATGCTAATATTTTGTTTCTAATATATTTATATCTTGAATGTTTTGTGATTTCATATGTTACCCCACTAATGTTGGTGTAGAAACTAGCACCTAGTGGACTATAGAAGTTGCTTTCCCCAATATCCTAGTGGTGAGGATGGATGGTTGGCTACCCCCTTTGGCCTCACATTCTTTTATTAATAGTATTAAATACCCGTATGCACGGTGTTTAGTTTAAAATTAATGTGTAGAGGGCTATAATGCATTATTGTTATCCCACTCACATGTGTCTCTATATATAGTATCCAAATGATTATTATAGTTGTGACATGTATAGGTTGTGATGGGTTGAGGTACCTTAATCAGTGTACGGGTTGTGATGACTTTAGGTATAACACCAAATATATAGTACATGTTTTAAAGGGTATAGTGGTTACTGGAAACTAATCAGTTATTCTATAGAGATGTAATATGGGAAGATGTGATACATCAACCTATGTTCTTATGGCTTATATTACTTTTATAGAGTTTTGGATCAGGATGTACGATGTGGGGGTGGAATGGAAAATCGATGGGGATGAGGTTGCAAGGTAACATTGTTGATTTATTATTATAAAATCTGATATGTCTTGTATGTGTGACTTATTTAGAGATATCCATAACGGTGCTACTAATAAAGTATACAAGTTTAGGTGATGAGTTAGTTTCACTTGTTGCTTCTTCTGATGTACTATGATTTCATTATCTTTTGAATGAGAGGCCCTTGAGAGGATCCTACTGGGTATACTATTATGCTCACCCTGTTTATAAATAAACTCTTTTTTAGGTATGTAGGATTCGGTAGGAGATCAGGTTTGATATTACTAGCACATTGTTTTGTAGGATTTTTTCAGGAATCATGGTCATTTCCATGTATATCTTTGTTGTACTTAAAGTTTTCTTTCTAGTTGTTTTATTCTTGTATGAAATTACAATTATGCACTTGGGATTTTTTTATCTATATGATTATGATTAGATTAGTGTATCTATACTTTCTCTCTCTTCATCATGTTTCTATTAGAGGATAATGCCTCTCACGTATATGTATGATATACCCTCGGTGTTAGTGTGCAACCCAAGGCCTGCTAGAGGATGGAATCAGGTGGTTAGTATTCCCATTATTTCATTATTATCCCAATATGGGTACCTTTTGGGGATGTGGATGTTTTGATAGAGTGGTATTAGAGGTTCTAGTATAGGTGAATAATGGAGTATGGAATTACGCATAAGTGAAACAATATAGGTTGGTAGAGAATTTGTTTTAGCTAACTATAGTAACCTATGTAAACAAGGGATACCAATGGAGACATAGCTATTTAAGGAAACCTATGATATGGTTCATGGAAGATTATGTTTACCAAGCCTACATGGAAAAGTGATAGTGGTATCTAGGTGGATACTTTGTATGGGATCATGTATCATTCTACTTTTCACCTATGTTTGAAGTGGGTAGACCTTGGGATAGGTAAATATTTAATAGAATAAAATAAATAAAATGTTTAATTGATTTATCATAAGTATTCCCTATTGTAGGTTTAGGATTCCCTAACAATTTTTTCTTCCATCAAGAATGACACCAAATTGAAATCCTTATCTAGTTAATGGAGATATTGTTTAGCTAGGTAATCTAGAATATTTCTATAGAATAATGGTCATTGAAGATGAATCATGGAGGGGGAATTTCGAGTTTTCCAGCTCTAGAGATTAAAGAAGTATGGGGGATCCATTTAGAACTCAGTTACAACCGACTGGTTGTAGGTGGTTGATATTTTTTTTAGTTTCATTATTTATTTGAAAGAGAACTATGTATCATTTCTTGTGATGATGGTACATGGATTAGTGAAGCAGTAGTGGATATTGTTCATTGGGGATTGTGAGGAGTTAGAGGTCTCATGAGAGAAGTTTATAGACTAGTTTCACACTTATTTTATTTCTTTAAACATGAATTTATCCCATAATAATGAAATTATTACACATTTGTAGGGGACTTACTTCATGTGGGAGTTTAAGATCTATCTTTAGGACACATCTTTGATATACGTCAGAACATTTTCTATATAAAGATACTAAGGAAATGGAATTTTAGGAGGCATTGCATTAAAAGATCCAATAAACGGTCACCCATTTATTTAGTCATCTTATCTTGAGTTGAAGGCTATATTATTCTTCATTGAGAGGACATTGTCCTGAATTTTATCTTTATATGATTGGAGTCACTAGATTCCTCATGAATCAAAGCTATGGGTTAGGTTTTCTAGTTTCTTGGATAAAATAATTTTTTTATTGGGTGTTGGTCCCATCCCTCTACATATCATTTCTCTAGGTGTGGTATCCCTCGAAACATTTCCATGGTATTATATGTGTGTTTTTATTATGGAGGATGATGATATCAATGAAGAGAGGGACTGATAATTTAGAGTAGGTAGCATGCACCAGGAGTTATATTTTATGTTCCTCCTTTGAGGAATTTTTATTAGAGGTAGTGGTAGCATGATGATCTAAATTAGGATTAGTAGATAGGGGGAATGTTGGGTATAGTAAATCCCTAATATTTTCCTCATCCTCAGATAGTAGTGCAGGGCCATTGACGTGGTATTCATAAGGGTCCTCGATGCCATGGAGTGGGTGACGGTTAGATTCATGATATGGTGTTACAAGCATTGGGTGGGCTTGAAATCATTCAAGGAATCCAATTATTATTTTCTACTTAGGTTTATATCATGTTTTATTTAGGATCTACACACTTAATATCACTTACCCTAATCAATTCTTTAAGACTTGAGGCAGAGATACTTCTAGTTCCCTAGGCATTGACTATACCATTTGGTGGCCCAGCTTATTTTTTTAAGCACACCAATATTGTGTGCTAGTGATGGGGTACAAATTCTCTTTCAGAGACTTCTTATATATTCTAATATAACTATAAAAAATATCCTTGTAATGGACTAGATGTATTTAGTTAATGTTATAAAATATTGATTCAGGAGCCAAGCTGTGTTCTATGATACCATTGATGACTCTACCATATTTTTTGGCCAGAGGGGACCTCATATGGGTCATATTAATGTTATTTCCTTAACTTCTTTTTTATTTTAGTTGATATTAAGTTCATTGGGGGTTTAGACAATGGTGTTTATCAGATTTTTTTAAGGATTATATTTATGTTTTCCATTAATAGGTTATTGATTTTCCCCCATAATGCAATAGTGGGTTTGAGATAGAGCTATAGCTAGTGTTTAACCAATATCAATGTCTCTATATAGGATGGACCCTTTTGAGTTGTGAAGGCTTCAGGTATAGATCAATGATCTATTGTAGTGGGATTTTTTCGGTCACATCATTTACCATATGGTGAACCAATTATTTTTTTGAGGAAGTTTGAGGGAAGCGTGTGTCTTTGTATTGATTATCATAACTTAATCTATGTTAATAGTAAAGTACCTCTATCTTAAATCATAAATTGATGATTTATTTTATCAAATGAAAGGATCTATCTTGTTCTCAAGGACTGATCTGTGGCGAGGATATCATTGGACATGGGTGGAGGATGATGATATTTTTAGAACTTCTTTCAATTGTCATAATGAGTGTTATGATTTAATTGTTATGTCTTTAAATGTGATTAAATATCCATATTTGTTCATAGTTTTAAAGAACTAAGTTTTTATAGTGTTCTTGCATTAGTTCATGGTGGTTTTAATCGATGATATCTTTATGTACTACAAGTTTAAGAAGGGTCATACAGGGAATCTATGTTCTTTTTTGGGATTTTTTTCATCATCAGTGTATATTAAGGATTCTTTCAAAGAATTATTTCTATGATAATGATGTTTTTCTCTTATGTAATTCCATGTCCCGGTAATGAGTGGCTTGGGATATATTGAATATAGAATCAGTTGTTTCTTGGAAGCCCGTAAGATTTTTGCTGAGGTGTAGATTTTCTTAGGTATTATAGGATATTGTAGTAGTTTTATGTAATATCTATCCCAGGTTGAGACTCATATGATATCATTTACTATAAAGCATTAGGTTTTTTATGTATTGACTACAGTTATGAAACTTTTGAGTACTTAAACGAGAAGTTGGTTATCACTCCAGTCCTTTTTTTCCATTAAAGCGAGTTTTGGTTGAGGTTTTCTATGATGCTATGAATATTGGTTTATGATGTATTATAATTAATCTTTGAACAATTGTTCCTTATATTTCTCAGAATTTATATCCTTATGGGTTAACTATAGACCCCCCAGTCTTGAGTCAATGGCAGTTGCGTTTTCCTTGATTTTGTAGAAACATTACCTAACTGATGACTATTTTTTGGTTTTTTATTGATCAAAATTTTATATTTAATGTATTCTCATAGCATGATATAAACTTGCGACAATTAATTTGGTTGTAATTATTGTAATATTACAACGTCTAGATTTTTTATACACCAGAAAAGGTTAATTTCAAGGAAGATACACAAAGAAGGATGTCAAGTAGTGATATTGTATGTAAATATATAGATTCATTGAGGATGATGAAATAGAACTCAGTAATTCATCTAGATATGTAAGAATTTCAAGGAATAGGTTTTCTTTTTTATAAGATAGTGTAGTCATCTTTGGTGTCGTAGGTAGAGGATTTCCACCTAAAGGATTCTGAGGTAAAGTTATGGAGAGACCAATTTATTTGTGGTGATTCACATGATGGTTATTATAATTATAAATCCCATGTAATTGATTTGGTAGATATTGATATTTAATAGATGCAACCTTTGTGGACTAACCTATGGAGAACCAGGACCAGCAAGTGAAAGTGTTGCACATTTGTGTTATTCCCCAACTACACGTATTGTAGAGAAATAATGGTCTGGAGAAGAGTACATGGGAACAGGATTCATTTGTGTGATTCTCATACTACACATATTATAGAGAAACAATCACATGGAAGAGATTACATGGAAACATGATTCCTAGATACATGATCGGTACCTCAAGCTATATGTTTTTTGATTTTCCCTAGTTGTAACAACCATTGTGGATATTGAACCTTTTCTATCTTATGATATTGTTTTATCAGGTTTCCTCATTCTATAATTACTATCATTTGAGATGTATATCCTATGGGAGAGTGATTTTGAGATGATTTATTTGGTTTCATGGTTTTTATAATTGTTCCTCTATGTGAGTGTTTGATCTCCTATGATGGAAAGATCGGTGAGAAGTATCTCATAGGGTGGTTGTTTTAACAACCCATTTTCAATATATTATATCCAGGTTTATTTTTCAATTATAGAGGATGAGAATATTTTAGAGGTATCAGATTTATGTTTCTGGACTATAGTTGTCCTTAACTTTGTGTTTTTTGGGTGTTGGAGGAACCTTGATCTAGTTCCATGGAGTTTAAAGGGTAAATGAGGAAGAAGGTTGGGTGTTAATTCTATTTGAGGTCAGGCTACAAAATGGGGATAGGGGTTGCATAATAAGATTTATTTCTATGATGTGGTCTCTAGACTATGGATTATAGTTGTTGGGATACTAAAAATTAGATATACATCCTTTTTAGGTATTGTTAGTCCATGGAGGTTGGTTGTGTATTAGTCCCTACACCATTGTTGAGCACTACAGTGTACAGTATGGGGGATGTACTATATGATTTTTTTAGTCTACTAAAAATTGAGGTAGGTTATATAATGTGCTATGGGATTCCTAGTAGTCCCTCCACCAAGCTAAATTATATTTCTCCCATGAATCCAATCACAAATCATAGGCATGGTTTTGACTTGGGGGGATGTGGCATGGTCTCCTCCCATTACGCCATGGTCTAGGTGGTCAGTGGTGTAATCCTCTAAAAATAAGTCTCATATAAATACCCATAACGCCCTATAACCTAGTTTTCTACCACTCTATCATCTGAAAACTTATTTTCATAAGTATAGTTTTTGACATATTTGAATCCCCCTTTCGATAGGGATCAATCCTTATATTCATGAGTTCAATATATTGTGATCTTAGGTAGGTTCATTCTCTTTTATAGCAATTTCTATGTATTTGATCTTGTTTCATACCTTTTCTTAGTTCTAGTTTATAGAGTATGATCTCCCCCATTATAATGGATTAGTCATGGGTTTTTTCAATGTTTTCATATCACAATTTCCTTGTGATATTTTGGTTTCCTTGTGACAAATGTGTTTAGAGATCCATGATGGGGTTTTGTTTCCATTTCATAAACATCAGATGTTTGAGGTAGAGGATTCATTGCTTATCCTATTTATTTACATGAACTTTTAAATAGAGCATCGGTTATTCCTTTAGATTTAGGTGTAATTAACCTAATAAATTTTAAAATAAATTAAAAAATTAAATGTGTTTATGTTTTGAGATCACGTGTTTTTATCATCCACCGTGATAGTGGTTTTCCTCTTGATTTTATAGATAATATGTTATCTATACTGTGCTTTTTATATAATATTTTAGTTTTTATTTTATCGTATTGAAATTATTAAAATTGGATAATTAATTTAATTTTATTAATAATTTTGGGGTTGGATAAATAATTAATGAAGATTCATATTTCATAAATATAGTATTAATCATAATTTTATAGTAATCAAACTGATGAAATTATGTGTGTTTAATTGTATCTGTTATTCTATGTGTTAATTTAATCAGATAAATAAAATAAAAATATAATTATTGTTGATGAGATTATGATTAATGTGATGATAATGATAAATTTTTCTTTAAATCTTATAAAATATGTAAAACTATATAAATCGTGTTTAATTACTTAAAAAGATTATTATAGTTGATCCCTAAGGATTACCATAGTTGGAACCTATGAATAATGAATTGGTTAATTCATGATTGAATAAAAACTTGTTGTTTGATAAACATAAATTTTTGGGTCTGATTGACTATGTTGTTTAAAATTTCTATATTCATTGTGTTACGGTCATGAGAGAACATGTTTATGTGAAATTTTAATGCACTGTTTTGATAGCCAAGTCTCCATATTGTCTATATTTTTGTTGTTTGTATTCTATGTGCTCTAGATATGAGACTTGCTATGTGATGTGATTTGGTCTTGGGATGGTTGATTAAGTAAGGGTGGGGAGGCCTGAGTTTGTGGGAATATTTGACCCCTATTACAACGAGATGAATAATGATATTAATGATGGAGTCAAGGATAAAACATAAAATAATGAAATAGGTTAAACAAATGTTTAGTGTTCGTTTTTTATAGTTTAAATTATTTCAATTATTTAATCTATTTAATGGTTTGGTGGCTGAGTTTCCTGTATCATTTTCATTGTTTTCCTCAATACTTTAGGTGGGTGGACATGATAGGATTAATTTATTGATATTTTCTTAGTATGTTTTACGAGAATACATATAATTATGTAATGGTGTTAATGTTTAATAAATTTGTATCCCATGGGGTTAGTTATTTCTGGAATAAAAATGATAATCATAATGTTGAGATACCATGGACTTTGATGGATTATTCTTGGAGGGAATGGAAATCACATGAATGGTTAACGAAATGTATTCAGAATAAAATCAATTAATTGTTAATGAAATAATTATTTTGAATTTATGTGTTAAAAGAAAATAATGAACATAGTTTCGCTCATTAAATGCTTTTGTTTTTATAGGATATCAAGCCCCTAGTAGTGGTAATCCGGTGTTAGAGTGATGATAGCCATAGCTAAGCATAGGAATAGGTTATCCTAAAACGTTTCTTATGTTATATATTATATCCTATATTATTAGTGATTTAAAACACATCCCCACCCATGTTGGTCGGGTGAATGACACCCAAAAGACTCTTGGAGGGTGTTTTACCTAACATCTTGGTGGTGAGTATGGATGGTTGACTACCCCCTTGGGCCAAGTTATCATCTCATGATATAATTATGTTCCAATATACAATGTGGTAAGTTTCCTTTATATGTGTTTAAAGGGATGAAATTTATTGTGGTTATTTAAAACACATTTATATCCAGATATAGTATCCATAGTTGTATTATAATTATGAAATTTTATAGGTTGTGATGGCTTGAGGTACCTTAATTATTGTATGGGAGGTGATGGCTTGATGTCTAATACTGAATATATTTATATGTCATATAGGTTGTGGTGGATCCCAAAAAATTCTAACCTTCTATTTAGAGATGTGATATTGTATGATTAGACTATTTGATTCATGAGATGTTTTTTTATAATTCATCAAATGTTTTTACAAGTTGGATTACTTTTAAAGATAGATGGATCAAGATATATAACTCAGAGGCAGTGTGGAAACCTTTGGGGAAATGGTAGGGGAGTACCCTTATTGATTTTTTATTATAATATATGTTCTCTCTTTTATGAATTACATAGTGAGAGATATACATGGGGGGATGGAAACTTGTTATACCTTTTTCGGTGATTCGTCCGTTTTAATTTTTATTTATTGGGATTTTGTAACACCTTGAGTTTTTATGAATTTTTCTTTGAATAAATTAAAATTATAATATATGTTTCTTTACACACAACACCATGTTTTAAGGAACTATGAAAAAGTTAATATTATTATTTAAACATTACCATTATTACATATCTATTAAACTTGGAAACATGAATAAAAATTACCACACTTTAAATATTATTGTATAATGTTCTTAAATAAAGACAAAATACTAATAAAAATTACTTAATTTCCATTAAATTCTTTGTATGTTTAGAAAACACGAATTTCTAAAAACAATTATGAATAAAAATTAATTTTGTTGACACTTTTAGAAAACTAATTTGATTAAAAAAATAACTTCTCTAAAATCATCATATCAATATTAGATTGGGGTGAATCTTTGGGTTTTTTATGAAAAGATGAATTTCTTTATGAATAGTGAAAATTCTATATTTTATTGAAATATCTTTTTTTATTAAAATAATTTACTATGTTTTTAATTAGTTTAGAAGTAAAATTATTCCAATTATATATTTACTAATCAAATTTAGTTCATTAGAATAAATTTCATATTGAATTTTGATACAAAATCATTTTAACCATTTGACCATTTATTCACTGAAATCATGCATTATTATAACATTTATTGGATATATTTTAAAATAAATTCAACCAATTAAATAACACCTCAATATTTTTTGAGATATTATTTTCCAATAAATTAAATCTTTCCAATATTTTTCATTATAGGTAACATTGATTTTATATGAAATAGGACATATAATTAATATATTATCATCACCTATCATTTGGAATGGAAGATATTAGAATTTTTAAATAAATTATTTAAATATACGGTTTATACAGGTCTATAAATTATTTGGTGTCCATTTAATTAAAATTTCAAATAAAAAAACTTTTTTCTGAAAAACTACTTTTTTCAAAAAAATGTGTTTTACCTCAATAAATTTAAAAAAAACTTTTGGTGAATGATTTTAATGAAACGAATATATTATATGTTCAATAATATTTTTAACATTCATCTTAGGTGTTTTATATACATGATATAAGAATAAGTCCAATTTTATGCTTAAAAACTATATTTTTTTTAAAAAGCAGTTTTTTCACCTTTTACCCACATATTTCTTTAAAAAACTATTTTTTGATATATTTAGAGAAATTATTTAATAAAATAAAATTTAATATTTAAATATTATTATAAAATTTATCTTAGTATTTGTTTTTGAATTTTTTTTAAAGGGTATATTTTATATGAATCGTGAAAATTACTAAATTTTAATTAAAACATCCTTTTCATTTATATTATTTATAAAATTAAATTGTATTTCAGTTTTTTAAGTAAAATTAGTTTAATTATATATCGATTAAGAAAATTTATTTCATTGGAATCATGTTCATATTCATTTCTTATATAAAAAATTATATAATGTTTTGAACATCTTCTCATTGAAAAACAAAATTTTTGGTCTCATCTACAAGATTTATTTTAAACTATATTTTTTCAATTATATTAATGTTATTTTGAAAACTGGATTACATATTTAGAATAAAAATCATTTATATTATCTAATGATTTTGACTTCATATTTTTCCAAAATTAATAGTGAATATAGTTAAAAATTTGTTTACCATGGTTAAGGTAAAAATGGATTTACTAGGGGTCAAACTATGAATATAAGGTTTGAAATATAATAAAACTGGTCTAAAATCAATTTTTAGGAACATATTTTGAATCTATCATGTATACGTCTCCATAATAATAATTTTTTGACCATTTTGAAATGTAAAAAATGAGGGTACACCTTTTTCTTTTCAAAAATTACAAGTGTTCCACTCACCTCACTTATAAAAGGACACCCTATATCCTCTCCTCTTAACTCATTAAAAGCCATTTTCTTTGGACAATAAATAATTTCCTCCTAAAATACTAAAATTAATATTTTGGGTACAAATAAAAACAATAATGGCTTTGGTTCAAACCTAATGATATTAATTGAAGAAGACATAACGTTATTCAATGAGATTTTTTATTTTATTTCTTACTCCACATCTTTAAATTCTTATTCAACCATGATTATATAATAAAATCAGTAAATTCCATATAATGATTTATTTTTATGTTAATTTCAGGACCTAAAACCATCTCCACCTGAGAAGAACTATAAAATAAGTTTTTGACAGTTTCCTCACTTTTCTTACAGCACACGACACATCCTCCCATGAACATTCAAACACATTCAACCATTTGATGCTTTTCGGCTACTTTGGTGCGGAACGATCCACATCCTCTATTAATCTCCATCTATCCCTATTCGGCACCCTCTCACATCACTGATGTTCTTCCAACATGTCATGGGGAGATCCAACCCTAGAGTGTTTGCGGATTGGCCCTTCATTGAAAGTGGTTCTCATTAGAATGCCACAACAATCATCTCCACCAAATATTGTGAGAAATCAGATTTCCATTTTAGGTATGGATCATTTTTTCAGATTTTTTATTGATGAAAAAGGAAGAAATGAAAAATTTTCTAAGTACATACCATGTAATTTTGACTACACACTATGTACCTGATTGCAACGTGTAGTCATGTAATGGTCATTTAATGGCCGAGTACATGGCCGTGTAGGTGACCCAGTAAACCGCCTATAGTGGGAGTCATTTAAGGTTATCCCGCGACATGTAAATTAAATGAACATGCCATTTGATTTTCTTTTTATATTATGAGTTAGAGCGGGGTCATGTCTCAACTCAAGATTGATCTTCTTCTCCCCTTGTTTCATACTAGAGAGCGATGAGACGATTGTGAACATCAATCCCCTACTAATTCTCCTTCTGAGCTCTGATTAAGATACGGCCAAGTGCATTGGATTCCCACAGAAGAGTTCTCTCTTTACCTAGAGCCTTTCTTCCTAATTCCATATACATCATGAGTATTTCAATATTGATATTTTTTTCAAATTTTTTAGATCCACACTAATTTAGACCGATTCAAGGTTCAATGTTTTATAGTGTTGACCGTACGACATCAAGGTAGGCAGTTTGTGCCTTTATTTTTTTCTCTAGATTATAAATGCCAAAAGTGAAAAATACCCATGTTTGGGGTATTGTTTGTTTTGGATTTTAACAATTTTTAATACCTTCTATGGTTTGTTTTAAATATAATGGGTTATTTCATATTCATATGGGGTTATACCTTGATTTTGGGATCGTTTCCCAGTTTTATTGTATATGGTCATTTGGGCCTAGATGCCTGTTCAGATTGATTGGATTTCCATGCCTCATATTGTTAGGATGAAGTTACTGATTATATGAGAGGCATGTATTTCACATTGTCGAAGAATGACCAAGAGGAATTGACTGTGAGAGCTTCCTAAGGTAGGGTCATTTTATTATAAGTGTTATTATGTTGACCCAAATGTATTGACTGTGAGAGCTACCAGGTGGTCATAAACCATAGGGGTCAGACCGTGAGATCTACCAAGAGGGTCATTATTAAATGAATGATTGGACATATGTAATTGAATGTTAGAGCTACCAGGGGGTCGTTATAATTTATTGTTTCTATAAATAACAAGGGGATATTGACCATGAGAGCTACCCAGGCGGTCCTTTGTAAATGATTAGTGCTATGTGGGACCCAAGGGGTTAGACTATGTGAGGATTCCAAGAGAATCATTATTTATTTAATTGATGATATGTTAGACCAAAGGGGTTAGACCGCGAGAGATTTACCAGAGGGTTGTTTATTAATGTTTGAATGATGGTGACGAGTATGCCAAGACAAATCACAAGCTTGGACTTGGTCTTACTTGTTTGTTATATGGTCTTCTGAGATGTCTCTTTTTACTATTACATGGAGGGATATAGAGAATAGACTATATCCCAAGATTCATTATTCAATGTTTTGAATAATTAAAAAATGAAAATAAATGTAATTAAAGGCTATAGGATTGTTTTCTTTGGAGTACATCCTAGTTTATTCCTTAATTTATGCATATTTCCTGCTATATATATATTAATTGACTATTAGGAATAAATATTTTGGTTATTTACTACTAGTATTTGTATCACACCCTGTTTGGGTCAAGCTTTTGGACCCAAAAAAATTATATGGTTGTTGTTATAGATAAGGGAATGCACCCTTCTCCACCAGGTACTTGATTACTATTAGAGATGGAGTGCATGGGGCCAAGTTGAGGCATGCGATGCTATTGGAGTTTACATACTTGTTAGTACATTGGTTTCTATATTTTATTTTCATAAATGTGACATGTTTGGAATCATTCCTACATATGAGTGACATGAATCATATATATATTCTAGTTGTTATATTAGTATCAGTATTTCATTGTTTACTTTTGTTGTGTGGTATTACTGCTTATATTATTGATTATTATTTTCTATCCATTGTGTTAATTATGCCAATGAGAGAATAGTTTCCACACTATCACACCCAATACCCTCTCTACTAGTCAGAAACCTCAGGCATTGGGGTAAATATACTTGAGGCCATGTGACTAACAGGGAACGGGGTCCCTTTGGGTGGCACTTGGACCTGAGATGTTACAAAGTGGTATCAAAGAGGTTTATTTTCTACTTTTTATTACTATTTGGAGCATATAGACAGATATAGGAATGAATAGGTAGCTGGTAAAAATATGTTCCCAGGAGTAGCTAACCCGTGTATAGGCAAAATCTATGTCAACTCAAATATTTCAATTTTTATAGTTAGGAACTTATTACTGTTGATTTGATTTCACCATTGGTTGATACACTTGTTTTGTAATATTATGATTTATATCATTGTGGTTCTATTTCGTTTTCAACCCGATGTGATGATTGTATTCCATCTCATGCATCATATATACACTTACTAGTGATAACATGTCATGAATTCTTGCCATGCTATTTAGGGTGCATTACTAATTTTGATTGCATGTTGTTATGATAGTTGACGTGCTACATGTGAATACTATTTTGATAGATTCTATGATATAATAACTGATATTTTGATAAGTTATTTAAATATGTGAAGTTTCATTCGATGTAATTCCATGATTTGGTCCTTGAGGTGTTATGGGCCCTCTTGGATTGGAATTTAGTGGGTTATGTTTGAACTCTAGTTGAATTTTTAAGCTATTATATGAAAAATGATTCCAAACTTTTATTCGTGGGGAGTATGGGCTCCCAAGGGTCAGAATTTGTCAGGCCTTGGAAAAAAATTGAGTTTCTAAGGGTTCCATAGATGTTTCTGAGGCCTACGTTCCAAGAACCCAGATAGCACATCGCGTGATGTTATGAACACACACCATGTGTTCATCTATTCTAGAAGAAACAAAATTTTCTTAAGTACATGCCATATACTTTGAGTACATGCTATGTAATTCTTAACCATTTGACTGACTATGAGAGCATAGATATGGGTTGATAAATGTTTGGTAGAACACATTGTGTACTGCAAGAACAAAACGCACTAAAGAGACCATGTATCTGATAGTGTGACTAACCACACGGGTGGATGAATTTTGGATGGTACACACCGCTTCAAGATCATACATGCCATGTGTTGATCGACCATGTATCCATCCATGTGACTAACAACATAGGCGGATGGAACTAAAGTCATACACTCCATGTGTAGGGTGAACACACCGTGTGGTGATACCCGGTAGAGAACCGTTTAGTTCTAGCCTTGTATAATAATTTGGGTAGGAGGGAAAATTCAAGTACACATTGTGTCCTAGGGGGAACACACCGTATGTAGGGGTGTTACTCAACCAGGGTTGGTAGAGGTTAATGCCCACATAAGGCTTAAATAGAACAAGTCATGCAGAGGTTATACAAACCATGTAACCATGTTTTGTAAAACATGAATAGTTTTATTCATCTATTCTATTCATTCACATATATGTTTCTATCATTGATAATATTGAATTGAAGTTTATGCTTGAAACTACATAGTCGTGCCGCCAAGACGTCCTCCAGATGTATGCCAGGTAGAGGGCACGGAGAAGACACCAGAAATGGTAGAACAAGGACTTCCAGCAAATCCTCTCATTATTCCCATCTTAGAACTAGCTATTATACTAGACACAGGTGCTAATGCACAGTTTGGTGAAGGATTTTTGAGGATGTCACAGTCTTTTTAGGGGGTACCACATCTGGCCCCAACTATGGCAGAGCTGACGTAGGTGTTCTAGAAGTATAATACTCTATCTTTTTCAGGGGATGGATGACCAAAGGCAACATAGTCATGGTTGGAGGCCATGATTTCTGTCTTTGATAATTTGGTTACACCATCAGAGAGGAGGGTGAATCTAGTGATGTACATGTTATGTGATTCCTCCAATATATGTTGGGATGTTATCTCATATGTGGGAAGACATCGGGATATGGATTGGGAAGAGTTTTAGAGTACCTTTTATGATTATTTTTATCCTGATACATTAATATCTTATCGATCCTAAGAGTTCATTCATTTGGAGCAGGGTACTCTTCCAGTGATGGACTACTCTTCACATTTTACAGAGATTTAGTTCTTCACAACTGTTCTTGGAGATGATGAGTTATATTTTGCTAGGATATTTGAGGATGGTCTTATGTATGACATCCGGTCACAGGTAAATGTCTTTGTGATGACTTTGGGGACTGGTATAGTCAATCAGGCATTGATTACTCAGTGATATCTGAGGGAGTTGGGAACTGTGATCCAGGGTGATTCGGCATCAAGGGATGGTACTCTTTTGACAGATATCAGGAAACGACATAGGGAGCTTTCAAAAAATGTTTCTTCAGGTATATAGGTGGTACGATACCAGTGTTGGGAGAGAGGACATTTGAGACCACATTACCCGAATGGACCTAGTAAAGTGCGGATCTTGTGGAAAGATAGTCCATGTTCAGTTTTTTTCTATATGTTCTCACTAGAAGCTACTGAGAGGGGATCCATTATGACTCCACGTTCAGGGGAAGTGCCACATGTTTCTCATCAGTAAGGGAACTGGAGTTTGTCTGGCCGTTCAGGCTGAGGAGGTGGTTGTGGTCATGGTAGACAGCCTACTGGATTTCAGAAATAGGAGGGAAGATCAGCTCAGGGAAGTCAGGAAGGGGTGTAGGGCCATGGTAGAGGTCATACTTTTGTAGTGGAGTAGATCCAGTAGGAGAAAAATCCCAAACCCTCTATGGTTAGAGGTTCGATTATAGTTTCCTCTGTTTAGGTTATGCTCTTTTTTATATAGGGGCTTCCCATTGTTTTATATCTATTATCGTTTTGAAGATCCTTGGTCTCTATATAATTAATTCGATGGATTTTATAATGATAGACACACGTTTGGGGATTATGAATGCTAGTGCAAATCATTGGAAGGAGTTCCCTCTTGAAGTCGGTGGGTGTTACTTCTTATGGGACCACTATGTCTTAGATATGACAGGTTTGGATTTCGTTCTTAGAATAGATTGCTTGGTCTCTTTCCTGGCCTTTGTTTTCTACTATTTCTACTGGGTGAGTTTCACATCACCATATGGTGGTTATTTTCTACAAAAAAATAAAATGGGGTGTCCAGGAGGGAAAAGCTTGACCTGAGCATCATGGGATGGTAAGAATTACCGCACAGATCACTATTTTATATCTAGATGACCTGGGGACCTCATAGATGGACTTTCCTTTAGTGGTGTATTATTTAAAATATTTCTTTCCATATGACATTTCATATTTTCCTCTAGAGCGTGAGGTATATTTCTCTATTGATGTTGTTTCAAGAGTGGCACTGGTGTTCATTCATCCTGATAGGATGCCAACAAAATAATTATATAAGCTCAAGAAGAAGTTAGAGGAGTTTCAAGAAAATGGTTCTATCCAACCCAGTACTTCTCCTTGGGGTTCGCCTACCCTTTTTGTGAAGAAGGTGGATGGTACCCTCAGGAATTTTTTGGATTATCAGAATTTGAACCAGTTGATGGTCAAGAATTGATATCCCCTTCCAAGATTTGATGATCTCTTTGATCAGCTTCAAAGAGCCCAAGGGTTCTCAAATATTGACTTGAGTTTCGGTTATCATATGTTGTGTGTTAGACCATCAGTTATTCCTCTTACAACCTTTCTAAGTAGGTATGGTCTATAAGTGTATTTGGTTATGCTGTTCAGTCTCATGAATGTGTCAATAGTTTTTATGGCACTAATGAACTGAGTGTTCTATCCTTACATAGATTCTTTTTTTGTAGTATTCATGGATGATATCTTGGTGTAATATCATGCTAGACACGACCATTTCATCCATTTTGATATCGTTTTTAGTACACTAAGAGAGCATCAGTTATATGATAAATTATCGAAATGACACTTTAGATGGACCAGATTCACTTATTGGGTCATATCATCTCATAGATATAAGTATCAACGGACCCATAGAATGTTAGATCAGTAGTTTATGGGGAGATTCCAAAGAACATATTTGAGGTATGGAGTTTTCTAGGGATGGATGGTTACGAAAAAAAATTTATAAAGGACTTTTCATGCTTAGAAGTGCCACCGATGGGCCTCACTAAGAATAGTGTAAAGTACTTGTGGACTGATTCTTATGATTTGGCCTTTCATGAGTCGAAAAGGTGATTTACATCAGCACCGATACTGATATTTTCAGATCCAGGAAAGAGTTACTCCATTTACTGTGATGCGTCGGTTATCTGTCTAGGAGTAGTGCTTATGCAGGGGGGAAGTAGTCATTGCGTATGGGTCTCGGCATTTGAGGCCACATGAGTGGAATTACTTGATGCATGATCTCATGTTAGATGCAGTTGTGCATGCATTACTCTGTTGGCGACATTATCATTTTTTTGATAATGGTGTGGTATACACTGGCCACAAAAGCCTCATGTATGTATTTACTCAACGTGACCTGAATTTGTGACAGTAAAGGTGGATTTATTGCTTTTAGTATTTTGACTTTGAGCTTGCCAACATTCATGGGAATGGAAATGCAGTGGCTGATGCGTTGTGCAGGAGGACCCATATATAGTCAGTTTAGGAGACTAGCAGTGAGTGGAATCTTATGGATCTATTCTCTGAGATGCATTTGGAGGTGCATTATAGGCAGGCACAGACATTTATTTATTCTATAGTTGATACCTCTACTCTACTGGATCGAGTACGAATGATTCATCTATCATATTCTAAAAGCCTAATCCTATGAGAGAGTGTGTCAGATAAGGACCCTACTCTTAGATGGACGGTAGTTGAGGATGAGGTATTTCATTTTCATGGGTGCATATGGGTGTAAACAGACATACATGAGGAGTTGATGCAAGATTTTCATTCCTCTGTTTGGGAAGTTCATCGTGGTGTTACCAAGATGAATCAAGATATACACCATAAATATTGGTGGCCAGGTACGAATAAGGATGTAGATTGTTTTTTTATGAGATGTTCCTCCTGTCCGTAGCTGAAGGAGGAACATCAGCAACCAGTACGGATTTTAGAGTAGTTACCCATTCCTTAGTTGAAGTCGAATGATGTCATAATGGATTTTCTGATGTTTTTACCATGGTCGCCTCAATGGAATGATGTTATTTGGATTGTTTTTTATTGGCTCATTATGGTTTCACATTTCTTGCAGTTCAAGGGAACCGTCAGTGTTGATGAACTTAGAAGGTTTTATATCTAAGAGATTATACTTTTACATGGGGTTTTACACTCTATTGTTTCAGATAGAGATTCCCAATTTACTTCTCGTGTCTAGAAGGGAATATAGAGGGATTTGTGTTCACAGATACTTCGTATCCCAACATACCATCCCCAGACAGATGGCTAGTCTGAGCATGCAATTAATGTTTTAGAGGACATGTTGCAAGCATGCATTCTGGATTTTGGGCGATCATTGGAAAGACACGTACCCCTGGTGGAGTTTTCCTACAATAATAGTTTTCATGAAAATATTCATATGGAACCTTATGAGGCTTTGTACTGTAGGTCATTCCAATCAACCCTATCTTGACAGGAGGCATGAGAGTCAACTATGATAAGACCTCATCTTGTTCAAGAGACCACTGAGTATGTGGAGTTGATTCGGAAGAGGATGGATACTACCCAATATTGCATTAAATATAATGTTGATCGATAGAGGTGACCTCTAGAGTTCAAGGTTGGAGTTCATATTTTCTTACGTGTCACACTGAGGATGGGACATTGGAGGATTATGAGACATGGAAAGCTTTCTCCAAGATACATCGGTTCGTTTGAGTTTAGGAGAGACTTGGTTTGGTTTCATATTGGTTATAGTTACCTCATAGGTATCAGGGTATGCACAAAGTCTTCCATGATTCTTAGCAATGGTGTAACTTTTCAGACCCATCTCATGTTTTTCTACCTGAGGAGGTTGAGTAGGAGGTGGATTCATCCTTTGAGGGGCACCCTATTCGAATTGTGGATCTCGACAAAAAGGGTCTCTATGGTCGGTATGTTCCTCCGGTATGGGTGCTATGGAAGAACAAGGGAGTACAATATGAGACTTGGGAGAGGGAGGCTGACATACGATCACAGTGGCGAGAGTTTTTTGGAAGCATCTTCTTCACCACCCATAGAAGGGAAATTCGAGAACGAATTGCTTTATGTGGGAAAGTTTGTAAGAACCCAAATCTTTATTTTAGGTATGGATATTTTTCCATGTTATTTTTTGAGTAAAAATGATGAAATGGAAAATTTTATAAGTACGTGTTGTGTACTTTTGAGTACACACTATGTACCTGATTGTTGCGTCTAGCTGTGTACTAGCTGTGTAATGGCTGAGTACATGGTTGTTTAGCGGACCTGGAAGACTTCATAATGTGGCAGCTAGTAGAGGCTAGCACACGGTGTTTATATTAAATTAAAATTTCATGTAATTTTATTTTTATTTGATGAGTCTTATTGGGCTCGAATCTCATCTCCATAAGGTTATTCTTCTTCCCATGTTACATACAGAAGAGCGACGAGACCGCTTTGAACTTCAAACCCCTACCGATTCTCCATTCGTTCTCTGATTGAGACATCATTAGGTGCGTTTGATTCATACTGGTGAGTTCTCTATTTCCGGAGATAATTTCTTCCTAATTCCCTCTCTCTCATGAGTATTCCAAGGAATAATGTTTTTCAACATTTTGTAGATCTTCACCATTCTAGACCAATTCATGTGTCCACGTTTAAGAGTGTTGATCATACGACATCAAGGTAGGTGGTTTTTACAATTCATTGATAGTCTTCAGATTATATATGTTTAATGTTCTGAATACCCATGTTTGTGGTATTGAGTGTTTTGGATTTTAACCCTATTTAATACCTACTATGGTTTTTTTATTGAAATTTTTTTATTGCTTATGAATTAGATTTCATACCATGATTTTGGGTGTGTTTCCCTCCTTTGATCGTATATAGTCATTTGGGTCTTCAATTCCTATTAGGATTTCATTTTTTCTGTGCCTCATGTTGTTTGGATGGAGTTGTAGATTATATGTGGTACATGTATTTCACATTATTAATGTATGAACAAGGGGAATTGAATCTGAGGGCTTCCCAAGGTAGGGTCATTTTTGTATTAGTGTTGTTATTTCGAACCAGAGGTATACACTATGAGAGTTGTCCGGTGTTCATAGGCCAGAGGGGATAGACTATGAGAGCTACCCAGAGGGTCATTATTAAAAGAATGTTGGATCATAGTGAATTGACTATGAGAGCTTCCAGGGGTCATTATAATTTATTGTTTCTATGAAGACCAAGGGGGAATTGACTATGAGAGCTACCCCGGCAGTCATTTTTAAATGATTAGTTCTATATGGGACCAAATGTGTTAGATTGTGTGAGATTTACCCAAGGGTCATTACTTATTTTATTGATGATATATTAAACCAAAGTGGTAAGACCGTGCGATCTTTCCAAGAGGGTTGATTATTAATTTTTGAATGATGGTGATGAGTCTGCCAAGCCAAAGCACAAGCTCGGACTCAATCATTCTTGAATTTTAGATGGTACTCTAAGACATCTATTGTTACTATTACACAAAGGGTTACAGATCTTAGGCTAGGTCCCATGATTCATTATCCTGCAGTTGGAATAATTAATAAATTAAATTAAATGTAATTATAAACTGTATGATTGTTTACTTTTGCGTACTTCCTACTTTATTCCTTCATTTCTGCATATTGCATACTATATATATATATATTCACTGACTGTTATGTATATATCTTTTGGTGGATTTCTATTGGGATTCATCACACACCATGTTTGGGTTATGTTTTTAGACCCAAATAGATTACATGGTTGCATGTATATACAAGGGAAAGCACCCTTCTCCATAAAGGACATGATTTTTGTTGGAGATGGAGAGAAAGGGACCAAGATGATGCTTGTGATGCTGTTCGAGTTTACTTATATTTTAGTAAATTGGTTTCTATATTTTATTTCTAGAAATTTGACTTGTTTGGCTACTTTCTTAGATACATGTTACATGCATCATATATATGTTCTAGTTGTTATATAACTATTAGTTTTATTCTATTTACATTTTTTGTATGGTATTGTTGCTTATGTTATTATTTACTATTTGAATTCTAATGTGTATACTCATCCAATGAGGGCATAGTTTCTCCAATATCACACCCAAGTCCCTCGCTACTATTCAGCAGCCTCTATCGTTAGGGTAAATGTGCTCGAGTCCATGTGACCAACTGGGTACGGGGAACCTTTGGGTGGCACTTAGATCCGGGATGTTACAGAGATTCTTGAGATTCTTATGTTTATGCATTGAAGTTTTTTCTTAGGATAGTTCCCTTGTGGTATATATTTTCATCTAAATCTTTTTATTTGGTGTTAGACTTCCATTAATGGTCGCCGGTGGCATGTTTTGGGATGGAGCATCCTTTTTTTCTAGAGTTTTAGGAATTTTCACCTCTTAGGGTTTATCTTTTCTAATGTGGGTTATAGTTCTTCACCAGCATGATATTTTTGGGATTATGGGTTCCATATATATTAATTTTTCACTTTATTAGTCTCATTATACACAATTTTTAGGGACATGGTGCCTCATGCTAGCAATGTGGTCATTGGATATTCACTCAGGGCAAGATTCTACTTAGGCGGCGATCTAGATTTGACTTATGAGACTAACTCTCCCACTACTCAATATCTATTTATTACAGGGGATTGATGACTATAATGGATCCTTATTTTGTCTGGATAAAGGTTCTCATAGGCTCTTATATTTCTCTATGGCATGGATCTGTGTGGAGATGGACCCGTCTAATCCTCTTCTGTCTTTGAACATTCTCAGTGAAGGCGATGATTTCTCCTGGTAGCATTAGACATTTTATTATTATTCAAATAATTTTTATTAGATATTCATATTCATGATCACACCATTTTATTCTATTGAGGATTCTGATTTTAATTATGGTCCTGACGATGGAATCCCAGTAGCCCCTACTTCATAGAGGATATATTTGGTGAAGGATTAGATGAATTAAGAATCTGTGGTTTCTATATCCCTACATTCTTCTGAGGGTGGTTTAAATACATATCAATACCCCCTCTCTGGTTATTCTTCTCCATGTGATGGATCTTACTCCTCTGGTAATTCATCTTTCTACTCAGGTGAAGGCTCAACAGTGTTGGGATTTGGGGTTGTATAAGCCATGCTGTTCACAAGGTCTTCAGGGGTAGGTGGCTTCCCCTCCTCTGGATCAATTTCATTATTCTAGTTTTTATCAAAGGTGTGTAATGCTGGTGTAACATTTTTTTCTCCCTTGAACCAGCATCGATTTTGTGGTTTCATGTCATTCCCATTGTTCCCCCTCCCTCTTACTAATTCATTTTAGGTTTTATCGTATTTCAATTCCCAATATTTGTCTTCTAGTGAAACCTTCATACAAGTTGGTTCTAGTATTGATTACCTCATTTGGGTATATATGTTTTTACTACTCAAGAAGTGGCTGTTATATTTACAGTCACCGGTTCGAGTCTCTTCGATGCTAGGGTCCTCCACTCAACATCAACTTATCCAATTAATTCTCTTCTCATTTGTAATTCATGGGGCCTAGGATCCAAAGTGAAGATCGATTTTCCAGAATTAGAGTTTTTCTATAGTCATCTCAATATTTTTGTTGTTTTAGAACCAAAACATGATTCTAAATGTTTATTAGATTAATCTAATTGGATTAAATTTGGTTATCAATTGCATGGGGCACCACTTAACAAAAACATTCATATTTTCTGGAAGATTTTTATTTTGATGGAATTGGTTGTGACTTTAGAGAAGTTTATTTGTTTGAAGATCAAGTATGGATATTTTTCCATCTTCTTATCTTTTGGGTATACCAAATGAGACTCCATGAAAATAGAGATTATTTGGAGGGATCTAGGACCATTTTATGTCTACTCAGATCCTTGGTTCATTAGTGGTGATTTTAATCTCATATTGGATGTCTCGAAAAAGTGTGGGGGTATGATCCAAGGAAGTACTTAATGGATTTTTTAAACTTTTTAGCTCATACAATTTTATTGGAGCAAGGTTATATGGGGGAGGATTTCACTTGGTGTAACAACAAGAAAGGGATTTGTAGAAGGTGGAGTCTCCCAGAGAGTTTCTTCACCAACCATTATGTTGTCTCTTAGTTCTCAAGAGCCACGGTTCATCACATGGTCAAGGATCTATCAAACCACTTGCTTCTCCTAATCAACTTGGAAGTGAAAATGTATGGATGTAAGTGCTTTTTTCCAACTACATGATGAAAGACTTAATTTTTCTATCAGTTGTGTAGGATTCATGGGATCATCACACACATAGAATCATATGGGATTGATTACACAATAATCTTTATCGTTTAAAGGGTTCTCTTCATTTCTAAAATAGTATGAGACCCTATAATTGGATGGGAATTGATCCTATCACAAGGTACATTGATCACCTTGAGTCTCAGCCAGATGATGGGATGGGGTTTTTTTGAAGAGTTGGTTAGAAAAAGATATGAATTATTAAAGTTCCTATTAGAACTAGAGAGGGAAGCCTGCTCTCAGCCCCATGCTATCTTGCATAAAGAGGGAAATCACAACATGGTTTTCTTCTATGGATTTATAATGGAAAGGCATCATACCATAAGATAGAATATTCACTAAGAGGATGACTCATATACAGATGATGTTGCAGTTGTGAGAGATATGGCTGTGATTTGTTTCAATTAACTTCTCATTATTATTAATCCATGCATAAGAATGGTTATCCAATTGAT
Organism: Viscum album; assembly: GCA_963277665.1. NCBI lineage: Eukaryota > Viridiplantae > Streptophyta > Magnoliopsida > Santalales > Viscaceae > Viscum > Viscum album. The sequence goes on from OY728141.1 coordinate 732,901,102, forward strand.
CATGCCAATATTTTTGGCTTCATCCCAAGGTTGGGGGATGATATTGAAAATAATATGTTGAGTGGGTTTCCACAAGAAGGTAAAATATGGGATGTTGTTCAGTATCTCAACCTAGATAGTTATTATGGTTCAGACAACTTTTTGGGAGACATTTATGAGTATGCATGGGCTCTTTGGAAGAATTACATCATCATGGATATCCAAAACATTTTCTATGGTTGGAATCTTCTTCTTGTTGCATGTTTTACCACCTTAATTCTAGTTTCGAAGGTCCGGGATCCCACAAATCCCAAGAAATAATGACCCATCAGCATGTGCAACTTCACAAACAATGTCCTGAACAAAATTATCATCCAATGGTTTTCCGCACATGTTTCCACATAAATATCTGGATAAAAACATTGTTTTGTTAAGGGTACATACATCTAGGTACCATCGGGAATGCTTAATAAATGGTAGGATACATTGGTGTTAAATCCTTAGGATATAACATTTTCATCAAAAATAATATTGAAAACACTTATAATAGACTGAAATTTAATTTCATATTCAAGGTGTTTGGATGAATGGGGTTCTCTAATTGGGTTTTTATCTTCTTTTCAAATTTTTTAGTTCCTTGTGGTTGGATGTTTCCATTGTGGGACAGAAATATGACTTCTAGAAGTTGGTTTGAGGGATGAGGTTGGGGGGGCCTTTAATCACCCATTATTTTCATCATCTATTAGTACACCTAAACCAAGTATTTAAATCAGAGTATTCTTATTGGCAATATTAAACCTTTTCAGAGCATGGAAACTTACACTAGTTTGTCCCATATTCTCTTTTCGGATGATATGATACTCTTTGTAAATGGTAATAAGATATATCTATGAGTTTTTAACAAAATTGTGTAAGATTGTTTCAAGTGGAGTGGCCAATGGATTAATTATCATAAAAAAATTATTTCCCTTTCTTCTTTCTTCTCAAAATGATGAGCCACTCTAGTTGAGGATGTTATGGGTATTCACTGAAGGAAATTTCCCATAGAGTATCATGGAGTGCTATTTTCACTTGGGGGATTTGAATTCATCACTATGAGGGGTTGTTTTACAAGATTCCTAATTATATTAACAATTGGAAGAACATTTTTTTCTTTTTTGGTTCTAGGAATAAATTTTTCAATCTGGTTTTACCCTCCATTCTCATCAATGTTCTATTAGCACATAAGGTTCCCAATGTGACGATCTAGGATGTTGAGAAACATATGCTGTTTTTCATTTAGGATGCACATTTCGATAGAAGATTCCATTGGGCCTCATGGGGTAGGCTGGTCAACCCTTGGGATAATGGTGTTATTAGTCTTAGGGATGTCTCAGGTATGACGCATAGTATGCAAGCCATATTGGCTTGCGAAACTGTTCAAGGTCAGAAACATTAGGGAAGCTTCATCAATAATGGACCAGATTTGAGGTATCTAAGTGGAAGGGTTTCTATATTCTAGAATAATATTATAGAAAATATTCTAACTATTAAGTGAAACTCTTAGTGGATCATTGGATGAGGGGATATTTTCTTCTAGATTGATAATTGGGTCGTTGATCTGCTTGGATTTATGGGGTGCCTAACACCAGATATTTTTTTGCAAAGAGATCTCATATACCTTATTTTTAAATACAGTTATTAATGAATAGTTGTGTTCTATTTTTCATAATATCCCCATTAATGAGGGATGTGATAAATGTGTTTTCACTACATGAAATATGGCTTTTCTACTAAATCATATCATTGTGCGGTTCATGTTCCTTTGACTCACGATGCTTTAGGATATAATATTGATTGAAATCATCTTCTTACTAAATATAATTTTTCAATATGAAGGATATGGAACTCGACTATCCCCACTGATGATTAGATTATGCATAAGGTAATTTATATCGCTTCAAGGTGCACATGCTTCAGTAACACCCATGAAAATTCAGCCTCTCATCTCTTTTTTGAAGGTGAATGTGATAATTTCCTGTGGTTCTTGTTTAAGGATTTCTTTGGTCTCGATATCATTGATCCGAATGGTGAATATTTCCTACAACAATGGTTTAATGGTATCGGTAAGGAATATCACAAGTTCAAGGTAAGGGAACTCATCTTATTGGTTGGTTCCAAGGGTTTATGGGAGGTGAGTAATAGGGCTCGTTGTGAGGGTATCATTGCATCATGTAGGTATTTGGCCACGAGAACGTGTCTTCTGGTGACTAAGTCAGTGCCTCTTCTTAGAAGATATAAGTCAGCTCCTTCTCACAGGAATCACATGCATTCAGGCATGGATTATCCAATCAAATATGGTGTGTATTTTTAATGGTACTGGATCCACTAGACCCCTCCATCCAGTGGCTTTATGCTTAGTTTGGATGGGTATTATTGTTGTTATTATATGCGTGGAGGGGTTATGGTTCATGACCTGGTGGCTCAGTTATTTTCTAATTTAGTGAATCCTATTGTTTTAGAGGTTATTTCATAGTATAGGCTTATACTATTCAGGGTGGGCTGGATATGTGTAGTAGCAACAATATTAGACTGCCGTATTGGGAGACAAACTCAATGTTCATCCACCATTCTCTATAGGGGTGGATCATGGTGGCATGGTCTATTATTTATCACATTCGATGATTTAGGGAACATAATAATTATCAAACTACTCTAATTCACAGTTTTTGTTAACGCAACTAGTCAATAGACTTTTTGGCTTCAAGGGTTGTCTCGATGAGTTATTGTGTATTTTTTTTTACAAAATTTGGTTTTATTCTGATTGGTTGAAATTTCATTGTGAGATGTGATGACCTTGGGCTTCTCTATTTTAGACCTACATGATTTTTCTTCAACTTTTTTCCCTTTTATCAATAAAAAATCTAATTTTATATCAACCATTTTCACTAGAATTAAATGGGTTACAAAATTATTTTTCATGTGTGTGGTGGACTACCGCCTCATGAACCGATGTCATTCATTTTTCTATTACCACCTTTCACAATTGGTTATGTTGATCGATATAAATTATATATATATATATAATATATATATTAATTATACCTTCAGAGTCATTATATCATATATAACTTTTTGATTTCTATTCTGTAGAGGATACGATAAAGTTTCTCGTCTATATGGTGGACATCTACTTCACGACGAGATGTGATTCTTTTTTCACTAACGCTTTATATGGAACATTATAAGAATAAATTTAATGAATATATGTGATATAAATGACATAATTATAATATTCATGAGATATTTATCATTCTGTAAATAACAATATATCATTTTCACTCTTACCTTTTCACTCACTCAAAGATGATAACATCAATCGTGTATGTGTGGACTACCGTCTTCACAAAATGATGGGGATATATCTTTTAATAACCACACAAAATGATTGATATGTGTGAGTGAATTTAAAGATATAATAATTTATTTATTATATTAATCATTATTTAAATATAAATTATTACTTATCTCTCTTCCATAACGATCTTTCAAAAAATTGAAATGTTACTCATGCGTATGTATGTCCTACCATCTACATGATCGTAACATACATCATTTCTCAAAACCATCATTAAATGTTGGTATTGAGAGTATAATTGATGTGTAAATAATATAAATATTCCAATATTATTATTATTTAGGTGATTTAACCATTTTTAAAGTAAGTGGACCAAAAAATCAAAATATATGCAAAAAACTAAACATTTATTATGTAAAACATGATTTTAATAGTGGATAAGTGTAATAAATGTTCATAATTAAATCATATATATTTTTATATATTAAATTATGGTTCTATAATAGATTTATAATGATGTTGTATTTATTATTTTTTAGTTTTTAATGTGTTCAAAAGATGTTGATACTTAATGTAAGGGATTCATATTCTCTCTTTTATTTTTCAGAGACATATCCAAAGTCAACAATCATTTATTCTATGTGATAGATATACTAGCCTAATGAAATTTTATAGCATTCGTATCCTACATTTTATGATATTAAATGTTTCTTATTATGTTTTTCATTATTTGGGATTATGATTCAAAATATTACTGAAGTGGTAAGGGATTTCTGTCTCACATTAAATTTTCTGTGAGACGGATGCCATATTCCCCATGTGTTTCTTTCATATAGTGTATGTAATGAACATAAATGTATTTTATGATTATTTTAGTTAAATTTATTTGGATTTAAAAATTCATTTAATGATATCTATTTTAATTTTTTTATTGTTCAAATTTTACAAAAGAGTTGATGGAATTTTTGTCTCAAATTACATTCTTTTTGACATAAGTTATGTTATGCACTTATCTTCTATAGGAGGTGTATATAAATCACCTTAGACATGTCATATCATATATTTACATATATTAATTATAATATATGTTTCATTTAATGTTATTATTTCACGTGTATTATTATTAAATGTTACCAAAGTGATAAGAGTTATATGTTACAGTCTTATTGTTTATCGGGATTTTTTATGATTATGCTTCTAATGATAAAATATTATTATATATATCTCAATAAACTGATTAATTATATATTCGTATATTTAATCCATGCGAATAAAATTTGTACCTTCATTTTTTTATTTATATACTCAATAGTTAAAAATAAAATTTTCAATAAAAAGTTCCTTTATTACTCTCTTCGGTTGAAAACCATTTTTCTTATAAAATTTTTTTTATAAAAATATTTTCAAAAATGGTTTTCACATTTTTAAAATTGTTTATTAAAGACAATTTATCCCATGTTTTAATTTTTAGAAAAAAAATTAAGTTAATCTACGTATCATTTTAAAAAAAATCTATTTGGTATTTTGCTAAATATATAAAATCAATATCCGTTTTAATGTGTATGGAATAAACAAAAATTATTGAAATTATAAATATTATTTACATTTAATATTCCATTATAAGTTCTCAAGGTTATTTTCAAAGAAACTTAATTTTAAAATTTTTTTAAATGTGTTTTCTAAAAATAAATTATATATTCCTCAAGAATTATTTTAAATTGTTTTTAAATATTAACTTATATATTTTCAATTTTATATTCAATGTAAAGGATTTTAAAAATGTAGTATCTTTTAAAAAAGTGTTATAAAAGTGGAAATTAAAGTTTCCTCATTAAATGTTTAAAAAAATTAAATAATCCATTGTAATTTTCATGTTTTATTTTCAATGAAATGTATTTCCAAATATGTTTTATGAATTATTATATTTAAAAAAGGGATTTTCACTGAAAATTTAGTTTCCTCAATAAATGTTCAAAGTGATATATCTTTCAAAAGAAATTCCATTTTATATGACATCATTAGATGTAAATTTAGATTTACTGGGGATATTATCCAAGTATACCATTATTATTATTTCTCTGAATGATTTATGTTTATGATGACAAGATTTTTATGAAACCTATCTATATACCATGGGATATACCATGATAAAATTATTATGAAAACAAATTATTTTTCAATAGGATATTCTATGATTAAATAATAAAATGATTATGAAAATAATCTCTTTTCCACATTTTATGATATAATGAAATGTTTTTGAAACCCATTTCATTTCTTGGGATAGGATTTGATGAATGATTTATGATCTTCTAGAACATATATGTATGAATCTCATTATTTTATAGTGGTTATTTTATAATAAAGTATGATAGTGACATAATAACTAGAGAAGTTGGTTATGTCATAACCAATATGTGATGGACCTATATCTCCCTCCATTAAATTGGGTAAATATTTGTATCTCATGAGATGTGTAGTGCAAGAAAGCGGAGTGAACCCAATTTTGTAAGGGAATTTTTCATATTTTATGCACGTGGGAAAGAATATTAACTATAATGTTGAGTTGTTGAGTGAATAAATTATAGTATGATATCATTGTAAATAAGCCTTAACTACTTTGGAAGTTATTTTCTATACAAATGTTTATGCCATAATTCCTCGTCAACTGCCAATTTTTTGCTCTCATGGATCATGTTCTATGATTTACATATGATTTTTGTCTTATGGAGAACAAATATTTATTCCATGACTCAATATTATGATCTTTTATATGAATAGTGTGGTTTTATATGTTATTATCATGCTCTTACTCACTTATGTTCTTATAACTCATTCATATTCACTTGTTTACCTTAGGGAGAATCTTATATCACTCTTTCTTATGTTTTCTTTCCTGGAGTTATGAAGAATGGTTTAAGGTATGGTATGTTTGTGAAGATTACTAAAGTATAATATCTTTATGGGATATGATGATGATATTTATCCAAATTAGGATATTTTTTACTTAGTATCCAAAGACACTAATCTATTATGGTCCTTAGGCATGTGTTTGTGTGATGTATTTATTATTCATCTAAAAATTTTTAACAAACCTATATGAAAAACCTTGGTCATTATAGTTCTTATCATAATAATGGTTTATTTATTCTTTGGAAACTAAGAGAAGAAAACATTAGTGAGATTTTTCATGATATTTCTCAGAATATATCTAGTAATTTATCTAAGGAAAGTTCTAATGATGATTCAAAGAATAGTAAAATGTCCTAAAATTTTCATAAAGGATAAAGAAAGTGGTTTTCAAGAAATAACATCACAATCTACATAATATAAGTGGATGCGGTTCTGGAACATAGGTTCCTAAGGGTAATAACTCCAAAGAGTGTAAATTCAGCTAAACTCAATCCTTACCTGGTCCACCAAAACAAGCCTTGTTACAAACTTAGTTTGACACTCATGGGGGATATTATTTATAAATTCAAGAACTCTTTACAAACTATCTTGAAGGATTTAAATAGATTATGACTATGAATATCCTAGGATAAACATAAGTTTTCATAAATTATAGAGAAGGTTTAATGCTTAAAACATCATATAAGTTATTTTTTTAAGGATTTTGTGGTTTTTCACAATGATTATTATTTCTCACACTATGGTTTTTTGTTTTATTCAATGGTGGGAACTAATAAGAACTTGGTTAACATTGACTATGATGGAATGTTTACTGAGGAGAAACCAAATTATATATTGATTAGAGTTATGTATATTATGATTATGCTTAATCAGTTATCATGGAACATTAATTACTATGTTCACCTTAACCAACTCTTAGACACAGTAATGATGATAAAGATATAATTCCCTAAGATTTTAGGCATTTTAGACCAAAGATGAATAAATATTAAGTTTTCTATATATCATTAATTTGGGATGAATCACTAAAGGGAATGTCTTAGAGGGATGAGAATAACATTGGGTGTGGAGAAGAAGTACATAAAGAAAGTAATTATAAAGTAAACAATGAAATGTTTTCTTAATATAATATATTTTAATATGGGTATCCTAAGGTATCATAGTTTGAGGAATACATTATATGTTGAAAATATGGGCATTATGAAAATAGATGTCTTAAGGGGAAAACTCATGAAGATAATAAGAAAGGTTGTATGAGTAATTTTTTTCTATTGATAATGAATATACTATGAATGAAATATTAAATCAATGATGTATTAAGGAATAAGATGATGAATCCTAGTTAATAGTTGGATAATTAAGTTGTATTATTAATGTATTAATGTATTGGAATACAAGGATTACGTTCTAATAATTACAAAATATATAAGGATTTTTTAGTATAAGTTTTTTAAGGATATTCAAAAATAGGTTAAATGGTACTAGTGAACTAGAAATGTAACATAACAGCAAGGTGATACTTTGAATAAGAGAATATAACAATTAATATGTTCTGAATATTGAGATAAATCTTTTGGGATAAAGAGATGATTGAAATGAATAAGTAAATTTGATATTATTTATTACCTTGTAGATGATTAATTATTCGTTTACAAAGTGGTTTATTACATAATTGATTGAGTTTACAATAATTTTGGATATAAGGAATATTTATAATAATCTTTATTTTATGTATGTAATGAGGAATCATATATTTTTTCATTAAATAATTATAGTAAATCATGTTATTACCATGTTTTAAGATAATACATGATGAAGGTATTCATGTGTTGAATATGTGACAATCAAGATCTACATTATGATATATGGGGGATTAATGTTATGTTTATTTTGAGAAATTTAGTGAGCTTATTTTTAGATTTTTAATTGTGGAAGGGTTATAAGGTTAACAATTTATGGAATGGTTTAAGTGGTATTTTGGAAGAGGTTTTAAAGACTAATGTATTACTACAACTTATAAAGATTTATCCATATCAAATAACCAATGATAACCATTACGTAATATATATAAAAGTAATTAATTATAATCCAATTATATATCTTATTTACTGATTCAGACATGAAAAAAGTTTAACTCTTGGTGTAAGAGATGAACTGGAAATTTATAAATTAATAAACAATGAATAAAATTGTGCCTATAAAATAAAAATATATCATGTAAGAACATTCTCTTATGTTATCAGTCTATATGTAAAAGGTATTTCCCAAATTTAATCTAGGGATATTTAAATATTTTTTTTCCATTTTATCATCATTTTTTATGATATCAATAACCTTTTTGACACCTCATTATTTTAGAATTTTTTGGCTTTTCACCATCTTTGGATCACCCACTTTCTTGGGATCAATAATCTCAAACACTATCTGTAATTAGTTATGCTTTTATTCTAGGTCCATATATTTAATTTCCACCTATTCTCTCCTATTTGGAAACATATTATGTGTTGTTCTTGATGAATTCTAGATGCCCCGTTCTCTTTTTCAAGAGTATATTTTATCTACCCTTTTACAATGTGGTTTTATATAAAGTAATTTTTAAATATTAAACATTTCATGATTGTGAAAAATTCCAGTTGATAAATTAATTTTAATGGGTTTATAATATAACACCATGATATTTTTTGAAATATTACTTTTTTCAAAATAATTTAATGTTTTCAATATTTTTCATTACATGTCACACAAATATTAAATAAAACAAGACATATTATGAAAATTATATTATCACCTAGTTTTTGGAATGGTATGTAGGAATATAATTTACTACATCATAATGAATATATGGTTTACATGTGTATATAAATTATTTGGTGACCATTTAATTAAAAATGAAAATAAATGATTTTTTTTTCTAAAAATACTATTCTTTTGAAAAAAAACATACTTATCATTAATAAAATAAAAAAAACCACTTTTGTTGAATCATTTTATGTAAATTTATATGTTATATATTCAATAAAATATTTAATTATCATATTATATGTTTTTTTGACAAAAGATAAGAATAAATCCCATTTTATTTTCAAAAACTATATTATTCTAAAAAACCTTTTTATCACCATTTGTGCACGTGGTGTTTTTAAAAATTGAAACATTGAGAAAATTATCTATTAAAATTTAAACTTATTTTTAAAATAAAATATCAAAATTATATTAGGGTGGAATTTTGACAATTTTTTAAATGGATTAATTTTTTAATGAACAGTGAAAAGTGTAAAATTTTAATTAAAAACTACTTTTTGTTTAAATTATTTATAATGATAATTTTTTTTTAAATTTGTTTCCATATAAATTTATTTAAATTATATATATATATTAATCCACTTTATTTCATTGGAATTGTTTTCATATTTAATTATTTTATAAAAACTTTAAAACATTTTAAATTTTCCTTTTAAAAAACAATATTTTTTATCATGTTTGTGGGATTAAATTTATATTAGAATTTTAAACTTTTGTGAATCAAATTTTTATGAAATGGATTCATTATTTAAAATAATAATAATTTATTATATCAAATATGTTCAACTTAGTTTTTAACAAAATAAATGGTGAGAATAGTTTGAATTAATTAGTAAGATTAAGGTAAAAATGGGTTTATAAGGGGTTAAACTAAAAAGATAAGGGTTAAAATGACCTATACAGCTATAAAAAAATTATTTTATGGACAAATTTTGAACATATCATTCCTAAGGATGTAGAATACTCTACTTTGGACCCTTTGGTGTAATGAACAATTGTTTATGAGTAAAAAACCTATGAATGTTCCAAACATTACAATAAGAAAAAAATATTGAAGAGATAAAATGTGAAAATATGGATCACCCCAATCTTCAAGAATCATTACCCCTATGACTAACACTATAGAAATGAAAGAAAATATTATTAAACTAATCAAAATATTATATAAACTAAATATATAACCTTAAGATTAATTTTAGTTCAAATTTAGTTTGAAAATTATGTGTTCTATATATGAGGTAATGTGACCATTGAAATAGTAATGTGTCCATTGGAATAGTAACCCAACTGTTGGGAATACTAACCTGGCCATTGGGAATAGTAAACTGGACATTAGAACAGCAATTTAACCTGAAAATAATATTGTGTGATATAAATAATATTTATTGTGAGTAATATAAGTTAATATAAATATTATAATGACAAAAGATAAATAGCATGATTAAACACTATAAGAAATTATATGAACATTTGTAATAACTATTATTTAAATGTATTTTTTTTTTAAAATATAGTTATATTAAAAATAAAAATTATGTATTTTAAAATTTTATTTTGATAGATTTAATATCATTTTTTAAATCATCATGATTCAATTTTCTATGTATTTTTTTTTAATTTTATGAAGTACTTCAATTTTCAGGAAAATAGTAAACATACAGTTTTTCTTGTAACCGATGTATCCTAAATTACATCATTCAAGATATAATAATGACCTAATAATTTCAAAAGAAATTATGTTTAGAAAAAATATTTTTAATTTCAAAAATTATTCACTAAAATAAAATAAACTTAATTTCCAAACCTAAAAACCATTTTCCAAAACATAATGTCAAAACTATTCCATTAAAATAATTTTTTTTTATAATTTCATTATTAATAAACTAATTGAATAATAATTATAATGATGTTTAAAGTCCATAAACCATTATATTATATTTATATATAACTTATATTGTAAAAAATTAACTATTACATGATTACCTTTGAAAAAATATTTTATTTAGCATTTTATTCTAATAATATTCCTCTTCTCAATTATAAATAACCCCTCTCCCTCCCCTTGGTAAACTGCTCCTCCCACGCTTTCAAAGGATAATTTTCTTCAAAAATCACCCTATCAATCCCATTATAATTGCTATGGATGTACTAGAGTATTCCAACTCTCAACATCAAGGGTGTTTTAGTGTCATATAAGAGATTCTACACCGAGGAAAGAGTAAGTTTCTATCAACTATTTTCTCTTTTTATTCTTCTGGTACTTTTTTCCAATTCCTTCAAATTAAAAATATTATAAAAATTCTTTTTTAGAATTTTAACATTAAATTACTTATTTTAACCTTCTATAAGTATCATAATTATAAAAAATATAAATTTCAAGCTTTATTTTCATGTTCTTTCAATAATGTCCCATCAACAGTCGGTTAATCACCAACAATGAAATTTCAAGTCATAGTTGGTTAAAATAAATTATTTATAGTATATAAATGTATAAATACATGTTTTTTTAATATTTGGGATTTAATTATTATATTGTATAAATGTCCTTAAACAAAAATAGTGAAAACTAAACAAAATGGGAATGATTAATGAAAATGAGATATATAAAAAATACCATTTATCATAGAGTTTTATAAATAATAATAAAATAATTATAATGGATAAATAGTGGGAAAATGAACGTAATTATATTATGGAACTATTTTTTAATTAGCCTATGTTTGTTATTTAGGAAGATGAAAAGCGATGAAATGAAGGGATATTTATGGTAAGGGGGTTCTCAAACCCAACTAATTTTCTTTAGGTTATCCCTATTTCATAACACCTTCATTATGGATATTCCCCTAATAATCCCTAATATCATTTCACAATTATTCCATTTTATTTTTGTAGATATAAATGTTTCCACCATTATTTATAATCTAAATATAACGATTTTTTAGAAAAGACATTTCTTTCAAAAACTAATCTTTTACTCCTCTGAGGTTGTTTCTTCTTAGCTCTGGAATGATGATGTTTATGAAAAATATGTTTTTAATTTTTAATTTAGAAACCAAATATTTATTTATGAAATCATTCTCTATGAAATCCTTATGAAACCCATTTTATTACATGGGTTATTTCATGACTATGATTGTTATACATTCTATGTGTCATACATGATTATGTAAATATTGTGATGTGATGAGTGGGGAAAGAATTATATTTCCATAAAACTCACTGGATAATTAGATTCATCTTGTAAGGTAATGTGTATTATGTGTGGACATGATTCTATCATTGTTCATAATGACGATTTTATGATTTTTACACATATGTTATGCATGGACATGTTGTTATTTTTGTTCGTTGCTATATTTTATTTGACCATTATGACATGATGTTTAATATTTATATATCACCACATTCCCAGAATTCATATAATTTTTCCCTCATGAATATGATAATGATATTATTCCTCAGTTTTGATGATGTTGATTATGATCCCCAATGTTATATTGATTCATGTCCTATATTCCTTTTACAGGGCTTTTAGATCACCCTTTTCTTTGATGTATATCCCCAGGTGAAAACATATACTAAGGATAACATGATATTTTATAAGGATAGAGAAAAAATATTTAAATATATATTTATGTGTTATTATGTATACGGGAAGTATGATCCTACTTTTCCTAGGATACTAAACCTTTTGTTCTTTGTAGGTATAACAATTATGTTTTATGTCTTTGAAATGACTTAATAGGAATGTAATAAAAAATAGGGTCACAATAGTTTGTATCAATGGTTTTGTTTAGTTAATTATGGAATTAGGATTAAAAAGAATTAGTGACAACCCTTAGGATAAGTCTATATATATGTTACAATCCAAGATGTTTTGTTTTAAAAATTAATAAGCATAGGAATCCCATAATAAATTCCTTTAAAGTCAGTTACATAGAATAATAAATTATTTCTTCATGAATTTTTGTCTTACATTTTGATAAGACAACTTATATTTTATAAAATTGTGGGAACCAGAAGAATGTAGGCTAACAACCCATGTGAGAGACAATACAATGCTTTCTAGAATGACATCCCTAATTCCATGGAAGGTGGAGTTGAAAACATCATAACAACACATACCTGGTTATCTAAAGCTATGAATAATATCCTAAACCTCATGGAACATACTCATTCACCCTATAAGGAGAAACTATATATTGAGAGTTTTATGCAACAATGACCACCAACATTTAGTGGATATTCTAATTCACATGTCACAGAATGGTGGGTTAACTCAATCAATAATATCATTTCTCTGATCCACTATTTTTAGAAGGAGAAGGTTTCACTGACCATATATTTAGTATATGGAGAGTCTTATCCTTAGTGAGAATTGATTATGAACCCCAAGATGAAGGATAAAATGGTAGAGATGGAGTGGGAAGACATTATGAAAATATTGCTTAACAATTATTTCTCTAAAAGTATTTGATCAATGATGGAGGGATTATACAAAGAGATAAAGAAAAAGGAAGCATAATCAATCTATATATATGAGTAAAACTTCACAAGTCTAGAGAGATAGTCCCTAGGATTTTTTATCAACCATGTTGTAAAAATTGATATATTCTTTAGTGGTTTAAAACCAAACCTTCGAAAGGCTCTAGTTATATGAGATGTAGGGAGTTATGAAAAATAATTTCAATGTGATGCCAAATTTGAGATGGAGTTGGTATAATGGTCCCCTTTTTATGAAGATAATAAAAGAATATTGGATTTTCAAACTGGTGGTTCAAATTAAAATGGAGGAAATAGGATCCAACCACCCCATGCCAAAAATGTGGGAAGAAACATAATGGGGTTTTCATCAAAGGGATGGCGAAATTATTTATGTGTGGGATATAATGTCACCAAGATCATAAATTTTGAAAATAAATGAATAAGACTACCAATTTAATATATGAAATAAATGAACCTCCTAATGCACCCTATATGTTTTAATTCCTTAATAATAAGGAGAAAGTGAATTATGCAGAACAATGCCCTAAAATAAGGGTCCATGAGTGTAATCAGTGTCAGTAACCACCAAATACAATGGATAAAGGGGAATATTATGCCTTTACTTCTATTATATTTGATCATAAAAATGAATTCATACAATTTAAACTTCCTTTTCAATTAGCAGTTTCAATTGTTTAATTTTTTAATAATTATATTCATTACTTTATATCTTTCAATTTTTATCAAACTATTAAATCGAATCCCTGATACCTTGCAGTAGAGATATATTTAAAAATACGTAGTTTTATGATCATTTAAATCCATGTGTTGGAATCTAATCATGTCAGCATATATGGGAAGAGTTTTTTGGAAAATCACTTAATCCTTCCCTTAGTGGAATTTGATGTTATATTGGGCATGGATTAGCTCTTGTTATATAGAGAAAACAGTAAATATTAGGAAAATGAAATCTCATTTCATATTCTGAACCATCCCATGATCCTATAAAAGGTAAGGAATATCATGAATCTCATTTTAAAAATACCACAACATTGTGGGTGTTTATACCCTATAAAGATAAATAACTTTCCAAAATGATTATGCCAAAGGAAGGTATTAGCCTAGATGAAATTCAAATTGTGATGTAATACACTGATGTAATTCCCAAAGAGTTACCCATAATTCCCCCATATCATGTGGTAGATTATTCAATATATCTCATACTTGGAGCTACTCTTATCTCCATGTTCCCCTATATGATGGCACTGATCGAACTATAGATGTTAAATATGAAGCATCCAGATCATTTAGACAAAGGTTTCATACACCTTAGTGGATCACCTTGGGGTGCACTAGTGATATTTTTTAGGAATAAGGATAGATCAGTGTGGTTGTTTAATGACTACTGAGAGCTTAACAAGATCACCAAAAAGAAAAATTTTATCTTTAGAAGGATTGATGACCTTTTAAATAAACTATCAGGAACTCAATACCTCTCAAATTTGGATCTTCATTATGGATATCATCAACTAAAGTCAACAATGAAATTATTCATAATATTTTTTTTCATACAAGGTATGGGAACTATGATTTCAAAGTGATTATCTGAAAACATAATAATTCTCCATCAATATTCATGGATTTTATGAATAGATTCTTTAAAGACTACCTCAACAAATTTTTGGTAGTATCTTTTGATGATATTCTCATTTAATCTATGTGCAAGGAGGAACATTAACAACATATAAATATTGTAATAGCGATATTAAGGAAGGATAAAATATATTATTTATTCATTAAGTGTGAATTTTTTATGAAGAAAGTAATATTCTTGGGTAATGTGATCATAAGTGAGGGAATAAATGTACACCCTTCAAAAAATGAAATTGAAGAATGGTCTGGACCCACTACTATTACAAAAATAAGTATTTTTTATTGCTTAATTAGGTACTGCAAATTTGTTATGAGAAATGTCTCATGATTTTATGGCCCACTAACTAAGTTATTTCAAAAACTGGTAAAGTATGTTAGGACAAAATATTGCGAGGAAATATTTACGGATCTCAAGTAGAGACTAATCACTGAATTTATATTAAATCTACCATAATGTGGATAAGTTTTTCTGATATATAGTGATACCTCAAATAAAGGCTTGGGTTTTTACTCAATAATAATAACAAATTGATATAATATGTCTCACAAGAGATGAAGATCCATGAGAAAAACTACCTGATTCATGATCTGGAGTTAGAAACATTAATATTTTCATTAATGATTTGGTAGTACTACCTCTATATTGAAAAGAGTGACATATGTACTAACCAAAAGAGTATAAATTGTATATTAATAAATAAGGAGGTTAACATGTGTCAAATTATATTTTTATACATAATTAAGTACCACAATTAGTTTATTCACTACTATATGGAAAATGAAAACAAGGTAGATGGGTCTCATAAAGTAAAAAATCTTACTACTCTATTCATGATGTGGATTCACAAAGACCCTATTTTCATGGATATCCAAATAACGTATTTGGAAATAATAATGGTATGGAATAAATCTTACCATGCCCAAATGATTTCTAAACCATCAATCTAAGAGAATATCACGGAATCACAAAAGGGATAATCTGGAGCATCAAAAATATGTGAAAGGAGCTAAGGAAAGAGAACTTCATGAGTTAGACATTAATTATGATGTAAGCATTCTATATGGTAGTATAATTTGTGTGCCTATATCACCTAATATAAAGAAATAAATATTGGATAATGCACATATCTTACCTTTCTATATCCATCTTGAAGTACCATGATGTATCGTGATCTTCAAGATAACATGGAGTGGGAAAACATGAAGAAGGAAATTGCAGATCATATCTCATGGAACTTGGTGTGTCAGCTTGTTAAATAAGATCAATGGAAGTCTGAAGGGATTATGCAACCATTTTCAATACCCATGTATAAATTTGAGAGCATCACCAGGGATTTAGAAATGGGAGAACATCACAATGGATGTTTTCACTGGTCTCCCAAATGCATCCAATGGAAATAATGAGATATGGGTAGTGGTGGATTGACTCACCAAGACTACACAAGTAATCACCATTTGGGGAAATTTCTATCTAGAAAAAAATTTCATGATATACATCAAGAATGTGGGGAGGATTCATGGGATTTCAATTTCGATAATCTGTATTTGTGATCCAAGGTCCACTTCTAAATTCTAGAGAGGCATTCAACATGATCTATATACGTAATAGAATTTCAGTACATCCTATCACCTCCAAACAGATGGCTAGTATGAAAGGAATATTTAGAATCCTAAAGATATTATAAGATCATCCTCCATTGTATTTAATGGGGGATGGTATCAACATCTCTCATTGGATGGGTTCTCATACAACAACAGCTTCTAATCGAGTATTCAGATGGCTCCATATAAAGATCTATATGGGAAGAGAAATAGAAATCATAGTTATTGTGATGAAGTTGGAAAATGAAAGCTACTAAGACTAGATCTTATGAAAGATATGACAAATAATTTTGAAGCAATCCAAAAATATATAAAAGCTACACATAGTCATAAAATGTTATATGTTGACAATTGTCAAAGGGACATGGAGTTTGAAGTCGGTGAGGAATATTTCAATAAAATATAACCATGGAAGAGATTTATGTGGTTTAGAAAGAAAGGTAATCTCAGCATTAGGTACATTAAACCCTTTTAGATCCTGCATGTCATAGTATTAATGGCCTATCGGCTTGCACATACCCAATATATGGAACTGGTTCATGATATGTTCCATGAATCACTCATGAGGAAGTGAATACCTAATCCCTAGTATGTATTGATTCCATATGTGGTATAAATAGAGAACGACCTTTCATGTGATCATAAATTCGTGATGACCTTAGGCCATATTATGAAAATTCTATGAAACAAGACAACAAACCTTGTTAATTTTCTTTAGTGGAACCATAAGTATGAAGAGGCAGTGTGAGAACCAGAGGAAACAATGAACCAGAACTACCCTAATCTATTCTAAACCAAGAACATGAGTAGAAATTTCAGTGAATAAATTTATAAAGGGGGAATAATGTAATGACTTTGTGTTTATTAGTAATATTTTATTCCTAAATAAATTAGTTTTTTATTATATCATATAATATTATACATAATAAAAATATTGAGAAACCAAAAAAACATTAACTCATTAATAAATATCATTACAATAGTCAGCTACAAAACTTTTGATAATTCCACACATTATAATGGAAAAAAAATAGAAAAACTAATATGGGAAAGTATAGATCACCCCAATCTGCTAGAATCATGAACCCTACATCCTACACTATTGTAATAAAACAAAATAATAGTAAACCAATCAACATCTTAGTAAAGGAAATTACATAAAATTTGGAAGAAATTTAGTGGATATTGAGTGAAACAATGAAATGTAATATATAAGAGGTAATGTGAGCATTGTAATAGAAACCCAACTATTGTGAATAGTTATTTGACAATTGGGAATGGTAACCTGACTGTTGGAATAGAAATTTAAAATCAAAATAAAAAATAATGAAATAAAAAATACTTATCATGAGTAAATTAAGTGAATATAAATATTATAATTATAAAAAATAAATATCATGTTTAAATACACAAAGAAAATATAAATACATTTTGAAACAACTGTATTTTAAAGAATTTTGTAAAAATAGTAATTTTTATATTAAAATTTTAAATTAATTTTGTTATAAATTATTTTTGATAAAATTAATATATTTTTGAAATTATCATTTCAAAATTTTCTCATGGTTTTTTTTTGGTAATTTTATTAAATTCTTCAATTTTTTGGTGAATAGTAAAAATATAGTTTAATCATATCTGGGTATCTTAAATTAAATTATTTATAATATAATAACGAATTAATAATTTTTATAACTTTACGTTCATCAAATCCATATTTAGTTTCATAAATTATTCATTGAAATATAATAATCTTAATTTCTAAACCTACGAATCATTTCCGAAAACATAATGTCAAAATTGTTCACTTAAAATAACAATTTTTTATTTTTTCCACTTTAGTTTTTAGTAAACAAAGTTAATTTCAATTATATAGGGTTTTAAATTCATAAACCCATTGTATAATATTTATATGTGATTTATACTTTCAAAAAATCACTATTAAATGTTTTATATTAGATATAATATTTTATTCTAAAAATACCCCTCTCCTAAAGTATATATAACTTATCTCCCTCCCTTAGGAAAACAGAAACCTCCCTAACCTACCTATAAAAAAGTTCTTCTAATTTCTTACATATCAATCCCCTTAGAATTACTAGGTTTATTCTAGGGTAAACAAACTCCATTCATCAAGGGATTTTTTTGTCATACATGAGAAGCTACACCAAGGAAACAGTTAGTTTCTATAAACTCTTCTATCTTTTTAATGTTCTTTTTTACTTTTTTCAAATTAATTACAAAACCAAATCATATAAATATTATTAGGAAATATTTTAACGTTATATTAATTTTTTAACCTACCAGAAGTATCATTATTATGACATATATAAATTTCAAATTTCCCTTTCCTACTTTTTCGACAGTGTCCCATCAACGGTCTGCCAATCGACAAAAAGAACATTGCCAATCCATTTATTGTCACCAACCCTATAGTAAGATAGAATAAATTATTTATGATATATAAAACTATTAATATAAGTTTTTAATATTTTATAATTAAATATACTATTGTATAAATGAACTTGAACAAAAATATCGACATCAATACAAATGGGAAAATTTAATGAAAACATGATATCAAAACAATTCACATTTAACAAAGAGTGTTATAAAATACTATCCAATAATTATAATGGATAAATAGTTGAAATAATTAATATAAATTACTTCTTGAACTATGTTTAATAATACTGGGTTTATTATTCCGGAGGAGGAAAAGCAGTGAGACAAAATGGGATTTGAGGTTCGGGAATTCTTTAACCCAACTCCTCTTATTTTGGTTATCCCTATTTCACGACAGCATAGGTATGGATATTCATATAATATTCCATATATATAATTTCACTACTATTCAATTTTTTTTCGTGGATATACATGATTTCATCCTGATTTAAAATCCAAATAAAAATATATCACAAAAAGAATTTTCTTTCCAAAACACATCTTTTACTACTATGGAGTTGGTTATTCTTCACACAAGAATGATGATTTTTGTTCCAAAAAATGTTTTTTCTTCCTCATTTAGGAGTCCTAAATTTTTTTATGAAATCATGGTTTATGAAATACATATCGAAATCGTTCCATTATATAAGTTCATGCATGGATAATATTGTTATACATTGTATATGACATGCATGATTTTATAAATATTCGGATGTGATGGGTGGACCCAAAATTATACTTCCCTCTATTGAATTAGGTACTTTGATGTATCCCATGAAATCATATATATTATTCATGAACATGGTTAAATATTTTTTTTAAAATGATGATGTTATGATTTTTCACATACCTTATGCATGGAAAAGAGGCTATCATTGTTCACAACTATGTGTGATATTTTAACACTATCACATGGTGTTTTTAGTCATCACAACATTCCCAGATATTATCAAACTTTTATCTCATGATTATGATGATGATATTATTTCTATGATATGATGATTATTATTATATTGAAACATGTTATATAGATGAATGTCCATTATTCCTCCTCTTATTGGGATTTTATCTCACCCATTTCATGGATTTATATCCTCTGGTGACTAAATTTACTAAGGAGAGTGTTATGTTTTATAATGACAAATATGAAGTATTTAAGTAAAAATTCATGTTATATTATATATAAGTGATGTATGATATTAATTTTCCAAAGATATTAAACATTTAATCCATGAATGTAAAAATATTTTTTTTTCCTTTAAATGATGTAATACTAATTTAATAAAACGTTGGGTTACTATATAGGGCATATAAAAAACATGGGTATGCCTTTTTTAAAAATGAAAATTTTTCACTATCCTCGCTTACAAAAGGCCACCCATTTCCTCTCTTATTCACACCTTGATACCATTTAGTTCAGTAATTACCTTCAATAATCACATTAATATTTCTCCCCTATCATACTAAAATAATTATTTTGGTTATAAATATAGTATAGTAATGCTTTTGGTGAAAACCAATGGATATTACCTGAAGAATAGGTAATATTTTTCAATGAGTGTTTTTATTTTATTTATTCATCCACCTCATAATATTATTATTAAACCATTTTGATATTATAAAATAAGTATATTAGATACATTGATTTGTTTTTATTTTATGATAGTGACCTAAAACCATCCCCACTTCCAAAAAATGGATTATGAAATCATCATTCATGTCTACTGCGTACCGCTGCCTCACGAATCAATGTCATTCATTTTCCCATTACCACCTCACACAATGTTGTATAATGAAGTCTATATTGAATATGTAAATAAAAATAATTATACCTATTGATTAATAAAATCATTTTTACCTTTTTATATTCCATTCTTTAGTGGATAATATAACATCACTATTGTGTACGAAAAACTAACACCTCATGAAGCGATGCGATTCATTTTTCACTAATATTTTACATAAATGAAAATAGGATAAAGTTATTGAATATATGTGATTTAAATTAAATAATTATGATATTCATTCAGTATTTATCATATTTCAAAAACAATATATCATTTTTTTCTTACCTTTTCACTCAATTAAAAATGATAATGTCATTCTTGTATGTGTGGACAACTACATTCACGAAGTGATGTGACTGGTTATTTTCCTGAATAAACCACATGGATGATATATATAAGAATATTTTAATGAATAATAATTTATTTAGGATATTATACTCATTATGTAAACATATAATATTACTTACCTGCTTTCCATAATGATCATTGAAAAATGGAAATGTTACTCATGCGTATGTACAACCTACAATCTCCATGATAGTAACATCCTTCGTTTTGAAAAACCATCATTCATGATAGGTCATAATAGAATGAATTATGTATAAATATGATAATTATATCATTATTTTTATTTTTTTGGTTATGTAACCATGATCAAAGTAAGATTACCAAAAATAAAAAAATCAAAACATATATGAAAAACAAAGCAGTTATTACGTGAAACATGATTTTAACTAGTAACTGTTAATAGATGGGTATTAAATGGTTTTAAGTAAAAAATATATGATATGAGATATCAAACTCTTTTTATATAATATATTTATAATAAGATTATATTAATTATACATTAGTTTTAAATGTGTACAAAGGAATTCGATACTTAAGGTAAGGGATTTCTATTCCCTCTTTTATTCTTGAGAGACATATGCAATGCCACCAATCATTTCATTATTATTATCTATATACTATCACATTGAAAAGCTATTTAATGAATATAAAACTTTTCATAATATTAAATTTTTCATTTGATGTAATTCATTTTTGGTTCTTAGAATTTGAAATATTACTAATGCAGTAAGGGATTTCCATTCCACATTATTTTTTGCATGAGACACATTCCATATTCATCATGAGTTTTTTATATGATTTATATACTAAATAAGAATGTATTTTATGATTTTTATCCTTAAATTTATTGGGATTTATATATCCATTTTATTATATCTATTTCATTGGGTTTACAATTCATAATTTACCTAATGGATAATGAATTATTTGTCCCAAATTTCCTTCTTTGGGATATATTTTTGTTATGCACCTGTCTTCTTCTATGAGGATTATATTATGAACCATTGAAATTTTATATAATTAATTTTATTTTTTTTATGATATTATATGTTTAATTTCAGGTTATTTTTTTAGGGTTATTATGACTCGTTGTTATCCAATATTTAAGAGTTATATGTTACAATCTCACCCTTTATATAGATTTTTTATGATTATCCTCTAGTGGTGAAATATTATGATATATATCTCAAGAAACACATGAATTTTATTTTATTTATATTTCATGAAAATACAAGTATTACTATAATTTTACTCTCTTTATATATTCATGTCTTCGAAATAGTGTTTTTATAAAAAAATATCATTATTTCTCTCTTCGGTTGAAAACCCTTTTATTTTAAAACCTTGTTTTATAAAAAAGTTTTAAATTTTTTTAAAATTCTTTGAATTATGTATTAAATATAATTTCACCCATGTTTTAAATTTGATTGAAAGGAATATTCATTTAGTTTTTGAGATAATTCCAATTTTGATTTTAGAAAAAATGAGAAAGGAATCTTTATTTTCACATGTATGGCTTGAACAAATATTCCCACCATAATAACTACTATTTACATTGAAGATTCCTTTATAATTTTTCATGGTTGTTTTCATAGAAAGTAAATTTAATATTTTTTAAATGCTTTTTCAAATAGTAAATGTTATTTTCCTCATGAAATTTTATAAATTATTTTTAACGATTCCTCTATATGTTTTCAAGGTGATTTTAAAAGGATGGGCTTTTAAAAATGTTATATGTTTTAAAAATTATTTTCAATGTGGATAGTATATTTTCCTCAAAAAATGTTTCAAACAATTTTTAATGATTCCTTTATAAGTTTTAATGTTTTTTTCAAATAATATAAGTTCCAAAATGTGTTATGAATTTTTTTGTAAAAAAATTTTTTTCAAAGAAAATTTAATTAACTCAAGAAATGTTACAATTGATTTATATTTCAGAATACTTTTACATAGAATATGAAATAATTTGATATGAATTTTTATTTTTAGAATATATTATGAAATGATAACATTATTTTTCTTAATCTAAATGGTCTATGATTATAATGACAAGATGTTTATGAAAATAGTTTCTCTTACACGGGTTATACAATGATACAATTCTTTTAAAACCTTTTTCTTTTTCTAAATTTTTTGATATGATGAAATGATTATGAAACCTATATATTTATTATATGATATGATATGATTAAATGTTTATAAAACCCATTTAATTTCATATTTTTTATATAATCAATGTCTAATGATCTTATTAAACACATATGTATGACATTAATTATTTGGCGGTTGATACGATTCAACGAATGATGATGGTTATGTTATAACCATAGAATATAAATAGGTTATAACCAAATATGTATGGGACATATATATCCCTCTAATGAATTGGATAATGTTTAATATATCATGGGATATAATGGGTTTGAATGGGGATTGAACTCGGATCAGTAAGGGACTTCTTCTACTATGGTGGTCATGAGAGTGAACCATTGCTACTATGATAGTTTGGGGGATTAACACATTCCACTATGATAGAATTTTTAGTGATCTTTGAACACTATAGAAATGAATTTCTATACACATTTATATACCATAATTCCTTGTCCTATTCTAATGTTATGCTCTCGTAGATTATGTTCATCGATTTCAAGATGATTCATGTATTGTGAAATACTAATATTTATTCCATAAAATAAGGTTCTTATTATTGATATATAGGGTATGTTTATCACATGTTATAATTATACCATCATACAATTAAATTCATGTTATGCTTATGTATCTCTCCTGTTTATCCGTATATAGTATTTGAGCTCACCCTTTCTTATATTTCCTTTCCACTGGTTATAAAAAAGAATTTAAATATGGTATATTTGTGAGGATTACTAAATGATGTTGATGTTTAATAACATAAAAAAATTATATGATTGTGTACCTAGTCTCTAAATACACTAATCTTTTAGGATCCTTAGGCATGAATTTGTATAATGTTCTGAATATTCCTATTAAGAGATGTAATATCCATGAATTAATTGTGGGGTCGCTATAACTTATGTTACTTGAGTATGTAAAAAAATATTATATATTTGGAATCAATATAATTTACCTTATCCAATATGTAAATATTTATTTATTTTATAATGAATAGTAAAAAAAGTAATAATAATTTATCATGATTAAGGTAAAAATGGGTTTATCTAGGGTTAAAGTAAAAATATAAGGGTTACAAATTATTCATAATATTTAATAAACCCATTTGCAGGCCATATTTAAACCTTATAGGCTCTATATATTCATAGTGAACCATTTGTAGCTTTGCGTCCTGTCCAAAACTAGGGTAAAAATTAGTATTTTCAAAAATACAAAGTGTGTCATCTCCCCCACTTAAAAAAGGTTACCCATATCCTATCCTTTTCACACTTACATATCCATTTTTTTAAATCATTACCTTCCCAACTCCCATCTTTTATTCACTCCTATCATCCAATATGTTTTTGTTTTATTTGAAATCAAAATTAGGAATTCTTTTGGCGCAAACCTATGGAGGTTACACGAAAAAGAGGTAGTGTTCTTCAATGAGCGTGTATATATTTCTTATTCTTCCACATACTACAAATATTATTCCATTATAATGATATAATAACACCAATATCTCACATATACTAGGATATTATTTTGTTAATGAAATAAACTATATCCATATCCTCTTTATTCTAATGGTATATGAAATCATCGTTCATGTGTACAACGGACTACTGCCTCGCAAATTGATATTATTCGTTTTCCATCACCACCTGTCACAATTGAAAACTAAAATGAATTTGTTATTTATATATTATATTTATCATTTTATTATAAATTTGGAATTTTTATATCACATATACCTTCTAACATTTCATTCTATGGGAATGCGATATTATTCCTCGTGTGTATGGAAAACTATAGACTTGCGAAGCAATGTAATTCATTCATGATTTACATATAATGTAATAAGGATGATTTTAATAAAAAAATATGAATATATTACATAATAATGAATCTATAATGGTGATATTTTATTTTTTATTTTTTTAATTCAATCCATGGAGAAAATAGAATTTGGGTTAATGCATATGTACGACCTACCGTCTCCATGATCGGTGTGTTTAATTTTCTATCTATAACATTTATGGATTAATATAAATAAATATATAATGAATATATATGATATTTATATATTTTTTAAAATTATTTAAATTAATGAACCATCATTCACGTAAGAGGATGAAAAATAACAAATCAAAACATACATAAAAAACAAAGTAGTTATTTCCCAAAATGAGATCTTCACATGGAATTTTTTAATAAAGTAGTATAGAAGGCCATAAATAAATCATATATGGTATTATATATATAGCTATATAATATATTTATAATTATATTATATTTATTATAAAGTAATTTTGAATCTGTATAATTGTATTTGAGTCTTAAGGTATGGTATTTTTGTCTCAAATTGACTTCTTTGGGAAATATGTTATATTATGAAACTATCTTGTTCTATGAGGTATATATATTACCCCTTTGATGTGTTATATTCTGAATCACATTATTTAATTGATATTAAATTTTTCATTAGATTGTATTTTTTAATGTGGCCTATGAATCATGATATACCAAAATGGTAATGGTTTTTGTTTTTATTATCTCATTTTTTATTGGGATTATTTATGGTTATGATTTTGATGATGATATCTTATGATTTATCTATATTAATAGTTATTGTATTTCCTCTACTCTATTTATGGAATTGGAATAAAATTTTTCAGTTTATTTTCCTCTCTTTATTTACTCTATAGTACAAAGGAATGTTTTTAAGAAAAATCTTCTTTATTTCTCTCTTCGATCAAAAACACATTTTCATGTAAAGCCTTGTTTTCTGAAAATGTTTTCAAAAATAGTTTTATCAATATAGAAATTATTTTTAAAGATATATTTACGCATGTTTTACTTTTTACAATGCATTTTAAAATAAATCTTCATGTCTTTTTTCAAAAAAGTTCATTTGGTTTTTATCAAAAATGTGGAAGGAATCTTTGTTTTACCATGTATGACATAAATGAAATTTATTGAAATAATTAGAATTATTTGGTTTTAAAATTACATTATATATTTTAAATGTTAATTTAAATGATAAGTATTTCTAAAATATTTTTTGAATTTGAAATTCTAAAAAGGTGATTTCAGGAGAGGATATTTTTTTCAAGAAATTTTCATAGTGATTTTAATTTGAAAATCATTTTTCAACTAAGATGATTCCCTTTGATGTTACTTAAATTTTATAGGTGGATAATCCAATTATACCATATTTATTCATTATCTAGATGGTTTATTTTCATGATGCTTTTTTATGAAATCCATATCTCTTCCTTAGGTTATACCATGTTGAAATGATTATGAAACCCACTTTTTTCATTTATAAAATAAAGAAATGATTATGAACCCTATTTATTTTCCACAAGTTATATTGTAAGGGAATATTTATAAAACCCATTTATTTTAATCAGTTCTAATATGATGAATTTGTTTCATCTTGTAGAATACATATATATAATTTTCATTATATGACTGGTGGGACCTATATCTCCCTCCAATGTATTGGGTAAATATTCCAATCTCATAAGATAAATAAAACTATAATCGAATGTGAATCCAATTTATTAAGGGACTCTATCCACTATGAAAGTCATGGGAGTGATCCTTAACTACTAAGACGGTTTAGTGAGTGAACCAATTCAATTATGGTAGTCTTGAAAATGATCTTTGAACTATTTCGAAAATTATTTTCTATTCTTATTTGTATGCCAAAAATCTATTCCTTATGCCAATGTTATGTTCTCATGGTTCATTATTATTGAATCCATTATGAATCGTATCTTATGAACAACCAATATGTATTCCATGAATCTATTTTATGATATATAATATGGATTGAATTTTTTAGACTTTATTATCATGTTATTACACCCTTATATTCATGATATGTTGATATCTCTCTTATTTACCCTTAATGAGCATCTGGGTTCACCCATTATTATGATTCATTGCCTAGTGTTATGAAGAATATTGTTATTTATGGTGTGTCTATGAAGGGTTCTAGTTACGAAGAACATAGTGGGAGATAAATTATCTCACTTATTGACCAGTTATTTATTTTTTCATGTTTCGAAAGGAACTATACCTTTACAATCCTCAGTTATTTGTTTTTGTAATGTAATGAATATTAATCTTAAATGATTTAATATATATGTATGAGATTTTTTAATATTTAAGGAAATGGAAGGAATATTATCCTTGGTAAGTCTCATGTGTGAGCACTTGATGAAGAATGATTATCTACTATATAGCTTTATGTGGAAAGGGATTCCAATGGGGATAGTGGTGTGTCTGAATGAGGAGGTTAAGCCACCCATGGAGTGACGTGATAGGTATCAACTATAGAACATTATAAAAAAACTAAAAATCAGTAAATTTTGTGTCTGGGGATATTTATTTTCATCCATTGGAAACTTGTATGAGAAATTTTTTTGATATTTAACTTATAAGTCTAAGGATGAGTCATAGATAGGAAAATGTACTGGAATTTGGTAAAGGATAGAGACAGTGGATTCCAAGAAATCACATCCATGTATGGATGATAAAAGTGGATATAGATCTTGTATAGTGGTTCATAGGGTTAATAACTATGAAAATGGTTCATTTTTATGGACTTAATCATCACCAAGTGCACAACAAAAAGCCTTGTCACACACCTGGTTTGAAACTCCTGGGATATATGGTATGGAAGTTCACAAACTCTTTATGAAACATCATGAAGGGTTTAAAAAAATAATGACTATGAATAACCTATGATATTCCAATGATTCCATAGATTAAAAATAAGGTTTCATGATTGATACGTACTGTACATGAGTATTCACAATTATGTGGTTATCTATTATGATTATTGTTTATTACACTATGTGTTTTTTTATTTTATTCAATGAATATAACTTAGGGGAACATTATTAATACATATTGGAAAAGAAAAAGAAATTATTTTCTTCATAATTAGACAAAATTTTATGGTATCTGGAATGAAAAATATCAATTTTTTCTCCCAAAAAATTCTCAATCCATAAATCAACATGAACATACAAATGAGTAATGGAGGTAAAATTGTGATGTTGAGTCCTTCATGAGGAAACATCAACTTTTTCAGTGGTTCCACTAATTCTCTAGTTTATGATAAATGGATCAATACCACTAGAAATATATTTTCCATTATCTACAATTTGGAATATGAAACATTCATTTTGGATTTCAGTCATTTGGAAGGAGAAACATATCAATGATGAAAAATCATCAATAATACAAGGGAACATGATGAGACTGACTCCATGTAGTGGAATTATGCTAAGATCTTATTTAAAAAAATTAATTCACTAGTATTCTTCATTAAAAATCGAGTAGGAATTAATTGAGCTATAGTATGAGGACAATGAATATTCAGGCCCATATGTTTAAAATTCAAGAAGACTCACATGTTAAACATCTGGAATTATCATCCAACTTGAAAGTATGGTTGATTAATTATTCACTATCTTAAAACTATGTCTTTTAAGGGCATTATCTATGAGGGAATTAAGTATCTATGAATTGATCATTCTATTGTGATCTCATGATGGAAATAGAGATTTTAGTTCCCCATAAATATAATGGTTTTGAAAATAAAAGGATGATGGAGTTCAAAGGAAACTCATAAAACCATAGAGAGAAGAATATGATCATTCCTTCCTGCTCTATGTGTGGAAGGAAACGTAGATTAAATTTTCATTAAGGAATTATTAAAGGTTTTAATTATAGAAAATAATGTCATTGGGTAATAAAATTCCAAATTAATGGGAATAAGATAGTTAATGATGTAAATCAAAAGAATTATTTATATAATGTACCACCCACACTACATTATTTCTAATAGAAGTAGTGGAAATTATGCTAACTAGTTCCCAAATATGATGTCTAATGACAATAATCTATGTGGAAAACCTCTTAAGATAACAGAAAATGGGAAATCTATGTAGATCACTATTTCTGATGAGGGGTGTAATAATGATGTGATGAATAGTTCAATTACCATCCACTTTAGAATTTTTAAAGTCTTATATGACTCCATATCAATTCATTATTTTATATCTATAGAATTTTTTAATGGTACCATGATTTGAAACACATTGTTCAATGTATAACTATAAGTGAAAATATTTAATTATATGATGTTTTCATCTCAAGTATATGAGTCCTCTCTTATTCATGCTTTTAGGAATTTTCTACTTAAAAATCATACCATTCAAACTATGGTTGAGTTTGAGATTGTCTTAGGAATAGATTGGAATTATAGAAATAAATCCCACATAAATATTTTGAGTAAGGGAATTCATGTCTAATATTCCAAACCAACCAATGATTGTTAATCAATGTAATGATAAGAATGAACTTCTGATGGAGATCGCATCCATTGTATGGGTCTTTATTCCTATTCATAAGGGATGTTTTTCTCATATAGTTGGGGATAAACTTGTCATCAATGATATTCTTATTGCGTAGGAATTTATTAATGTCTTTATAGAATATTTTCACACCCTTCAACGAAAATGTGAGGTTGAGTTCACACTGAAACTCATATGTGGTTCCAAGTGTATTTCAAAGAAACACTACAGAATGGACCTGATTGAGTTACATGAATTAAAGAATAAACATCATGAGAACATTTTCAAGGGATTGTATCAGACATGTGTGCTAACTTGGGGTGCACCAGTTCATTTTTTTAAATTGGAATACATAATAATTAAACTATAGATGGATTATCAGGAGCTAAAAATGAATGTGATCAAGAATATGTATCTTCTACCTCATATGGATGTCCTATTTTATCAACTACAAGTATCTTAATACTTTTCCAAGATTTCTCTTCATTATGGATATGATAAATTTATGGTCAAGAAGGATGATATACCTAATATAAAAGATTATATAAAAATTATAAACACTATGAATATATATTGATTCAACTAGGTCATAATAATTATCTCACTATTTTCATGGATTTAATGAATATAGTCTTTAAGGATTACCTTGATCAGTATGTGGTAGACTTTTTAGATGGTCTTCTTAACTATTAAAAGATAAAGGAAGAGTATGGAGATCACTTGATATTTATATTAAGGATTATAAATAATGATAAATGATATAAAAAATTTACCAATTTTGAACTTTGATTGAAAATGGTTTCATTTTTTGGTCATATAATCTCAAGAGATGGTATATAAGTATATCCATCAAAGATGGAGGCTATTGAAGGTTGGCATAAACCATAAATGTTGGCTAAGATCCATAGTAGTATTGGTTTAGAAATATATTACTGATAGTTTATAGATAATTTATCATTAATATCTAATCCACTCACGAAGTTAAATTATAAGAGATCTAGGTCCCTACGGATAGATGAATATGGGAAAATTTTAAAGGAACCAAAGAGAACATTTGTTTGTGCACTAGTTCATATATTACCCCACTACAGAGAAAGATTTTTAATCTATAATGATTCATCCAAGAAGGGATTAGGATGTTTTATCATATATAATTACATAGTTAAATCTTTTTCCTCAGGATAATTTAAGGTTCATATGAAAAAATAAAGTTAACATGATTTTGAGTTAGTTGTGGTAATTTTTTAATTAATTATACAGAGGCATTTTCATTATATATAAGAGTGTGATATATTTATATATATACCAATTACAAATGTTTAAAGTATATATTCACACTGAAGGATTTTAATATGACCCAAATAATGTAGTTAGAGGTGATTAAATACTATGACTACTCAATACACTACCACCCTTGGAAAATAATAATGGGGGTGATGCTCTGAGTTTAATGGATCATGCTAGTTTATCCATGATTAGGATCACAAATGATATAATATTTCCCAATTTGTAAAGGATTGATTTGCTAGTCTTGAAGGAAGAGGAGAAATCTTATATTATCTAATTGATTGTTTAACTATAAATCCAAGTGACGATTAAAGAGAAGAATATTGAATATTTATAATTAGAGAAGAATGTTATAAATATTCTTGAGTTTAAAAATTATCATGACAGAATGGTATGGTTGAGGAACTATGTATGTGTTTAGTCCAAACCATATTTGAAGAAGGATTTGTTATAGGAATCTTAGATTTCTTCATTCTCTATTCATATTGGAAGCACAGAAAGGTATAGAGGTTCTAAAGACTATTTATAACAGGATGGAATGAAGAGAGATTTTATAGAGGTTTTATCTCGGTTCTGGGTACGTCATCTTTTGATGTGTGAGGGATAAAATGATAAGGGGATGTTACATCCATTACCCATACCAAAATGGAAATAATAAAACATCACCATGAATTTTCCATCAAACTCCCTAGAATATTTTAAGGGAATAATTCTTTGGGGGTTGTAGTCAATCACCTTTCAAATTCAAAATGCATCATCACTATCAGAGATTATTTCCCTTTGGGTCATCTTTCCAGCATAAACATTAAGGAAGTGGTAACATTTCATGGTGTACCGCATGAAATTATATCAGATCGGGATTAATGGTTTACCTAAATGTTTTGAATAAATCTTCAGTAAGGTCAAGATACATAGTGGAGTTTCAACAATCCGTATAATCCATCAATAGATGGTCAGTCTATGAGAAAAAAACCCTAGTGTATGTGATGAGATCTTTTTATTAGATTTTCAAGGTGTTTGGGATAAACACTTTCCTTTAATTTATTTTTCATACAATAATGGATTTCAATAAAGCATTATGATGGATACTATTGAAACCATCTATGGAAGGAAGTAAAGGGATTCGATGTGTTGGAATGAAGTCAGATAAATAAATATATTAGGAATCTAGATAGTTAATGAAATGGAATATAAGGTTAAATGATTTAGTAGCACATAAGGGAAACACAAAGTCAGTAGAAAAGTTATAGTAAAAATCACCAGTGTGATTTGGAATTTGAAGTTGGTGAAATGTTATTTCTATGAATTTATACAATAAAGAAGATAATTATATTTTAAATTGCATTCAATCTAATCAAAAGGTATATAAGTCCCTTTTAAATTCTTAATTCTATTTTGATTTTAGCCTATCAATTGGAAGTTCCACCAAACCTCTATCAATTTTATAATGTGTTCAATGTATCTCTTTTGAAGAAGTACATACCTGACCCTTCACATGTACTAAACTTAGAGGTAGTACCATTGGATCTAGATATTTTTTATGTGGAATAATAAATTGAGAATATAGATCAAAAAGAGATTTTTTATGAAACCAAACCACTCACTTTGTCAAATTTTTTTTGGCAAAACCACTTGTTTCAGGAAGCAATGTGGGAAAATATGAAATTCATGAGGAAAAAGTATCCTTCGTTTATTATATCAGAGTGAGTAATTTTGATGTAGAATTTAATTTTAAGGGGGGTAAAATGTAACACCCTGATTTTTTGGGAATTTTTATTTTTTATAATAAATTATATTTTTTCGATAGCTTGTGTTATACACAACATTGAGTTTTAATGAACCAAAACAAATTATTAATATTATAATTGGAACATGGCTGTTATTACTTGGAAATTAAACATATAATATTTAATGGTAAAAAATAAATTTTAAATATTATTTATAATGATTTTATATAAAGAAAACGTTTTGGTAAATGTTACTTAATTTTCAACAAAGTTTCTATATTTTTATGAAAATAAAATTTCTAAATAAATGTTTTTTATCAATAATAAAAAATATATTTATACTTTTATAAAATTAATATGATAAAATAAAATTAATTTTCGAAATCAAAATATGAAAATTATCTTATGTTGATTTTTTGGGATTTTTCTGAAAATATGAATTTATGATTAATACTAAAAAATACTGGTTTTTATTGAAAACTTAATTTTTTTAAAGAATTTATAAGGTTTTTTTGTTTTAAAATTTTTTTAAAAGTAAAATTAGTTCAATTATATATTTATTAATCCATATTAGGTCTTTTAAATCAATTTTATATTGTATTTTTATATAACTTTTTTAAAGCCTTTGAATATTTTCTATTTGAAAACCAGATTTCTCACAGCATCTATCGATTTAATATAAAATTAAAATTTTCCACTAATATGATTTCAATTTGGAAAAAAACATTATGTAATTTGAATCTTTATAATTTATATTATATAATAATTAATACTTAATTCTTTACCATGATGAATAGTAAAAAAGAGTTAATATTAATTAACATGGTTAAGGTGAAAATGGGTTTACCAGGGTGTTATACTAAAAAAACAAGGGTTAAAAATGATCAAAAACTTCTTCAAAACTGATTTTATATCCATATTTAGAACATATATTTTATAATTTTTTATAATTATGCATTTTTTATGTTTTTAACATATGGAAAACTAGGGTACACTTTATTCTTTTAAAACATACCAAGTGTGTCCTCACCCCTGCTTATAATTTTCCACCCCTATCATATCCACTTCACACATACAAAACCCTTTTTTTAGGAATATTCTTTCCCAAATCCCCTAATTACTTTCCTACTCTCATGATATAATCATTAATTTGATCATAAATCCAACCTAGGAATGAATTTTGTGCAAATCTAAGGAGGTTACTCCAAGAGGAAGAAGCATTCTTCAACGAGAATTTATATATCATTTCTACTACCACATACTTAAAATATTATTATATTATTAAAATAAAATAAAAAAAGTATCTCCCATATATTATGATTTTATTAAGTTAATTTTATAGCCTATATCAATATCGTTTTCCATTTAATGGGAAGTGAAATCATCATTCTCGTGTACGGTGGACTACCGCCACATGAACAGATGTTATTCATTTTCCATCACCACCTCTCATATATGTATATAATGATGGATTTATTAATCATATATGATATTATTATGTTTTATGAATTATTATATCACATATATATTATTACATTCCATTCTGTGGGAGAAAGATAACGTCACTTGTGTGTACAGAAGACTACCACCTCACAAAATTATGTTACTCATTCACACATTAAATGGATGGTAATAAGGATGGGTTTAATGAAAAAATATTAATATATTAAATAAAAATTATTCTATTATGTAAATATATTATTTTAAATTTTATTCCTTCAATCCATCATGAAACTCGAAACAATATTAATGAGTACGTACATCTTACCATCTTAATCAACATTGTATTTCATTTTCAATAACTAACTTGGATTAATCCAAATATATATATACTAACTAAATTTTATATATATATAATTTATGAAATTCTGGTGATGATGGGAAAATGATCAAAATAATAGTACAGATAAAATAGAAAATCTAAAAAATCGTGAAAAACAAATCTGTTATTTCTTAAAATGTGACTTTAACATGAAATTTGTTTATAAACTTGTGATAAAAATACAGAAGTAAATCATATATGGTATGATATATATTTGTGGTCATTTAATATATTTGTAATAAACATATAATTGTTATACATGCGGTTCTAACATGTTTGAAGGATGTTGACACTTAAGGTAAGGAATTTTGGTCCAAATTGCCTTCATTATGGAATATGTTATGTTATGCACCTATCTCCTTATAAGAGGATTATATAATTACCCTTGTCATATTATATCCTTAATATCATTATTTTTATGATAATAAATGTTTTATTTGATTTTATTCTTTAATGAGTCCTACTGTACAAAAGATACAAAAGTGGAAAAGGTTTTATAATAAAATATCATTGTTTACAAGGATTTTTTATGATTAATCTTTAAATGATGAAATATTATTATAGTATATCATTAATATCATTAATTTTCATCTCTTATGGTGATTTCATAAGAATATTTTTTTCTATTCATTTTCACATTTTTATATGTTCAATCGTTCAAGGGAATATTTTTAATAATATTCATCTTTATTTCTATCTTTGGTTGAAATACCATTCTCTTCTAAAACCATGTTTTCTATAAATGTTCCATAAATGATTTTAACATTATAAAACTTATTTATTAAAGAAATTTTTATCCATTTTTTACTTTTACAAATGTGTTTAAAAAAAATATTTATGTCATTTTCAAAAAAAGGACCATTTGACTTTCACCGAAAATTTGAAAGGAATCCTTATTTTAGAATGTATGACATTAAACAAATTTCCTAACATCATGACCATTATTTTATTTAAATATTATTTTATATGTTTTCATGGTAATTTTCAAATAAAATTATTTCTATATCGTTTCATGAATTTTGTAATTCAAAATGTTATTTTCAATGAATGTATATTTTCCTTGATATAAAATCCAAATGAATTTTTGTTAAAATAATTTTTCATCTAAGACATCCTTTTATGTTACATAATTTTTTCTGTGCATTGGATCCAATGACACCATATTTATTTTTTGGATGGATGGTTTATGTTTATGATGAAAATATGTTTATGGAAACTATTTCCCTTCCACGGGCTATACCATGTTAAAATAATTATAAAACAAGCTTCTTTTTCAATGCATTACTATTTGTTGAGATGATCAAAATATTATGAAAATTATTTATTTTTAATATGTTGATTTCTAATGAAATTTTTTTGAAACCCATTTCTTTTGATGGGTTCTAATATGATGAGTGTTTTATGATCTTATGGATCACATATGACAAATTTTCATTATGTGAATGGTAGGACATATATATTCTTCTAATTCCTTGGGTAAAGATTTTAATACAATGAGATAAATATTAATGGGATGGGGAGTCAAACTAGTTCAATAAGGGACTCTACCCACTATGATAATCTTGGGATATGACCTTGACTACTATGTTATTTTGAAGAGTGAACCAATTTCACTATAATAGTCTTGACAATGATCCTTGGACAACTAAGGAAATAATTTTCTATACTAATTTGTATGCCATAAATTTATACTTTATGAAAATGTTTTTTTCTCATGTTTTATGTTCTTTTATTCCATTATGATTCATTTCTTATGAATTTCCATGATTTATTCCATGAATCATGTTTATGATCAATGATATACAAGGGATAATTTTTAAATTTTATTCTCATGTTATCATACTCTTGTACTCATTATATATTGATACATACCTTGTTTACCCATACTAATAATCTATAATCACCCTTTAATATGTTTCTTTTCCCCAGGTTATAATGAAATGTATTTTGTATGATATTTTTTATAAGGGTTCTACTTATTATGAACATAGTGGGTGATGATATATCTAACTTATGGACCTTATATTTATTTGTCCATATTTTCAAATAATTATACCATTATGATCCTCATACATGTATTTTCGTGATGTAATAAATAATTTTCTAAAAAGATGAAATATTATTTATGATATGTTTGGGTATTTATATATAGTATGTGAGGAAAAGGAAGGAATCTAATCCTTCTATACTCTCACATGTTATCATTGGATGAAGTATGGATCTACATCTAATGGTTCCATTAGGAGTGGTATGTCTTTGGGGATGGTGTTGTTTCCTGCCAATGATGTTTATCCACCCATGGAGTTCCATGATATGTAACATCTATAGTCCATTGGAAAGAATTATAGATCATTACAACTTTGGCCTGATTTTTTTTCATTTGCATGATAGGATCTGGGGAGGTTCTTACTGAGTATATTATTATCCTCACCCCATATATATATAAAATTTTATTCAATTTAGAAGTATGATGTCAGATATCATGATGGATATTAATATATAGTGGTTTTATAGAACTTATTTTTGCTTCACCGTCACTATCAAGATTACATTTTTAGTACTTGTAGTTTTTTTACATTTGTTTTATCCTTTTATGACATTACATGTATGCACTTGGGATTATTTTATATATATAAGAAGGATATGATTATTGTATCTATCTTATCTCTCATTTTAACATGATTCTATTAGAGGGTAATGCCTCCCATTTATATGTATGATATATTATCAGTGTTAGTCACCAACCTAGGGCCTATTGGATGTTTTAATCTGGTAGTCACCATAACCATTCCCTCATTTCTAGCCCTGGAGGGGTACACATTGGGGGAGGGTGTCATGATACTGTATGTTAATCTAGCACATTGTGTGGTGGGTCTAACTAAAATTTTTAATTATCAATATAAAAGAGACATTTTAGATTATATTGTGTCTAATATATCCAAAACTGAGATAACTGGATAAATGTTTTTTTAAATTTTATAAAAATGATCTATAATTCATTTGGGATGGGTTGGAAGTGACCACATGTCAATATGACCTATAATTTGGTCTATCATTACCCCCTCATTCCAAATATACCATAATGAGGGGAGAGATTTAAAGACCCCCAATTCACACCTCCAACAGGCCCTAGGTTGGAAACTATCATCAAGGGTATATAAATATCATAGTATGGGAGGCATTACCCACTATAAATTAAACAAGATCAAAAGATAGAATAAAAATCACCAAAACAATCCATTAAACATTATAAAGGTAAACCAAAAATCATCCTGCATTCCATAAATAATAAAAAACTAACACAATGAAAATATCTCCAAAGTAAATACCAAAAATAAAATTTTATGCAAACAAATCAAATATAGCTCTAACCGAGCTTCTAATGTCCATCCTGTCCCCAAAATCCTTCCACAAACTTGGAAAAACGTTAATATATGTAGGGTAATCATAATAGGTATACTCTTTAGGAACATTTTCACATACATAACTTATTTTAACGGTATTTTTAATTAAATTATAATTATTGATTTGTTTTGGGGGTGTCCCATGCAATATTGGAGGAATGAGTGAGTTTTCGGGATTTGGCGCAAACCGTGAGCCCAATTACAGATTTAAAAATAATTTTTTTTTCTTTTTAAATACTTCATTTTTATTCATTTTTTATCCATTTTAATTCCTACTTGTCCTCCACTAAACTTTTAACAACTCAGTATTAATTTGGACCACTTAGAATTTCCTAATCCTGGTGGATTTGGGTTTTTATTTAAGGGATTGGGTTGGCCTGAAAGCACATTTCTTGCATTAATTTCTTTTTAATTATTTCATATATCATTCAATTATTAATTGTTTTCGGTGATTCCAACTCTCACCTAACCCCAGGTACCCAAGGCGCTCCCCGATTCTCTCCTTCCGCAATTTGGAGCTTGATTGAATCATGCATTTTGGAGAAACTTCTCTAGATTTAACAAATTGTCTAGATTTCAAGAGGTAAATTGATCCTTTAATAACTCTCATTTTTACTCTTTTTCTCCCATTCCATGTCTTCCATGACCTCATTATGATTATTCAAACTTCCTTTTCATTTATGGTTGTTTTGAAATTAATATACTAGTTTATTTTTGTCGTTTTCTTCACGATTTATTTGGGTAAGTGTTCATCTCTTCATATCTTTCCTTCTCCTTAGGTTTTCCTCCCACTATCCAAAATTTATAGAGTTTCCATAAGTTAAATTTCAAATCTAGGGTTTTATTGGTGGCATTTTTGGTGAAACATTATGGTTTATGGTTCATTTCCACTTCCTTGTGGTGCGGCGGAGGTGCGGTTCAGGTTTCGCACCAAGATTCAAGCATTTGGACTCAATAGGTAGGTGGTTCCATGAGTAAGAAATTTTTGTTGAGTTAGTTTGATTTATCAATAGTTCTTATTGTTCCTCATATGCTTCTTATGGTGATAATACCTTTTTTGATGAATTTTCTTAAGCATTTATTTTTATAGTTACATTATGGCTTGAAATTGGTTTCTCTTCATGGGTGACTCTTGGGGTAATGTTTGGGTGTTTTTTATAACACCTGAAAGTGAATTATTGGTGTTTAAAGGGCTTCAAATTCTTGTTTGTTAATTCCTTTGTGATATTTGGGCCTTGAAATGGGGTCTTTTAATGGATTCTAGTTGTAGAACCATGTTGTATTTCTTAGAAGTGATTTATGAAAATGTATGATTTTTATGTGTGTATTTTGTGGTGTTAATTAAGGTACTTTGATAACACTGGGGAATATTTTAATAAATGTTTTTAGGGATACCAATTATGTTAAGGATTGGTATTGGTATGATTTTGGAATTGAATGAGGGATTTTAAATGGGCTTTGTGTGTAAAGCATGGTTACACCCCTTGGATTTGTTTTATGAAAACTATAAAAAAAATTTGTTTAAACAAAGATATAGAAAGGGTGTATATGTACATTTTGGTTTTTGGGTTCAGCTAATATGTGTTTTATGAATGTTAAGGTGGTTATTTAAGATGGAAAATATATTTTTTAGAATGTATTATAATGTGCTGAATTTTTTTAGCAAATGGAAAGAGAGTTGCGAAACATGGATGTGGACTATTTTATGTGAGTGTGTTGTGAAAAATGAAATTTTTTATGAAATAAGTGTTATACGAAATTTCAGTGCGCTTTTATGTGAGTTAGGATGTCTTGTAATGGTGTTATAAATTTTTTTAAAGGATTTGTGGAAGTGTTAAAGAAATGTGAAAAGTGTTGTGGGCTATTTTTTGTGTGAGTATGATTTCAAAATGCATTTGAATGAAAATGTGGATTTTGTGAATTGTGTGATGTAGATGTTGTCTATTTGGTGAAATTGTGATGTGCAAATGTTATTTTAATCTTCAATGGGTGTTTCTTAACTTTTTGAACTTGTTTGAGTATAAGGTGACAACCGGGTATCTAGGTGGGTGGATGTGTACTAGTATGCTAGTGAATCTGTGGGGTTTGGCATTAGTTTCATGTAGAAATTTTGACACAAACAACACTAACTAAACTATGATGATGATTATTGGGTACCACTATGTTATGGTTATGTTCCCTACTAGTGGCTCATGCATGAGAATAGATATTGTGATGGTTACTCTCACCGAGATACGATGTACCTGGGACCAACAACGAGCTAGTGCCTAGTAGTTATTTCCTATTACTTATTCTCATTAGTTAATTTGGGCTTACCATTGTCATATGTTATGGTTTCCTGTAAAATTTCGTACTATTGACATTATTTTAAATAGTGTTTATTCTTAATGATAGCTCACTTGAAAACTGTTTTAATTTTTTTTGCATCGTTTAGAAATTGTAACTAGTATTTCCTGTTTATGAAAACTTGCAAGATTTTTATCTTTGAATGTTCATCACCTGAAATATCTTAGTGGACATTTCCTACTGATAATTTTCTCATACCTTACTTACACCCTTTGGTGTAAGTAGACTTGGTTATTTTTGTTGTCACAGGTTGGGTACAATTTTTAGTGCCAGTGGTTCAAGTTTCTAGCAGGTCCTTAGTGGTGAAGCTTTATGGAGATGGCTAGAGAGCAGTGCCCCTTTCCATGAGGGTTCTTGGGCAGTTTCCTTTTGGTTTTGTACATTGTTTATAGTATTTTTGAGGTGTTTTAATCTATTTAATTATGATACGAATTTGTTAAAAGATTGTTTGGTTAGAAAAATCCAGATTCGTTTTATTGGATTCATTTGTTGTTTTAAGTTTATAAACTTGGGTAAATCATTCCCAATTCTCAATTTAGGATACCCAAGAACTTTTTCCAGCCTGTGGGGATTGGGAACACCCTTCAGGCCTTATCACGGGCCGAGTCTGGTGCTATTTTTGATGGTGAAAAAATTCAGTTCATGAAAAAATGGTATCAAAGGAGGTCCATGGTAACTCTTTCGGTCATGTTATTTGGAGAAGAGTTGGGATAGTCTGGTGTTAGAACTTTTAGGACATGGTATTATTGTTATGGGTAGTGTGACTAATCACCAGACCCCATGATGGGATTCATGTTTCCATGGGAAGTCAAGATTTATCTAAGTCCTTTGGTTTTCTTGGTTTGATGATAATTAGGGGAAATGAAAAGAGAGTTGGGTTAACAGTCTCAGTGAGCTCGCAGGGTCTGGAAAGCCATGCAGAGATGAGAATATTACCTATAACACATATTTTGAGGTTTAAGTGATTGTAATATGTCCACCAACCATATGTCCACGTCACCCACTGAAACTAGTTTCTTCTCACATTGTATTGTGCTTTAGTTTTGAAATAATGGAACTTGGGTTTTAAAGTGACTTGGTTTTAAGAAGCGTAATGTTTTTGTGAAATTATTTTCAAATAAAGAGGGAATGGTTTGATTTATGAAATGGTGGAACTGAATTTTCAAAATTGTTTTGAATGGGAAAATGATGTGCTTACAACTATTTTGAAAGTAGGAACTATATTGAAGTTAGTTTTGAAAAAGTGTTTCCAATAGAGTTTTCTAAACAATCAAAAGAGTGTTTTAATGGGATGAGATGTTTTGAAATTGATTTGAATAAATTGAATGTGATTTATTTTTTAATGGTTATGTCTTTTTGAAAAGTTGTTTAAGATGTGAATTTTGATTTTGATCTCATGGTTAGTGGTTTTGAGAAAAATGATGTGTCGGTTGACTGTTTTTTGTTTTGAAAAGTGGAAAGAATTTTTATTTTAACCTTTGGTATTTCCATGAGAAACCACATGCATGAGGTTATGTGGGATGATGTATGGTTGATGGAATGATTGAATGAGTGTCGAGGCAGATATGAGTAGGGTTCCCGATGTGGCACATAAACATGCATGTGTGAGGCCCACAGTGTACCACTGGTGGATACACTAACCGCTAAACCCTATGTTTTGAATGAAATGTTTGTAAAGAAAAACATGATGGCTTGATGAATTGTTTAGGATGGTGTATATTATGTTGTTTTTTTGAAAATGTTGATGTTTTGGGATGTTTTGATTCCAAGAACCCCTTCTGTTCGAACCGTGTTTTGGGTTTCTGTTTGGTCGGTAAGCTGGGTAGAAGTACCGGTTAGTAGTCTCCTCTGAGATATATTTCGGTACACCTTTACTACTGTTCCATTTATGAGTATGGATCTGTTTTGTGAAACATTTTGACCAATGGACCATCTTGGTCAGGTCATTGGGTTCTCTTGTTGGATAATGTGCGCCCCATTAAGGGTTAATACACAACTGAAGTGCAACTCGAATTGTTTTATCATCATAAAATCCTCTAGTTTATCAATTTACGGAATATTTTATCTATATTTGTTGGTTGAGTCTACACCCATTCCTTTCATTGATTTCTGGATCCTCTTGATGTGGGAGGGTGCTTGTGGAAGGTTGATAGAGACCTTAGTTACTTAAGTTTCCAAATTCGTCAAAGGTGGAAGTGGTCTTGGGTTATTAGTGTGGATGAGTGTCTTGATGTTGTCTAAGAGGGCCTCTAGGTTTTTCATAGTTTCTATGAAGTATGAGTTCATGTTAAACCACTATTTTTGGGATTATGGTCATGAGAGGCTATTGTGGCCCCTTTCTAGGCTTGTGTGTTTTTAGGTACTTTGCATAAGGTCTCATTCCATGTATTGTTTCTATTAGTCTCAATGGTCAGGTCCAGTGACGCCTTGTAATTTCATGTGTGCATTTGACTGTAAAGGGGAAGGTTGTGAAATCCTTTGATATTCGTTGTTATGCTGGGAGTATTTATCCCTTTGGAAAACTTCAAAATCCTATTCTTCAGAGGATGGTATTTATATATGTCATTTCATTCTATTTTTTCTCACCCAAATAAAGAAGGTGTGATGTGCGTTCATATTCTAAGATATTGTTTCAGTGAAATTTTGGGTTAGGATAAAAAGAGTTTGTAATGTGTCATGTTTTGGTAATCTTATCAGGGATTGAGTTGTAGTTGTTTATATCACCGAAAGAAGAAGTTCTGTTCAGGTGGTTTCCAAAGCCTAACTACAAGGCCAAAGATGCTTCAATCATTTGAGCTCCAGCCATAGGTCCTGGATAGAAGATGACAGGTAGTCAGGGGAAATCCATGGGTCATTAAAACTCTTGTACAATTTATAATCCTCAGTATGAATGATATGAAGAGTTTAAACCTCAGGTGTCGTCATCTTGTTCCAGTTTTTTCCATTTGGTGGTGGAGGTGGGAGGACCTCATTTCTATGTGTAGCATGAGTTCATACTTTCCCACTTTGGTTACGACATGGTATTTAGAGAATGGATTGATGTTTGTCTTGACAGGTTTAGTACACAATTTTTTCTTGGTTAGTACTGTCCATGCCACAAAAAACCATGTAGATAGAAGTATCCCCACGTTTAGCACTCAGTTTCCCAAACCGTTCATACTAACCATGTGTTCGTCCAAACTCTTTAAATTCTGGGGTATTTCTATATTGTCTCGTGTTGGTCTGTTAAGATGGTTGGTTCTTATGGTTTGGAGACCCATTATGAGTCTTATATAATTTCTCTTGTAAAGGTATGATGGATGTCTACCCCTTGAACCGTGGAGTCTATTCAGGCATCCCCATTTTAGAATCATGATTCTGTCTCGGGGAAAATTTAAGTTGTCTCTTATGGTGGGGAGCCCATTTGTGTCTCTGCATATCATTAAATAAGTTTTTTC
This sequence comes from Viscum album, assembly GCA_963277665.1. Lineage (NCBI taxonomy): Eukaryota > Viridiplantae > Streptophyta > Magnoliopsida > Santalales > Viscaceae > Viscum > Viscum album. The sequence goes on from OY728141.1 coordinate 732,944,980, forward strand.
CTTTGTCTTAGCTTAAATGTGGGTAGAATTGTTTGGATCTATCTAACTACCTATATATTTCTTGGCTAAACATTGGTATTGGAGAGTTCCCAACAGTTCAGTTATATCAAGGTAAGTGTAACCTTGTTTGACGTTGTTGTTTGTTTTAGGTAAATTGCTTGAGCCATGTTTGGAATGTGTTTGAAGAGTTTTCCATTGGGATAAAGCCTTAATGTGCTTTATTATTTCAGGATAGTGATGTATTATTGGTTTGTGAGATTACTCCTTTATTAATTGATCGCTTGGGGTGTTTTGGCCTTAATGGAAAAACCTCACAAGGGAGTACCACATTGTTTCTCAGTTGGGTTTGGTTGTTGATTTGGCATAAATATAACTTTTCAGGGAAGAATGTTTTAATGGTGGGAATAATTGTAACATAAATAACTTATTTTAATGGTACTTTTAATTAAATTTTAATTATTACTTTGTTTTGGGGGGTTTCCTATGCATTTTTGGAGGAATGAGTGATTTTTCGTGATTTGGGCCAAACCGTGAGCCCAATTCCATATTTAAAAATAATTTTTTTTCATTTATAAATCCTTAATTTTATTTAATATTTATTATCCATTCTAATTCATACTTGGCATCCCCTGACCTATTAACACCTCAATATTAATTTGGTCCATTTAGAAATCCCTAATCATGGTGGATTTGGGTTTTTATTTAAGGGATTGGGTCTGCCCAAAATCCAATTTTCTACATTAAAAATATTTTTTAATTCTTTAATATCTCATTAAATTATTAAGTATTTTTTCTGATTCCAATTCTCACCCTAGGTCACTTACCCAAGGCGCTCCCCCATTCTCTCCTCCCCCAATTTGGTGCTCTATTGAATCGTGATGTTTGGAAAAACTTATAAAGATTTCACAAATCTCCCAGATTTGAAGAGGCAAATTGATCCTTTCATAACTCCTTATATTTTTACTCTTTTCATCCCATTCCAATTCCTACATGACCTCCTCAGAATTATTTGAACCTCACATTAATTTATTGGTGTTTTGAAACTCATATACTGGTTTATATTAGTCTTTTTCATAAATATTTATTTGGGTAAGTGTTCCACAATTCATTTCATTCCTCTTCTTAATATTTCTCCCCTCATTCATGAATTTATAGAGTGAACAAAAGTTAAGGTTAATATCTAGGGTTTGATTTGGATTATTTTTGTAGAAATCGTATGGTTTAGGGTTCGTTTTCACTTCCTTATGGTGCGGCGGAGGTGTGGTTCCGATTTCTCTCAATGATTCAAGAATTTTCACTCAAAAGGCAGACGGTTCAATGTATAAGAAGTTTTTAATGAGTTGCCTTGATTTATTTACTAGTTTTAATGTTCCTTATATGCTGATCATGTGATAAAACCGTTATTGATGGATTTTCTTACGCGTTTAATTTAATATTTTCATTATGGCTTGAAATTGGATGCTTTTCATGGGTGACTCTTGGGGTAATATTTGGGTGTATTTTACAACACATGAAAGTGACTTATTGGTGTTTAATGTGGCTACCAATTCTGGTTTGTTAATTCCTTAGTGTCATGTGGGCCTTTACATGGGGTTTTTGAATGGGTTCAAGGTGTAAAAACATATTCTACTTCTTGGGAGTGATTTATCAAAATGTGTGTTCTTCATGTGTGACTTTGTGGTCTTAATTGAGGTATTATTATAACACTTAGGGGTAGTTTAATAAATGTTTTTGGGGATACAAATTCTATTATGGATTGGTATTGGTATTATTTTCGAATTGAATGAGGTATTTTAAATGGACTTTGTGTGCGACGCATGGTTACACCCCATGGGGTTATTTTATGAAAATTGTGAATGTTTTGTTTGGTTAAATAAAGTTGTAAAAAGGGTGTATATGTACTATTTGGTTGATTTGTTAACCTAATATTGAATTTTGAATGGTAAGGTGGTTATTTAAGATGTCAAATATTTTTTTAGAATGTTTTATAAAGTGTTGAAATGTTTTAAAAAATGGAATTAGAACTGTGAAACATAGTTGTAGACTATTTTGTGTGAGTGTGTTATGAAAAAATGAATTTTGTTGATGAAATAAGTATTATATGTTATTTGAGTGGTATTTTATGTGAGTTAGAGTGTCTTGGAATGGTTTTATAAAAAAAATTATGGATTTGTGGAAGTGTTAATGAAATGTGAAAAGTGTTGTGGGCTATTTTTTGTGTGAGTGTGATTTCAAAATTCAATTGAATGAAAAAGCGAATTTTCTAAATTTTGTGATGTAAATGTGAGATTTTTTTTGAAATTGTGATGTCGAAATTATATTTTCATCTAAAAAATATATTTATTAACTTATTGAACTTTTTTTAGAACAAGGGGAAACTCGGGTTTCTAGGTTGGTGGACGTGTACTAGTATGCTAGTGAATCTGTGGGGTTTCGCCTCCGTTTCACGTTGCCAATTTGACGCTTACAACACTAAATAAACTATGATGATGATTATTAGGGAATAATATGTTATGGGTATGATCCCAATTAGTGGCTCATGCACGAAAACAGATATTGTGATCATTACTCTCACTGAGATACGAGGTACCAGAGACCCACAACGAGCTAGTGCCTAGGAGTTTTTTCCTCTTGCTTGTGCTCATTAGTTACTTTGTACTTACCATCGGCATACAGTATAGTTGTCTAGAAAATTAATTAGTGTTAAAATTATTTTTAAAAGTTTTTATTCTCCACGATAGATCACTTGAATACTGTTTTAATTTTAAGTTGCATCTTTTAGAAATTGTAACTAGCATTTCCTGTTTATGAAAACTTGCAAGCTTTTTGTCTTTGAATGTTTATCACATGGAATCTCTTAGTGGTGATACCCTACTAAGAATTTTCTCACACCCTACTTACACCTTTGGGTGTATGTAGACATTGTTTTTTTTTCATAGGGTGGGTACCATTTTTAGTGCCAGTGGGTTAGGTTTCTAGCAGGTCCTTGGTGGTGAAGCCTTGTGGAGATGGCTTGAGGGCGGTGCCCCTTTCCATGAGGGTTATTAGGTTGTTTCCTTTTAGTTTTGTACCTTTGTTATAGTCATCGTGAGTTGTTTTAACTATGTATTTCTATTCTGATTTTTTGTAAAAGATTGTTTTGTTTGATAAATCCATATGTTGAGTCAATAAGGTTTTCCTTATGACTTTTCCATTCTTTCTTGTTTTGGAAATCACAAACACCTTATACTTAAGCAAATCTATATTTTACTTATATAAGGAAAATTTCCATTCCAAAGGAATTTACCCCTACCATATTTTCATTGCTCATATCAATATTTTTCTTATGTATAAAAATTGGATTCATACCTAAAACCTCGGAATCACATAATACTTAGATATGAAGCATTATGTTTTAGGATCTGAATTTTGAGTACGAACTCTAATGAAGTTTTATTCCGAATTCTAGATACAAACTCTAATGATGTTCCATTATGAATTCTGAGTATGAAATCTAATGAAGTTCCATTACGAATTCTGGATACAAACTCTCATAAAGTTCCTCTCCAAATTCTGGATACGAACTCTCATAAATTTCCACTCCGAATTTTGGATACGAACTCTCATAAAGTTTCACTTCGAATTCTGGATACGAACTCTCATAAAGTTCCACTCCGAATTCGGGATACGAACTTATCAGATTCAAGATTTTCTTGCTGGTATGTTTTCAACCATCAGATCATATCAGAGAAATTTTCAACCATTAGATTGGTTTTGTAAGTTCAAAGGTCAGCTCCATCGCCTATATAAAGGGCACCACGATTTGTGTCCCACATCGATCTCCAAGCTCTTGCGTCTTGAACACTTCCTCAGTTCTTAAATATCATTCTAAATCTCTCAGAACTCCTCCATTATGAATGTATGTAGAATCCACTTCTCAAGATATGTCTACCACAAATCTAATTTTAAAATGGAATGTGTACAGAGAAAGGTTGGACCATCCAAACTTTTACAAGTACGATTCTATCATCTCTATGAATATCAAGTTAAATAGTTGGGAAGATGTATGTATATCTAAGACAGGTGTTCAAGATGTGGCCTATCCGAAGTTACATGTATAGTTTTATGAATCAGTATGCTTCAATGAGGAATAGGGAAGAGAAAAATTTTCTTTCATGTCTTATGGGAAGACTTACAAACTTACTTACACCAAGTCAGTATGCTTGGTGGGGCTGGCATATGATGGAGAAGCTAAATTTTTCTTACAAAAACTTCCGAATGTTCAAGGCAGTTTTGTTAATGTGAAGGCCATGGAGTGTCTTGGGCTTGATGATGTAAAGATAGCCAAGATTTCTCACCTATATTCTAATAACCGATCCTTAAGCTATGGGTACAAGGTTTCTTGGATCATAGAAAGGGTGATAAAGATACCCTGAAGAAAAGTAATATATATTTCATAGGCTTCTTGGTGAACCTAAGAAAAATCAATCTGATGAGGCATGTTCTTGTGACCATCAAGAACATCAAGCAGGGAAATTTGAGAGCTCAAATCATCATGTACCCTGCCTTACTATCAAAGTTGATAGTTTGGTGTCTGGATTCTTTCAAGATTGCATGTAAGTCTAAGGCTCGGAATTGCAAGGTTATGCTTGTTAGTGATGATAACATGAAAATGATTAATATGGCCTACTCTAAGGAAACATGAGAGTTTTATAATTTTCTAGAGGAAGAGGATGAAACCAATCCGGAAAATGTGGAGAAATAAGAGCCAGTTAAGAAGGTTGGTAAGAAGAGGAAATTGAAATAAGTAGTTACTGAAGACAAGACCCCCCCCCCCCCCCCAAAATAATGAAACCCAATCCTCACCTCCCAAGCCGAAGAAACAGAAAGCATATCCAGATAAGGTGGATGCTAAATGGAGGGAAGATAAAGAGAAAAGGAAAGAAGGGGAACCTCAATTCATATTGGACCCTACTTAAGCTAAATCCTTAAGAGAGAAGACGCTGAATACCTTGAAAAGGTATAAAAAGACAAGAAATAAAGAAGAATATGTATGAAGTTGATGTTTTACAATCTCTTTTGAGAGACACAGAAATAGATTCTGAGAATATTTTGTACCAGAAACCTTTCTTGTTGAGCCATTACCGGAGACCCCTGGAAAAAATTACTTCACTCTGAAAAAATCTAAAGGGAAATAGGTCGTTGAAGGAGTAGAGAAAGGAGCTAGTGAAGAAGTAGAGGAAGAAGTTGTTGATGAAATAGAAGAAGAGGAAGTAGAAGGATAAGAAGAATTAGAAGAAGGATGTAGTGATCTATATGACTTGATTAAACAAGTGGAATATTATCAAGAGAAGGCTAACCTATCAGAAAAACTACCACTCCGAACTTCTGAGGCTGAGACCCCAAATCTTGTCACTCCGAGAAAGGGAGATGAGAAATATGGTAAGGAAGATGATGACATTGAAGAAGAGAAAGAAAATGAATTTTCAGAGGAAGAAATGTATGAGAAGAACATTCTTGAAGAAGGATCAGAGAAGGAGAGGACCTGACGAAGAGAAGACAGTTCAACTATCTGAAAGTGAGGAAGAATCTCCTAGTGAAGAACCCATTCTGAAAGTTGATAAAGGTAAGAAAGTGCTTATGGACACCCCAAAAAAATATGTTATAAGTAAGAAGGATGTTGGTGGCTCTTTCAAGAAGAAAGTTGGTGGAGATTGAGGAAGAAAAATCCCCAAGCAAGGTGTCTGATTCAGATTCATCAGCACGGGGTCATGATTTTGTTCTTGAGTCTTTGAAGAAGTTGGTGGACACCATTTCGATCATTCCCACCATAGACTCCAGATGCCAGATGCTTCAACATAGCCTAAATCAAATATCAGAATCCTTATCCATGGTGATGGATATGTGTGTGATGATTAAGGCTGATCATAGTAATTTTCTCATCAATTATGAGGTTCACAGAAAGTCATGCAGGCAAAATGAATTTATGGTCAATGAAAAATGATAATGACATGGCAGACCTTGATATAGTTCAGAATGATGTTAAAGAAGATTTTGACACCGAGGATGCAAAGAAAAGGAATGTTGAGGATAAGATAACCCTTGAGAAAAATTACCAAAATCAACAAGTTAGGGATCTGAATGGAAAGCTTAACTCGGTTTCTCAAAACTGGAATGGGGATAGAGATATCCAGATTGAGATCAAAGAGAAGCTAGAAAAGCAGGATGAATTACTGAAGATATAGGAAGAGGCCATGAAGTCTCACGCAGAGGTCCTGAAAGCTCAACATGAAAGGATTAAATCCTTAGAGAAACAAGATGAGGAGGACCATAATGACTTGAAAAAGCTGAAAACAGGTTGAAGAAGTTAATACCCAAGGAAAAGGAAGACAAATAGACTAATCTGATTTTTTGTTGTAATGTCTTTCCTTGTAATTTTTTTTCAATTATAATGAAATCTCTGGTTGTTTGTATCTTGTGTTTTTATGTACTAATGTTTCAGGTACCTTATTTCTTTTCCATTCCCTTAAATTATTTTTGAAAATAACAAAGGGGGATAAGGAAAATGAACTACTCAAAGGGGGAGAAGGAAAATTCTAAAAGGGAGAAGAAAAATTTCTAAGTCAAGAACTATCCTTAGGAAAGAGGGAGTTTCTCGTTTTGAAGTCATTCATTCCCATGAAATTTAAAACTCCATTACAGAAATCCAGAATACAATCTTTATAGTTCCTAAGCCTAAGGGGGAGGTAGTTGTATTCACCATCATCTATGAACAAAGAGAGATGAGTTTTAATTTCAAAGTCTAAAGAAATGTTTCTAAGTCCTTATATTTCTTTTTCGAAAGGTTTTTGTGCTTTCCAAAAAGGGGTAGATTGTTGAGTTAATAATGTTTTCCTTATGACTATTCCATTCCTTCTTGTTTTGAAAATCACAAACACCTTATACTTAAGAAAATCTATATGTTATTTCTATAAGGAAAATTTCCTTTCCAAAAGAATTTACCCCTACCATATTTTCATTTCTCATATCAATATTTTTCTAAAGTATAAAAATCCGATTCATACCTAAATCCTCAGAATCATATAATACATAGATATGAATCATTTTATTTTATGATTCAAATTCTGAGTATAAACTCTAATGAAGTTCCACTTCGAATTCTGGATATGAACTCTCTTAAATTTCAACTATGAATTTTGAATACCAACTCTCATAAATTTCCACTCCGAATTCTGGATATGAACTCTCACAGAGTTCAACTCTGAATTATGGATACAAAATTTAATGAGTTCGACGCCGAACTTCTAGTAGTTCGACTCCGAACTTCTATGAGTTCGACTCCAATCTTCTATGAGTTGACTCCAAACACTATAAGTTCAGATGCTGAATTCTAGTAAAACCAGACTCTGAATTTCCTTACAAATTAAGAATTCGTTTTTCTATAGAATTCAGGTTCCAAATTCTTACAAAACAGAATCTGAATATCTCATTATTATAGACTCTGAATTCCTTTTTTCTGAACTTTTATTTTCTTTCATTCCGAACATCGGTTTTACTAAGGCTTACACTCGTTTCATTACACAAAAAAATAACGTGCTTTCAGTTATTGACTAACCGTTGGTTGAGTGACATGTGTAAAGGTCCCTCCAAAATTCAAGGAGAATTATGACCGTTGGAGGAGGGAGCCGACCATTGGAGCTTTGCCTATAAATAAGAGCTCATTTGAAAGTCAACAACAGTATTGACAGAACTCTGATATCTGTGCTTACATGATGTTGAAGTGATTTCTAGAGAGAGAGGCTCTTATCAAATCTAAAAGATTCATGAAGAAAGTTTGAATAGATTGTTCAAACTTTTCCTTTTGCAGACTTGCTTCATGCGACTCCAATTGTTGCTGATTACAATTGAGGGCTTCTTAGGATAGGAAGACAGAGGTTCCAACACCCTGAAATTGAGGTCTTCATTGCTGAGGAAGACAGAGGTGTTGACTAACTGATAGTTGAGGGCTTGCGGGGATATCAAGATAGACTCTGATCTTCATATCGAGGGCTTTCCCTAGTGTGGGTAATATAGACTTTCTTGAATGTTAAAATCAAGGTAACTTTATCTAAGGTTGTTGGATACCCTTCCCTTTGGGTTAAAAGAGTTATTGTTTGTTCCTTGTTGTTTTACTACTTGTTTTTCCACTGCATTTTGTATTGCTAAGGAAAGTATAACATTCTTATACTTCCTTACTTGTACTATGATTTAGTTAGATTCTATACAATTTAAGGTATAATCTTATCCGATGTAAACTTTTGTTATGTTTCATTTCCGAAATCCCTTTTCCAGAATCTAGCAAGTTTTTTAGTACTCATAGAGGTCTTCTGAATTATACTGTTTAATCTTGTTAAACATAACCATCCTAAAATATTTTTAAGGGAATTTTTAAAAGGTAAAATTCACCCCCCTCTAGTATCTGAGAATATCATTCTTAATTCGATCCTATACTAGTTATCACAGAGTATATCATACTCAGAGTCATACCATCCTAACACCAGATTCATTTTATTGGATTCATTTGTTGTTTTATGTTTATATACTTGGGTAAATCATTCCCAATACACATTTTAGGATACCCAGGCCTTTTTTCCAGCCCATGGGGATCGAGAATGACCTTCAAGCCTTGTTTTGGGCCCGGTAGGGTGCCGGTTTTGAGGGTGACCAGATTCGGTTCATGACAAACATAACCATGGCCAAAAGTGCACATGTGAAAAGAACATGTTAACTCACTAGTGACCAAATAGCATAAACAAATATCACATATACATGTCATGTAACAAAAACCATCCTCATTATGGCTCACTCACTAAATCGTTCATCTAATATAATAATATAACATTGAGATATTAACAATGTAAGACACCCCGTTGTATCTACCCAATAGTTTTTTTCTCTCATGCCCCGATGTCAAAAGTCATGTGCTCCCATCCCATCTGCGTATTCCACATCACATGAGATCACATCCCACCCATAGACACTAGGGTCACACATTACATCACATCACACCTATAGAAAACCTAGGTGACACATCACATCATATCTTATCCTTCCCAAAGTAGCATAGGATTGCACACCACTTTACACCACATCCTACCCATAGAGACGTAGTTTACACATCACATCCCACCCCCAGATGCTTGGTCCACACATCACATCATATTCAAATCCCACATGAAGACTCCTAGGCCACACATCACCACTGGGTAATCTCCAACACCAACTCGTATCACATATTTTGAAAAACATTGTGGGGGAGAGTGGATAACTAGACATCCATATCACTACCATACTTGATGTTGTGGAAAAACCTATCATTCATCACCTATGAGAATTGTTAAGGTTATACAACTCAGGTGAAGCACATGTAAGAAAAAATAAACATACCAGATATATACATTAACATAATACCTGACCTATGATTTTACATCAACAACACTAGTATGCACCACATTGCACCCATGTACCACACATCAACTATATCGACCGCTGCTAGAACTATTGAAACACCACACAACCATGACACAATTCACCCAATATTTCCCAAATTCAATTATAGGTTTTTTTCCCATTTTTTCATTACCCATTTCATTTCATAATACACTACTCCTTAGTTTATTTAGTTCATTTGTCCAATTATCACACATCCATTTATGTTCCATATGATTAATCTACCAGCCTATATTGTTATATTTATCATCATAATTCTTCCCATGGATAATCAGAAAACTACCTCAATCATTCCATGCAATAACAATTTCAACTCACAAAAAAATGTCACATCACCAAATGTGACGTATAAATTTCAATATTTTTTTCTTTTATTCATTGAAAATTCCCTTATATTTAATTTTAATCTTGGTTAAAATTATTAGTTTTGTAAAATTTTATAGTATATAAATCAATTGGTACATCAAAAATTACTAAATTTTTTTAATATATTAATTTTTTGGATTTAATTATTCAAATAATGAATGGTGATTTTTATTGTTTTATTATCTATTAAAAAATATTCTGTATGGATGAATATTATATTGTATTTTATAGACTGATAAAAAGTGAGAATTCAATGCATGGTCAACATACAAATTGTGTCACAATCACTACACTGATCATGTAATGTAGACAACACTTACTGAGTACCTACTACAGACCATCACCACTCAAAGTTGGTATAATAACCATGATACCTCCATATATATTATCTACCCCTCACCTTAATGTGTTCATCTTACTCTGTCATACCATAGATACCACTCACAATCGGCATACTGACCATGAGTCCCTTTATCTAGCCTACCATGAGGTATTATCATGGTAAGTCGACTCTCACAAACTTAATACCATCTTATAGTCACCCACCGTGATGCACCTCCATCCTACTATGATTTTCCACTTCCCTTTTCAAATTCCCCACACCCAGTCATCATGAACCAATTCTGGTCGATAATCCTAAACCACCCAGAACATCCTTATCCTAAGAAGACTGGAGGAGTCATGCACATCCATTGAGCTCCACTTCCAGATGCCATCGAGGGAAATATATATGAATACAACCAACTGAATCCCTTCCACAACTCCTTATTTGAGAAGACATTTCCCCCTGATTCACCCTTTTCCGCAAGCCCAACTACCTCCCTGAATTTTGATAATACGGGCCCTAAACCACTATAAAGGATATGTTTTTCAATCCCAATTGACATCATGCAAAGAACCAACATTTTTCACTACTTTTAAAAGAATCTTATCAATTATTCTCTAAAAAATACCAAATGGGTAGACAAGATCTTAGAAAAATTGATCTCATCCATCAAATTTGGACATATGGAATTCATCCAGCTGAATAAAATGATATCCTCAACACTGACATTGATGAGGAGAAAGATTATATCTCACCTTTTGTCTAAAAATATCTTTCACCCTCTCCTAATAAATGCATTCAGTATCCGGTAACATTAAGTAGGGGTTTTCTTCTATAATAGTTTTTTCCCTATAATTTCTTTCTTCAAGTTAATACTTATTTTGTACAATTTTTTAAATTGAGTTATATTGTTCTCTACTCTCCAAGTTCCTTCTTGTTATTACCCATTCCTTATGATATAACATGATAAATTAAACTCCAAATCATAGAGAACTATCATGAGGTCTATGACCCCAGGGGAGATCACACATAAACTATATTCTTTGTAATAAAATGAATTTCATCCTTGATACAGTGGGAAAATGGAGATAAGAATATATATGGTTTTAATCTACTCACTTATAGGAGCTTCCACATCCTAGAATATATTAAATCATATCTCCCTACCTCTGTTGGTTCACAGTACATACCAGTGTAGCTCTACGGATTGACGTATTTACATCATATCATAGAGTCGGGTGTTGTGATAATGAATTCCTTGAATGAGTGTCTTCAATACCTCAACACTATATAGAAGGTAGAACTAGAGGTATCTGGGGAGATTTCACTTATGTATGTTTAGAGAAAAAATTTAGATAGAAGAGACTAATAAAATAATGATATTGACACCATTTTTGGATGTGAAGTAGAGAATGATGATGAATCAGGGTGTTCGACCCTAGATCTAACCCCTTTTCACCCAATATCGTGTTTTCTATTTTTAATTTGTTTTCACTTCATAAATCCAAAATAAAAAAATTAAATATTGTGTGTCTATTTTGAATATTTATAAAATTAAATAAATAAACATGAGTTAAATGATATTGAGACTCTCATCCCTTTCTCCTTGAGAGATAAACTTAGCAACCCACTAGGCTGCATTAATAGTAAAATAGAAATTATGTTTGATTGCTGAATATAACAACCAATATAACATCATGGAACCATTTCTGGGGAGAAAGGTATATTTACCACTATACTTAACACAATTTTAATTAATTGTTTTCTTTTTCCTGTATCTTTAATTGTTTTTTTCATTTTCTTTTTTTTCACAAACTAGGATAAGCATTCCCGTGAGACCATTATTTAGTGTATTCTCACTGACATTCCCAGTTCACATTCCCACAGCCATCCCAAGAGATGAAAATTCTATGAAAACACCGAAAAACACATTCTATATACACCAAAGGGTTTGAGGATGGAAGATGGAACATGAATTTACGCAATAATCATTAATAGTACATGCCCCATACTATCAAACTAAAGATATTAAACTGGTAGAAATTCATATATACTCATCTACGTTGAAGGATTTTCTAGTAAACCAACAACTGGAGGAAAATATTGAGATGATTAAGGTATTAAAAGTAATTATAGCTAAAATATCCACTTCCATTCAATAACTCACCAAGCAATGGGAGAAAATAGAACCTGAATTTTTAGAGCCATTGGTAATTTACAATGATGATATTCTAGAGGAAAGGAGAGATTTTTTAGAATCATAGTATCTTTAAATGTTCATCCTTGATCACATCTTTCTAAAGCTAGGGTACTAGGAAATTAAACACAATGTTGAAACACTTGTGTGAGACTTTCTTTCAAACATTACGTTTTCTAATTTTATTAAACCCAATTGTTTATTGATATCCCTTATTTTATTAATGAAATACTCGAATCAATAGAAATGTTTTCAGCCCTAGAGGATGCTGAAAATGAATAAGTGAATGAAATATATTTTTAATGGAATCTAGAATTCCCAATATTGCCACTATACACACATGAAAAACATCAAAGATTCATTTTACATTAAGAAATATCTACTTGATAAAATGAATAGGGAGATACCATTGCACTGAATACATTTATTCTTATGTTTATACAAGATAAATTTTCTATTAATTCATTTATTTTTAATTCAATGCAATTTTTACAATTAATTTACTCACTAGATACGTAAGATGAATAACTTAACACATCCCCCCAAGAATAAAAAATAAATCTCAAAATAGTTGAACAGAAACTTGAGCTACTTGAAATTAAAGATGAAGCTGACCACAATGATGAGAAAGATTATTTAGATGAATATATATTAGATTGAATACATTCACATGATATTGAAATATATGAATATGATTCCATAGGATAAGCTGTTGGGGAAGAAAATGTCTCATGGCCTATGGAGAAGAATGTTTTCACTCAACCACAATTCGAACACTTACTATAGGGTGGAACTATAAAACTATAAGCATTCATTGTGGTTTTTTTAATGAATAAACATTGTCACTTACTTCAACAAACTAAGGGGGAACTTTTCAATGAACTAAATTTGATTTTGTTTTATTCAATTAGAGTTTTTTATTAACTCACCCCTAGTTATTTATGAAGATATATTACTATTCTTTATACTGGATGGAGAGAAATCCACAATAATTTTAGAGGAACTTTATGTGACACCATACCTGATCCATCCACCCCCATCTTACCAATCATATCACACTATTAAGTGTATATACCTAAATCACTCTATTCAAGGGGACCTCCATGATGTGAAGATGTCTATCTATGGAAGGAAGAACATGTGGTGGTTTTGGTCACACAAACCTCACCCCCCTATAGATTGGGGATTAAAAAAAATATTGTATAGATATGGAAACTCTTACTGAAACACCACTTAGGGGGTTTTACCCAAGAATCTTATATATTCACCAACATTTTAGTTTTCTATACATTACATTTTAAAAATAATACTATAATGTTTTATATATTTTTCTACAGTTTTCTCTATGTGGACAAAACCTAGGATCCTAGCACTATTTCCACAACATGTAAGAAATCACCTATGAGAGATCATACATTGAACCTATTAGATAATAAACATCATGTTTTATCTATCCTTTTTTCCCATATTAATCATTTTATTTTTGATGTACTCAGTTGGACATTTGATAGAAAGTGTAACGAATAAGTGTGGGGAGGATATTAAAACTAGTTGGAGTAGTTTTCTAAAATATCTTTAGTTAATGTTTTAAAATATGTAAATATAAATAAAATAGTTTAATTTTTTATGTAATTTTTTTTAAATATAATGAAATAATAAAATCCAAAAAAATTTAAAAAATTTCATATTGGTAAATGTTTTAAATACTGTTTTCTCTTTTAAATCTAGTTTTGGTATTTAATTAAATAATACAATAAAACAAATAAAATTATAAAACTATACAAATTTTCTATAGGTCACTATTTTTTTATATTCAGAAAAATCATTTTCTCTAAAAATAGTATTGTATATACCTTTGTATAGCCTTGTGTTTTATTAATTTTTTACCATTTTATAAAACCTCATTTATTTCCATAGTGGTTTAAATATACTACTTCTAGAGTTGTGTAAATCATAAGTCCTTAAATTCTGATACTTTAGTTGATTTATGAGTTATACTTCCATGTCTTTTATGAAAGATTGGTCTTAGTAGTAGGATATGGAGTGTGATGAATGATTTGGTTGGGTTAAATTTTATAACATTAAGTCATTGGAATTCTGAACTTAATATGAGAAAACACGATCTATGTGAGACAAATCTCCTTAGTGATCCAACTTAAATGAAAATAATATAATTCATTTTAACCCTGAATAAAAATGGTAATTTGGGAAACAACAAATGTATATCTAAGATATTGTCATTGGGCATGTTTCTATAATTAATGATATTCATCACAATAAGTTTTATGCATAGAGATTAAAACATAGTTATGGTTGGGAAAAATAAATTTCAAAATGGAATTTTCACAAATTAATACATTTAGGATAGGGGAATATTGAACCCATAGAAATATAGTAAAATTACATATAAAAAATTAAATTGAGTTGTTTAAATAAAATATTAAATCTAACATTGGTTTGATGAAACTTAAGGAAGAGGGATAAATAGAGGTTGTTTTGGATAAAACATATATTCCATATAAATATAATTTATTCCACTCATAAATTAAAACATCAATTGAATTTTAGGGAAGAATTTATTCGATTCCTAAATGGGAATGATAAATTGAACAGTTGATGAGTCTGTTCGTTCTCTCTTCTCTATCATGTAAACATTAATTTCTAGCCAGATGATATTTCTTTCTTTTTCTATTTGAACAAATTGGACATAGTGATAAATTACCCAGGAGTGAAATAGTATATGTGTGGGGGAGTGATGTGATAAATAAATTTCAATTTTTTTATCTATTATTCATTGAAAATTACACTACATTTAATTCAAATCACATATAAAAGTTGTTTTTTTGAACATTAATAATTTTTACTTTAATTTTTAAATGTCCAATTACTTAATTGTTTATGATATATTCATTTTTTTGAATAGATTTTTCAAGGAATGAATGGTTATTTTTTGATATACCATATATAAAACAATATTCTACAATTTTTCATATGAATTTTTATTTCTAAAATCAGAAAAACTTAAAAGGACTTACATAGTCAACACATGGACCTCATTATGGTCACTACACTGCCTATGTGTAGCTGACCGCATCAGGCGAGTACCTTTCGCAAACCATCACCACTCATAGTCAGTATACTGACCGTGAGACCACCCTAACACATGTCTAACCAGATATTTACTATGTGAATTGTACTCTATCCTACCATGGATACCCCTCACGATCGACATACTAACCACAAGTCCCCTTCTCTAGCATATCATGAGGTATTCTCATGGTAATGTAACCCTCACCAACTATTGTGCTATTTTTACTCACCTTATTACACCTCCTCCACATCATGACTTTCCAATTACCTTTCCCTATGCCCTCACCCACTTCACCAAGAACACATTCCAACTAAGACTCTCGAACCACCAAGAATTTCTCTGACCTATGAAGACTGAAGGAGTCGTAAACTGCTGTCGATCTCTATTGCCTAATACCATCAAGGGAGAAGTCTGTGCCAACACAAATAATGTTGAATAACTGAATCCTCATGAAACCTCATTGCTGGAGAAGATGTCATTTCTTAATCCACCTTATGCCACATTTTGGACGTCCTCTATGTAGTTTAACAATATAATCCCCAGCCCACTTCCAAGGCCTATTTTTTCAAGAACAATATCCATCACGCTACTAACAAAATAGTTTCACTAATCTATGAAAAAACATATTAATTATACTCTAATAAAATCTAAAATGGTTGGAGGCACTCTTGATATAATTAATCTCAACCATTGGATCCAAACATATTGGAGCCATCTAACTATATAAAATTATTTCCTCGATATTAATTGAAAGGAGGAAGAAGTTGTTTCCTTGCCTGCTCTATATAAATATCTTTTACCCTCTCCTAGTAGAATCATTCTACATCTGAAGACTTCAAATATGTTTTTATTTGACTTTATATTTCTTAATGTAATTCCCCTCAATATGATAATACTTATTCTGCTCTATTTTATTAATTATGTTGTGTTGGTCTCTACCCACAATTCCATCTTGTTATACCCCAATATCCACATTGTCATGTGATCTCTTAAACTCAAAATAATGGATAACTTACCCATGGGATAGGAACCCAGGGGCGATCAAACATGAACATTGTTTTTTATAATAATCTAAATTTCATCCATGATGTAGTGTAAAAATATGGACAAGCAAATCGTTGGTATTAATCTTCTATCTCCAATGAGCTACCACATCCTCGAATATATTAAAGTATCACTCCCTCAAAATCTTAATTCACACTTCATACCAATGGAGAACATTGGATTATGGGAAAAATAGAATACGATGGATCTGGGTGTTGAGATAGTGAATGCATCGATTAAGTGTGTTCATTTCCTCTTCACTGTAGAGGATGTGGAACTATATATAACTGGGAATGTTTCTCTTGTATATAATCAAAAAAACATGTTATATAGGGAATATAAACATAAGTATGGTATTGACACCATTTTCATATGTGATCTAGAGAATGATGAAGAAGTTATGTTTTTGACCCAGTATCCAACACCCTTTCACCCATTGTTGTGTTTTTTATTTCAAATTTGTTTTTAATTCAAAAATCCAAAACCTAAAAAATATATAATATGGTTGTTTTGAAAATTGAGAAAAAAATAAGGATACATAAGTTCCAACAAATTGATACTCCCAACCATTTCTCTTTGAGAGATGGTAAGCCACTAGGCTATATTATGAGTAAAATAGAAATTCTTTTTGACAACGGCCTGTGACAATCGCACAATCATCACAAAAAATCCCCCATAGTCTTTATATCACGTCACCAAAAACATATAACTATATCAACCACTGATCATAACTATCATGAAATGATTTCACCACACACCATAAAAAAGACACTACGCCACAACCCCTAGCCCACTACCACTCTGCCACAACCAATACGCCACAACTAATGTGCCACAACCAATGCCCCACAACAACTGTTCCTAAAAAAATACTCCAAACCCTCACAGAACCCCATTTCACAACATCCAACATCAAATACATTCTAATAAACCACCATGTCACTGATCCACATACTAAAAAAACCCATATCATAACTAACGTCACTGCACAATAGCCCAAACCACAAAGAGAAAATATAAGCACAAACACACAACATTAACATAAAATGGATTCCTCAATTATTAAGGGGACATATCTCATATCATAGTTACATATAATGGGAAATATCATAGAAAAGATGTGTCCATGGGAAACTAATTATTATCCAAATACACGAATGTTTTGGTCGAAAAATGGGCCTCAATTCCCTTAGAGGGGGGTGAATCAGGGTATTGGTATTCATTTCTAATTTTTTTCAAACCCAATGGATATTGACCTATTTATTATAATGGTCACTTAATTTTATCTTTAGTGTTCATATTTATCATATCCTTTTAAACTATTATCTGATGATCATGCATAGAATGTAACGAAATAAATCAAGAACAAGGACGTGGATATTTTTAGTTTTTTCACTAAAACTCTACAACATCCAATGAGAATACAATGATAATGTATTGATTGTTCCAAATTCACTAAGGATATACTCCAATAATGATGTTTGGGGTAGATCACTTTTTTCGCGAGGTTCACTGTCTTCATAAGGTTTAGTGTCATCTCACTACTTTCCTAAGGGTAAATACCTTTATCTCTTTATATGGATCATTGTCATTGGAAAGGATCGTTGTACTAGTCTTCCTTTTCTCACTTACCTTATAAGGGATCTAATAACAGTTTATGGACTTATAAGTCCCTTAATTTTTATGAATTCACACATCCTCAAATGTAGATAGATTATCTGTTGAAGTCACATTTTCACATGTAGTTAAAATCTACTTTTTGGCATACTATTAGTTTGTGGAAATTACTTTTATGAACTATTTTAGTCTATTAAAAAACATCCTTTCTTCCTCCATGATTTCTCGGTGAGGCATGATCACTTCACATACTAGCACTTCTTTTAAAGATCATCCCTGTTTCACAGACGGATTCTTCTTCCATAGGCTACAGCTCATTCGTGGACCTCATCTACTTCTATGAACTGAAAATGCTCCATGTACCGCCTCAACTTTGGAGACTAGTTCATTTTTAGGCTACTATTACCAAAAAAATCCATTTTATAGCCTGTCTCTATGGACCTCTTCTCTTTTCTTGTAATCCTCCATCAAAACCCACTTCTCCTTTATGGAATATTCTCTCGCGAACTACTTCAGACTTTTTAAATTATTCCCTGAGTGAATATGTTTTCTACCGAAAATAGATATCCCTAATAATCTGATTAATGGTATTTATATAGTAAAATATATCTTAAAATATTTATAATATGATTTCCCCAATGTTTTGATGCAGTACGGCCTTCACCGTGAACAATTATTTGTTCGGCGTAGAGCTTTGACCCTCTTCGTAGTCAATATATTCCACGAATGAAAGGCCTTTATGGCTCCTCAAATCATCGCCTTCCTTCCAAAAATGATTAGCTATCCCATGAACTGGAATCCTTACATACACTCCATGCCTCTTACAAAAAATTTCTCATTTGTGGTCTACATAGAATCCTTCATGGTATGCATAGTGTTACTATGGATAAATATTCCGTTGACAAATTTCCTTCATTGTTCAGCAAATATACTTTTGAAGTCTGCGAACTATGCTTCATTATCAAAAAACCATGAACCCCTTTGTGGGAAAACCTTGATTTTCCAAAAAACAAACTCATAATTTTGAGGCCCAAAAATTTGGGAAACAATAGGAAATTGTTCCACCTTAACAACCTACTTTGGAAAACACCAACCACACTCATTCGCAATCATTTGGATTTTTCAACAAAAATAATCACATCAGAAAAACCATAGAAGATAACTTGAGATATTTGATCTCAACAGTCTCCCCCTTTTGTCTTTTTGTAAACTCTTCACTTATTAATACCTAATTAAACTCCTTCCATATTCTATCACCATTCTCTTCTTGTAGATAAGATAGCGATCAAGGATTTACTCAACGCACAATCTAAACCCACATAAGTCATGTTTTTCATGAGAAACAAGAGTATAATGAAAAGTTCATCAATGAATTTCTCAATTACATACCAAAACCACTTAACTAAATCCATCATTAACCTCAACTATCATGATAAATAATATTTGACTAGTCACCTTCAACATCATCAGATTTAAAACTCCATCTACTTCATTATTCCCCTTATCAGCTTTAAATCCCATATCTCACTGCTCCACCTTGTAGCTTCTCCCTTTCATGATTAAGAAATTTTCTCCCTTTTATAGCTACAATTTCTTTCCCTTTTCTACAAATTAAAAGGTCACTTTATTGTTGTATACAATAGCATAATGAACACATCTTAGAACATTAGGGAAAAAAATCAACACCTCTTGGAGAGGGGGTCCCACATCCATACTTTTTGTAGTGATGGGTGTCGAAGAATCTCCCTGAGCCAAACGATTCATTTTTAATTAATATTTGGGTGAGTTCTTTATCATAATGTCTTTAACCTATAGTTGTGTAGGCACATACTCTAACATCACAATATCTTACCTCCCTTCTCCTTTATAATATTTTACTTGATTTCAATGTGCTTTATCATTGAGTGATGGAGTAGATTTTTTCTAAGATTTAAATGTCTTGAATTATCACAATATATTCGGATCGGAGACATCAATTCAACTCCCATATCATCAAGACAATTAATTATACATAATAATTGTGTGAACACTTGAGTAGCAGTAATATATTCAGATTCTGTAGTGCTCATCGTAATGAAATCGTGTTTCATTATTTGCCCACACAATCTTCCAAGATAAAATGCACCACCTGATGTTTATTTTCTATCATCAGATGATCTATCCCAATCTGTATTTGTATGGCCCAATAGAAATAGTTGAGATTTTTCATTATAAAGAAAACTGAAATCCACTCTTTCCTTAATATATCGAAGTATTATTTTTTACTACAAGAATTTGGATTTCCTTAGGATTACTTTTATATCGTATTTTTTGACATGTGGGGAAAAATATAAGTTTTTATCACATTCAAGTATAATATGCTTCCAATGATCTACTTATATTCTATTAAATTAATAACTTTTCCTTTATCATCCCCTAACTATTTCATCTGGGTAGCCATCACAGTCATCATCTTCATGGAATTATCCATTATAAATCTTCTAAAAATCTACATGAAATATTTATATTAACAAATGAATGTTCCATTTTTTTCTTTGTGTCACCTATAAAACAAGCTAAAACATCATTTCACCCATCATTGACATTTTAAATTCACTTTTTATGAATTCAGAAAAATATATACACTACAAATCATCAAATCCACCGTATATTATTTCATCGATATACACTAGAATCATTATCCTTTTATTACTTTCATTGTTGACATAATTATTGTAATAAACTCCATTATAATATAAATTGAGCTTCATCATGAAGTTATTGAGCCTTGATTAACACACTATTAGTGCTTTCTTTTACCGATAAACTGACTTTATCAGGAAAAAACTCTTTTCTCATCATCATGAATGAAAAAACCATTTCTATGTTCAATATAAACATTGTATTTCATAATCTCATTCAGAAGAGCACAATCAATTTCAATTTGGAAAATTTTAAGCTTTATTTCACAACTATGGCCTAGAATAATCTAATTGTATCTAGCCTTGAAATAGGTGAAAATGTATCATCAACATCTATACCCTCTATCTGAGAGTACCCTTTTCACACTATTCGTTCTTTATTTCGAATCATTCTTCCATATTCATTCCTATTGTTGAAAAATATCCATTTATTTTTGATTCCATTCTTCACTCTTAATGTTGAAACAATATCCCAAAAAACCTCCAATTGTAAACAAATATATATCTTTAATGCCAATATCTTTACTAATTTCATATGTTGAATCACTCTTTCGTATGGGAAGACCCCTTGTTGGAAACAGTATTAGTCATCACTTGTTACTTCTTGGTATCTTAAAAATAGTCAATTAATGACATATCATAAAAGCAAATAGACAATCACGAAATACATGAATGTTGATACTTTTCACCCAATCGGTCTTTGTGAACATAAACTTTAATTATTTCTATATCATCTATATATTTCATCTGATTAGAAGATATGATACTCCCCCAATGACATGAAACTCTTTCGATTGTTCGGCCCACTACTTAGACCCACAAACATTCTTATCCACCTGAATAATTTATTCACATGAGAATTTAGGTTTGAGAAACTTCTCTAGCTCAATAACAATTTGTAGTTGTAACTGCCTTCAATTATATTTTCATTGTCTAAATTTACCACTTTGGAATGATCCATCCAAAAAAAATCTATGCCTATTGAGTTGGAACTCATTGTAGGAATCAATCAATAATTTTAATAACAACAGGACTATCCATTTCATTGAGTTACTTCCATATATCTCATTTGTATAGTGACCATTAACACTTTGCAAGGAATTCTTCTAGATTTCCTCTTGAACTCTCTTAATCGATTTGAATCAGTTGACATTCTAGAGCACATCATATCATCACATTGTATCTTTTTATTCCACTTCCACTTATATCATATCTCCCCTTGAACCTAAAACACATGATAATTATTTAATATCATTTATACACATAGGTAGTGGGGAACATATGGAATAATAAAGAAGATTATTATGGTTGATCTTGATGGATCAACCCTTTGATACTTTCTTACAATGAATTAATCTTGATTTGTGCATGTACTAATTTCCCATCCAACTTTAACTATTCTTGACATATGACTAAAAATTTGTTACCCACATGTTAAGTATTCTAATTATATTTAGATTATATAGGTTTGGCCTTTTTATATTTTTGTGTTTAAACTCATTTGTAAAATTTAATTTCTTTGATTCTCCACGGATATTACATTTTTTGGACTCTTTCTTTGAGCCGAAGTCTTTTCACGGGTCATCTGGTCTTGCTTCTTCCTTCAATGGAGGGCTCTTTCTGTTGCCTTTAATTCTCACCATGTGGAATGCCATGTGAATTTTCAAATTTATTCTTTATTGATTTTTGTTTTATCACTTATCTGAGTCATTTCACCATTTCGTGTTTTGGTTGAGTCTTCCACTTAATATACATTCTTCTTAATCACAGCAAGAGCATCTCCACCCTTTTTCTTCCAAGTTTGTCCACATTATTTCCAAGAGATTTTTTGTGAGTGTAATAGAGGAGGTGGTTGATACACCTTTTATTGAAAGCTTTGTGATTCCCATAAGGGTATAAACCAATTTTAAACTCATCATTTTTTCTACCAATATAGAGTTTTTCATTATACACTGCTAGTTTTGGGGATCTCCTTCTGGGTTCATTTTCCTTTCCTTCTTTCCTCTTATTGCAATGTATATCCAAATGTCTATAATAATAAAATATATAACATCATCCATTAAAGGCATACATTATTTCATCCTTTCATGGATGATATGTTGATGAATCTACAGTTCTTCTTTTGACATTGAGCCCTTGAAATTCTTCACACATACTCATTGTGTGTCATAGTCTTCTAAAATAGTATAATTTCGTGGATAATTATTTATAAGAGACTCTTATTTATGATTTCTCAAGATGATTCTTCTTGTTCTTAGATTTAGAAATACTTATGTCCTTATAGCCTGAAATATATTCTAATTCCTCAAAATAAAAACGTTATGTATGACCATGCATTCCATAGAAATAGCACATGTTATCTTTACATCAGGTAAATTACTTTTTAGGTCTCGTTCCAATATCTACATGATTCTTCCCATTTATTTGAAACTATTCAAAGATCTCTTCCTATTATGCATGGGATAGGGATCATCATATCCAATAGTGATTTTTCTGAAACTAGATGGCCTTTGGGATGAGACAATCAAATCATGTTTTTCCACTAAAGTAGAATATTTTCTTGTCATTTAATTATCACTAGAAGAAGGATAGGCAAATAGTTAGTTCAAAGTGTCCTCCAATTTTGGATTTCCCTTGATATTATATTTTCCCATTTCTTTCTTGACTAACTCTAGATATGATCCCAATATTTGAATCTTTTTATCGCTAGATTTAATTTGATTATTATGTTCTCTTTTGAGAGTCTTCCCACTAGTTATCTCAATATCCAATTCTCATGATATCTTTTCTATAATGTATGATTTCTAATTTATTTGAGAATATTTCTGAGAAATGAATATATTGTAACATATATTATATTTCTATAGACTTTGGTTCTTCCAAAGAAGTTTAATTGGTGTGTCGCCAGATCATCACTTCTTGCTTCCAAATTTAGAATTTCTTCTAAGTTCAATCTCTTTTCCTTATAATCAACTTTTATTTTTTCTACCTTTGTTGACATATTTTCTAATTCATCAGATTGAGATTTGTTATTCATGTTATGATTCGTAGTCACATCAATAAGCCTTTTATTTAAGCCTATGATCTTATTGACCTCAGTTTCCGGAACATGGATTTATATATACTTAGATTTAATTTATTAATATAATTTCTGATCCAATTAATTTATTACATGGAAAACTTCTACTTTTGGACTTATTGAAATTTATTATTCATCATTTGTACCAACATTACTAGAAACATAAGGTTAAATACTCATTCTTATAGCATCATTCAAAGAGATAATAGTTTCATTGTCTGATTAAACCAAGCCTTTCATTAGTACGTTGTTCATTTCTTGCATCAAAATAATTCTATTTCCAAAGACACTATTGCACTGAAGAATTCCATCATACCTATTATTTTTCTTTTAAGTTATTACCTTCTTCTTGTCACCATGAGATAAGATAAGTGGGAATAGTTAACTTCATCAATCAACTTAACCAAGTTATAGAAAACAAATTTTATAAAAGAAACCTTCCAAATGACAACAATTGGTTGGTCTAAAAAGGGGACTTGGTACCTTGAGAGGGGGTGGGGTGAACTAGGATATGTATATTCTTTTCTAAATTCTTCCTACCCCACATGATATTGACCTCTTCATTGCAATGGTCACTTCATTTTCTCTTGAGTGTTTATATTCATCTTATCCTTTCAAAATTTTACCTAATGATCATGTATATAAAGACAATCAATAAATAAAGAACAAGGACACAATGATTTTTACTTCTTTCACCCTCACTTGGATATATCCAAGGAACATACAACAACAATGTGACGATTAAACCAAATTCTCTTAGGCTCACTACTAATAATGATTTTCAACCTATATCACTTTTATTCCTAAAATCATGTCCTTTACAAGGTTTAGGGTTAGCTCACTACTTTCTATTGGGTCATTCCCTTTGTCTCTTTCTCTAGCTCGCTATTGGTGGAATGGATCATCGTCTTCCCCATACTTTTCTCACTACTCTTGTAAGGGATCCAATCTTAGTTTATGGACTTTTAGGACCCTTTATTTTCAGGAATGAATGTATCCTCAACTATAGATATATGCATTATTTGATTCTCAATTTCACTCATATATGAAATCCACTTTTCCTCATTCAGTTTTTTTTGTAGTAATTACATTCACGAACTATTCTAGTAAATTTGTGAACATCCTTGCTTCTTCCATGAACTACCATTCATAGTGTGGTGCATTTTCTCCCTGAACCACCTCTTCTTCTATGAACTATCCCTCTTCATGGACAAATTATTCTTCCATGGATTACTTCTCCTTCAAGAACCTCATCATCTTTTGTAGACTTCTAATTCTACGTAGACCACCTCAAATTTGTAGACCATTTTATATTCGAGCTACAATGCCACAAAAAAAATACATTCTATGGATTTTCTCCATAGAACTCTTCTCCTATCATGAAATCGTCTCTTGCGAACCTCTTCTCCTTCATGAAATCTTCCCTCACAAACTACTTCGGTCATCTCGGAATTATTCCTGAAGCAAAGATGGTTTGTATTTAAAATCGATCTCCCTAATCACTTGATTAGAAGTCCTTATATAAGAAAATTGATCCAAAATCTTGCTAATATTATTTTCCTAAATTTTATATGTTGTATAGACTTCACCACGTATAGCTAGGTATTTTGTATAGTGCTTTTATCCTCTATGGTGGACGATCTCTTTTTTGAATGAAAACCCTTTGTGCCTCCTCAAACCACAACCTCATTTCCGAAAAAGACAATCTATCCCATCAATAGTAGGCCTTCCACAAACTCAAAGCCTCCCATTAACATTTTCTTGTTTTTTTTTCACATTCCTTCCTTCTCGGTTTTCATAGTGCTGTAGTGTGGAAACTTTCCTTTAACGAATTCACTTCGATTTTCTATGAATCTCTTTTTGTGGTCCATGAACTATGTTACGCGATCTGTAAAAAATGAACACATTTGCAGAAAAAAAATCCTTTTCCAAAAAAAACTGTTGATTTTTGGGCCCAAAAATTTGGCAAACACTGTGAAACTGCACCACCTTAACAACCTGCTTCAGAAAACACAAACCATACTCATTCACAGTCATATGATAATATAAAAAACAAAATCACTATGAAAAAACTAAGAGGACGCCTTGAAGGATTTGTTCCCAACATATTTTTTATCCTTTTATTTTGGGTGCGATCACACAACAACGCATCAAGAGTCATTACAAAATGACAACTACAGTGAAAACATGGATCCCAAAAAATTTTATTTTCAAAATTGGAAACATGCATGCATAATAACATCAATAGCATATATCATAGTATTAATGAAAGTAATACCTCCAATTCCAAATTAATATATGAAATAATAATTAATTATCTCATTATAATGAACCTTAATATTCACCAAAATGTTAGAAATGTTATGAAAGTCTCACACATTGCACATAAATAGTTGAGAAAGAGTATACCCTACCTCATGGAAGGTTTTAAATATCAATGATCACCATAGGGTGAAGAAGAAGGTTACTAGATACCACTACCACACAATAGACTCACAGATCAAACTACACCACCCTAAAGGGTTATAAAAACCACACCCACACACACCCCAAACCAAAACCTCACTATAATAGTGGATCTATGAAGAATTATGGAAGGAAAACACATGGGAAGGAGATGATAAAACACCATGGATCACAAATATAAATCTTCTAGACCACAAGGAATGATGCAAGGGGGAATATGGTTAAAATATATGCTTAAGGTTCCTAGGGTTCATCTGTATTGAGAGAGAGAGAGGCATGGATGAATGAAAGAAAAACTATCAAAAGGGGTATAAAAAACCTTGATCTTGACACTTTCATGTCATGTAACACATTACCAATGTGAGTTCCCATTTGTCCAACTTCCACCAAGATTTACGTCTCCTATGATCAATTTAATTGCATTTTGGGAATTCACATTTCATGACATGAATCCATGTCATACTGCACACCACATCCAAACACATGTTATGAATTTTATGGATTCACATGATACAAATCACCAATTCACACTGTGTAAGCTATTCACTATATGAATATCTTGGATCAGCTGTGATGCACCTCTAACCTCCATCAAAACTCTGCTTGCCTCATTTGAAACTCATCAAAAACCCTTAACTAAAAATTTAAAGGAATGGTAAGGTAGAAATAATTATATTAGTTACCTATAAAGTCATTCTCTCCCATGAGAATCCAAAACCAATACAAGAAGAAAGGGGTCTGAAAAACCACCACGTAAGATACCCCTCAAGGATCTCATTACTCCTTAACACTGACTCCAGGAAAAAATTACAATTGAAGAACCAATTAAACACACTAGACAACCACATCACCACCTCTTACTAGGCACAATAATACATCATCAAGTACAAATAATATCAAACGCATTACCACATAACCACACCAACCACCACATGAACCAAACCAAAACTACTAATACTACCAACACACTGCACCCTACTGAGAACATAAATCTAGGAATTCCATCCTCCATGTTAAGATACTATCTATGTTGGGTGACACTAATTAAACTGCACAAGTTTAACCATATCATAGTATAATACATATAAATTAGAATTCAGTTTCTACATTTTCATGTGTCATGGGTTTTATTATACAACACAAGTCACAGGAAACATTACATATCATAATATACTAAGATCCAAATATCACATCACTAGTAAATCTGAGAAATAAAAAACTAAAAAACACCTCTTGGTACTGGGTACGCATCAACACCACTCGCTCCCAAGTACTCTCCTCCATGTCATCATTCCTCCATAACACATGAACCAAAGGAATGGACATCCCATGTAGAACATTCTATCAATGATCTTGGATTTCTATTTTCCACTTCATGAACACAGCATTGTTCGTGATACCCAAATATACCCAACCAATAATGTGGGATTCATTGTGAAGATACCGACGAAGCTGAAACACAAGGAAGACATTGTCGATCCTCTTCCACTACAGTTGAATTTCCAACCAATACACCACATCTCCAACATTCCCTGACACCTTAAACGACCCAAATAGACAAAGGAGAAACCTTACTTCCCCTACCAAACCTCCACTACCCACATAGATGGGAGACACTTAATTACACATGGTATCTAACCTCAAACTACATGGGCATATTCCTAGGATGATCATATTCCATATGAAGGTACAAATACCCGATCATCCATTAATGAACCAACTAGATATTCATGGTCATGATCTATACCACATCAAGTCCATGAACTAATGACTCTCTATCCTCTAGGTATCACAATGGATAATGAAATAGTCTCCTACACAATTTATAGAATAGATATATGTTGATGGATGAGTGATTTTTATTATTATATGAAAACTCAACCAAAATTAGGTGGCATAACAACGATCCACCAATTTACAAGATGCATGCCTATACATATCCTCTTACCCTTGGATGGTATTCTCATTATGCATATTTGTTTGAGGGTGGGGAGTGGTGCTATGGTGAAACTAGGATCCAAAATCTTGTTGAATTCCCATCCATATTTTTGATGTAAAATGACGATCCCAAACAATGACAATGATACTAAGTTCACCATGAATCCTAACAACATCTTCTATACACATCCTCACTAAAACATACATGTAATTCGATTCATGGATCTCTAAGAAGTACGCTAATTTCATCTGTCAGTCCCTTTTGAACCAAACTACATCGCATTGTAGCTGAGCTTGGGGAATCCCTGTGATGAAATTCATTGATATTTCCTCCCATTTGTACTTGGGGTCATCCATGGACTTCAAAAACATCATGGTACATGGTGATCCTATTTCACCTACAAAAAAGCCATACATTTTTTCATAAATTTTTCTACTGACCATTTCATCCCAAGCCACCAAAGCTTTCTCCTCAATCCATGATGCATATTTTTTACACCATGATATAATAATAAAGATGATCTTTGAAATCCATTTATAACTCCCTCACACATCACATATGGGGAAAAATCCTAGAAAAACATCTGATTCTGATCTACCTATAACCATTTCTCTGGAGGGCCACCATGTCCAACACAATCGCACATCACATTTACCATTAAGTCTCCCCACATATACTCTTCCACCTATTGCATCAAAGTTGAATCCACATTAACTTGATGAAGATAAACTCATCCACTAATCTCCCAATGTCAATATGAATCATTGTATGTTACTCAATAACATTCCAAACATCCATAGATTTTTGGGCCACATCCTCTCAAAACATCTATATCAATTAGTCAATAACAAAATTACCCTTCCTTAGGGTGTTAGAGCTCTCTATATCATAATACTGAAGAAACAACATCCACCACCATTGATATAGATTCATATCGCATTGATAGAAAATGTATCTCAGGCTCTTGTGGTATGTGAATTAAAAAAATGCTCATCGATGAGGTAATGTCACCAAATATTTAGTGTGAACACAACTGCTAAAAACTACAGATCATGGGTGGCATAGTTATGTACATGTGGATATAAATTCCTTGAGCCATAAGAGATCATAAATCTGTACTACATCAACAGGAATCCTAAGAGCAGATGGGATGCTCCATATAAAACCTCAAAAAAGACACCCTTATTAGAAAATTATAGCAATGGAGCACTAACTAACTTCTTCTTCAGGTAACTAAATTCTTCCATACATTGATCTATGGATAAATAATCCTAGTCATTCCTAGTAATCAATGTATGATGGGTTAGTAACTCAATAGAAATTGGGTACAAACCACTGATAATATCCCTCAAGACCTGTAAACTACTAGCCTCTTCCATATTATTGGTTGTTTCGTAAGAAACAACTACCTCAATATTTTATGGGTCCACTGCAACACCTGGATGAGACACCACATGTCAAAAGAAATGTACCAATCATGTCCAAATCTCACCAATGGAAAATATCCCATAAATTATTTGGTGTCTAAGGACCTGTAAAAAACTCTCAGATGCTCAAAATGATCCTCCCATTACGTCAATTATACTAATATATCATTAATTAATAAAATGAAGAACATGTATATGATATCATAGAACACAGATTTCATAATAGCTTTGAACATGGTTTGTGTGTTCATAACACCGATTGACATGAAAAAAACTCAAATTTACCATACCTAAATCTAGATGAAGTCTTCCAGAAATCCTCATATTTCACCCTCAACTGGTGATATCCATAACATAGATCAACTGTAGACAGCTGGATAGCTCCACTCAAAGGTTCAAATCAATCATTAATCCTCAAAATAGGATAATTATTCTTGATTGTCACCTAATTCAACATGCAGTAGTCTATACACAACTATAGACTACCATCTTCCTTCATAGAGAACAAAACTGAAGTGGCCCCCAGTGAAACATTGGGTCTAATGAAACCCCTCTACATCATATCATCCACCTAGATATTTAACTCAAAAAGCACCGTGTCCTCTATCTGATAGGTATCCAATGATATCGTAGATGTTTTCAGCAACAACTCTATCCAAGAATCAGTATCATATTGAGGGGTAGTTCCATAACCTCCTCTAGAAAAACATCTAGGAACCCCTATGTACCTCTAGGAACATTCCAAACCTAATTATATACTGATATTTCCACAAAATGTGATAAAATAGTCTCTACTTTCCTACCACCCAATTGATAACCTTCCTCACCAAAGAATTCCACTCACTGGACCTCCACGTTAGAAAAAATAAAACAATCCTCATAAATTATTCAATGAATACATTCTTATAATGCAGCCAATCAAGACCATATATAAAAGCATATGGGTGTATTTGAAAAAAGAATAACCCCCCATTGATTTTTTTCTTCCCCATCAACATTATACATCCTTGGAATAGATCATACAACAAAGCCTGACCTCTAACTGGTGTAGATAACATTAGAGGAACTGGAGGCCTCTTCATGTCCAACCCTAAAATATAAAACAAATAAAGGGAAATAGAGGATTTATATGATCCTAAATAAAACAATACACTCCTAAGGTTATATTCTAAACTAATAATTCCTTGAAAAACTATTGTCTCTATTGGTGCTGGTGCCTCAATCACAAGAATATGGACACACACTCCTCTTCCTCTTTACTATTGGCCTCCATACCAATGATTTTTCTTAGTCCTCTATGTATAGAGAACATAACAAGGATTCTATCTACCAAATCCACATATTATTAGCTATTGAATAAAAACCAACAGTTCTAGAGCTAAAACTACCTTAGAAGAAACTGTTGTTTGTGAAAAAGGTCCTAACCACCCATCTAAAATTAACCTCTATGAATGGTTGGACACTTAGCCCGGAGGTTCCCAAATATCTTGTTTATATGTAACACAAATAGAAAAACTCCATAATACGTTACGAAACCACTATTCCATAATAAAATAGGAAGAATATATCATGGTTGGTTCCCCACTGAATGTAACCCTACCTTCCTAAACACCCACCACCTTCTACCTGTTCCTCCGCTCCTCAAAATGCCTGGCTGGCCACCCTGCTGAGGCTCATTTTTATAGGACTGAATCCTCAAGGTAACCACATACTTTATCTATACCTCTAGATATTCCATGATTATAAATAGTTTGACATCATATCGGATCAATGGGAACAAATTCTCTTCCATGAGTCTTGCTCTTGACTCGTTATTTGGGAAAAAAATCCATAGAAAAGTATAGTCAATCATTGAATATATTCCCATGTTCCTTCACACTCTAGATCCCCTAGTAAAGGGAGATTATCTTCTACCTGTTAATTTTCCTCATTGTTAATGGATGGAAATCCATCTGGAAATCCCTTTGAAATTCTATCCCCAACACATCTTCCTTATTACAGGCACCAAAAAATAGCTTCCTCCAGTAACACATAGTTCCCCGTATCTGATTAAAATCCAATGATACTCAAAGCTTAGTTAGTGCTTTGATCTATTATAAAGAGATATAGAGATCTTTCATCCATTGCCCCATATCTAGATCTAAGACACTTCCCTCATACATACCCAGACTATGCCACTAAAATTCATGAAATGATCGTTGCCATGCCACATCCTCATATATATGGTCAACCTTCTTATGATTAATCAGATCAGTCTACTAAAGCTAAATGCTTGAGTGACTTGTATATGTTTAATATAATTAATTCCTGAAAAATTAGGAATATAATAATCTTGTTAGCATTGAATTTTATCTAATATTTATTGATTTATTCATTTACTTTTCCCAAAATACCCAATTCAAACATGAATACATGTCATCATGATGTATGTACCTATCATAGGTCACTACCTTGTAAGTCTGTCAACCCCAAATTTCTATTAAACAAGATCAATGTTCATGCACAAGATCATGGGGGTACCTAATATCACTTATCCTCACCGGTCTCCCAATCCTATGTCATAGAACAAGGTCAAATGGCATCATTACCATACCAACCCATGAAAACCACATAGTTCCTAACATTAAAATCGTACGTATCTCTCAACCAAACCTATGATACCACACTATCACAACCCCCTCCTACCAAAGATATAGAAAATTAGAGAGAGTGGCATGGGAGGAATTACCCTCTATAAATAAAATTGAACCAGGAGATTGGATAAAAATCACTAAACAACTCCAGAAGAAAATAGAAAGGTAAACAAAAAATCATCTTACATTTCATGAATAAAGTATATATGTATAATGAAAAGGTATACAAATTAAATACCAATAAAGGCAAGTCTATAGTAGAAACTTAACAACAACTCCAACCAATCTAGAATTGTCTAAATCATTTCCATAAATCATCCAAGAAATCTGAAAAACAGTTTAT
This sequence comes from Viscum album, assembly GCA_963277665.1. Taxonomy (NCBI): domain Eukaryota; kingdom Viridiplantae; phylum Streptophyta; class Magnoliopsida; order Santalales; family Viscaceae; genus Viscum; species Viscum album. The sequence goes on from OY728141.1 coordinate 732,977,656, forward strand.
ATACATAGGGTGAGCATAATAGGTATGCTCAATAGGTACATAAACAAGGCCTCAATTTCATAAGAGAAAAGATCATTCTAATACGTTAGTAAACAAACAATAGAACCAACAAGAACCTATACTATTAATCTAACAAAACCATGCCTCAACATAGAACAGTCACCAAATATTGCATCCAATATAATAATATAACATTGAGATAATAACAAAGAAAGGTGTCCCACAACTTCTTCCTCACTAATTTCCCACTCTAATTCACCATTGTTGAAAATCATGTGCTCCCATCACTTCCACACATACAACATCACATCACATCATATCTCTCCCATTGACACATGGGCCATATGTCACGTCACATAAAATTACATCCCAACTGCAGACACCAAGGCCACATATAACATCACATCACATCCCACTCATATACACTTGATCCACACATCACATCACATCGCATCATACCCATAGTCACCTAGGCCATACATCATATCACATCAACTCCATCCCACAGACAACTAGGATACCCATCAACACTTTTTAATCTCCAAAACCAACTTTTATCATAACTACAGAAGGAAGAGCATGGATGAGGTGGGATCCAAACATTTGTACCTCTATAATCGTGGATGTTTAGAAAAAAACTCAGAACTCACCACTTATAAGAATTGGTAAGGTTATCAATCTCAGGTGGTTCTTGTGTAAAATAACATAAACATACCTAATATATAGATAGAAGACAAAACCTAACCAATGGGTTAATATAAAATACACTAGTGCACAACACATCACCACCACATACCACACATCAACAGTCTCAACCACTTCCATGAATATATAGAACACCACACAACCTCCACACATTATTTCCCACTTTCAATTATAGGTTTTGTCACATTTTTTCATTAACAGTTTAATTTCACATTACACTAATAATTCTTTTATTCAATTTAGTTATCCCATTCCCACACATCAATTTCGAGTAAATTTTGTTTATGTACCAGCCTATTGTGTTTCATTTATGATCATATTTTATCAGATGAATAAAAGGAAAACTATCTCAACCATGACACACTATAACATTACCAACTCGTACAACCACCACGAAAACACCATAGATCCACCTTCGTTATAACATCACATTGACTAACCAATTTTATAATATCAACCACTCATCAGAACCATCAGGAAACGTTATCACCACACACCATAACAAATCCACTATTTCACAATTATGGCACCACAAACACTTCACGACAACAACAACACCACAAACACAACACCACAACCATCACACCATAATCATTGTGCCATAATTGTTGAACTAAAACAACTATTCCATAGATTCATCCCACCTCATCACAAAACTACCCACATTTCATAAATGCTACCAAAAAACTGCATCACTGTCACACATACTAAATAACACACCTATTACTAACATCATCGCATAATAGCCCAAACCTCATAGGGAAAACATATAAATAAAAAAGACACTACAAAAAAAAATGCCTTCCACAATAATTCATGGGAATTATCACATATCTTCTTTAATTTTCATGGGTATTATCACAAAACTAGATGTATATGGGAAACCAATTATTAGAAAAATATATAATCTTTATCCTTTTATTTGGGGTGATATCACATAAAAACACAACAAGGGTCATTACATTATAATAACTACACCATAAAAAAGGCTCCCAATAGCATCTATTTCTATAATTGGAAATAAACACACTGAAAAACAACAGTATATATCAAAGCAGTAAATCATGCTACAACTCCCCATTCCCATCAATTTAAGACATACCTTTTAATTATCTAATTATTATGACCCTTAATATTCCACCATGTTCATGAAAAAATATAAACATCACATACATAGAACATAAAAAAGTGAGAATTAGGATCACCTACATCAAAGATGTTTTATAACATCATTTTTACCTCAGGGTGAAGAAGAAAATTCCCAAAAACTACCTCCACAAAAGGAACTCAAGATTATCCTACACCACACTAAAGGGTAGTAAAAAACGTAACACATACACACCCACAAAAATGCACCAAATTAGTGGATATCACAAGGGGAAGAAAAGGAAAAAACATAAAAATGAGTGAATTAATCATCATGGATTTCCAATGGGAATCTATCTGAAACCATGGTTTGAAACAATTCATTTCATAGAATGATTCCATTTCATGCAGCACACCTTAGCCAAAAACAATCCCTGAATTTTTCTACAGCTCAAGATGTGAATAAATAATTCATTTTTTGTAACACAATAACAATGTGAATATCCAGTAATAACTCTACTACACATCCAACCACCACGAAACATCATCTAATATCATCTGAAACACATCAAAGTCCTAAAACCAATAATGTAATGGGATGAGAAGGCACAGATTATTGCCGGGCTGATATACCTAAATGTTCATGTTTTCAATATAAAAGTATCATTTTTGTTTAAATCACAAGTCACATATCCGAAAAATGACCAAACAAGATCAGGTTTTCGTAAACATTAGAAAAAATATCTATAAATAATTTTTTTTCTTTCATGAATTAACCAGATATCAATCTGACACTTGATGTGTCTAGTATAACTCAAAGTGTATGTTTTAAATATAAAAGTGTTTTTTTAGTTTTACAAATATGTTATATAGTCAAAAATGATAAAATTATCACGAAATGATATTAAACTTTTAGATAATGATCAATATTTCAGTGGGGATGTGTATAAATTGTCTACACATCAATCTAACATGTGATATGACCAGTAGACTCAATGTACATGTTTTCAACATAAAAGTGTAAATTTAGATTAAAATGTGCTTAAAATTGAAAAAATGGAGAAAATGATCTCATATTGTTTTAAAATATTATTTAAATGATATATAATTCATTTTTTATGTTTTGGAATTTACTACATGTAAATCTGACACAAAATGTCATCATTATGACTCAATGTTCCTGTTTTCAATCTAAATGTGAAATCCTAGTTTAAAACTCATGTCACATTGTCAAAAACTGAGTAAATGAGCAATGATTATTTTATAAAAATACAAAAAAGATCCATAATTTATTTTTGATGTATAAGAATAAGCTACACATTAATCTGACATATGATATGGCCAATATGACTCCATGTGCAAATTTTTAATTTAAAAGTATTATTTTAGTTTAAAATGTAGGTTACACTATCTAAATAAATTAAATTTTTATAGAATATTGTCTAATGTTATAAAAATGATACATAATTCATTTGCGGCATGTAAAAATTTACCAAGCATCAATCAAACACATGTTATCACTGGAAGGACTCCAACATTGTGTTTTTAATATAATATTGGTATTTTATTTTAATGTATATCTAACATTTTTAAAATAGAATTAATGAACTCAAATTGATTTTAAAAATAATGAATGTGATATTTAAATCATTTTTTATTTCAGGAAATCAACATTTCATTAAACCAACACAAAATGTGGCCGGTATGACTCAAATTTTATTTTTTCATGTTAAAATTGTCATTTCATATTGGAAGACACCTAACATATCCAAAACTAAGAAAATGATATTGTATGGTATTGATAATTTAGGGAAATAATATATAATTCATTTTTTGTGCGTAATAATTTACTATATGTTAATTTGACACATGATGTGGAGGATATGACTCAAAGTGCATCTTTTCACATTAAAAGTGTCATTTGACGGACTAAAAATTTCCTTTCGATTTTATTTTCAAAATACCCTTTTTGTTTGAGCGATGACTGAGCCAATTATGAGTTAAATAATTTAAAATTCAAAATTCAGAAAACCAAAAAGCCATCTTCATGACCACCTCTGTCATGAACCTTCATCCCACCACCACCATCACAAGTTGCGATCCATTATCACATACTTTCATGTAACCTCTCGAGTCATGATCCGCCTTGGTTATTCTACTACATCATATGCCAAATGAGAACCAACTTGACCTCGTCCCACCACCACTTCAAACCACCATAACACCTTCAATCAAGCTGAACTGCTTCATCTCATCATCTAAATCCACAACTTCGTCACCTCCATATAAATTCCATAACCAGACATCATAGGACATTAAAGAGATGAAACAGAAAAACCATAATTGACCATGGAAGAAATCATCCATAACCACCATAAAGAAACAAAAACTAGACTCAAATCAACATAAACCCTACAGACAACAATATTCTTTAAATAACACCAAATCCAAGAGGAACTACAATGGTAACCTAAAAGAAGAAGAGAACCCAATGCACGAATCACCTCCTAGAACCCCATCAGCCACTAGAACATCAAATCCTAAAACCTATTGGAAACCATCCTACCAGACTGACCTAGGAGAAATGATGGAACTAGAATCTAGAGTAATGGTTGAGAAGACAAAATCTGCAATAGTAGGAAGGACCAACTCCAGGACTACCAACTCTTCTAGAAACACCATCGACAGACATTGAAAGGATAAATGCATCCCAAACCCCATGCCATCAATGTACATCATCTTGAAAGAACCACAATGGCCCAGAACAAAACCAATGACGGACATGACTTAGGAGAACCATCGACCATTTAGTTGGCATATCTCAGAGCCTCCTTGAAACCACCATATTAGACCGACTAGGAGAGTCTCCATAGATCATGATGACATCGAAATATTCGAAATGGACTTGGGAACCAACACAAAGACTTGACCTCACCAAAACCACCAAATATAGTTGTTAAAACAAGCGCCATGAGATAATAACACTAAAAGAAACCATGTAGGGAATAAGAATGTGTGAGGTAAGATGGAGATGATTCAAATCACATGACACTCCCTCTAAATCTCCCTTAAAAGTGTGATTTTAATTTAAAACATGTTTCACAAAGTCCAAACTAATAAAATGATCATGTATTATGTTGACACTTCAAGAACATTATACATAATTCATCAAAAACATATACTAATTTAACTCACATAAATTTAAAAATGTTGTGTCCATTTTTACATAAATATCATGTTATCAATATAAAAGTGTCATTTTAGTTTAAAATGTGAACCACATAGCCAATATAGTGAAAAAAATATTGGGTGTTTTTTAATCATTATGAGATTTATCCATAATTCATTTTTGATGTATAATAATTGATTTCACATCAATATGATACACGATGTGGTCAGTTAGACTCAAATTTCATGTTATCAGGTATTATTTTAGTGTAAAATACATGTTATATATCCAAAACTAAGTAAAAAAGATCATACTGTATTAAAACATTAAAAAATTATCCATAATTATTTTTTGGTGTGTAATAATTCACTACACATCAATCTAATATATGATGTAGTTGGTTTGACTCCAAGTTTGAGTTTTCAAATGAAAATTATTATTTTAGTTTAAAACAAACATTACATTATCAAAACAGATAAAATGAGCTTAGGTTACTTTCAAAAATTTTGGACAATAATCCATATTTCATTTTTAATGTGTTGAAACCTACCACACATCATTTTTGTTCATGATATCATTAGTATAACTAAAGGTGTGTGTTTGAAATATAAAAGTTTCATTTTTGTATAAAATGGGCAACATATTTCCAAAATAGAGTAAAATATCATAAATTATTTTCAAACAATATTTAAATAGTCTATAATTCATTTGAGGCATATAATATTTCATTACATGTCAATCTGTCACCCGATGTGGTCAGTATGACTCAAAGTGTGTGTTTTCATTTTAAAAGTGTCATTTTAGTTTAAAATTAATGTCACATACAAATAAGAAGAAAACAAATCATTTTATTTTTAAACTTTAGGAAAAATAATTACTTTGTGAATTATAGTAATTTACCGCATATCAATCTGACACATGGTGTTGGCAACATTACCCAATGTGTTTGTTTCCAATATAAACGTGTCATTTTAGTTTAAAATATGTTTTTTCAAAGGAAAAGTTGGAAAAAATGTCATATATTTTTACAATAATATGACAAGATACATATATAATTTATAATTATTAAGAATCAATCACATGTAAATGTGACATATTATGTGTCCAATGTGACTTTGATAAATAAATATAAATATAAAAGTGTCGTTTTAGTTTTAAATGCATGTCAAAAATCCAAAACTGAGAGAAAAATCCTCAAATATTTTTAAAAATTAGGAAAATGATCCATAATTCATTTATGATGTACAGGAATTGATTATACATCAATTTGACACATAATGTGGAATGAATGACACAATGTGTATGTTCTCAATAGAAGTTTCATTTTAGTTTAAAACATGCATCACCTATCCTAAAAAAATAAAATTATCACATATAGTTTTCAAACATTAGTAAAATTATTCATAATTAATTTGTGATATTTAGGAATTGAAAACATGTTAATATGACAGATGATGTGGCTGGTATGACACAAAGTGTGTGTTTTTCAATATAAAAGTTTATTTTTAGTTTGAAACACACATCACATATCTAAAATAGATTAAATGATCTCATATTTCTGTGAAAAACATTAGGAAAATGAACCATAATTGTTTTTTGAATTTTTATTTTTGATCATGCATCAATATAACACGATATGTGATTGATTTGGCTCAAAGTGCATGTCTTCGAAATAAAATTGTCATTTTTGATTAAAACACATGTCACATTTTCAAAACCTGGTAAATGATCATCGATTATATTTAAGATTTTCTAAAATGATCAATAATTCATTTATGATAGGTTGGAATTGCCTTTATATCATTCTGACATATGATGTGGATGGTATGACTCCATGTGTGTATTTCTATATAAAAGCATAATTTTATTTTAAAACATGTGTCACATTTTCCACAATGAGTAAAGGAGATCATATTGTGTTCATGAATTATAAAATGAAGGATAATTAATTTTTGATGTGTAAGAATTGGTCTTCCATCAATATGTTGAATGATGTGGCCTGAATGTCTCAATGTTCATGTTTTCTGTATAAAAGTTTCATTTTAGTTTAAATAACATGCCACATTTTCATAATAAATTAAAAAAGATAAAATTTATTTCAAACATATAGAAAATAATACATAAATCATTTGAGATATGTTGGAATTTAATGTGTTTCAATACAAAAAATCATGTGGTTATTATTACTTAAAGTGTGAGTTTTCACATTAAATGTGTCATTTAATATTAAAAAATACATCCCATATCCAAAACTATGATAATGATATCACATTGTATTGATAATTTTTAAAAATGATCTATAGGTCATTTTTTGTGTGTAAGACATTATCGTGAATCTATCTGACACGTGATTTGTCCTATATGACTCAAAGGGAATGTTTTCACATTAAAAATGAAATTTTAGTTTAAAACAAGCATCATAAATAAAATTATAATAATACAAGCTTATATTATCTTGATACATTATGAAAATTATCTATAATTCATCTATGATATATTTTAACTGACCACACATCAATTTGACACAGGATGTGGCTAGTACGACGTATATTAAGTGTTTTCAATAAAAAATTTCATTTTATTTTAAAATATGTGTTTCATAAAAAAATTGTTAAAACAAGATTTTATTGTATTGAAACCTTTTTAAATTATCCATAATTATTTTTTGACATGTAGGAACAGATTTAAATTCAATCCCACACATGATGTGGCCTGTATGACTCAATGTACATGTTTTCTAATGTATTTTCTGGGTACAATTCACGTCACATAGCCAAAACATAGGAAACAATCTTAGCATATCTTGAAAATTTTGGAAAACAATCCATATTTTAATTTTGGGGTGTAGAAATCTACCTCAAGTTAATTCATTAAATGATGTGGCTGGTATGACTCCATTTGCATGTTTCCTATATAAAAGTGTCATTTTATTCTAAAACACATGTCACCATGTCAAAGATGAGAAAATTGTATTTTATATTTTTCAAACATTATAAAAATGATCCATAATTATTATTTGATGTGTAGGAATGGACCAAACATCAATCCTACCCATGATATGATAGGTATAACTAAAATTTTATGTAATCAATATAATAGTGTCATTTTAGTTTAATACGCACATCACATTTCCAAAACTATGAAAATATGAAAGGATGAGTTTTAGTCATTAGTAAAACAATCCATAATTCATTTAAGATTTATATGAATCAATTTCAAGTCAATCTGACAGATGATGTTATCGGTATGATTAAAAGTGCATGTTTTCAATATAATAGAGTTATTTTAGTTAAAAACGTTATTCACATAGTCAAAGTCAATCAAATGTGATGACATTGTTTCCATGAATTGTGAAAAAGATCCAAAATTCATTTATGATGTATAGGAATTTATCTCATTTCAATATAACACATGATGTGTCCAATTTGACTAAAAGTGTATGTTTTCAATATAAAAGTGTCTGTTTAGTTTAAAATATATTTAGCAGATACAAAACTGATGAAATAAGCACATGTTATTTTCAAATATAAGTAAAATGATCCATAATTAACTTATGATTTTTAGGAATCAACCCCACATCAATTACAGACACTGTGTTTCCAATATAGATCAAAGTTCATGTTTTCGAAATAAAAGTTTAATGTCATTTTAAAAAATGTATCACATAGAAATAACCTATAAAATTATCTGAACCTATTTTAAAATGTTTGTACAATGATAAATAATTGATTTATGATGTGTAGGAATTTACAACACTTAAATCTGACACACGATTTGGGTTGTATGACTCAATGTATGTGTTTTCAATATAAAAGTGTCAAGTATGTTTAAAATGCACTTCGTAGTTAAATAAATAAGAAAACGAGCTTATAATAACTTCAAATATTGGGAAAATTATCCATAATTCATTAGTGATGTGTAGGAATTGACCTCATTTCAATATAACATGTGATGTGTCTAGTATGACATAAATTGGATGTTCTCAATATAAAAGTATAATTTTAGTTTAAACACATGTCACATACCTTATTACATCCCCCTACTTCAAAAGATACCCATACAGGGATGGTAATGAAGGATAAGGGATAATTACCCCCCATGTCCTACCTCTAGTAGGCCCCAAATATGTAAAAATCATTGAGGGGGTAAAAATATTACATATGGAATGTATTAACCTCTAAAAGAAAATAGGATTTAGATATATGATAAAAACCCACCAACAAACTACAGAAAAGAATATAAATGTAAACCCAAAACCATCCCAAAAAACATGAACAAAAGTAAACCAATAGAAATAAATTTCTCCTGATATACCAATTGACAAATCTTATAGCAGCACACAAGTGAAACCTCAAACCCTAGCTAGCAATGTCCATCTGGGTTCACAATGTTCTCCTAACAAGCAAAAAACATTTTATATACATAGGGCGATCATAAAAGTATTATCTGTATGATCATACCTAAATATTTATGTAATCCTGTGAAAAGAGCGTGATAATCCATTAATGTACAAACAACATAACCAGCATGCACCTAAATAAGTCAACTAACCAATACTTACCTCACTATGTCTTTCTCCCCAATTCGCACATCCAATATATTAATATAACATCATGATCCTAACCAAGAAAGGCACCCTACTTCTGCTTCCATCACTGATTTTCCACTCTCATAACCAAACATTGAACATCATGTGCCCCCGTCCCATCCATACATATCACATCAAAACCAAATCACATCACATCTTTCCTCAAGACACATGGACCATCTCTAATGTGGGTCGGTACGAATCCCTACATACCCACCCACACAATGTCTAGCATCTCATTCGAACATCAGTCATCAAAACATCACATCTCACCCTTAGACACTCTATCTATCACATACCATTACAACATATAACTCTATTAGTATGGTATAATGAATGTGAGATACATCAACCCCATTCCATCCTCCTAACATGCTTGACCCCACCACATATAAAATCTCATAAAAACCTCATCACATCACCTCTCACCTGAAAAGACATGGGCCCTCACTTCACATCTTTCCTGAATACACCCGATCCATCACTACTGAAGGAATATCATGGAAGAGGGAGTAGTCATCCATAAAGACCACCACCATTCTGAATGTTGGGTAAAACACCCAAAACCATTGATCATTGGTTTTGTTGTCCAAATCAGGTGGTATGCATATAGAAATAACATAATGCTACAAGATATATAGATAGAACACAACACCCAAACTATGGGATCACATCAATTGTACTATCACACACCACATCACCACCATTGTAACACACATTAATCGTCTCGACTATATCCTCCACTATATAAATCATACCAAACAAACACAACACAAAACTACACATATTGCTGTATTAAAATACAAGTTTCACCACTTTCTAAATTAATAAAGTTCCCATGAACTCACATTTATATAGACATCATGTTGTATATTAACAAAACCATTAATTTATTTAACTAAAAAACATTAAATTTCACTCCATCATGTTCAATTATCAACCTATTCATTTTATTCATTTCATTCATCATCATAATTTATTGTATTTCTAACAGGGGAAACTATCACAACCACACCACATCACAACTAGACCAACTCACATTTATCATCACCCACAACCCCACATCGACCATCACCACCACACAACATTAACCAATCCATCTAAAAAACCACTAAACTTCTAATCCACCTTATATCTATAAATTCATCACCACAATTCACATGACAACCGCATAACACAATTATTCCACATAGCATAATTTTTCCACACATCATCACCATCAGACATATCAACCACCACGCACCGAAACCACATCCCCCAACTACCCACATCACATCCATGAAAACCAACCATTATATAATAACCCCACACACTAAAGCCACAAACCAGTCATTGAACCATCACAAAATAACTCACCACACATAAGGAAACAAAACAAAGAGACCACACACAACAACAACACAAACCGAATTCCATAATTTATTGAAGGGATTTCATCACATTAGTTATTTATTTATAATACATATTATCTCCAAAAACAAGTTTGGTGGGAAATGAATGTATTATCCATATATACATTCATTAATATTTTATTAAGGGTTTGATCACACAACAACCGAAAAAGATTCATTATATCATATCATATACATCATAAATATTTCACCCACTAGCTGTTATTTTCAAAAAAGAAATAACATGGAATAAACTCACCATTAGAATTTAAAAAAGCATCAATATATGGGATTACTCCCCATACCCTTCAGTTTTAGTAACACTAATTAATTATTTATTTTTTCTATCAACCCAATGGAATAAATAATCATAGAATATCTACACATGGAACATAAAAAGGATGATAACGAGGATATTATATTTCAAAGTTGATTTATGGCCTCCCTACACACCATAGGGATAAGAGTAAATATATAAAAAGAATAACCACACAATGAAATGATGAATCAAAATACACCACATCAGAGGGTTAAAAAATAGCATGACATATTGCCATATTTAAACAGCATCAAACAAAAGATCCTTGCAAAAAGATTGAAAGAAGAAAATATATGAGGGATAGGAAATTACCTTGGATCACCAAAACTCAATCACTAAAACCCTCAAATTGAATCAAGATGAAGGTTTATTGTAGATCTTCTAGATCCAATAGGGTTCATCCACTAATGATAGAAACACATGGATGAATGGAAAGAAATTTGTCTGAACAAAACTTATAAAAATCCTTAAACTCGCCTCTTTTACAACGCAAATCCTACATTTATGGTGTTAAATACATCGGTTCCAAAAACATGAACCATAATACCAACTAATAAGAAGTAAATTATTTTTCATTAAAAAACAAAGTGCTTCAGGCTATATTAAATATATGGATTAAACCGCATTCCTATGGAATAAACACATTTCATGCCCTGTCTCTCACCACACCCAAGAGGTAAATGGCTGGCTACATAAGCCACAAACCACTAAAATACATCTTAAACCCTTATTTTATGGTGTAAAGACCTACTGTAGTTCTTTTACAGCTCCAAAACCCACTGAACCTACTCATGCTTCCGCTAAACACCTCTGATTTCCCCAAGTGGCAATGTAACATGCTAGGAAGGTATGAACCCTTACAATAGATACCTCTCTAATAATACTCACACATGAGAATCAAAACCAAACATCAATAAAATAAAGGGTCCCGAAAAACCTCCTTGGGAGATACCTATTAGGGTTATCATTTCACAACAACTTTACCAACAACTAAATATTCCAAATGAATACACCCAAAAAACTCCTCACACAACCACATCAAAAAAACCGCACGACACAACACCGCACATCAAACACCATCCACCAACTACCACACAAGCACACATCCATCTGCAAAACCATCCAACCTCCACACAAACAACATCCACACAACCCAAACCAACAAATGTCACAATCAGTTTAAAAAACTACCCTAATCACAAAAATCAAGGAATCTCATATTCTATTTTAAGATATTATCCACTTTTGGTTGCACAGACACACCCACACAGTTCAAATAATATTATAGTATAATTTATCTTGATTAGAATTCAGGTTTTACCCTTTTATATGTTTGAATATTTATCACACTTTAAACATCACACCTTACACATCAAGGAAAATAACACATCACATAAAATAGTATGGTCCAAACATCACATAAAAAGAAAAAAATTATATAAAAACTCAAAATAACACTTGGTATTCAGCACGCATCTACATCTCTCACTCCCAAAAACTATCTTATAGGACACCATGCCTCCATAAAACTAAGAACCAAGGGAAAAAATCATGCATGCATCAAATTCTCTTGAAAATCAATGATCTTAACAAACCAATCCATGAACATTGTGTCAAACTTGATATCTAACTCTCCCCATTCAATAATGTGGGGTTTATCATGAACAAATCAATGAAGGTATGACACATAAAATACATCGTGAATGTAAAACCCCAATATTTCATAGTAATTTATTTCATTAAATTTTGTTAATAGCTTATATTGCACGCAACACCGACTTGGCATGCTTTATACGCAATATTGAGTATTTGCAAAACAACACATTAGTATTATAATTATTTAAAATATATATTTATTTATAAATTAAATATTGTGATACAAATGGTAAAAGATAAATTTTAAATTTTATTTATAATGTTTTCACATTAATAAAACATATTTATAATGAAAGGTATAAGTTGTTTTAAAATTTTTATATATTTTGAAAAACTATTTTATTAAAAGAACGACTTTTTATGTCCTTTTTTGAATAATAATAATATTAATATTAGATAATACTAAAAATTTAATTTGTTAAAATAGAATTTATTTTTTTATTTGTAAAATCAAAATTAGCTTAAACGTAATTTTTGATATGTTTCTGAAAACATTCAATTTTTGATGAACAGTGAAAAATACCACATTGTACATAAAAAGCTACTATTTATTTAAATAATTATTATTCTTATATGAATTTACTTTAAAGTAAAAAATTATAATAAATACCTATATTTGTCCAATTTAATTCATTGGAGTCATTTTATAATAATATTAAATATTTTAAATTTTATGAAATTTTTTAACGTATTTTACCCACCTTGTAGGCACATTTGAAAATTTTCATAAAACATTGTTTTACCACTTTTATGAACTAAATTTAAAAAATCCTAGAGACATGGTTGACATCAGTAAGTAAAATGAGGTTCAATATGATGAAAATAATTTTTTTGAACAGTAACATTTGAATTTTGTTTACCATGGTTAAAAGTAAATAGGGATATTAAAGGTTAAAATAATGTTATAATTACCCTAAAACATGTATTAATTCTATTGTATAAGATTTTTTAAACAAAAATAAACCTTAGGAATAAAATATGATCCTTTTTGATCAACATGGATTGGATTAGGACATTTATTATATTTTATTTAAAGAAGAGTTAAAATTTTTAAATTCAAATTTTAAAAATAAAAACATTTTCCATATAGGGTAATACATAAGATAAATTATATAATAAATATTCATTAAAAATATAAAAATATTATCTATATCATGGTATTTTATTTATAATTTTTAGACATTAAAAAATTAAATTTATTTGTGACACAATGATGATGCAGTAATTACCTTATTAATGAAAGATTAAAATAATTGATATTATAAATATTAAAATAAATGTTAATAGTGACTTATGATTCATTCCAAAAAATTTCTATGTTAATATGACATTTTAATATTGATTTAATTTATTTTTTTCAATTTAATCATGTTTTTTTAACTTTCACAAAATACCTAATACTAAATAGTGTCAAAATTGACATAAACAAGTTTATAAAAAAAATATTATATTCTTAAATTATATTATGTTATTAAAAATCTAAAGTTATAAAAAAATACATATATAATGATATATATTTCATTATTGAACCACTATAGGTTCTCCTGACATTTTATAGTATGTTTATTAACCATATATTATAATAATACAAGAAGACATTGTAAAAGTTAAACTATTTAACTAATAGTTAAATCTAAAAGATAAGTATAATATGGGGACCTAAGATTATCTAAAACCTATTGGTTGAGAGGATTTTGACCCATCCCTACCTTATAATTGAAATAAATCAATTCGGAGCCATTATGAACCAATAAATATTTTATAACAAAATATTATTTCAAGATTTTCCGAAAGTGACCCTCACCTCTCTTAAAAAAGGATACTTACCCTTATCTTAATTTCACACCTCCAAAGCCCTTTTTCTTGGCCAAACCTTACTAAAATATCCTCCCAAATACCATCACTTAAACCTTTATGTCTTACTTTGATCATAATTCCAACCTATGGAGCCATTTTCATCAAATCAAAAAAACCCACCCGAAGAAGAGGTGATAATTTTATCACCTATTTCAATGTTCTTTTCTTCTTCCACTTCCCCTTTATTAGTTGTTTAAATACCAAAATAATAATTCTAGTACCTTATAAATTATTTGATTTTATTATAAATATGGTACAACCATATTAATTATTTTATCCCTCCTATGAATGACAAAGTCACCGTACGTGCATACATACGACTTACCGTATCCACGTCGTGGTGTAGTTTGTTATTCAAGACATCATTATTTGGATGAGAATAATAATGTGTATAATAGATGAAAATAATAAATATAACATTTTATTATTCTGTATATGTAATATATCATCCAATTACATATGATTTAATCATCAATTATATGATGTCATCATTCGTGTGTACGTACGGATTACCATCTCCAAGAACGTGATTAGATTCATTCCCCATTGTAACCATTCACCAATAATTTTCATCTTATGATTTAAAATAATTTTTAAGAACTTAACGTAATTTTTGATATGAACAAAATACATTCTATCCATAAAAAACACAACATACGTTACAAAACATATAATGGAAAATGAATCAGTTAACACCTGAAACAATGATACTACTAAAATATTATTAACAATGAAAAAATAGAAGATCATATATGATATCATATTTATTTATTTGGTTATTGTATAATTTAATAACAATTATTTAAATATTATATAGCATATTAACATACCCCCAACTAACTAATGGTATATGTTGAGGGTTAATTGTAGTATCTAATTTTTTATATGAGGTTCTTTTTACGTAAGTATCAATTGGGAATTCTTTATCATCCACATATGTGTTTCTTAAAAATTTATTTCAAGAAAAATTTATTATTTCCTAGATTATGGGTTAAAGTAATTTATATCATTGTTTTAATTTTTATAAAAACAATTAAAGCAATATTTTTGTTGTTTTCCAAACAAGTTACTTTATGACTTTTTCAACAAATTAAGGTAAATGTTTTTTACTTATACAGCGGGTGTGGATATTTTCTGCCTTTATAACACCTTAAAATATTCCCTTAAAATATTATAAGAATATTTTCCATATTAATGTTTTCTTTTGTAATTATGTGACTTTAAAATTATTAAAAATATAAAATGATATTTCACTCAAATAGTTATGATTTCATCTATGTCAACATCTATTGATGGATTTTACTCTTATTTGAAGTTGATTTATTATGATACAATCATCCATATTGTATTGAAGGTTTTATGATATTTTTGACTCTAGATGCATTATTTTTATACCATTCATGGTTTATGGTTAAAGTTTTGACATTTCGTATGCTGGTTTTAATACAAATGTTTATGTTATGTTTCAAACATTTCATATGAGGAAAGAATTTGACTAGGTAAGTGACGGGTGGAGCCAACTATAGCTCCTCGATGCATTGGTATACCTCATGAGGTAAACTAGTGTCTTGGAACAAGGACTTGAAAAAACCTTATTTATAGTCTTGTCTAGATGCCATGATGTTGTGGCTATGATGTCCGACATTATGCATTCTATTATTATGAAATTAGATATTGATATTACATGAAATTATTTGACTAGTAGAATATCCATTTAAATAAGTAAATGACATTAGTTGATTTATATTTTTCATATTATGATAATGTTTATGTTTAAAAGACTTTTGTTTTAGTTTTATACATTTCCTTAAATTATTATGTTTATTTATGATAGTTTCTACTATATTGTTATCCTTACCGAGTATCTGAGCTCACCCCTTTCTTATGTTTTCTTTTTCCCAGGATGTGAAGAAATATATTATAATTAACCTACATGAATAGTACCAATGATATTATTGTGTTCAAAGGGGAAACAATGTTGTTTTTTATTTTATTATTTAATGTAAAACGTATGTATGTATCTAGTACTTCTAAGGCTACTAAAATAATCGTTATTTCAATACTTGATCTCCTGTGATCCATCCATTTTTATGTAATAATGCACTGACTATGGGTAACTAGGGTCGGGGCATTACAATTGGTATCAGGAGAATTTTAGTAAAAACATTGGAAACTATATTTAGAAAAACACTGATTAAATAACATTACCCTAATATGGATTTTTAGGATTAGTGAAGAAGCACTTCCTAGAATTTTGGTAATGTAGATATTGTGTGAATTTTCTAAGAAATACATCCCTATTATGATATGAGTAGGTAGAGGTAGCTTTGGTATAGTTGTATCTTGGGGTAAAACCTGAAAACACCTCTTTGAGATCGACTCGAACAGGAACTAGTGCCCGATAATGGGATTTGCTACACTCTTGGTTATGACAATCCTAGGGGATATATTTAGGATAATTCACATTTTATCTACCAACCATTATGATTGATTTATGAGTAAATACTTCCTCAAATAATACATTTTTATGATTATGGATTATATGCATACACTTTTCAATTTAAGTTAGGTATTTTACAGGATTTGAATTATGAGTTATGATTAATAAACTATCCTACTGTATTCCATTGTTTAGAAATGGTTCCCTATATTAGGAATGAGAACTCCAGCAATACGCATGATCCAAAGAGTAAGAAGGATAATATATTTCATGAAATTAAGCCAAAATTTAGAAGGTAAATATTCTACCATTTATTATGATCATATAGAGAAATATTATCATGTGTTAATAAGATATGTAAAGAATTATCTGAGTCTTATGGCTTTGAAGGGAAGCGAGAGAAGAAAAGGATAGTAGAGAGAAAGATGTATAAAGGGAACAAGGGAAAGAAGGATTTTCCCATATGTGATAACCTTGGAAAGAATCACCATGGAAAATTCTTGAAGGGAATGGGAGTTTTTTATAAATGTAGAGAAAAAGTACACGAAGTACGCGATTACAAGGGTAAGAGAAAGGTTTCAAATGTATAATGATTCATCTGAAAATATTTGGGACACTATACGAATCAATGTCCCAATCATTAGAGTATACCACAAATGATGCTATAGGATAATAATCATGTTATGATACTAAAGTAGATGAAGAGGAATAATTAGTGTTCTTATATTTTAATTAATGAATTATGTCATTTTACTATTGTATCAACGATGTACTAGTAATATTAATTAAATAAATAAATAAAGATTATACTGCAGTACTATTTCATTGAGGATTTCAGATTATATTGTACTAAGAAAAGTGACTCAACGGAAAGTTATACATTTTATAAAATAAACGGTTGAAGGGAAGATAAAATTTAATATTGTCTGGATACTGAGCTGGTGATTTTGTAATAAGAGATGGTTGGTTTGGATAATTTATATTGGATATTCTAGAATACCTTATAACTGATTAATGGTTTGTTTATTCCATCATTGTTGGAGTATTCAAAATTTTTGGATATAAAGAATATGTATAGTATTCTATGAGGAATAAGGGTGCATGAACGTAATCAATAAGGTTTAATGGTAAATTGGGGTGTTACCATGTTTTAAGACAATACATGTTGAAGGTACTCACATATAATTATGAGGAAAAAAGTGATCTTCATTATATTATGTTGGCCTTCCTTATAATTTTTTTGACTATGAGTTCGGACCGAAGTATTTTGGATAAGTCTAAATATTGGAATGCATTAAGTTGAACATTGGATAATATTGTTTAAGGTTAAAACATTTCATAAGATTTTTTTGGATTTTTTATAGAAAGGACGACCCGATGGTCTAGTGACAACCAATCACGTCTGACAAGGTCGCGATACTTAAACCCGCAACCGAAGGGCGACAATGGTGCATCACCTAACACAGGCCTACGTGATGTTGTGGTCTGTATAATGTAGATTTTTAAATGATTTCACAGATTAATTATAGATTCATTTTTTAAAACCCTATAAGATTAGGATAAATATAATAATTTTCAAGTCTTTTATCGTTTAGAGTGAAAGGCTATTTTGTGGTAGAAATTAGTTAAAGGATGCAACAGTACTTGTCAAGTATTTTTTTCTATAAAGAAATTAATTATTAAAATTTTGGGAAATAATCTAAAAAAATGAGTTATTCTAATACCTTATGTTTTAATGAACCAATTATATTTTAGGTCATCATAGATTTATGGATTTGAGGCCCTATATATATATTTATTATTCACTTGTTTGTGACTAATGACCTCAGTATCTACCTATAAATATATATTTTTTTCTCCAATTATGTGTCTCAAATTTCCACCAATGTTCTCCTATTCGGAATCCAAATTTGGTGGTGACTTTTTCATTTCACTTTCTATTATATTAAGACTAAAATTTATTAACCCTATTTCTGATGTGGGTTTTCCAAAAAGGTATTTTCTATTTTTACCTTTTATTTTCGAAGAAAAATTTCAAATTGAGAGGAAAAAATTTATTAAATGAGGGGAGAATTTAACACCCCAATATTTCATATTATGTTATATATTTATATTAAGTCAATAGATTATACTACATACAACATCGACTTGTCTTACATTATACGCAAGATTGAGTTTCTGTAAAACAACACATTAGTATTAAAATTATTTAAACGATATATTTACATATCAATTAAATATTGTGATATGAATAGTAAAAAATAAATTTTATTTTTATTTATCGTGATTTCACTTAAATAAAACATATTTGTAATTAAATTTATATGTTTCGTTAAAATGGTTATATATTTAGGAAAACTATTTTCTTTATAGAACTACTTTTTATGTAATTTTGTGAACAATAATAAAATTAATAATAAACACTCTTAAAAATTGAATATGAAAAAATAGACTTCATTTTTGGATTCGAAATATCAAAATTATCTTAGAAAGATTTTTTGTTATTTTTTCGAAAACATTCAATTTTTGATGAATAGTAAAAAATACTACATAGTACATAAAAACCCATTATTTATTTAAATAATTATTATTTTTATTCAAATTTAATTTAAAGCCAAAATAGATAAAAAATACCTATATTAGTCAAATTTAATTCATTGGATTCATTTTATAATAATATTAGATATATAAAATTTTATTGATTTTTTAACATCTTCTACCTACCTTCAAGGCACATTTGCAAATTTGCATAAAATGTAATTTTAGTGATTCTGTGAATTGAATTTCAAAAATCTGAGAGATACGTTTGAAATAATTAAGTAAAATGTGGTTCAATAGGTTGAATATAAATTGTGGTGAATAGAAAATTTTGAATTTTATTTAGCACGGTTAAAAGTAAATAGGGAAATTAAAGGTAAGAATTATATTATAATTACCCAAACACATGTCCTAATTCTATTATATAAGTGTTTTTTGACCATAATAAACCATAAGAATAAAATATTATCCTTTTTTATCCACATGTATTAGATTAGGAAATTTATTATATTTTATTTAAAGAATAGTTAAAATTGTTAAATTCAAATTTTATTAACTAAAAAAAATTTAATATTGGATTATACATAAGAAAAATTAGACTATAAATATTTATTAGAAAGATAAAAATATTTCATACATAATGGTATTTTATTTCTAATTTTTAAACATTAAATAATTAAATTTATTTATGAAAAAATGAAGATGCAGTAATTACATTATTAATGAAAGATTAAACTAATTGATATTATAAATATTAAAATAAATGTAAATTGAGACTTATGATAAATTACACAGATTTTATAGGTTAACATGACATTTTAGTATTGAATTAATGCATTTTTTTCTATAAAATCAAGTTTTTTTGACTTTCACAATAACCAAATACTAAATACTATCAAAATTGACATAAATGGGTTTTTAAAAAAATACTATAATACTGAATGATATAATATTACTAAAAATATAAGGATTAGCCAACAGACTTATATAATTATATATATATCATTAATGAACCACTTGAGGATCTATGAAAATTTTATAGTATGTTTATTAACTATGTATTATAATAATACAAGAAGACATTGTAAAAGTTATACTATTTAACTAAGAGTTAAATCTAAAAGATAAGGCTAGTATGGTGACCTAAACTTCTCTAAAACCTATTATATTAGAGGATTTAGACCCATCCCATCCTTATCCAGGAAATAAATCAATTTTGAACCATTATAACCCGAAAATTAATTTATAATAAAATAATATTTCAAGATTTTCCTAATGTGACCCTCACCTCTCTTATAAAAGGGTACTTCCCCTTATCTTATCTTTACACCTTCAAATCCATTTAGAAAGTCCATACCCTACTCAAATATCCTCCCAAATACACTCACATCAACCTATAGGACTTACTTTGATCATAAATCCAACATACGGATCCCTTCTGATCAAATCAAAAGGAAGCACCTGAAGAAGAGGTAATAATTTCATCATCTCTTTCAAAGTTCATTTCTTCTTCCACTTCCTATTTAGTTTTTATTTCCATAACAAAATAATAACTTCATTACCTTAAATATATTTTGATGTTATTATAAATATGGTACAACCATATTTATTATTCTATCAATCCTAAGAATGACATAGTCACCGTATGTGCGTACGTACGGCTTACCGTCTCCATGTCGTTGTGTAGTTTGTTATTCAACATTTCATTATTTGGATGGGTCTAATAATGAGTAAAAATGATGTAAATAAAAAATATAACATGTTAATTATTATTTTTATGTATTTTACCATCCAATTACATATGATATCACCATCAATAAAATGGTATTGTCACTCGTGCATACGTACATATTACCGTCTACACCATGGCGATTAGATACATTCCCCATCATAACCATTCAAGAATAATTTTCATTTTATGATTAAAAATAATGTTTAAGAACAATAATATCATTCTGGATATGAATCAAATACTTCTTAACCATAAAAACATGACTTACGTAACCAAACATATAAAGGAAATCTAATCGGTTAACATCCGAAACAATAATACTGCAGAAATATTATTAATAAAAAAATATTAGAAGATCATATATGATATCATATTTATGTATAGGGTTACTATATAATTTAGTAACAATTATTTAACTATTATATAAAAATTTAATGTATCCTCTACTAAGTATAAGTACAAGGTAAGGTTTAATTTTACAATCTCTTTATTTATCTGAGGTTGTTTATTACATAAGTATCTACTGGGACATCTTTATCTTCCACATCCGTGATTCTTAAATATTCATTTTAAAACATTTTTACTATTTCCTAGATTATGTGTTAAATTAATTTATACCCTTTATTTACTTTTTATTAATTTTTTTGAAAGGAATCTTTTTATCTTTTTCCAAATAAGGTACATTATGATCTTTTCGACAAATTAAGGTAAGAATTTTTTTTAACATATACAACGGGTGCAACTATTTCGGCCATTATAACACCTTTGATTCATCCCCTACAATCTTATATGAATATTTTCAAAATAAATGTTTTATTTTATATATATGAGACTTTAAATTGATTTCAAAATAGAAAGGGATATTTCTCTCAAATAGTTTTGATTTCATATACGTCAACATCCTTTGATGGTTTTTACACTTGTTTGAAGATGATTTATTATGATATAATATTCTGTGTTTTATTGAAGGTTTTTTGATATGTTTGAATAAGGATGTGTTATTTTTATACCATTCATGTTTTATGGTAAAATGATTTACATTTCTTAATCTAGTTTTAATATGAATGTTTATGTTATGTTTCAACCTTTTTATATGGGGAATTAATTGGACATAATAAGTGACTGGTGGAGCCCACTATAGCTCCTCGATGCATCGGTAAGTCTCATAAGACAAATTAGTGTCTTTTCACAAGGCCTTGACAGAATCTTATTTGTAATCTTGGTAAGAGGCCTTGACTATGTGGTTATCATGTTCGTCATTATGCATTCCATCATTATAAAATTAGCTATTGATATTAAATGTTATTATTCGACTAGTAGAATATCTTTGTGAATAAGTAAATGGAATTATTTTATTTATCTTTTCAAATATTATGGTAAAGGTTAATTTTATAAGTATTGTGCTTTAGTCTTATACATTTCCTTAAATGTTTATGTTTATTGATGATAGTTTTTTCTATATTGTTATCCTTATTGATCATCAAATATCACCACTTTATTATGTTTTCTTTTTACCAAGATGTGATGAAGTATGATATAATTAACCCACAAGAATAGTCCATAGGATGTGAGTGTGTTCAAAGGGGACATTTTTTTTATTTTTTTTATTTCATGATGTAATGTAAAACATATATATGTATCTAATTGTAACAACCCAAGATTTTATTATAATTATTCTTTTTAATTTCATTGATGTCTTGTGTTGTATGCTACACCAAATGGAGCTTTCACTACATGCATCCCTGATTTGGCTTGCATTACATGCAATCACGACCTTCCTCGATAGCGTGTGTAGTACGCAATACCGTGTTTCACTAAACAACAATATATTGTTATAATATTTTTATGGACTAGCCGTTATGAATAGTATTAACTACATTTTAAATTTTATAACATTATTATTCGTCTTACACATTTTCTAGAACATGGTATTAGAACAAAATAAATTTTTCGGGTAAAATAAGTATTTTTCAAAAAAATGCATTTTTGTCGTCTTTTGATGGATCACCCACATTAAATCTAGTTTTTGACATGTTTAGAAGTTCAATTTGGAAAAATAAAATTCTTTTTTGGAATCAGGATATAAAAATTTAATTTGGATAAATTTTTCATATTATTCTGATAACTTTCATATTTTAATGAATGGTAAAAACACGATATATTTTAATTAAAAACAACTTTTTTCATCGCAATAATTTATATGATTAGATTATATTATTAATTTTTTTAAAGTGTAATTAGAATATATTCTTACCATTTAAGCCAATGTTGGTCATTTAACTAATTTCACTTTGAATTTGAACATAAATAAGTGTCGATCTTTTGATAGTTATTGTTTCTTAAAAACACGCTATTTGTTTGGATAACGGGAATTAATTTAAAATTAATTAATTCCATTTCTATAATTTTAATTTGGATCAATAGAAATAATATTTGAATTCAGAATATCAAATATATATTAGGCTGAATTTTTGGTATTTTTCTGAAAAACATCAATTTTTTATGAATGCTGAAACCACTTAGTGGTAGTTAAAAAACCGACTCTTTCAATTAAATGAAATTTTACCACTTCTGTGAATTGAATTTCAAAAATCCGACATACATGGTTGTTATCAATAAGTAAAATGTGGTTCAATAAGATGAAAATAATTTTTGGTGAACAGTAACTTTTGACTTTTATTTACAGTGGTTAAAGGTAAATAGGGTAATTCATGGATAAAAGAATATTATAATAATTTAAAATTACCTTAACACTTGTCCTAAACTTATTGGATGAGTAGTGGCCGACCATGGGAATCCTTGGGACGATTTTGGGACCCCATTGAGCCACATGGTAGTGATAATGACAATTTGGATTAATTAATTTAATGTAAAGACAAAATTGACATTAACAAAAATCTTTTACTATTTAATTTTGAAAGGTGTTATATAAATTATCATTTCGACTATAAATATTCATTGGAAAGATAAACAAATTTGCAACATGGCGGTGTCTTTTTGTAATTTTTAGACATAAAATAAATTAAATTATTTATGACACAATAATGATGTGGTATTTACATAATTAATAAATGATTTAAATAAATATGATTATAATGATTAAAATATTATCCCAAACATATCCAATTCTGATTGGATGATTTTATTTCGACCATGAGTCATATTATCTTCATCTTTAATAATTTTTGGACCTTTTTAAACCCAAGATATGTTTATAATAAAATAATATTTTCACACTTTTCAAAAGAGCCCCTCCTCCCCCTTATAAAAGGTGACCATTTCTATCCAATTCCTCACACCTCTCAAACCATTTGGCTCATCCAAACTCTACCCAATTAAGCTCCCTACATCCCTATCCTCCCACTAGAAGCCCTACCTTAGGTATAAGGCACTTCAAGAAGTCCTTTTGTCTCAAACCAAATGAAGTTGCCCAAATTAAAGGATATTAATGAACGATTGAGTCAAGTCGGACACGAGGTAAGAGAACTTTTTAACCAAATTTCCATTCTTTGGGTTGATCTAATCTTTCTTGTTTATGATGTTCTTTGATTATGTGAGAAATGAATTTGTATATCTTATCACGTATTTATACATTCTTTATATGACCTTATAGTTAATACATATAAGTGATATTTTTTATTTACAAAAATATCATTATAAGGGATAACTTTTCCAATCTCGTTTTTATCCGAGATTGATTATTCGTAAGTATTTACTAGGGTTATTGTTATCAACCCTGGCCATGTTTTCTAAAAATGTTTTCATGTAGGTTTAACGTCCTTTTTACCCATTTTTGAATTTTACCACATGCTATGAAAGGAATCTTACTTTTGTTTACCACACGAGGAACTTTTCGACTTTTCTGTTAAAAGTACGTGGAGAATGTTTTTTTAACTTATACGGCATGAATGGTTTTTTACAGTTTTATAACGCCTTATTTTCAAGAATCTTACCCTACATGATTTCATGAATATTTTCAAAAAAATCCATTTCTTTTAAAATTTCATGGCATTTCGTGAAAAGAAAATGATTTTGAAAAAGAAAGGATATTTTCCTCAAGAATTCATTTCAAGTTTTTTATCAAAACCATTTTCTATCTAAGATGAAATTATTTTATATGTGTATGTTTCAAGTATAATGTCTATATTATTTACATGGTTTAACTTCTCTTATGATGAAATGATATCCATTTGTTTTATATGGATTATGTTATGATGGGTTGATGTTTAGTAAAAACATTCTTTTATTTGGGTTATGATGAAAGATTTATGTTTATGTTGTGGCACACGTAAAAATGATTTCATTATGAGATGGGTGGGACCTATATCTCCCTCCAATGCATTGGGTAAATATTTATATCTCACAATATAGAAATGGCTGGAATGGCATGTTAATCTAGTTCAGTGATATAGGATTAGAAGAAGGAGTGAACTTGGTTCAGTAAGGGACTTTATCCACTAAGATGGTCTTGGCAGCAATGCCTTGGCTACTTTAGAAATCATATCATGTGCTTAATGGTTTCCACAATTACATGTTTTATCTCCATGATATTTTATCATGACTGATGTTCCTTTATGATATATGCCTTATGTACTTCAAAGATTTATGTTTTCTTTTCCCCATTATATAAATAAAGGTTTTAGGTAAGAAAACAAAAGGGGAATGTCTTTATGGGAGATGTTGGAGATCTTTCACCATGATTAGAAGACTATTCTTCTGAGTTTCCAAAGACAATAAACTATTATGGTCCATGTGTGTTTGTTTTTTTATGTATTAAGTATTCCACAAAAGTAATGTAATGTCTATGTACGGCAAGATATGGGTCTCCACAGTTGGTATCAGAGGAAATGTTTAGTTAACCTTTGGAAACTAGGATGTGAAAAATTTAGTGAGATCCTTAGAGATATTTCTAAGGTATGTCTAGGGATGTCCATAAGGTTAAGTATAAGTATAGGTTATTGTCATAGAATTATGGTAACGATATTATAATTAAACCTAATATGCTAGATATTTAAGGCACTCCCCTTTATTATATTGTTTTTCTAGCATGAGTTTTCCTCTCACACTATTATTTTTGGGTTTTAGACGATGGTTGGAACCCGAAGGAACTGTTTTGATCAATGTAATGGAAAATGAAATGATTTTCCTCCTGAACAAACCAATGTTATGGGATATGGAGTGAAAAATATTATTTCTATACTTACACAAGCTATGAATCATTCTGGACTTCCAAATGAGTAGATAAGGGAACAATATTCTATTAAGGCCTTCATGAGGCAATGTCCACCTTATTTCTGTGAGTCTTCTGATCCACTTGTTGTTGAACAATGCATAGTACCATTAAAAAGATATTTTCTGTACTTCGCTATTCGTAACATGAAAAATTCATTCTGGCTATTTACCATTTAGAAGGTGAAGCAGATCAATGGTGGAATCTAATTAAGAATACAAGGCCCTGAGATGAAATTGAATCCATGGAATGGGATGATTTCAAGATCTTATTTTTCAATAAGTACTTCCCTTGTATTATTTGAACAAATATGGAAAATTATTTCCTTGAGCTTAAGAAAAAGGATGATGAATCGGTTGGTATATACGAAGCGTATTTTACAAGGCTTTCAAGGTATGCATCTGGCTTTATCATCCAACCTGAAAGTAAAGTTGATCGATTCTTCAGTGGCTTAAAACCAAGTCTTCCAAGGGCATTAGCTATAAGAGACTTCAGTAGCAATGAAGGATTTGTGTATTGTGATATCATGGTAGAAATGGAAGTTTGTGTTACATATCCATCTCATGGTTTTGAAAAGAAACAAAAGATGGAGTTCAAGGAGAAATCTAAGAATAATGGTGAAAAGAATATGAATGTTTCTTTATGCTCAAAGTGTGGAAAGAAGCGTAGTGGAGATTGTCTTAAAGGGACTAGAAAATGTTTTATGTGTAGAAAATAAGGTCATCTAGCAGTTGAGTGTTGAAGTAATGTAAAATGGGTTTCTAATGATGTGAATAAAGAAAAGACTGTAGAGAACGCACCACCAACACTTCATTGCTTCAAGTGCAAGGAAATTGGGCATTATGCTAATCAATGCCCAAATCCAAGGGTTAATGATGATCAACATGAGAAACCTCTTAAGGAAAAGGATAATGGTATGTCACATGCAATCACTATTTTTGATGTTGATTATGACAATGATGTTGTGTAATGATTAGGTGTTTATGTAATGGGATTTCAAAATAGTATCATGGAATCTGATTTATGGCATCGTGGAATTTTGGAATATCTATGTATTAGTTTTCAATAATTATATGGTACTGGTAACCATGAAAAGTGATTGAAATATTTTTGGAAAGTAGATGATATGTGCATAATAAAGGGATAAGAAGATAATGAGATTTTTGATAGTATTAATGAGCTCAGGAATGATATAAGGACAATGTGATATCATGGTTTCAATATATAGAAATTTTTGGATTTTGGTATGTGGAAAGAGTTAACTTTTGACAGTATTCATGTTTTCACTAAGGTGATATGGTAATTCATGTTTCAAAAGAATATAGGATTAAGGTAGTCACATGTTTGGAATGTGACCAACAAGATATATCTTATGATATATGGGGGATAAATGATGGTATTCACATGCTTGTTATGTGACCTTTCAAGTAATCATTTTCTTTATACTATGATATTGGACATATGTATTTTGGATAAGACAAAATATTAAAATGGATTATGTTGGACATTAGATATTATTGCTTAAGGATTGAACTTTTTTCTGATATTAATTTTGGAATGTTATAGTAGTGTCATTTTAGAAAAAGGCACAACCTACAGAACGAGTGACAACCAGTCGCGTCGGACAAGGTTGTGGGAATAGAACCCACAACCAATGTGTGACATTCCTTTATCACCTACCACTATCCTACAAGAAGTCCCTGATTGGTATAAATTAGTTTTATTTTAAGCAGTATGATAGATGATGTATAAGTCCATTTTTGGAATCATATATGATTAACCTCACCATAGATGGACTTATGTATATTTGATAACTTTTTCTAACCTTTTGTTTGAGACAGATGGAATTACCCATCATTCTATCACATGATCTGATAACACTTCGCAAAAGAAAAATTCAACTTAATTTCTTTAAGAGTGGAAGTGGAAATTGTTTGTGGCACAAGCAATTTTGAGATTGTACCAAAATCAAGTAAACATTTCTTATAATTCAAATAATTCTTCAACATTTGGGAAGTGATCTTGAAAACCAAAAATGTTGTCTCAGTGCTCTCGTATCTGATGAATCAGATGGTACCTTATATCATCACAAATTTATGGCCTTGTGATTATTGGATTTTTCATAGCCATGTTCTCTACCACTCTCCATCAGAACATTATTGTTAGATTTCTCTTCCATATCCATATTTTCACCAATAATCTCTTATGTGGAAACCCGGTGATGAGTTAATTTGGGTAACTGTTATGTTTCATTCTTCATTTTTGAAAATTATGTTTTAGTATTCCTTTTTACTATGTGGGTTTCTATGAAATAAACTTTCAAGTAGTAAACCATTTATAACCCTGACAAATTTCGAGGGAGAAATTAATTTTAAGGGGGGTAGACTGTTACAACCCGATATTTTATTAGAATTATTTTTTTAATTTCATTGATTTCTTGTGTTCTACGCTATACCAAATGGATCTTTCACTACACGCATCCCTGATTTGTCTTGCATTACACGCAATCGTGACCTTCCTTGATAGCATGTGTAGTATGCAATACCGAGTTTCAATAAACAACGATATATTGTTATACTATTACTATTGACTAGCTGTTATGAATAGTATTAACTAAATTTTGAATTTTATAGCATTATTATTCAGCTTACAAATTTTCTAGAACATGGTATGAGAACAAAATAAATTTTTCGGGTAAAATAAGTATTTTTCAAAAAATGTAGTTTTGCCGCCTTTTGATGGCACACCCACATTAAATCTAGTTTATGACATGTTTATAAGTTCAATTTGAAAAAATAAAATTCTTATTTGGATTCATGATATAAAAAGTTTATTTGGATAAATTTTTCATATTATTCTAATAACATTCATATTTTAATGAATAGTAAAAGAACCCTATATTTTAATTAAAAACCAATTTTTTCATCACAATAATTTATATGATTAGATTATCTTTTTAATTTGTTTTAAAGTGTAATTATAATATATTTTTACCATTTAATCCAATTTTGGTCCTTGGAATTAATTTCACTTTGAATTTGGACATAAACAAGTGTCGATCTTTTGATAGTTATTGTTTCTTAAAAACACGCTATTTGTTTTGATAACGGGAATTAATTTTAAAATTAATTAATTCCACTTCTATGATTTGAATTTGAAAAAATAGACATAATTTTTGAATTAGGAATATCAAATATATCTTAGGCTGAATTTTTGGTATTTTTCTGAAAAACATCAATTTTTGATGAATAGTAAAACCACTTAGTGGAAGTTAAAAAAACTGACTCTTTCATTTAAATGAAATGTTACCACTTCTGTTAATTGAATTACCAAAATCCTACATACATTGTTGTTATAAAGAAGTAAAATTTTGTTCAATAAGATGAAATTCATTTTTGGTGAATAGTAACTTTTGACTTTTATTTACTACGGTTAAAGGTAAATAGGGTCATTAAAGGTAAAAGAATATTATAATAATTCAAAATTACCTTAACACTTGTCCTAAACTTATTGGATGAGTAGTTTCCAATCATGGGAATCCTTGGGACGATTTTGGGACCCCATTGAGCCACCTGGTAGTGATAATGACAAATTCGATTAATTAATTTAATGTAAAGACATAATTGACATTAACAAAAATATTTTTGTAAGTAATTTTTATAAGGGGTTATATAAATTATCTTTTCGACTATAAATATTAATTATAAAGCTAAAAATATTTCCTACATGGTTTTGTTTTTTTTTTAAATTTTTAGACATCATATAAATTAAATTATATATGACACAATAATGATGCAGTATTTACCTCATTAATAAATGATTTAAATAAATTAGATTATAATGATCAAAATATTATCCCCAAAATGTTAAATTCTCATTGGATGATTTTATTTCTACCATAAGACATCTTATCATCATCTTTAATAATTTTTGGACCTTTATAAACCGAAGATAAGTTTATAATAAAATAATACTTTCACAGTTTCCAAAAGTGCCCCTCCTCCCACTTATAAAAGGAGTCCATTTCTATCCAATTCCTCACATCTTTCAAGCCATTTGGCTCATCCAAACTATGACCAATTAAGCTCCATATATCCCTCTCCTCCCCCTATAAGCCTTACCTTAGGTAGAAGGCACTTCAAGAAGTCCTTTTTGTTCAAACCTAAGGAAGTTACCCAAATTAAAGGAGATTAAAGAATGATCGAGTCAAGGCGGACACGAGGTAAGGGAACTTCTTAACCCAATTTATGTTCTTTGGGTTGATCTTCTCTTTCTTTTTTATGTCATTCTTTGATTATGTGAGAAAATAATTTTTATATATTATCATGTATTTATACATTCTTTATGTGACCTTATAGTGAATACACATAAGTGATCTATTTTAGTTACAAAAAGATCTTTGTAAGGGATAAATTTTCCAATCTCGTTTTATCCGTGATTGTATATTCGTATGTATTTACTGGGGTTTTTGTTATCATCCCTGACCATGTTTTCCAAAAATTATTTCATGTATTTTTAAAGTCCTTTTTACCCATTTTTTTGAATTTTACCACATATTATGAAAGGAATCTTACTTTTGTTTACCACACGAGGAACTTTTCGACTTTTCTGTTAAATGTACGATGAGAAAGTTTTTTTAACTAATACGACATGAACGAATTTTTACGGTTTCATAATGCCTTATTTTCAGGAAGCTTACTCTATAAGATTTCATGAATATTTTCAAAAAAAATGCTTTTCTTTTAAAATTTCATGGAATTTCATGAAAAGAAAATGATTTTGAAAAAGAAAGGATAATTTCCTCAAGAATTCATTTCAATTGTTTCATCAAAACCATTTTCCATATAAGATGAAATTATTTCATATGTGAATGTTTCAAATATAATATATCTATGATTTACATGGTTTCACTTTTCTTATGATGAAATTATATCCATTTGTTTTATATGGATTATGTAATGATGGGATGATGTTTATGAATCCCATTCTATTCTTTGGGTTATGATGAATGATTTATGTTTATGTTGTGGCACACGTAAGAATGATTTCATTATGAGATGTTTGGGACCTATATCTCCCTCCAATGCATTGGGTAAAGATTTATATCTCATGAGATAGACATGGATGGAACGGCAAGTTAATCTGGTTCAGTGATACAGGACTGGAATGAGGAGTGAACTCGGTTCAGTAAGGGACTTTGTCCAATAATATGGTCTTGGCAACAATGCCTTGGCTACTATAGAAATCATATAATGTGCTTAATGGTTTCCATAATTACATGTTTTATCTCTATTCTATTTTATCATGATTGATGTTCCTTTATGATATATGCCTTATGTGCTTCCAAGATTTATGTTTTTTCTCAAGATTTGGATGTTTAGATTTTAAGTTCAAGTTTTTTCATTCAAATGTTTATGGATTGTTTTATATTCTCTATGTTTACCCTTACTGAGAATTTGAGCTCACTCATTTTATGTTTTGTTTTCCCTAGGATATAAAGAATGTTTTTAGGTATGAAAACAAAAGGGGATTATCTTTATGGGAGATGTTGAAGATCTTTCACCATGATTAGAAGATTATTTTTCTGAGTTTGCAAAGACACTAAACTATTACGGTCCTTATGTGTTTGTTTTTGTTATGTTTTAAGTATTCCGCAAAAGTAATGTAATGTCTATGTACGCCAGGATTTGGGTATCTACACTAGTAATTCCTACACTACTAAACTACTTGGTCTTTTGGGACATGATCTCTTATGATCATTCCAATGTTATGTAATAATGCACCGACTCTGGGAAAATATGTTTGGGGAGTTACAGTAAATCATCTCCCTCCATTGTAAAACATCAATTGATACTCCACCTCACCAACACACACTAATACCTTAGAGGGACTAAAAAAATATGGACAAATATATCTCCCCCTACCAAACCTTTACTACCTACTCAAAGGGGATACTCTAAATAACATGTGTTCTCCAACCTCAAACTCCAAAAGCCTCAAACTATAATCAATAAAGGCTTTATAATGGACCTTTACCCCCCACATCCCCTCTTAGACCATCCAAAACTTATATTCATGCTCAACAATACATAGGGACCATGAAGTTCTAAAAATAAGACACTTTTCCACAATCTCTATGATCGAACATTTCATCCATGACCACTAAAGATACCTCATAAAACCATTATACATCATTTCTAACCCATGATGTATTGTTAAAGGTGTTCTATTAAAATCATGGAGTTCTCTCTCATGCATCACCTATGGAATAAAAAACCTTCCCTGAAAAAACATTCATTTTAGACCATCCTACGACTATACCTCAAGAGTATAACTATGGCCAAAATGATCACACATCACCTCAACCTCTGAGTACTCCCACATAGAATCATCCATTTTTTGTATAAGGGATGGATCCATAGTCTAATAAATACAATCATGACCTTTAATTTCCCTAACATGAATTTACATTCCTATAAGATCCTTCATTCTTATTTAATCATCGAAAGACACCCAATACACATCTCCTTAGGAATTCCATATCAATATATCAGCAATCACATTCCCTTTCTCATGGTGTTTGAGAAATAAAAATTATAATCTTAATGAATCTCCATCTACCTACATTGGAATAGATTTATATATCACTGAGAGAAAACATATTTCAGGATATTATGTTCTATGAAAGTAATAAAACAGTCACTAATGAGGTAATTATTCCAAAACATTAGCTCAAACATGACTACCACAACCTCCAAATCATGGGTTGAATAGTTAAATTCATGGGTATATAACTAAATATAACCATAAGGTATTACCTATTTATACATAATAAATATACATCCCAAGACCAATCAAGATGTGTTATAGAAAACCTCAATCAAAACACCCTCATGCAACTGAAGCACCAGAGAACATGCTAACTTCATATTCAGGTACCTGAACACTACCTCGAACTGATTAATCCACACAAAATCCCACTAAATCCTGATCAATTTTGTTAATAGGGACAAAAAATGAGATAAATAGGGTAAAATATTCCAATAATATCTTATGAGGCTAAGGAACTATGGTCCTCTATCACTAAAATGAGTACTTCCTAAGAAACAACTACCTAGAACATTGAAGGGTCTACCAACACACCCTACAAAGACACCAAATGCCCATATAAATTTACCTATTGCATCTAGAACATACACTTGGACAACATTCCATAAATAATGTTATGTAAAATGACCTAAAAATAAGTGCTTAGGTTCTTGGTATGCTCCCCGTATAATTTAAATTATAACAAGATATTTTCCATGAGCACTTAGATGAAACAGTCTAAGAACTCATTGAAAATTGATTCATGATCCCCATGAACCTGGCTAGTGTGTCTGTGACACTAAACAATTTGAGTACATACTTGATGTTCCTATATATCCATCTGAAGGAAGTCTTCAAGATTTCCCAATATTCCACCCTAAAATAGTATATCATGAGTGTAGATAAATTTTCAAAAAGCAACTATTTCTTCTCAACTAATATAAAAGATAACATATCCACAGAATAGGGTAATGTTTCTTGACCATTACCTGATTCAACCTCTGATAATTTGTACAAAACCATAGAATATTGTCCAATTTCTTGGAAAATAGCAGCTGAGTAACCCATGGTGACATAGTAGGTCTTATGAAACCCCCCTGATTTGATCATTCACCTACAACCTCAACTCATGCAGCACCATAGGTTCTATCAAATAATGATCCATAAAAATTGGAGAAGCACCCATATGAAACTCTATCCCAGACTCCATGTCACATAAAATGTATAGAGTCATATCCACCAATGGGAAAACATGGAAGAACTATTTCACATATCTAGAAATTCCCCGTTCCTATGATTTAGCAGACAACTCTACTAATTAATATAGAAATGGCACCACATTCCAATAATCCATCCAACATCCTCACTCACAAATAGAGGCTACTCTCTAGCCCCCCATATTGGATAAAACTCTCATATTTAAGTACTAAATGATTTCAAACATGGTGTATAGCCAATCTGTAACACCCCGAGCTTCCACGATACACTTCTCTTTCAATAATTCAATATCTTGCATTGTACGGAAGTTCGAGATTCTAACACACCGCAACAAATCAAAGTAGCCGTTATGAATAGTAATAACCACTTTTTATAATTATAGAAATTTTATATTTCAAAATGGACTTCATTTTTGTATTCGTAATAATGAATTTAGCCTATGTTGAATTTTTTATAATTTTCTGAGAACTTCCAATTTTCTATGAATAGTGAAAAATACTTAAATAAACTTTTTTAATAAAAAATAATTTATAGTGATAAATTATACTATTGAGTGGTTTTAAAGTATAATTAGAATATATTTTTACCATTTTATCCAATGGTGGTCATTAGAATTAATTTCACTTTGAAATTGGACATAAACAATTGTCAATCTTTTGATATATATTGTTTCTTAAAAACACGCTATTTATTATGACAGTGCGAATTACTTATAAATTTAATTAACGCAACTTATATGTTTGGAATTTTGAAAAATAGACATCATTTTTGAATTCAGAATATCAATTATTGCTTTGGGTAAAATTTTGGCATTGTTCTGAAAAACTTCAAAATTTGATGAATAGTGAAACCACTAAGTGGTAGTTAAAAAACTGATTTTTCGTTTAAATGAAACATTACCACTTATGTGATTTTATTTTAAAAAATCTGAAATTCATGGTTTTCATTAGGAAGTAAAATTTGGTTCAATGGGATTAAAATAATTTTTTGGTGAATAGTAACTTTTAAGTTTAGTTAATGGCGATTAAAGGTAATTAGTGATATTTAAGGTAAAAATGATATTATAAAAATATGAAAATACATTTACACTTGTCCTACCGCAATTGGATGTGTCATGGACGACCAAGAAAATCCATGGGTCAACTTGGGGACCCCATGAAGCCACTTTGGTAGGAAAATGACATAAATAACTTTTATTTAAAGTTAAAATAAAAATGTCACAAACATAAGTTGTTTTACTAAAACAATTTTTAAATGGGGATATACAAGTCATATTTTTTACTATAAATATTAATTAGAAATATAAATATATTTCCTACATCATGATATTTTTTTAAAATTTTTAGACATTAAATAAAATAATTTATTTATGACACCATGATGATGCAGCGATTACCTCATTAATTAACGATTTAAATAAAATGAAAAGATAATGTAAAATCCAAGGCTTACACTTTTCAAAAACCAATTGGGTGACTAGATTTAGAACCCTTATCACCTTAGCCTCAAATTATATACCTTTAAAATACGAAACTCATTATATAATAAAGTAACTTTTCATTGCTTTCCAAGAGTGCCTCTCCTCTCCTCTTATAAAAGGCCCCCACCACTCCCACCTTATTCACTCCTTCAAACCATTTGGCTCGGCCAACCTCTGCCTAAATACTCTCCCAACTTCCCTACCTTACTCCTAGATGCCTCACTTTGGGCAGAAGTCTTCCAAAGGCAACCTTGTGCTCAAATCAAAAAGAGTTACCCAATTTTAAGGTAATGTCTTCTCTAATGTTGTTTTGTTTTATTTAGCTTCTACAACCTCTTAAACTATTTTTAGTCCTTTCTTTTGTAACAACACCAGTATCTAAAATATACTAGGATGTTGTTATGATATTTATTTGGTTTACACATACACACACCTTCGTCTAATGGTTAAAAAACATACTGTTTCTGTGGGTGGAGAAATACTGCCTCACGAAACGATGATTGTTCAATATTCTTTTAAAACCTCTAATGGTGGCCATTTTGATGACACTATTTTCATATATGATATATGTATTATGTTTATGATTTCATTATGATTCGGTATTTCTCATTTATGGCATACTTTATGATT
Organism: Viscum album; assembly: GCA_963277665.1. Classification (NCBI taxonomy): domain Eukaryota; kingdom Viridiplantae; phylum Streptophyta; class Magnoliopsida; order Santalales; family Viscaceae; genus Viscum; species Viscum album. Next base: position 733,014,283 of record OY728141.1, read on the forward strand.
TCCATTATGGGTAAACGCGATAATCTCATTTTAGGAAGTGCGGACTACCGTCCCCTCAAAGTGATTTGAATCGTTAATGCGATATGTGGGATGTATAAAGGATGGATTAAATGGTATTATACATTATATTATACTGGAATTATATTATTCCTTTATATAATTATAACTTTATTCCATTAAATATGAAATAGAAATGAATTTAGCGTTCATGCGTACGTACGACTTACTGTCTCCATGAACAATGCATTTCATTTCTTACCTCTAAATGTTATGTAATATTATAAATGAATGTATATACTGGATATATATGATTTATATGATATATACATCATGAATATAATTATGGATATAATGTATATATTACCACATGAACAACTTGTAATTATAAGAAGTTTATTTTTGACTCAAGTACCAAAGATCGACAAAATGACTGTTATTAACTTAAATAATTACATAATTTTCATAACATGGTAATAATTGATATAAAAGGAATAATGAACATGAAAAAGGTTCTTAAGAAAACATAAATTAACTCTATTTTATTATTGAGGAGGTTAAAGAATGGTCGAGTCATGTCGGACACGAGGTAAGGGAATTTCTTAACCCAATTTCCATTATTTGGGTTAATCTCCTACTTTTAAATTATGTCATGATATTATCATATCCTATCTTGTATTTATACTTTATTTATGTGTAAATATAGTTAATACACATAACAGATCTATTTTATTTTAAAAAACTATCTTTAATGTGACTTCGTCTCAGTCTCCTTTCATTGAGGCATATTTTTTTATACACAACTTTATTGTATACGGTGTATAATCCCCTTTGACTTTTACATTTATTCAAAAGGAATATTTTTATCTGAAGCATTTTTACTAAACGACATAAGGAATTTTTTTTCTTACATATGCGGCAACAATGACTTCTCCGCCGCCGTGACTATTATTTGAGTTTCTGCTTCCTCTATAAGCCATAAATTTTTTTAAAAGAAAAATAAATGCCATGTTTTACTTTTCTTTTATTTTGGCATTGAAAATGCTTTTGATAATGTTTTTATTATAACAATGTGTTTTATTGATATCTTGTGATTGAATTGTGGAAATATTATGTTTCCTTTATGCATGTTTTATGTGATATAATTATGTTATGGTTTATGATATGTTAAAACCTGTTCATACGAGGAATGCATTGGACTTAATAAGTGACAGGTGGAGCCCGCTATAGCTCCTCAATGCATCGGCAGGTCTCATGAGACAAACTAGTGTCTTGGCACGATGCCTTGACAAAATATTATTTGTTGTCTTGGCACGAGGCCTTGGCTACGTGGTTATGATAGTCTGTCATTATGCATTCCATCATTATGAAAGTGGTTATTGATATTGCATGAGATTATTCGACTAGTAGAATATCCATGTGAGTAAGTAAATGGAATTATTTAATTTTATTTTTTCCATATCATGTTGAAGATCTAGTTTAAAAAGGCTTTTGTTTTAGTTATACATTGCCTTAAATGTTAATGTTTATTTATGAAAGCTTATGCAATATTGTTATCCTTACTGAGCATCTAAGCTCACCCCTTTCAATGTTTTAATTTTTCCAGGATGTGAAGAAGTATATTATAAATTTCCTTCAGGGATAATATAAGGGGATATGAAGAGAAGATGTTGTAGTTTTGTTTTACTTTATGATGTAATTTAAGACTTATGAATGTATCTAGTGTTTCCAAGGCTACTAAACTAATCGGTCTTTCGAGACTTGATATTTTGTGACCATGCTATTGTTCCACGTAATGCACCGACTCTGGGTAACTGGGGTCGGGGCGTTATAGTTGGTATCAGAGGCAGTTCAGTGCTAACCTTGGAAGCTAGATTTAGATAAACTTTTATTAGATCACATATCCCAAAGATAGACTTTGAGGATTAGTATAGAAGAACTTCCTAGAATTTTGGTATTATAGAGATTTTGTGAGTATTCCGAGCAATACATCCTTGTCTGGATACGAGCAGGTAGAGGCGGCTATGGCACAGATGTACCTAGGGGTAAAACCCGAAAACACCGCTTTGAGCTAGACTCGAACGGGAACTGGTGCACGACAACGGTCCTTGCTGCACTCTTGGTTACGACACTCCCGGGGGATATGCTTAGGATAATTATCATTTTCTTTACAAACCACTATGAAGGGTTATGAGTATATACTTCCTCAAAAAAAACATTTTTTTATGATTATGGATTATATCCATAAATAGATCAATTAGTGTTAGTGTTTTACAAGTATGGAATTATGTATTTTGATCCATAAACTAATCTAGTTTATGCCATTGTTTATAAATGGCGCCTAGTGGAAGGAATGGAAACTGTATCAATGCATGCACTCCGTGTAGGGATTTACCTCCTGCTCAATATAATTATTGTGGAGCTGGAGATACAACTAGTGCTGATCAACTTATTACCATACTGGGACAACTCACTCAGGTTATGAATAATAACCTTACTCGTATGGAGCACCCTGATCCGCAACGTGGAGGATCAATGTTAGACCTCCTCATGAGGCAACAACAACCAACATTTAATGGGGGTAAAAATCCATTAGTAGCTGAGCAATGGATAAACTCCTTAGAGAAAATATTCCACGCCTTGGGGAGTAGCGAAAGGGAGAAGGTTTTCATGGCAGTCTACCGCCTCACTGGAGATGCCGATCAATGGTGGTCATTGATTAAAAATACAAAGGAAGATGAAGAAGTATCACATATGGAATGGAGAGAGTCCAATGATCTTTTCTTAGACAAATACTTTCCACGTGACCATCGAGCAGATATGGAAAGGCAATTTCTGAGTCTGAGACAAAGGGAAGATGAGAATGTCGCAAAGTATGAGGATAACTTTACAAGGTTAGCGAGGCATGCATCAGATTATATACGTAACCCAAGAAGTAAGATTGATAGTTTCTTTGACGGGTTAAAAACATTTCTCTGTCGAGCTTTAGTATCAGAATCATTCTCAATATACGAGGATATAGTCTCATGTGCTATCAAGACAGAAAAGGAATTCTCTAAGTCTTATGACTACAAAGTAAATAAAGAGAAGAAGAGAACGGTGGAAGAAGATACAGATAAAGGGAAAAAGGGAAAGAAGGATTTTCCATTATGTGATAATTGTGGGAAGAATAACCCTGGTACATGCCTAAAAGGAATGGGAGTTTGTTAAAAATGTAGTGAAAAAGGTCTCCATGCTCGTGATTGTAAGGGAAAGTAAGAGGATATCAATGTTGAATGCTACAATGGTAGGGAAATTGGTCATTATGAAAATGATTGTCCTAAGCTCCAAGGAAACTTACCTCAGAAAAAACCAAGGGATCAAGGCCAATCTTATGTTGTTGCGACAAATAAAGTTGAATAATTAATATATTTGTGTTTTTGGAATCAAGGATTATATTCTGGTTATAAGAATAGTGTGATATATAAGGATTGTACTGTAGTACTTGTTTTTTTCACTAAGTTTTTAATATGATGAAGGTTATCATATATTTATTACGTGACAATAAGAGGATCTTTACATTGTTTGGGGAATCTAATGTTACAATTGATTTTGGAATTTAAGGACCTTTTAGAGAAAGCCTGGACGTAGGTATTTTGGATAACTATAAAGGTTGGAATGGATTAAGTTGAACTTTGGATAGTATTCTTTAAGGTTAAAACATTTATGAATATTAATTTTGGAATATTATAATACTATAGTTTTAGGAAAAGGAAAACCTGTAGGGTGGGGCATAATCCGTCGTGTCAGATAAAGCTGCAGGAATCGAACCCACAACCATAGTGAGACATGCCTTTATTACCTACCACTAGCCTACAGGAAGTCCCTGGTTATTAAAAAATAGTTTTAATAATCTAAATGGTATGTGTTAATATTTGGAACCTTATACAATTAGTATAAATAGAATATTTTTGAGTTCTATTACCTTTTAGAGTGAATGATGGGTTTGTGGTAAAAATTTATTAAATAATGAAAGTCTACGAAAAAAGTATGTATATTCCCTTACATTCTTAGTAAATATCCTAAATAAATTCCTCAACATTATAAAAGGTAAATTAAAACAAAAACTTTGCCGGTTAACTTTTCCAACTGGGGATTCAATGACTATTTAACCAATCACAAGTTTGTGATTTTCTTATGGTTAACTTTCTCCTAATACAGTTTTCTACAACTCTCCATCAGACCATGATGGTTTTTTTTCTTCCATATCCATATTTTCATAGAATCCTAGTATGGGCTATCTCAGGTGACCTTTGTACTTCTCTTTATTTCTTTTAAAGTTATATTTTTATTAACCGTATTTCCGAAGTGGGTTTTCCACAATGGTATTTTCTATTTTCAACCTTTTATTTTCAAAGAAAAATTTCAAATTGCGAGGACACAATTTATTGAAGAAGGGGATAATGTAACACCCCGAGATTCCACGATACACTTCTCTTTAAATAATGCAATAGCTTGCATTGTACGCAAGTTCGAGATTCTAACACACCGCGACTAATCAAAGTAGCCGTTATGAATAGTAATAACCAATTTTTAAAATTATATAAATTTTATATTTCAAAATAGACTTCATTTTTGTATTCGTAATATCGAAATTAGCCTATGTTGAATTTTTTGTAATTTTCTGAGAACTTCCAATTTTCAATGAATAGTGCAAAATACTTAAAAAAATTTTTTGAATAAAAATAATTTCTAGTGATAATTTATACTATTGAGTGGTTTTAATGTAATATTAGAATATATTTTTACCATTTTATCTAATGGTGTTCATTAGAATTAATTTCACTTCGAAATTGGACATAAACAATTGTCAATATTTTGATATATATTGTTTCTTAAAAACACGCTATTTGTTGTGCCAGTGGGAATTACTTATAAAATTAATTAATTAAACTTATATGTTTGGAATTTTTAAAAATAAAAATCATTTTTTAATTCAGAATATCAATTATGGCTTATGGTAAAATTTTGGCATTGTTCTGAAAAACATCAATTTTTGATGAATAGTGAAACCACTAAGTGGTAGTTAAAAAACTGATTTTTCATTTAAATGAAACATTACCACTTCTGTGATTTGATTTTCAAAAATCCGACATTCATGGTTTTCATTAGGATGTAAAATGTGGTTCAATGGGATTAAAATAATTTTTTGGGGAATAGTAACTTTTATGTTTAATTAATCGCGATTAAAGGTAATTAGTGATATTTATGGTAACAATGATATTATAAAAATATGAAAATACCTTTACACTTGTACTAGCCATATTGGATGTGTCCTGGATGACCAAGACAATCCATGGGTCAACTTGGGGACCCCATGGAGCCACTTTGGTAGGAAAATGACACAAATAACTTTTATTTAAAGTTAAAATAAAAATGTCACAAACATAAGTTGTTTTACTAAAACAATTTTTAAATGGGGTTATACAAGTCATATTTTTTACTATAAATTCTAATTAGAAAGATAAAAATATTTCATACATCATGATATGTGTTTTATAATTTTTAGACATTAGATAAATAAAATTATTTATGACACCATGATGATGCAACGATTACCTCATTAATTAACGATTTAAATAAAATGAAAAGATAATGTAAAATCCAAGGAATACACTTGTCAAAAACCTATTGGGTGAGTAGATTTCGAACCCTTATCAACTTTTCCTCGAATTATATAATTTTGGGACATTTAAAATCAGAAAATCATTATATAATAAAGTAACATTTCATTACTTTCCAGGAGTGCCCCTCCTCTCCTCTTATAAAAGGCCCCCATCACTCCCACCTTATTCACACTTTAAAGCCATTTGGATCAGCCAAACTCTACCCGAATACTCTCCCAACTTCCCTACCTTACTCCCAAAAGCCTCACTTTTGGATGAAGTCTTCCAAAGGAAGCCTTGGGCTCAAATCAAAAAGATTTACCCGATTTTAAGGTAATGTCTTCTCTAATGTTGTTTTGTTTTATTTAGATTTCCAACCCCTTAAACTCTTTTAATTACATTCTTTTGTAACAAAACCAGTATCTAAAATATACTAGGATGTTGTTATGATAAGGATTTATTTTACACATACACACACCTTCGTCTAATGGTTAAAGAACATACTATTTCTGTGGGTGGCGAAATACTGCCTCACGAAACGATGATTGTTCAATATTCTTTTAACACCTCTAATGGTGGACATTTTGATGACAATATTTTCATATATGATAAATATATTATGTTTATGTCTTCATTATGCTTCTGTATTTCTCATTTATGGCATACTTTATGATTTCCATTATGGGTAAACGTGATAATCTCATTTTAGGAAGTGTGGACTACCGCCCCCTCAAAGTTATTTGAATCGTTAATGCCATATGTGGGATGTATAAAGGACGGAGTAAATGGTATTGTAAATTATATTATACTGTAATTATATTATACCTTTATATAATTATAACTTCATTCCATTAAATATGAAGTAGAAATGAAAGTAGCGTTCATGCGTACGTATGGCTTACCGTCTCCATGAACGGTGCATTTCATTTCTTACCTCTAAATGTTATGTAATATTATAAATGAATGTATATAATGGATATATTTGATGTATAAGATATATACATCATGAATATAATTATGGATATAATGGATATATTACCACATGAACAACTTGTAATTATAAGAAGTTTATTTTTGACTCAAGTACCAATGATCGACAAAATGACCGTTATTAACTTAAATAATTACATAATGTTAATAACATGGTAATAAGTGATATAAAAGGAATAATGAATATGAAAAAGGTTCTTAAGAAAATAGAAATTAACTCTAGTTTATTATTCAGGAGGTTAAAGAATGGTCGAGTCATGTCAGACACGAGGTAAGGGAATTTCTTAATCCAATTTCCATTCTTTGGGTTAATCTCCTACTTTCAAATTATGTCATGATATTATTATGTCCTATCTTTTATTTATACTTTATTTATGTGTAAATATAGTGAATACATATAATAGATCTATATTCTTTTAAAAAATGATCTTTAATGTGATTTCATCTCAATCTCCTTTCATTGAGGCATATTTTGTTTTATTCACAACTTTATTGTATACGGTGTATAAACCCCTTTGACATTTACTTTTATTCAAAAGGAATCTTTTTATATGAAGCGTTTTTACTAAGAAACAAAAGGAATTCTTTTTCTTACATATGCGGCGATAATGACTTCTCCGCCGCCGTGACTATTATTTGAGTTTCGGCTTCCTCTATAAGCCATAACTTCTTTTAAAAGAAAAATAAATTCCATGTTTTACTTTTCTTTTATTTTGGTATTGAAAATGGTTTTGATAAAGTTTTTATTATATCAATGTGTTGTATTGATATCTTTTGATTGAAGTGTGGAAATTTTATGTTTCCTTTATGAATGTTTTATGTGATACAATTATGTTATGGTTTATGATATGTTAAAACATGTTCATATGAGGAATGCATTGGACTTAATAAGTGACGGGTGGAACCCGCTATAGCTTCTCGATGCATCGGCAGGTCTCATGAGACAAACTAGTGTCTTGGTACAAGGCCTTGACAAAATCTTATTTGAAGTCTTGGCACGAGGCCTTGGCTACGTGGTTATGATAGTCTGGCATTATGCATTCCATCATTATGAAAGTGGTTATTGATATTGCATGGGATTATTCGACTAGTAGAATATCCTTGTGAGTAAGTAAAAGGCATTTTTTTAGTTTTATTTTTTCCATATCATGCTGAAGATCAAGTTTAAAAAGGATTTTGTTTTTGTAATACATTCCCTTAAATGTTAATGTTTATTTATGAAAGCTTCCACAATATTCTTCTCCTTACTGAGCATCTGAGCTCACCCCTTTCAATGTTTTAATTTTTCCAGGATGTGAAGAAGTATATTATGAATATCCTACAAGGATAATAAAGGGGATATGAAGAGAAGATGCTGTAGTTCTGTTTTACTTTATGATGTAATGTAAGACTTATGAATGTATCTAGTGTTTCCAAGGCTGCTAAACTAATCGGACTTTCAAGAATTGATCTTTTGTGATCATGCTAATGTTACGAAGTGATGCATCGACTCTGGGTAACTAGGGTCGGGGTGTTACACAATCCATTCCCATGATAACATCATATGGCCATATCTATATTAAGAAGAAATCCACCATGGTCTAGTTTTACCCCATCACCAGTCTATATCATTTGCACACATCAAACAAAGTATCTTGACCAACATCCATCGTGTATAACACCAAGGTAAATAAAAGCCTCACCACATCTAGTACCAACATATGGACAAAAACATGAGAAACACAGGAGTGAGAGTCTCTATAATTAAACAAAGTACAAACAATAATAGACAATAAACAGATCATACATTGAAAAACACCTAGATATGATGTCACTACCTCCTCTATGTTGTTCATATGACCAAACCCTTCTCTTTTTTCTATATATTGTCTTCCTATATATCTATTATATGTCCTAGGTACCGAATGGAAGGGACCATCATGATGATTCCTTCTTCCAACACAAAATTCCTTCAGCTGTTGAACAAGAACCTACAGCCCTTGAATCTAAAACTTCCTCAAAGGAAACGGATAAAACCATTGAAAAGGGTCCTGAAAATGACATGATGATGTTCACCCAGAATGTTTAAGAATTGATCTTGGTAGTTCCCATGATATCTGTAAACATAACATAAAAATGGGAATAACCAGGAAAGTCCATAGAAGCCACCTTATCTATAAGAATATAAAGAGAACTATCAGGATTAGTTCCCCCAGAGACCAAAAACATGACTACCTAAACACCAATGGTCCAATGCCTAAATATATACTCTTTGAGATGACCTGATGGCCACTCTATTGAGGCTCAAATATCAAATAATGTATTTGATCGATTCCCTCCACCATTTTCTCTACCTTTATGTACATCGGGAGCATAAATTGAGTGAATTGGTACCTAATCAATGTTAACAAGGCCTCCAATAGAAATAGTTCTCTGGACTCGTCATATTAAAAAACATATAGAGAAAACTTTAGGTTGTATATGAACATAATCCCAAGAATGCACACACTCAACCACCCTACTAAAGGGATATCAACTCTAACCTCTTGGATGACCTCGTTATAGATGATAGGGACTCTGAATGGAACTCCTTTTGAATTTCACGCCACAAATAATTTCCATTCATACAGTAACCAAGAAATAGTGTCCAACACTAATATATAGTTCCCCACAACTGATTAACTTCCAAAAATACCTACAACATAGCTCATGATAAGATTAAAAAAATGAGATCTTGATCCCTTCCAACGAGTGGCTCATCTCCAAATCTGAGAATCACCCATAATTCTTTCACGAGCTTTACCACAGAATGGCACAGAAGGCCCTCTACCATGCCTCATCATACCTTGAAAGATCCATCCTCCAATAACCAAGAAAATTTTAATGATTAACCTCATTAACCTGATCTATAGGTAGATGATGACCAAAATTCAAAACTAAAAAAGGAAACAATAATTTCCTAGTCCCCGTACAATGGAATTTTATTAATTTTATTTAATTAATTTTAATGCATTTTAATATTCCCAAAACAACCTAGTTCAGAAAAGGACATAGTATTATCAAGATGTTTTTACCTCTCATATGTCTCAACCCTATAAACATGTCCACCTCACCCGGTCATTCAATAATCACATAGTTCAATCAGCAGATCTTGGAGTGACCTAAAATCATATCACATAGCCTATCTCTATGGCCTATGTCATACACCATGGTCAACTAGAACAATTTCCCTACCAACCCATGAAAACCTCAGAGTGTCTAACTCTAAACTCCAACCTATCTTCCTAATAAATCATTTGATACCACTTTTTCGTGACCCCCTCCCTCCAAATATACCCCTTCTGTTCTAAAAATGAAAGGAGATGGATAATAATCCCCAATCCCCACCTCTAGTAGGCCTCAGATTGGAAATAAGCACTGATGGTGTGAAAATATAATATTTGGAAGGAATTACCATCTAAAATAAAATAATATTGGGATATATGATAAATAACAACCAAGATAATACAAAAAAATAATATAAAATTAACCTCAAAATCATTACATTATGAATGTATATATGTATACCAATACAAATAAAATTCCTTAAATATACCAAGAGATAAATCACATGGCAGCGACTCAATAAAAAATCAAAAACCAAACATTCAATGTCCATCTTGATCCACACAGTCCTCATGGGAATCTTAGAAACCATGTTATATAAAAGGGTGATCATACAATATTATTAAATAGGATCATACCCAATGTCTCAAGTGTATATATGAAAAGAGATTGATAATGCACTAGTTAACATGCAATGGGAAAAATAGGAACCTATGGCCAAATCACCAACCCAAAAACTCAACATGTATATATTACCAGATCATGCATCCAATATAAAAATATTGAATCAATATCATAAAAAATAAAGCTCCCAGCTACTTCTTCCTCACTGATTTTCCACTATCATTCCCCAACATAGAAGGTCTTGTGCTCACTTCCCTTCCATACATTTCACATTTCATTAAATCTCACCCAAAGACACTAGGGTCATTTAAGATGTGGTTCCCGACACATCCCTATCTATCCCACCCTTGAAATGTCTTGCGTCTAATGTTATAATATGTTATCATCACACCACATATCATATGCAGAAAAATAGGCCATCACATAACATATCATTATATAACCAAATAAGTAGGGAATTTTGAATGTGAAGGAAATCAACCTTGTTCCCTCATCCTACCACACATAACCTCCACCATATATCGCATCTCATCATAGATTAAACACGTGTAATATCTTAATAAGAAAACTAATTCATCATTGAACATCTCACCCAATGGAAGTTGATTCATCATTGTTGAAGGAAGAATGAGGAAGATGGAAGTAGTCATCCATCTATATCACTTCCATCCCTAATATTGGGGAAAACACCCAGAACCCAAAACCAATATGCATTAGAAAGGCTATAAAACTTGGGTTGGTCATGTATAAAAATAAACAAAATACAACATGATAAATATATAGAACACAACACTCAATTAATGGGCTCATATCAACTCAAGTATATCATTCCACATCACCACTGTTATACCACACATCAACTATATCAACCATAAACACCACTGTATACAACACAACAAACCACCACAACACACACCCATAAATATTCCCGCATTCAATTACAAGTTTCACTACATTCCAAATTAATCAATTTCCCACTGAATCACATTTATTTTGCAATTACATTTCATATTTATAGAACCGTTCATTTTTTATATACTAAACTTCAATTTCAATTTAATTATACTCAATTATAAATCCATTCATTTATTCATTTCATTAATCATCATCGTTTATATCATTTCATACTAGGTGACTAACCAAACAATATCATACCCCAACTAGCCCAACTCACATCAACTGTTGTTATAGCACTACGTCCAACATTTCCACCACAACACATCAACAAATTCCTCTTTCCACAACCTCAACATGTCTAATTTATAACACATCCATAAACTCATAACCAAAACACACACCAAAACCTTTTCTTATGATGAAGTGACACAACACAACACCACCACACATCATCACCATCATACATTTGCACCCCCTGGCACCATACCAACATCACACAACCACCCACATCACACCCATTCCAACCAACAATCACAACATATCCCCATAAAATACACATCCCAAATTATCACCACCACCATCTAACAACAACCCTCGACACATAAGGAAACAAAATAAACAAACCATAGACAACATTATGAAGTACCTGAGTCCACCATTTATTACAGGGCCTTCATCACATTATATTCCTTTTTTACAGAACTGTTATCACACAAACCTGGCTATATAAAAAAATCCATTTTATTATTCATATATATTCAATGACCTTTTATTCAGGTTGAGATCATAAAACACATCAGGGGTCATCACATCATATTATACACAGGGAAAACAAGGCTCCCACTAGCTGTTGTTTTCCACAAGGAAACAATATGTTATAAAATCACTAGTGACATATTATAATGAATCAAAATATGTGATTACTCCCAATACCCATAAATTTCTGTTACTCATATTTATTATCTAATTACACTAAAAATTACTATACACCCAATGAAAATCAAAATCATGAAATTCACACACAAAGTATAAAAAAATAATCTAATAGGGATCTACTACATCAATGAAGATTTTCAATCTCACTGTGAACTATAGGGTGAATAATAATCCACTCAAAAAAATTGAAAAATTAAATGATTGATAAACCTACACCGCATTACATGGTTATCAAAAACACTTCCATTCATGCACCTGAATCAAAACAACATCGTTACTGCAGATCATTAGAAAAAGGATGAGAACTAAACAAATAGTGAGGGAGAAGAAATTACCATGGATCACCATAACTTGATCACTAGAACCCATGGATCAAATGAGTAAAGGGAATGTAATATCTGCCAGAGTTTCTATTTTATAACAACAAAAAATAGAAATACATGGCGGAATGGTAATAAAATTTATTCAAATAAGACTTATAAATAACATATAACTCACCCCTTTTATAGTATAAATCCCAATTTTATGTCATAAAATATATATTCTTTGAAATATTAATTTATAAAACCAACCATTCATACATAAATTCCATTTACATTAAAAAAATGGAACTTCGAGATTTATTACACTTACAGTAATAAAACTATACTTACAGTATAAACTCATTTTATGCCCAATTCCTTCATGCTCTCAGTTCAGAAATAGTTGGAGACACAAGACATAAACCACCAAATTACAACCTAAAACACCCTTTTTCTGCATAAAATCCCTATTATAGTTCTAATATAGATCGAACCTCAACCAAAACTTCTTGAACCTCATTACAACACCTCAGAATACCCCAAATGGAAATGTAATGTGTCAGGAAGGCACTGACAATGGCATACACAACATAAAAAATAGAACCTCATATTTTATTCAAACATTATAAAAATGATCCATAATTAATTTTTTTTTGTTTATGAATTAATTTCATGTCAATCTGAAAAAATATGTCATTGGTATGACTGAAATTATGTGTTTTCAATATAACTGTCATAATATTATAAAACATGTTCCACATTTTCAAAAATGAGTAAACAAGATTCAATTATATTAAAAAAAATTTATAATGATCCCTAATTCATTTTTTATGTATCATAATTGAACACACAACACTTCAACATACGATATGGTTTGTATGACTCTAAGTCTGTGTTTTTAATATTGAAGTATCATTTGAGTTTAAAAAACATGTCACGTTGTCAAAGATTATTAAATATAACATCATGTTACTTTTTTAGGTACTACATGGACCTAGTTTTATCTCCTTTTTGGGTCTTTTTTCAAGGAGTTTAAGGTGATGTTTTGAAAATTTTCTAGGATTTTTAGACTATGCAGGTTAGCACATGGTTCTCTCAAATAGTGTATCCCTAGTGATAACCATGAATCTCTGGATAGTGGTAGAATTCATAGTTGATACACAATTTCCCAAATATTTTTCCCACATATGGGAATCCATGAACCCTTGTATAGTGATTCCAAAGGGGATGAACGGTTTGGGTGCATGGTTAATCTAACCATTCATCTCTCCCCATGAAACCATGTATGTATTTTTAAATTAATCTAGAAATCAATTTTAAAATATTGAACCCACCCCCATTTTATGTTCATAACCAACCCACCCATTCCTAACAAGATTTTATGGGTTTTGAAGGCTCCTTATATGTGACTTTAGCTTCTCTGAACTCCTCTATTATCAAATCAAAGTGTCGGAGAAAGATTTGATTCCTCCCTAGTGAGTGGGTATCCTATCAAATAGTTTATTCTGATCTATCCTTACTTCCCTAATATATATTGATATATCATAACCTGTTTGATGTATCTGAACTCTGTTTGATTATATCTTGATTCTAGGTTTTATTTCTAGATATGTATTTATTTAGATCTATGTTGGTGTTCCCCTTATGAGTGTTGATTTTTGAACTTTGATTAAATGAATATGGGTCCATAAGTCTTTTCTATTAAATTGAAAACATATATTTTATGATTGATTTTAAATGAGATTTTAAATGATTTTAGAAGCATGGATTTTAATGATTTGATGTTTTATTTGTAATGGGTATGGAATTTGATAAAAAACTGATTTTAATGGAATTGAAATTTTGGGGTGGTTTTATGAAAAATGATGGTATGATTTAAAAATAATTTTATTAAATGATTTGATTTTTATTTTTATAGAAATGTTTCAATTGAAATGTGATAAAAAAATTTAAAAAATGATAAAAACCTATTATTTGGTATTGAATGGAAAATTGATGTTGAAAATAGAAAATAGAAAATGGAAAATTTTATATTAAAATGTTATAAAATGATTTTTTTCCAATTTGATTGATTGAAGGATTGACGCACATTGGAGCCTTAGTATTTTATAAATGGTTTTGGAATTCACATTAGTATCTTTAACCCATAACACTAAACATACGATGATAACCATAACTAATCTATATTCATTTAGTAGTTTTCCATTTATTGGGAATGGGTGATGGTAATTTTTTCTTTATATGGTAGTGGATGATTTTACTTTTTGCTTAAGTGGGAGTGGATATTTAGATGTGATAATTGATGATATTTGTGAGGATCCTATATCCAATAACTAATGTACCATAGGGTGATTGATTATGGAGTAATGTGTTCATTGATTTGATATTCATGCCTCTAATTATGAACTTTTTTGTTCATGCTCGTCGATTTATATAAACTATTTTATGTAAAAAATCTATTTAAGCCTAATGAAATTAGTTTTGAAATATCTTCAATCATGTGATTGAAAATAATTTTTCAAAAAGATATTCAAAATCAATATCATGACTTTTTTATATTAAATTAATAGAATAACTAATTTGTTGTTTTGTTATTGATTATGGAAAACTTGATGAGACCCTAATGTGATTTATAGCTCACACTCTATCTTTTCCGTCATGATTTTTTAGATTTTCTTTTTCTACATCCAAGAAAAGGGAATGCGTCTATTGGAGGAGGTGTATTTTCAAGATCATTTCTTCTCATAGTGATAGAGGTGACCAATGGACATGTCATCTACTTGTTGCATGGGATATTTGAGTATATATTTCTAGTTGTTGAGTACTTTGATGATGTAATTCTTTGGTTTTTTTAGTAATTGTTTTTTTTCTAGTACATTCTCTCTTTTGAGTGTTGAGCATACTAACTTTTATATCTTTTTTAATTCAATTTTTTGAAAATTCATTCCACAATGATCTTTTATGATGCTATGTTATATTTTCCAACCCATGGGGATCGAGAACACCCTTTGGACTATGTTAGTGTCATCTCATGTATTAGTGTACCAAGGTATTTGGGATAGTTTATGAAAATGTTTTATCATAGGTTCAGGTTGATAATATTTCACTGATTTCAATATACATTTGGGTTTTATTAGTAAAAATAAGATAGGGTTTTTTCGACATATGAGGCAGATAATAGAGAGTGTATATCCACCTCTCATCATAATAATCCTTAGGTCACCATGGGTGTTTGGGGAAAGGTATCTTGGGAAATAATTTTATCTTATTCTATCCTTTTCCCTAATTTTTATTGGGATAGGTTGAAATAAAAATATTGATATCTTATCTGATGTAATTGTTTTTCCTATTGTACTTGTCTGATTTGTTGATTTTAGTAAACTTATTATGTCTTGAGTGTTATCTATTGATGTTGTGTAGCATCATACCTATGAAAATATGTTTAAATATGATTTAGGTGGAAGATTTTTATGTACCATAGTGAGAAGATCCTCTTAGGAACTAGAGTCTTGTTGAGATTATTTTTCATGTTGTACAAGCTCACATACATGTACCTACACCTGTTTTCCTTCAGGCTCTAACTAAGGAACCTCAAAGGGATGAATCTCAAAATCATTCCTTAGTGTTCCTTCACCAGAATCCACTAGCGTTCTAAGGATATAATGATCCTCCAGAGTGTGAGGATTGGTTTAGAATTACAATGATTTGGTTTTATTTCTTTTAAACACAAGATTCAATGAAGGTGAAATTTTCTACCTTAAAGCTAGAGGGACCTAGCAAGATATGGATAGATTTTATGGTAATAATGAATAAGCATGAGGGTTTAGAGAGGAATGAATTTGGATTTTATTTCACAGATCAATTATATATAGAACCTTTGGTGGTGGATAATTCTATTGATTTCTTCAACCTCAATTAGGTTGGAAGTACCATGACAGAGTATGGGAACCACTTCACCAAGCAATTGTAGTACGCACCTGAGATTTTATCAAATGGGAAGATGACGAATTTTCAGTTCAAGATGGTTCTTTTACTCGATATTCCTTTATAAGAATTCTTACTAATGATCTTTTTTTATACTGAAGTACTGGATAGGGTGTTGGTGGTTGATCATGACCAAGCTGGTAAGCCAGTGTTATCAAGAGTTTCGTTTTCTCGTATTGGTATTTCTATAAGTTCCTATAAAGTGAATAGGAATAATTATTAGTCTCGTGGTGATTATTTATAGAATGTGTCTTCTAGACAACATACAATTCCAAGAATAGAACCTTTGACTTGATTCAAGTGTGGTAAGGATGTTCATTCAATAGGTGTTTGTATTGGGGTGCAAATGATATATAGTTATTATAGATTCTCAGAAAACTTATAAATGTACTTCTATATATTTTCTACCCATGAAGTGGTATTATCTCATCAGCACCAAAAATTACTGGAAATTTTGATATATCACCAACTATATACCAAGCTATCTAAATGTTATTTCTAAATTCTGGAAGTGAATTTCCTGGGACAAGTTGTCTCAAAACATGTTATATTAGTTGACCCTGAAAAGGTGAATGCTGTTATGACATGGGTACAACCATGAAATATTTTCATGATTCTAAGATTTTTGGGTTTATTGGGGTATTACCACTGGTTTTTATAGTATTTATCAAAGTTATATTCTCTAATGACCACTCTTACTTAGAAAGGGGTGGTTTCACTTGGGATAAAAATGATAGAGTTCATTTTTTGGAATTAAATTTATTTTGATCTCTATGGTGGTTTTGACTCTTCTAAATGCTAGGTAATGATATATAGTCTTATGTGATGTATCAGGTTTGGTTTTGGGCTTTGTTATTATGTAGGTTGATCATATAGTAGCCTATTTTAATTAACATCTTAGACCAATTGAGAAGAATTATCTGACCCTTGACTATGAGCATACATCCGTGATGCATGAGATTAAGAGTTGAAATCAATAAAATTTATTTTAAGGGTTTACCATGTATTGTACCTTAAAATATTAACTTATATCAACTCTCATAAATATTTGAATCTCCACTAGGGAATTCGGAGGAGTACCTACAATATTTTTCTTTCAACATTGCACATACCTACGAGAAATGTAATGTCATTGTTGATGCATTGAGTAGAAAACATATGACTAACATCATGAAAGAATAGTTTAAAGGATGGAATTTAATGGATCTTTTTGAATTTATTCATTTAGGTTTCTAGGAAAAGGAGGTCAAGGTTTTCTGGGCTACTGTTTCATTATCATCTACTCTTCTTGAGATTATTCTTTAGGATCAAATTCTTGATTATGAATTCCATTCCATTTTAGACTCTTTTTATAGTGGGGAGACTATTGATGAGTGTTCATTCTCCATAGAAGGTATTCTATGAATTCTGAAGTGGTAGTTTTTTATGACATTATCCATGAAGAAATCTATAATGGTGGATTATCATAATTCTCAATGGGATGTGAACCCATTAACTATAAAGATGTTTTATGTCATACGCCGACAATTTTGGTGGCCATGTATGAGATTGGACATCATTGAATTTGTTTCTTATTGTTATTCCTTTCATCATGTCAATTCTGAACAGTAGATAACTTTGGGTTTGATTGATACACTTACATTACTGACTTGGAAGTGGTATTAGATATCACTAGAAATTGTGGTTAGATTTATAGGTAAACTAAAAAAGAAGAATGTGATATGGTTTTTGAGTGATAGGCTGACCAAATCGTCTAAATGTATACCCATATGTGATACAACCAAAATTGAGGAGTTTTTAAATCTCTATATGAGAGATATTTTTTATTCTCATGGATTTCTATATGCTATAGTCTTTAATGGAGATCCCCATTTAACCCCTCATTTTTTGCATGCCGTCAAGAGGCAATAGGATCTCAGGATCTATGGAGTATGGAATAATATCTCCATATAGATGGCCAAACAAAGATAACTATGCATATTCTTGTGGTTATTCTATGTGTATGTGTTCCTAAATTTGGTGGAGCATGAGAAAACTATTTGGGACTTTTTGAGTTTCTTATAAGAATAGTTACCAGTCCAACATCAAAATGGATCATTTTGAGGCATTGTATGGTAGGCTGTGTAAATCTCTACTGTATTAGGAAAGATTGGAGAAACTTACTTTGTTGGTCTAAGTATATTCCACGATAGAAAAATAATGATTTAGTTTATTTATCAGATAATGTTAATGGCACAGGTCAAATAAAAATATTATATTGATCATCATTTTATATTGTGGTATTTTTCTATTGGTGACCCTGTGTTTATGAGAGTATCACCCATGTTGGATCACTAATGGATTAGGAGTCAAGGTGATCTTGATCCTTAGTTTGTAGGACCTTTTGTGGTTTCTGAGCAGGTGGGGAAAGTGTATTATGGTTACAAATTCCACTAAATTTACATCGATACATAATGTCTTTAATGTTTAACATATTTGAAAGTATCTTTTTGATCCATGATATGTTTAGAGTTGGAGTGATCATGGTTGATTTGATCCTGATTTATCCATGACTGAGCATCTAGTCAAGATAGTTGATTCTAATGAAAATGTACATTGTTGGAGGATGATACTTTTGGTCTTTGTGATATCGCAGAATGAATATAATTTTCATGATACATGGGAGCGTCAGTCACTAATGAGAAAGCAGTGCCCTTTTCTCTTTAATAGGGTGATTTTATAGAGGATTTTTTGGGAAAGAATGTTTTTATGGTGGGGATTTTTTAATGTCCTATAACTTGTTTTAGGTACTACATGACCCTATTTTTATATCCTTTTAATTGGGTCTTATATCTCGGATTTTTGGGTGAAATTTCGAAAATTTTGGAGGTTGTTTGGACTGTGTATAGTTGGTGTAGGGTTTTCCCAAGCAATGCCCCTCCCCATAAAAATAGTTCATCCCTGGATAGTGGGGAATGACCGGATGGTGCATGGTTTCCCAAACCCTACACCTAATTAGGGGAATCCATGATCACTTTGGTAGTTAGTCTAGATATGGAATACGGTTAGGGTGCATTGATTGTCTAACCATGTGTCCATCCTAAGGAAACCATACAAAAGATTTAATATTAATCCAAAAAATGATTCTAAAATTCAGGACCCCCAGTTTTAGTTCCTAACATACCCATTCATCCTGAACTCACTTTATTGGGGTCTGAAGATTCTATAACATCGATTTTTGATCCTCAAAGCTCCTCCTTTAGTGAATCAAAGTGAAGGTGGAAAACATGATCCATCTCCTATGAGTGGATATCCACTCTAATAGTTTCTAATGATATCTCATTCCATAATCCTTAACATTTTATATATCATCATGTGTCTGATGGATCTATGCTCCATTTGATTATATCTTTATTCTAAGTTTTATTTCTATATCTATTTCACCTTCTATCTATGTTGAAATTTTGTTTATTGGTGTTGATTCTACATCTTTGATTAATGGTAGGCTGTTCCTTAAGGTTTTTCCATTGAATTGAAACCTTATATTTCTTGATTGATTTTAAATGATTTTTTAAATGATTTTAAAAATATGGATTTTAATGATTTTATTTTTTATTTGAAAGGGCTATAAAATTTGAGATAGAAGCCCTAATTTTAATGGAATTTATATTTTAAAGAGAGTTTTTGAAAATTGATGGTATGATTTAAAAAATGTTTGAATAAATTATTTGATGTTTATTTTGAGAAAAATATTAAATTGAAATTTGATTTAAAATGAAATGAAAAGTTTAAAACCTATGATTTGGTTTTTAATGGACAAGGTTTGTTGAAAACTAAAATTTGGATATTGTATTTTAAACTATTTTAAAAATATTTTCATCATATTTGATTTATTGATCGATTGAAGCACATGGGAGCCTAACTACTTAGTAGGTTTTTGGGATGAGCAAGCTAGTATCTTGATCACCTAGCACTACATTTGTGATAAAAACACTTACTACACTTTGTTCATCTAGTAATTTTTCTATAAGTGGGAGTGGATGATTTTTTTTTCCAATGATTGGGATTGGGAGATGTTAATTTTCCCTTCAGTGGGAGTGTATATTTAGCTGTTATATCCAATGATATGTGTGAGGATCAAAAATCTAGAAACTAACATACGATGGGGTTTTTGACCACATTGCAATGAATTTTTTGATTTGATATGGATTCCTTAGATTTTGAATTATTTTTTTCATAGGAGTTGGTTTATATAAACTATTTTATATAAAATTTTTATTTTATCATACTGAAATTTGTTTTGACATATCTTCTATATTCTGATTAAAATCATTTTTTTTGTAAAATTTCAATTCCATGCCATGCCTTGTTTAACATAAATTAATAGAATAAATGGTATGTTTTTTTATTTATTATAGAAAACTTTGTGAGACTCTAGTAGGACTTATATCTCACACCCTACCTTTCCATTCTAGTGTTTTTATATATTTTTATGCTAGGATTGAGAAAAGGGAATGTGTATGTTATAGGAAGAATGTTTTCTTGATCCTTTGGGATCTAAGTGATAGAGGCGACCAGTGTAGATGTTATCAACTTGTTGCATAGGATATTTGAGTTTATATTTTTGGTTGTTGAGTAATTTAATGGTCTATTTCTTTTGGTTTTGTTATACCTTTTTGTTTCTGGTATATTCTCTATTTGTAGTGTTGAACATAATAAATTTGAAATATTTAATCTTCTATCATTTTGTTGGAAATTATCTCTCAATTGATATTATATCATACTAGATTTTGTTCACCCACCAATGGGGCTTGGGAACTCCCTCCATGCTATGTCAGTGTCAGGTCAGTTATCATGGTACCATGGGTATCTCAGCTAGTTGATGATAGTAAAGGAGATAAGATTATTTTAAAATTTATAACAATTATCCATAACTCATATGTGATGTAAAGTAACTAACCATGTGTCAATACAACAAATTATTTGATTAGAATTACTCAAGGGAATGTTTTTAATATAAAAGATTCATTTTAGTTCATTGCACATGTCACGTTTTAAAAAATGAGTAAACGTTAATAGAATTATTTCAAAAGACAAAAAAATTAACCATAAATCATTTGTGTAATATTGGAATTGATCATGTAAAGAACCAAAATTCTTATACATTGATAATACCTATTTTTAGATTTATATTCAATACAATTCACAAATGTACACCTATGGACTGTATAAGTTTAATGACTTGGATAAAAGACACAGAATATTATTATTTATTATGATATATTCAAGAACACCCAAAAATATCTTTCCATATAGTAGTCGTCTTAGGAATACCCTTCCTAAAACCATTCTTCATAACCTAGGGAATATAAACATAAGCAAAGGGTGAGATCATATTATTAGTAAGGCTAAAAAATGTAGATATCAATATTACATGAGAATATGAGTATGAGAAAATTATAATGACATTTGAAAACCATACCCTAAATATCATAGATCACAAACATGATCCATGGACAATAGCATGTCAGTTCCTAATAGATTAATCATAATGGAATCAAATAATATGAACTATGGGAATATAACATTGAAATATGACATAAATTTTTTGTATACACATAAGTATAACAAATCATTTCCTTAATAGTAAAGTCTCATTTCAAAAACAATCATTATAGAATGGTTTAACTATCCAAACCATTGTAGTATTCAAGGCCCACTCCCAAGGCAATCATAGTAGACAGAGTCCCATACTGAACTAGATGGATTCTGTATTCCAGTCCTATTTATCGGATGACGTATTTTTCTTTACACAATAAAATAAGTATAGGTATAGGTACCACCCTAATTTGTTTATAATCTTACCACTATCCTTTGTTATAACATAACCAAAATCACATAATGAAAATCAAACATATGTGTTCCACAAGATCATAAACAATTAATCACATCAAGACCCCAAAAAAATAAATGGTCTTTATAAAAATTTTATCATAACATAATGAATGAAAATAAATTTGTTTTATAATCATTTCATCTTAAAAAACCCTAAAAATAAATGGCTTTCATAAACCATTCACCATATAATAACCTATGGAAAATAAGCAGGTTTCATAATCATTCCATGATTTCATCACAACATAAAAAATTAAAGAAGAAGTGATTTTCATATGAATTTTATTATTTTATAACACAAGTAA
This sequence comes from Viscum album, assembly GCA_963277665.1. NCBI lineage: Eukaryota > Viridiplantae > Streptophyta > Magnoliopsida > Santalales > Viscaceae > Viscum > Viscum album. Next base: position 733,036,921 of record OY728141.1, read on the forward strand.
GAGAATTGGGTTTCATAATCAACATCTCATCATAAAAATAAAACAATCAAAGAAAGATTAAGAATTTTTTTCGATGCATCATATCCCTAGTAAAGAATAGCTTACATCAAAGGATGTCATAATATATGGAAAATTAATTTTCAATATTACAAAAAACATTTCTTGAGTAAAATATCCTTTTTCACATTGAAAAAAAACTTTTTAAAAATTAAAAAAAAAATCAAAATTAATTATTTTTTAAAAAAATTGAAATCTTATAAATGAATCTTTAGAAGTCATTTAAAACATATATTTAAGAAAATATCATTTCCAATTTGAAATAAATTTTTCAAAACATAAAAAAATTTAATATATTTTTATTTAAAAATAAAATTTTAAAGATATAAAGGAATCTTTAAAACATTTAGTGTTCATAACTCTGGAAAAAACCATTCTTGTTTTACACTTAAGTACAAACATTCCATTCACATTTTTGGTACAATCTAAATGGGTCTTGTTTAGAAAAAGAAATAAATATCCTTTTCAAAAAATTATGTAAAAAGAAAACATAGATAAAAATTTCACTAATAAAAAAATTAGAAAATTTTATGATCATTTTTAAACCTTTTTAGAAAAAATGGTTTTCAAAGAAAATGTATTTACAGCCGAAGATAAAAATAAAGTTTCATTTTTATTAAAAAAATTATTTTTAACTCCAAAGGCCATAAAGAGATGAAAATGAATGAAAAAATATATTTTAATGACATGATAATATTAGGAGAGTATCTGTGAGTTTCTTTAGAGATAGTCATAGTATTTTATCATTGGAAACACAGTCATGAACAATCCCAATAAATGATGATATTGTTATATAAAGTCATTACAACTTTGGGAACTTTGAATTGTAAGCCACATGAAATAATAAAATTAATATATAATTATAATATCATGATGATAAATAAATTCCTTATATTATATGTAAAATGGGTTATATATATACCTCATAAAAAATATAGTTTCATAACATAACACATGTCTAAAAGAACGAAAATTAAGAAAAAAATCCCTTACTGATTTGGTAACTTTTGGACTGTAAGCTGCATGAAAAAGAGATCCTTAAAGGGATTTGTAAATAAAAATATTTTTCATGATAAGAATCATAAAATAAATTCATGATAATTATATACAACAAATTAATTAAATAGGTGGTGAATATGGAATGTGTCTCACGGAGGTAAAAACTGAGATGAAAATCCCTTACCGTAAGTCTCGAATTCCTTCAACCATATAGAAAAATCATGTAAAATAAATAAAAATTTATTATAAATTTATTAAAAAATAATACATATATATATATCATACATATATTATTTAATTAGGACCTTTTATTACCATTTTATTAACAATTTCTAATTAATGTCACCTTTTGTGAAATAACTACTTTGTTTTTTTTGTAAGTTTTTATTTTATATATTTGGTCCTATTACATTTATCATCGTCTAGTAAAATCATGAATTTTAAAAATTATATGAAAATAATATATATTTAGTATATATTTATTTATATTAATCCATTAATGTTAGATATAAAAATGAATTACAGCATCCATGGAGACGGTAGGTTGTATGTACTCATGAACATCATTTCTATTTTCGATATTAATTGAAAAAAATAATGTTGAATAATATATTACCATTCCGACATATTTTTTATTCCATATATATATATATCACATATTTATATTTCAACATATCCTTATTACCTTCCATATAAACTGTATATGAATAATGAATCACATCACTACATGATGAGGTAGTCTACCGTACACATGAATGATGTTATCATATCCCACGTGGAATATGAAGTAAGAAATAATATGTGTTATAATAATTTAATAAGTATAATTATGTTAAAAATATTATATATATTCATTTAATCTATCCTTATCACCAACCATGTAAATCATAAATGAAAAAAAATCACATCAGTTCGCAAGATGGTAGTCTACTGTACACACGAGCGATGTTATTGTTATCCCAAAAAAATGGAGTTATGTGGGTATATATTTTATTATAATTAAATAATAATAATAATGTCATAAATATCGTATATAAACATTAAATCCATCATTATATCTAGTTGTTAGTGGTGTTGATATAAAATAAATAAAATCGGTCTGTGATGATGTAGTTCCGTATACACACAAATTGCAATTTTGTACCCCATTTAATGAAATGAGAGATGGATATAGATCTGGAAGATAACTTAGAAACATATCATTATATTGAGTACAATTATATTTTTATATAATCATGTTTTAATACTAATTTATGTAGGTTTATTAGTAAATAAAAAAAATTCTCAGTTTGGGACGTTACCTCTTTCTGAAACTGCTTCTTTTGGTTTTCACCAAAAATATTCATAGGTTGTATTTATAAAAAAAATAAGGATAATATGAAGACATTATTTTACTAAAGATTTTATTTTCTGAAATAAAAGGGTTTGGGAATGTGAATTGGAGAGGATATGGGGTGTCTTTTATATTTGAGGTGAGTGTCACAATTGTAATTTTTAAAAAGAAAAAATGTGTACGAACATTTTTAATACTAAAAAAGGATCTAAAATGATATATTTTTGAAAATATAACATATAATAAAGAAATATGTTATCCAAATTTCTTTTTAAATTTTTTATCAATTATAAACCAAATAGTTTTACTTAAACCACCCATTAAATCAAATTTTACCTTAAGTGTGGTAATTAATTTGTACTTATTTTACTATTCATAATGGTCAAAAATTAATTTAATCTAATTGGAAAGTATAAATTATGATGATTAAAAATATTTTTATCCATTTTTTAAAATTACAGTCACAATTTTTTTTAAATTTTTTTTAAATTAAACTCATATATGTGGCTATAAAGAGTTTTTTCCAAGAGAAAATGTCTAAATCATTAAAAAGTTTTTAGATCAAAATTCAATAATAATTTAATTAAAATAAAAAATAATTGTATAAATAGATATAAAATTGAACTAATTTTAATTTTAAAACCATATTAAAACAATTTGGATGTTTTAAAAGTCTTTAATAGAAATGAAAATTCTTAACAAAATCCAGTACTTTTCATTATTATCGATAAATTTTCCTTCTAAGAATATTTTCAAAAATTCATTCTAATAAAATTTGAAAATACTAATTTAATAAATTTATTTCTTTTTTTCAAATGAATTTTATAAAATTTGTAAGATTTAGTTTTAAATTAGGTGTGAAAAACACAACGATACTATTTTATTGAAAAACAGAGTTTTAACTGAAAAAATGGATTTATTTATGTTTACTATGTACAAAACGGATAATGTGAATGTTAATACAAATTATTGAAAAAATAATAATAATATTTAATTTAAAATCATTTTCTCGAATTTTATTATTTAACATATTAACAAAAAACATGTTTGTGTGCAAAAAATTGTTCCCCCAAAAAAATATTTCATTTGTTTTTATAAGGTTTTCAATATCATTTCTAATATTTTTATCACCGAAGTATTCTTCATAAATTTTCATAATTAATTTAATCTTATTCATAACCTCCTTTCCAATTTCTTGTTGATAACTATCCTATTAAATAATAATATTTTAATAGTATGTCATGTTTTGTTTAAACTTTGTGTTTTGTGTAACACATGAGAAACTTAGTGTCATGCGTAAGACAAGATAAACTCAATGTTGCATGTAACATAAGCTAAATTTTGTTTTGTGTGTAATGTAATAAGTCAAAAATATTAAATATATTAGAAAAAATATATTTCAAAAAAACATGGGTTTTTACATTCTTCCCCCATTAAAATAAATTTCTCCCTCTAAATTCAACACATTGGTACCAACAATAGTGGATACATATACCTCTTTACATCCTTAGGTTCCCATGTAACTTATCAAGCTATTTGTTTGACCAAAAAAATATTTATGAGTTGAGTGGTATTATTTCCTAGAACATTATCTATATGATCCAAAGTATCCACTGATTTTACCTCATAAGAAATATTGTGCTCCAGTAGTAGGAACTCTGAGTTTAATACATGTGATGAATAAAATATTTACTTCCTCCAGAGGGATACATGGATAACATCATGAACATGAGATAGGTTTGTTTGAATCACAATGTGATAAGATATGATCACAATATGATTAATAATTTAAAAATTACTGATATAGCTATGGATTAGTTTACCATTTTTTAATCCAGTAAAAAATTCCAAGAAACACTATCTCAAAAACATCAAATCCAAGATATCAATGATGTTTATTAGGATATCATTTACATAAAAATTGTACTGCCTTTACATGTTTTTAAATGGATCTAAACATGTCTTTCATTTCATCATCTTTCTCAGGTACTAATAGCTTTCGTTCTATAACATCAAACTAGTACATTGGATTTCTACACATATTTTCATAAAGTGATTCCTAAGGTGAAATTTGAATTCTTGGGTGAAATTTATTTTTTTAAGAAAATTAAACAAGAGGAACGTGTTGACCCAAAAAACATTTTAAATATATAAGAAAATATATTATCACATCCTATAGGGTTTGAATTTTTCTCTCAAACAGACCATCTATCTAGGGATGATATGAATTGCTGAAACTCAATTCTATATCCACAAAATTTCTGAAGAATTTTTGCAAATCATCAATGTAAACTTCAATCCCCGATTAGATACAATTTAATTTAGTACTCCATGAAACTTATTCAATTAATTAATTTATATTATGTAATGTTTATCTAGAGGTAAATCTTCTCTAATATAAACAGAGTGTTCTAACATCATAAAGTGATTGAATAAAACCAATAATTACCTCAACATCAAAGATAAGATAGACCCTAAAGGTCACCATTACCATTAATCATACATCTACAAATTGTAAATTCATTCCTCCAAAAATATATTTTTCACTAAAACATATAAAAACCCAAAGGGTTGTATTTGCATAAATGTCTCTTAAAATATCCTTAACTTTTATAATCTCTCATCACATAAATGATCAAAAGGGGTGTTAATGAATTTGAACTTATCATCAACCATGAACTAATATACCCATGATTATATTCATAACTATTAAGTTAATCCTACCAAGATACATGTATGCTTCCAAAAAATAATTCAAACATTATTCCATAGTTATGATCTTAACTTATATGAAAACATTTCCATTTGAATCTTGGGTTTGAACTTATACCGATATAAGATCATATGGGATTTCATTATTCCATAATACATATATAAGGAGGTAATCAATTCTCCAAATCAGAAGAAATTTTACAAAATTATGAAAAATAATATTTTCATAGAACTCATTCATACACTATTATAGAAGAAATTACCAACTTGGGAGTGGAGGATCGGTGTGGACAAATTATCATGATTCACTAATACAATTTTTATTTCTTAATATTTCCCATTTTACTTTATCTTTAAAAGTTTATGTGGCTTCTCATCTTCATTATCCCTCGGACAGTGGCACTGATTCTCAGAAATCACATACTCCTTGAATTTGGAACACTAGAGTGTGGGTGGTGCATTTGGTGAATCTTTCTATCTATTTTCATCATTATCTAACTTCTACCCATTAAATTGGTAATAAATTTCTCTATGACCCTTCTTTACTCACATTAAACATTTACCAATACACTTAAGATAATATCCTCTATTTTTCATTCCATAATTTTCTCATGAACGAAATTTAATCTTCTTTTCTTGATGGTTTTTATAGTTTTCTTTGAATTATAATTTTTTTAAAACCATGTGATTTATGGTTATCTCCAATCTTCATTTCTACCTTGATATAACAAATAATGATTTCCTCACAGCTTATGAAGTAATTTGTGTCCAATGACCTTTATAGACTTAGTTTTAAGCCACTGAGGAATTCATTAACCTTACTTTTAGGTGGTATTACGACACCTAGAGAATTACTTGCATGTCTTGTAAAATTTTCCCCATAGGTCCCAATAGATTTATCATCCTTTTTCATTAAATCAATGAATTAATTATCAATTTTAATGTGGAAAATATGAGGATATAACTTGTAAAAAATATGTTCTTAAACTCAACCCACTCCATGGAGTAAATTTCACCATGTTCCCCTTTATTCATGATTATATTCCACCATTTGTTCCGTACACATTCCAAATGATAAAGATAAAAAATAACTTTTTCATGCACTAAATGCTAGATTATAGAAAATATGATTTCCATGGTACTGATCCATTACTCGATAACTAGTGTATAAATAGAACCAAAAAAATAAGGTGGTTTTACCTAATTAAGGACTCAACATAACATTGTTCCATGCTTTTCTTGTTTATAATTTCTTTATGATTAATATCCTAATAAAGTTGTGTGAGCATGTAAAACATATTTTTCAATCAAACTCCCTTAAATTTTGTCTAATCGAGGGAAAAACCATTACATTATCCATATTACTTATCATTAACCTGATTAATTCAAATTATAGCTATTTAATAAAAAATCATAGTGTAAGAAAAAACTATGATAGTGGGGAACCACATAATCATGAAAAAACACTTATAGTTTTTAATAATCATGACACCTTATTTTTATTCTATGACACCTTAGGTTTATCATAGTTCGTTCATATCCATCATCTATTTAAATAATTCTTGATTGTTTTTAAAGTTTTTGTGAATTTCCAAAGCATATCCCATAGGAGTAGTTTCAAACTAGCTATGTAGCAAGGCTCATTTCTGTGAACCATATAAATATCTAGTCCATATTAATGTGACATTTTTATATTTATTAACCGTAGGAACCTCTGTTCTAGATCCACATCCACTTGTATTATCTATAAAGGGATTTAATTTCCTAAAACCCACTCTATTTATCCTTTACTAACATTCTAGTAAATTTTCATACACTTTGACTTATACATAGTCATATCCCTAGGAAAATCCATGGACATATGCTTAGAAATATCCTAAGGGATCTCACTAAAGTTTTCTCATATTAGTTTGAAAATGTTAACTAAACCTTTCTTTTGATACCAACTGGATCAAAACATCTGACACATAGATATTACACCATTTTAGATGAATATTAAATAAATTTCACAAATACACACCCATAGACCATATAGGATTATTGTATTTGGAGACTACACACAAAATATTCTTATTTCTTGAAATATATTCAACATATCCGATAAATATCTTCCCACATAATAATCTTCTAAGACAAAACCTACCTAAAACCTTTCTTCATAATATTTAATAAGAAAACATAAGGAAAGTATGTGTTTAGATTCTTAGTAAGGGTAAACATGGAAGATATCAATATAACATGGAAATAAGGGTATGATAACATTGGAATAACATTTGAAAACAAAACCCTACCTATCATAGACCACAAAAATGAGTAATGGAATAAATCTTGGAAGTGTATAGGCATGAATCATAATGGAATTAAAGAACATGAACCGTGAGAACATAACATTGGAATAATACATATATTTTAAGAACACACATAAGCATATAAAATCATTTCTTCAGTATTCAATGCTCATATCCAAAACTATTATAGTGGAATGTGTTCACACCCTAAACCATATAATCAATCAAGGTTCACTCCTAGGACTATCACAGTAGACAAAGACTATTACTGAACTGGTTTCACTCCCAATTCCAGACTAGTTTACCTCAAGAGAGATCAATCATTACAAAATTAATTGGAGGGAGATATAGGTCTCACCCATATTTTGTTATATCATAACCATTTCCCTTGGTTATAATATAACCAGAATCACATAATTAAAATCATTTGTATTTGTTCCACAAGATCATAAAATATTCATCATAACAAAACCCATGAAAAAAGGGCTTCATAAACATTTTATCATAACAGAATCCATGAAAAAAAATTTGTTTCATAAAAATTTCAACCTAATTAAACCCATGAAAAGGAATAGGTTTCATAAAAATTTCCTCTAAGAATAACTTGTGGATGAGAAATAGGTTTCATAATCATTCAATAAATTCATCACAGTATAACTCATTCAAAAAGAAAATACTTTCATAAGAATATTATCATGGTATATCATGTGGAAAAGAAATGGGTTTCATAAAACCCTTATCAATATAAACATAAAAAAATTTTGATAAATAATATTTTTGGTTTCCTTAGATCATATCCCCAGTAAATAATACATTAAATCAAAGGATGTAAAATTAGATGGAAAGTTATTTTAAAATATTACATGGAACATTTATTGAGAAAAATATCTTTTCCAATTTAAAAAAAACTTTCTAAAACATAAAACCTTTTCAAAATAATTTTCAATGAAAATATATTTGGAAATATATAAAATAATCCTTAGAGATAATTTAAAAACTTTCATAATGAAGATATCCTTTCCAATTTTAAAATAATTTCAAAAACATAAAACAATTTTAAAAATATTATTTTAAAATAAAATTTGAAACATATAAACAAATATTTAAAACATTGAGTGGTATTTATGGAATAAAATACATTTTATGCAATCAAATTTAAAAAAACTATTCCTTTCACATTTTTAGAAAAAAAATATAAATGGGCCATGTTTAGAAAATGACATAAAGATTACATTCAAAAAAATTATAAAAAGAATTTCTTTAAAAAATGATTTAATAAATCATTTTTATAATTTTAAAATCGTTTTTTAAAACCTTTTTAAAAAACATGGTTTTTGAAAAAAAAAACTATTTTTGACCGAAGAGATATATATATTCAGATTGTCTAAAAACATTCATTTAAACTCTTAAGTACATAAAGAGAGTATAGTGAAGGTAGAACATGTATTCTAATAAAATAACATTATCTTTATAAAATAATAGACTTTATTTAAATATATATTGTAATATTTCATCATTGGATGAATAATCATGAACAATTTTGATAAAAAATGAGATTGTAACATAAAACCCAAACCAATTTGATAAAATTAAATCATAACCCCCTTGAAGGATTATCATTAAATTAAATATAAAATATCATTATAATAGATAAAATCATTATATAACATTTTATTGGGGCCGTATATACACCTCTGAAAATAAGTTAGGTGCATAACACAACATTTGTCTCAAAGAACGAAAACTGAGACAAAAATACCATATGAATTTGGTTACTTTTGAACCACAACCCCATGAAATAGAGATCGTAAAATGGATATTTAAAAACCAATAAATTTAATTAGAATCAAAATAAGATACATTCACGAGATGTGTATACAACACATAAAATAAATAGGTGGTGAATATGGCATTTGTCTCAAAGAGGTAAAAATTGAGATAGAAATCATTTACCTTAAGTCTCAACATCCTTCGTACAAGTTAGAACCTCCTGTATAATAAATATAATTTTCTTATATATAAATTAAAGAACCATAATTATATATATATATATATATCATGCCTTATATTATTTAATTATTACCTTTTATTACTCATTTATTAACAATTTCATTTTAAAGTCACGTTTCGGGCAATAATTGCTTTATTTTACATGTATGTTTTGAATTGTTGTTTTAGGTCCTCTTAATTTGAAAATAGTTTCATCATTTAACTAATGATAAAAATTATATCTATATCATATATATTTTTTATATATTTATTTATATTATTCCATAAATATTATATATAGAAAATGAAATAAACTGTTCATGGAGACGGTAGGTCGAGCGAACGCATGAACGTTGTTTCCATTTTCTCAAAACATTAAAATAATGAAAGGTAAAAAAATATTACTATTCCATACTATTTTTTATTTCATATATATTTATATATCATATTATTATTTAACAATACCCTTATTACATTTTGCGTAATGTGTATGTGAAGAAAGAATCATATCACTTCTCGAGGTGGTAGTCTGCCATACACACAAACAACATTATAGTATTCCCCACAAAAGGGAAATTAAGAAGGTATATTTGATATCATTTTTCAAAAATGTATAATTATGTTACAAATATCACATATTTTTATTTAATTTATCCTTATTACAATAAATGTAAATTATAAATGAAAAACATGTCTCATTGGTTCATGGGCAATAGATCATCCTACACACGACTGAATTTATTTTTTTCAGAGTTTGTTTTGAGGTAATTAGGTAGAAGTGGTAATATAATTACAAAAGTAGAATAATATATTAAATATCATACATAAATATTCAATCCATCATTATAAAATCTCGAGTGTCACATGTTGTCTTGGATGGAGCTGGAAGTTGTCATTGGCCTTAAGTGGCATCCCCAATATGCCAAAGGTTAGAAATAAAAGGCTAGGGATTCATAAAATTTTGGGGTAAAATTTTTCCTCTGAAAAGAAAAATAACCCAACCAAGATAACCATAAGCAAAAAGACCACTATATTATGCATGAGTACAATTAAATGAAACTCAAAGTGTAATCATCAAACAATAAAACCAAACTACAATCCCGAATTATATCAGAGTACAAAGCAGAAACCAAAAACAACAAATTAAAACAACTAAACAATTTAGTAAAAACTACCAAAAAGATCCAAGATCCAACTCAATAATCCATACCCATGGTATCATGATGCATCACTAAAGAACTGATATACCTTTCCTTTACTTATGTGTTAATATATCACATATATAAACACACCAAAGTGCCTAAGATGATGGTGAGTAAAAAACTATGTAGTATTTAGAAAATGACTTTCAAACTAATTAAACTAGGATAGAATAAGTTATCACTTTTTTATAAAATAGTTTTTTACAATTTAAATAATTTTATATCAAAACCAAAAACATTTCTAATAGAAACAATTTTTCATATAAAGTATCCAAACAGTTATTTCAAACCTTTATACAAATCTATTTGGCATAACCCATTCCATTCCATACATTTACACATTCTTGCCTTGGTGAAAATTCCATACTCAAGAGTGGTATCTCATTGATTTACCAATTCATCACAAGGTAACCATATACCAAGTTCCCCAATAGAACATGCCCCTTCCATAGGGTCACTTTAATGGAAATAAACACACACTAACTGTTTATGCTAAATATTGCACCATACCAATTTTTTCAAACCCGTTCAATAAATAATTTATTTTATTTGGAAAAATATACAAAATATTTTCTATATGTCAAAACCAAACAATATTTTGTAAATAATTATTTTAAAATCATTTAACCAATTTTATTTTCCACAAAACAACTAATTTCTACAATTTCACAAACCATCACTAAAGAGGGTTTCCATAAATATTTTCCCATAAACATCATAATTAAATTAAATATATTAAATAATTTTGAAATCAGACCTTTGTGTTCTAACAAGAGGAGTTGCGAGTGAATCCACCTAACTACAACCAATATATAAACCAAAGAACAACATAAAACACCAAATTGAAACTCCAAAAACCATCCTTAGATCATATTACATATTATTCAAAGAACCATAACTCATAATTATTGGCACAAAACACCATGAATATATCTCAAATGGGTTATATTTGGGAATCCAGAAGTGTTAAGAAGAAGAAAACAAGGGAAAACAACTAAGAAAGACACATTAATGAGTAATCCAACCTCCAAAGCACCTTGATTAACCTCTAAATCACTCCCATGTCATGGGGAATGGTATCCCCAGTCACTATAAATAATTTAATTTGTTTTATAGACTAACTAGTGGAAAAATGGATTAATGAGGTGATTCTAATTAGATCTAAAAAATCCAGATCTAAAATTTAATGGTGCTCAATTAGGGATCAATGCTAGGCTAATCGTATGCTAGCCACTTCCTCCAAACACCCACCACATGTTTGGATTTCATGGTTAGAAAAATCATGTTCCAACCATGTTAAACCCCACTTTCCAACATTGTATGGTTTCTCCTGGGTGGCCTCACAGTTTGGCCAAACTCTGTGCCAACCTAGTGCCCACTTTTTCATTTGAATACATTCTTGGGAGGTTTTTCATGGTTTCTAATGACCATTCTTAAATTATGAACCTTTAGAAAAGTAATAAAAACAAGAAAAACTCTTATGAACCTCACAAAACATATCAAAAACATTTTATATACTTGAAAAACATTAATAAATGGTTAATTACCAAATATTGATGGAGATGAATTAACCTCACCATTGGATTTTCCATCCCAATAAATTTAAAAACAACAATTAGACTGAAAGAGTTTAGTCTATTTCTTAACAATTTACTTATCATACTCCCACATTTCATCATGAATCAAACCATGGTTCCATAAAACCTACATTAGATCGATTATTTTCCCATGTAAAACATTCTCTTTCATGTCCACAATCTACACTATCACATGAACCAACATAAAATCCAACTCTAGGTCATTGTAATCCCATTGAATCACATGGTCAGAATCATGTTGAAACTTTTTTAATTAGGATACATGAAATTAATTATGAACTAAATAGAAATTTTTTGAAAAATAAAATTGATATTCCACCTCACCAACCCTTTCAAGTATAAAAAATGGATATGTATCGAGGAGATAACTTGTCTTATTTCCCAAAATGATAATAATGAATCCATTTATATATTCTCATGAAAAAATTATCACTATCCTCAATCAAAAATTACCATAGAAGATGATCCATATATGATTTTTAATTACTCTATCCCATCTTCGCTTTTTCCTAGTCAATTGAATTTTCTATGTTTTCTCTTGTTTATGTCTTGGTACAACCTATGATGTCTCACCTATTTCCACCCAACAAAGTGGAGAAAAAAAAGGATGCCCATAAAATAACTCAAAAGGAACCATATGTATTGAGGCCTAATAAATTTTGTTATATGAGAACTCCACTAATGGTGCGTTCTCTTCCAAAGAGCCACTACCATCAATTACATAATCCCTAATAATGTATTCCAAAGTATATATTGTCCTTTTAGAATTTACGCCCATATGAGGATGATATTCCATGCTCATAGTCAACTGATTCCCAATTTCTTACTATAATGATTTCCAAAAATGAGACATAAACTTGGGATCTCAATCTGATACTATAGAAACAGGAATTTCATGCCTCTTTACAACTTCTTTGATATAGATTTCAGATAATTAATCCCCCGTATGAGATTCATGAGTAGGGATGAAATGGGCCAAAGTTTTGCTACATTCCACTATCACCTATATGGAATCATGTTTCTAAACCATCCTTGGGATATATGTCACCTAGTACATGGTTATTTACTCCCATTTCCAAATAGTAATTGTTAAAGACTATAGATTACTTGTGGTTGTTGTTTCTCTCCTTAGCCTTCTCAAAGTAGAGTAATCTCTAAAAAAACTCAATAACCTTTCATTTTTTTACCACCCACAAAAACTGTGCTTTCAATTCCTTATACATATTTTTTAGTACAGGATAAAAATCCCATATTGAATGAAGATAAGAATGAATAATGTATTCCTAAAAATCCATTGGTATGACCATATGATCTTGAAACTACAAAACCAAACTCTTATCTAGAATTCATCCGTCAATGGTCTCCCCATAAATGAGTTTTGACCTCTCACTACACATTCATAATATGGTGTCTATTCTTATTTAAACATCTCAAAAAAATTAGGAATAAAATAAAATGTAAATAAAACCATAACACTACCCCTATCTTTATAATTCAGGTTTATGTTGGATATCAGTAACATTAGTTGTCATTTATCTAGAGCCTCTTTCACCAACTGACTATATGACTTCTTTCTTAAGGAAGCCTCCACCAAATTTCTTTTCCCCATTGTATAAATTAAGTCAAATTAAAACATTTGGAGGTACTATATCAATATTATGTGTATTATATTCATATATCTTTTTGAAAATATGTGTTTCAAGATCTTATAATCTGTAAAAACTATAAATTTCTAATAAATGAGGTAATGAAATTAAGTATTCAAACCAAGGACTCCAAATCATGTGTCTGTTAGTTAATATCATGAAACCATAAATTTTTTAATCTATAAGAAACAATATGATCTCCTTGCATTAGAAAACACTCCAACCTAGATCCTGAAGTATCTAAATATAGTACATAACCCTATCAAGATTCTAGAAATATAAAGATCATTTTTTATGTAAGCAATACCTTATGCTCTTGGAAAGACTTTTTAAATTATTCATTAAATTGGAATTGAACATTTAACATTATTAAATATATCTTTGTGAATATATTCATACAAATTCGTAAAAAAAGTTTGGATGATAACCAGCCAAACTAAGAAAAATGCATATCTCAAAGACATTTTTTGGCAGTTTCCAAGAGACCACAACCTCTACCTTATCTGGATTCACGTAAAAACATTTTTCATAGATAACATGTCCATGGAAACAAACCTCTTGTATCCTAAAATTTCACTTTAAAATTTTGGAATACAAACTGTAATTCCAAAAAATAACCAGCATTGTTTCTAAGTGTTTTACATTATCATCCCTTTTCCTTGAATACATCAATATTTCATCCACATTCACAACAAACAAATCATGATAGATTTGAAATATATTATTCATCAATTCCTTAAATACATCTAGTACATTTATAATATTTAAAGGCATAACCACATACTCAAAATGTTCATATCAATGCCTAAAATCTATATTTGAAATGTCACTATTTCAAAATCACAATTAGTGATATCCTAAAAGCAAGTCAATTTTAAAGAAACATTAGTATCCCCTCAACTGAAAAAACATATCATTAATGTGTGGAAGAGGATAATGATTATTTATCGTAACTTGGTTAATATTATGACAATCTATATATAGTTAAAGAGTTCCATCCACCATTTTCAGCAACAAAATTAGTGTTTCCTACAGATACATACTTGGCTAAATGAACCATTTTATTTACAAATATTACAACCAAACATTCAAATACCTTAATTCAGTTGGTACCATAATATATTATGGAAGTTAGATAGGACTAGTCCTCAGTAATAGATAAATTATAAAACCAACTTCTATTGTGGATGAAAACCTTAAGAAATTATTAGAAACAATATCAAGAAACTTATCAATAGTTATTGGAAAACCACTATCCCGGATCTCATCTACTGATTCTAGGGTCAAAGATTCCAATTGGTATGATATTGTTCTAGATGCTTGTTCCAACCATCTTCCTACACCTATATTTACATTCAAACATCCTCTAATGATATTCTCAATGCCATCATCAGTTATAAGACTAACCCTTCTTGTATAATAATAAATATATTAATTGAACATAGTCAACTAATCAAAACCCATGATTTTGCTATAGATATCCATCCCAAGCACCAATAAATCCCATATCAATTCATCCCCAGTGGTATTTACAGAACATGCCTTACACATAAAGTCTTGACATTGTCTTTTTCCAATAAGAGTTTGAAGTTTCAAAACAAAAGGCATAATCTCAACAAGAAAACCCAAAAGATAAAGAGCACAAGAAGAAATAATTTAATGGGATGCACCCATATCAGATATATCTATCATAAGGATATAATTCAAAAGAATTATACGTCGCACCATCGATGTTCCAAATTGATCATCCCCAATAATTTTCACAACTCCATATAAATGATTACTTTCTTATTTTTTTTCTTTATTATCCTATTAAGATTTCATAGGTTGAGGAGTCATGGTATTCCTAGGATCACCAAGGATAACTCGGTTCTATTAATGAGAATTATTCTAATACTCTTGTTTTATTGAAGCATATGACATATGTGAAACATGATATGTGTCCCTAACACCCAACCTTAGGTAACTATGATAATAATAGTAAAGATGGACCATTGGGTTACAATTGTGAAATTCTTTAGGTGGTGTCTTAAAATATTACTTCATGTAATCAAAGTAACCACACTGAAAACGTAAAGTCATACTGTTTTTTTTAGGAGGAAGATTCACTTATCCATCTGTATGATTCTGATTCATTCCAATTCCTTGAAAATAGGTGTCCATATTGAACTTTTTCCCAACATTAGAGTACCCATCAGTTTCCAAAGGCATCATCATGCTTCCTCCACCCGTAGTTATTGAGATGTCTCTTTCTACCACTTTTCTCTATTAACAATATCTATATAATCTTTTATAAAAAGCATAGAAATCATTAAACAAATATTTGGTATCAACCCCAATTCAAAAATTCATTCATTCAAAGACACAATTGAATTATCTATAAGTGAGAAAGGGACTAAATTCATTCATTTAGCCACATACTCTATCCCCAAGAGGTTCTCTTATCTCAAACTGATGAAGTCCATCATTATAGAAATATTGAACGTGTGAGGATAGAATTTTTTGTTGAAAATTTATTTAAAATCCTCCCCTATAATTCCTTGGTCCAATTTATCTTGAACTATTAAATCCTACCATTAGTTTGATAGATCCTCCAATTTATATGTTTCAAACATCACTCTTATCCTAGCTGATGTGCCTAAAAAATCGAATATTTGATTCATCCTATTTAGCCACACTTATTATTTTTTTCAATTGTAAACCACCTCAAAAGATGGGTGGATTGTGCTTATGGAACTATATAAAATGATCCAATTTCTCTGGTTTATCCCTTCTATTCCCTCTATACATGGCCTAAAAACTCTATAAAAAACATTGAACCAACCGTTGGTTCACATTTGGATTAGGTGCAACCAAATTCTCAGTAGCCTCTTCGAGTTAGTTTCTTCCATTCCAAACCAATTCAATTTTCTATAAATAAAAGAAGATGTCATTTAGTCTCACTATTTAGATATTTAGGGCTTAATAATTTAAAATCTACTACATCACACATATCAAAAAAAGGGTTTTCAAAATTCAATAATTTTCTTCTTTTAAGAAATTTTGGAAAATTACACCATGATTTTAAAAATCAAACATTTTCAAATATTTTTAAAAATAAATACTTTTTTCCCACTCATAAGTCATTAATAAAAACAAATTTTAACCTCCTATTTGGATTTCATTTCTATAAATGCACGTTAGGATCTTCTCATTGGCAAAACCCATGATAACGAGGTTACTACTTTTCTAAGTGTCTCAAAACACTCATGTTCCCAAAATCCTTGGTAACTTGATGTTTAGCATAAATAGGTTAGTTTCTCTTCCTTATGTTCTATATTTTAGGTTTTTAAGTTCATACTCCATGCTACCATCCCAAGTAAAGGACTAAACTATAATAATTTTCAACTCCAAAATAAAATAAACTTATACCATTTGTAACATCCCGCCCCTCTCCCATTGGCTTGGGAAGAGGGTGAGGGTGTTATTGGCCTTAGGTGATATCCCCAAGACATAAAATGCTAAAAATAAATTCCATGGGATTCATAAAAATTTGAGAGACGATTTTCCCTTTGAAAATAAAAAAACCATACCAATATAACCATAACCATGAAACCACTATATGTTATATGAGTAAAATGAAATATAACTCAAAGTATAACCAACCGATAACAAAACCAAACAATAACCATAAACTATATCAGAGTATAGAGTAGTAACCAAAACCAATAACTCAAAGTCAACCAGGATATCCAATATAAACTCGCAAAAACCCCTAAGATCCGACTCAATAATCCCTTCCCAATGTATCATAATACATCACTAAAGTTGTGGTATAACGTTCTGTTAAATGTGTCTTGATATATCACATCTGCAAATTCACTAACATTCTGATGTAGGGGTGAGTATAAAACTCCAAATGATTTCCCCAATGACTTATTAACACACAGTACTTGGATAGAAAAATCTAAAATATTTATATAAAATAGTTTAAAACAATTTAAATCATTTTTTATAAAAACCAATCCCATTTTTAACGAAACCTATTTTTTATGGAAATATAACAAACAAGTCATTCTAACTATTCTAAAAATCTATTTGGAATAACCCATTCCATTCTATATATTCACAAATCCATGCATAGGTGATAGTTCCATACTCATGAGTTGTTTATTGTCGATCTACCATGTTGTCACAAGGTTACCAAATACCATGTTTCCCAATGAAATATGCCCCTTACATAGGTCCACATCAATGAAAATGAACACACTCCAACCATTTATTCTGAATACCATGACAAGAAAATTATTCCAAAACATTTCAATAAAAAAATCCTTTTATTAAAACTTTTCTTAAAACCATTTTACATAAATTAAAATAAAAAAAAATTTAAAATTGTAATTTTGAAAACATTTAAACAATTTCACTTTCCAAAAATATCAAATTTTCCTCAATTTCACAAAACATCACTGAATATGGATTCAATCAATCTTTGGAGATAAATTTCATAATTCAATTCATGAAATTCAATCAATTTGAAATCAATCCTTCAAGTTGTAATTGGATGAGTCAAGAGTGATTCCACCCACCTTATAACCATTAGCGAAACTAAATAACGACACAAAACACAAAAACTTTGTCTTAAAACTCTAAAAACCTTACATAGATCTTCTTATCTCTCATCCAAACAACCATAAATCATCATGATTAGAATCAAAAAATATGAAAATATCTCCAATGGATTATATTCATGAATCTAAGAGAGGGAAGGAGAAGAAAACTAATGAAAAAATAATAACGACAACTTACTAATGAATATAGCCTCTAAAGAAGCTTGATTCGCCTCAAAATTTCTCTTAGATCAAAATAAATAGTCTTTGTAGCATTTAGAAGGATATTAATACATGATATGTCCTAACTAAGGGGAAAATAGGGAATAAAAAGGTGATTCTAATTAGCTCAAAAAAACCAGATCAAAATTTTAATTATGAAAAGTTATGGCGTATTGTTAGGAATATTTTGTGCTAATTGTGTGGTAGCCACTACATCTAAACACCCCACACATAGTTATATTGTGTGATTAGACAAACTCTGTGCTGACTATGTTAAACTTCACTGTCCAACTTTATATGGTTTCTCAAAGGTGGCCACCTAGTTTGGCCAAAAATTAATCCTAACTATTAATCTACCCATTTCCCTCTATTTTTTGTTGTACGGTTACCTAGGAGTTATTACACAATTTCTATTAATAATGATTAAACCGTGCACCTCCATAAAATCTCAAAAAACATTCCAAAACTACATTGAACCTATTAAAACATAACCTAATCAATTTAGATACTAAAAATTTATAAATAAAGGTTTAATTACCAAAAAAGAATGGTGCTACGAACATTATATCATGTTGTGATAGGTGTTGATAAAAATTTAATAACATTGGTTAGCGAGGCGGACGTCCGCCGTGCACACAAAGGCAGATTTCATGTCCCATTTGGTGAAAGATGAGATCGATATAGTTTGTGAGCATAACATAACAACATATAAGTATAGGTAACATAATTTGGTTATTATATCATCATGTTTGAATAATAATTTAGGGAGGATTAGGAATAAATCAAATAAAATTCCGTGTTCGCGATGATACCACTTCCTCAAAAAACTTATTTTTTCTTTCACCAAATGGATTAATAGGTTTTATTTATTACCAAAATAAGGATTATAGGATGATATTAGGTAATTCACAATGTTATTTTATTAGAGAATGGTTGAACTAGAAGTTTTTTTGTAAGTGTGAAGTGGAGAGGAAATAGGGTGGCCTTTTATAAGTGAGGTGAGCGGCACACTTGTAATTTTTTAAAAGCAAATAGTGTACTAACATTTTTCACATTCATACAGGCTCAAAAAAATTCCATTCCCTAACCTAGAATATATAAGGACTAAATATAGAAATTAAAAGGGGTGTGATAAATGTTTTAAATCATTTTAAACCCTTATATTTTTAGTGTAACCCTCGGTAAACTCATTTTTACCATGTCCATGGTAATTGTTTTTACAATTATTATTATTTATAAAAGTAAAAAATTAAGGTAAAATATTATAAAAAATAAATTATTTTAATTAAAAATATGTAATAAAATTTTTAAAATTCTATTCACATAAGAGGAAATTTAAAATTTAAAATTAAACCTGTATACAAGATGAGAAAGTGGGTTTTCAAGGAGAAACTGTTAAAAAAGTTATTAAGATTTTATATAAATATTCAATATTAATTTTATTAAAATGACATAAATTGTATTAATAGATATATAATTGAACAATTTTATAACAATCTTAAAACAATGTTTAATTTATCAAATGCTTCAATAGATATGACTATTCTTAATAAAAACCAATATTTTTCACTAGTAATAGACAAATTTAACTAATCAGAAAATTCTCAAAAATTACCCCGAATAGTATTTTTACATATAGATTAAAATATTTATTTTAATTATTTCAAATAAATTATCTTTAAGTTGAATAAATAAATAACTCCACAAAATAAGATAAAGGTTTTTTTTACAGACGGTTTTTAACCGAAAAAATAGATTTATTCTTATCTCTTTTCTACAAAACCCATAAAATGAATATTAAAAATTATTAAAAAAATAAAATATAAGTTTCATTAAATCATTAAATAAAGGTTAGTTATTTAATTTATGAACCAAAAATATGTCTTTGTGGATAAAAATATTTCTTTTGAAAAATATTTCATATCTTTTAATATGGTTTATATTTTCATTTCAATTTAATTTGTCACAAAATAATTAATCATATATTTTCATAATTTATTTAATATTTTCCATACCCACCATTACAATAGTAATGAGATTACTATAATATTAAATTATAATATTTTAATAATAAGTCATGTTTCTTTTAAACTTGGTGTCATGTTTAAGGAATACCAAATTTAATGTTTCATATAACGCAAGCTAAACCTGGTGTTGTGTGTAATGAAAAATATTGAACAGATAAAATTTATTTGAAAAAAAATATTTCAAAAAATCTAAGGTTATTACAAATAAACATTCAATATGACATTATATATGGATGATATGACTCAAATTGTGTGTTTTCATATTGAAATTGTACTTTTAGTTTTAAAAAACATCTCATAACCAAAAATGTGAAAGAGATATCATATTTCATTGATAATTTTAAAAAAAGATCTTTAATTAATTTTTTCTATGTAGGAATTTACTACACATTTTTTCGGTACATGATGTGATAGATATAACTGAAATTGTGTGTTTTTATATTTAACGTGACATTTTTGTTTAAAACATAGATCAAAAATAAAAAAAATAAGAAAACAATTTTAGATTGTATTCATACTTTAGTAAAATCATTATTAATTCATATATGATGTGTTAAAATCGACCACACATCAATTCTATATAGGATTTGGCCCTTATGACATAATGTGGGTTTTATAAATATAAAAGTGTCATTTTAGTTTAAAATGTGTTTCACATTGCCAAAAGTAAGAAAAATTCTTGCATAATTTTCAAACCATATAAAAATGATCAATCCTTCATTTTTATGTGTAGTAATCAACCACCCATCAATCTAATGAAAAATGTCCCTGGTATGACCCAAAGTGTGTGTTTTTAATTGTCAATTCAGTGTACAACACACGTTACATAACAAAAACTGAGTAAAAAATACTTTATTATCACATAGCTTTATTAAAATGAACAATAATTCATTATTTCCATGTACACATTGACCAAACATCAATCCAATAGATGACATGGTTGGTATTACTCCAAGTGTGTATTTTCAATATAAAAGTGTCATTTTAGTTTAAAATGTCTGTCGTGTTTTCAAAATCTATCAATCTTGTAACACCAAAGTATTAATTATACAAATTGACCATTATAATTTAATAAAACAATTATACAATGATTTTTTTCATATTTCATGGAGGAAAAAATCTAATTTGGTATGATTAATATCAATTTTTAATTTTTTTATTCAAAATATGCCTAGAATGAGTTTTTGAAACATTCACTTAGAAATAAGATTTTGTGAATATTTGTAAATATATTAGTTAATTATTCATGATTTTGTTTAAAATAATATTTTATAATAAATATAATTTACCATTTATTGACTTTTAATTTTATAGAAATAATGATAAGATCATTTGGATATAAAAACGTGATATTTTTCAGAAAACTAGTTTTTTGAAGAATAAGGCCTTTCTATTTTAATAAAATAAAATAATTATTAATGATGAATTATTTAAGTGAAATATATATATAAATATATATTATATGTAACAATATGAATTTAAATACATATACATATTATTATTGGTCTTATATTGTATTTAAGATCATATTACACTTAAAAAATACTTTTGTTAAAAAACATTTTTTAACAAGTTTTGTGGGGGGTTTTTAAAATTAATTTCCAAAAACTAAATAAATTGAATTTGATAAGATGTATTAAATAATTTAAATAAAAACATACAAATTTTTTAATAAGGATACTTTCATTATTGGAAATAATAAATAGTAAAAATAGAACGGAATATGTCACCATGGTTAAGGTTAAGATGGGTTTACAGAGGGGTTAACCTAAAAATAAAAGAGTTAAAATGACATAAACTCTTAATTAAACCAAATTGGTAGGTTTTATTTTGACATGAACCATATAATTTTTTAACAATATAAATTTTTTTGTAATTGTTTCCTGAAATCAAATTGAAATTATTTTAAAACATTAAAAAATTACTAGTGTTCCAATCATGTCATTTTTAAAATGGGGACATCCTCCCATCACTTATTCCCAAAAATTAACCCATTTATATTAACCAAGAACAACAAAAATTTATCCTCAAAATCATTACCCATATTTTAGAGATTTTTCTATTCCAAAAATTCAAACCTTGTCGTTGTTAATAAGAGATCAAAACGTTGTATTTCTAAGAAAAGGTAATCATCTTCATCAAGCTCTTTATTTTTTGGTTCTTATTTTACCAAATTTAATTATTTATTAACAATTAAAATATAATAAAAATATAATCTACCATATTATGATATGTTATAATGTTTATGGAATTATATTTATCAATCTCATTCTCCCTCATACAGAAAACAAAACTATCGCTCACGTGTATAGTGGACTGCCACCTCACGAATGAATATAAATTTTTCCATCAATGACTCACATGTATAGTAATAATGGTGAAAATAATTAATATATATGATATTTATGACATAATATTTAGTCTATATTAATTAATTTATCATCCACTTCTTTACCCTTTAACCTATTATAGAAATTATTATATCGCTTGTGAGTACAAGTGATAATATTTTATACGATAGTCATATACGATATTATATATATGAATATAGTTCTATGATAAATTATTAATGTTTTTAAAATCATTATAACTAAGTTTAAATCATGTTTAAAAAAAGAGTATGAGGTAATGGATTTCAACTCAATTTCCCTTCCATTGTGACATGTTTTATATTATGCACAAATTTAATTTTATGTGGTGTATATAATACCCCTTTTATATATTTAACACTAATACCTATTTATTAATCATTATTAACTATTAAATTAAATTTTATTCATCTAGGGGTTTTTGGTTTAAATTTTACCAAATTTGTAAGGATTTATTTTAAAATGTAATTTTTTTAGTATTGCCATAATTTTCATTAATGGAATCTCATAATCCATCCTTCATATAGTCCATTTATTTTCAAATCCTTTTTATAAAAATGGATTTTATATTTTTTTAATACTTTCCTCTATTTTCTAATTGAATAAATAAAATAAATGTATAATGGAAATGATGATCTCATTTTACTTTTTGTTCAGGTATATTTTTCTCTCGTTTCTATATATTTAAAAATTATTTTCCAAAATTCCTTGTATTTAACAAAATTATTTATTAAAGATATTATAAGTTATGTATTA
The DNA here is from genome assembly GCA_963277665.1 of Viscum album. Classification (NCBI taxonomy): domain Eukaryota; kingdom Viridiplantae; phylum Streptophyta; class Magnoliopsida; order Santalales; family Viscaceae; genus Viscum; species Viscum album. The sequence continues at coordinate 733,060,708 of OY728141.1, forward strand.
ATTTTTAAAAGTTTTTAAAGGAATATTTTTAATTATTTTTGAATGGTTTTTTTGAATTTCTTTACAAAAATTAAAATGGGATGGCTTTTTAACATATATGGTGTTGATGAAATTATCTACCCTCCATAACCATTTTATAATATTCATCTTCTTATAGAAATTAAAAATTGTTTTAAAATGAAAAATATATTTAAGGAAAACATATTTAATTTTCTTCTTCCATTTTATCTATTTATCCAAAGACAAATATTATATTTAAAAACCTATATTTCTGATGAATTGATTATAATCTCTAATCTCCTATTAACATTTTCTCTAAAAACATTAATATTATTATGATAATTGGAAATTAAATTACTCTTAAATTACTATATTCTTCTTATCATGGATATTATCATTTCCTAATTCATATTACATTTTCATATATGGGTTTTTACTATCAAAAGTTATTTTATTGAGTGAGTAAAATTTTGATAAATATATATTATTTACTCAATACATATTTATTGATTAAATATATTACTTATAAAATGAATTGATAATTCAATATATCACAAATTCATTAGACCTGTTGTGATTGATGGGGCCTTGTTATAGATAGACCTACGATGCAACGATTGGTCACATGAGACAAATTTGTTGGAAAATTTAAAAGGGTTTTTGGTGTATACCTACCCATAAATTAAACTACCTTAGAGTAAGGTCATGATGGTATATATATAATGATTTCCGGGATCATTACATCTAATATTATTCATCTCCTTAAATTAAAAATAAATTATTATTATCTATGAGACAACTACATTGATATTATCCATATATATATTTCGTTCTCATGTTATTGATTAAATGAAATGTGTTTTCAATTATTTACCTTTCCATATTGACTATGTAAAATGTACGCATAACTTATTTTTTTGTACTCACCCTTACTACGCATTTTATATCACCATTATTTTTTTCCTTTATCTAGGATTTGATGATAAAATATTTTTACGAGTTTTAAGGATGGTTAGAATTTTATTTTCTAATGTATTATATTTTATTACAAATTTAAAATGAGTGTCAAGTATGTATATGGTTCTATAAGGAAACTAAATTGATTCGAACTTTTGAATTATATCCTCTATATCTATGCATATATAATTAAATATTCATCAACTCTGGGTTACTGGATTCGGGGTTTTTATAGTTGGTGTTAGTGGTGGTTAAGTAAAAACATTGAGAGTAAAAACATAGGTTATGAAACATAACCCTATGGCTGAAATTAAGGATAATTATACAAATAAGATAACATGATAATGTTTCATAAGGCATAAATTATGTGGTTTTCCCAACAGTATAACCCCTCCAAAATATAGAAACTTGATGTGGTTTTGTAACATATGCATCTTGGGGTAATAACCCTAAAAAGATTTTCTCAATTATATATCAGTCATAATTCAAGTGCACAGTTATTGTGTCCTTAATAAAAAACTAGTTTGACACTAGAAAATTACATTAATAGGGTAATTCAAATATTCATTACAAACCATTATGATACATTAGAGAATATTTTAAAAATATCCCCAAAGAAACCATGTTTATGATTTCGGGATTAACAGTGCATAAATATTCAATTTATGATTTTTTAAACCAAATATATAATATTATTTTATGATTTAAAAATAATAATTTTATGAAATAATTATGTATATTGCATTATTTTTAAATAAATCTTGGTATAAATAAGGATCTCAACAATCCTAACAAGTATAAGGATTTCCGAGTTGAGCAAGCCAATACATCTCATGTTGTATCTGAGCATATCATGGCCATATTAGAGTAACTAACCCCGATTATGACTAATAACCTTGAAAATATTGAGATACGTGAAGTTATATTTTAGGATACACCTATATTGGATCATTCCATGTGATAGAAAACCCCATAAATTAGTGTAACTACTAATTCAATTATAGATAAGCAGTGAATTAAGTCTTGAAATGAGATATCTCTTTCCTTGGGATACGATGGAGGGGAAAAAGTTGTGTATTGATTATATTATCTCAATGGTGATTTTGATAAATGGATTTCATTGATTCATAATACTATATAAGAATAAAAATTGATCATATAGACTGGTTGTACTTTAAATTAAATTTCTTCCTAAAATATTTTTCTCATGAGTAATGAACTAAAATGAAGATAAAATTCCTCAAAATAAAGATACATAAAGAATAAATAATTATCTAGTATGGTCTTACCATTAAAATATTATTATTTATACTACTATTATATAAATAAATTGTTATGCATGATTTTTTATTCCATTGAATGGAATAATTAAAATCTTCCTAGGGTACTAGTTTCTCAAAAAAAATCATTATATGATGAAATAGTTTTTTGTGTTATCAAAATGTAAAAGTAATTTTCTAGATACTATATATTTAAGAGAAATAAATAGAATAATAGTTTGATTGAATTCCAGGAAAATGTAACATGTTAATAAATAAGAAGATGAATTAATTTCCATCATATGGAAATTATGGAAAGGAACATCCTGGAAAATTCATGTATGGAATGTGATTTTGTTACAAGTATGGTTATAAGGGTCATATAAATAATGAATTTAATGTAAATAATGATATCATTAGTATCTGGTGTTTAAAATATAATTAAATGGAACATTATTTAAACCAGTTTTCTAATAATTAAGAGAACATACAGTCAAATATTCTAATGGGAGGATAATAAGTTTATCCAATCTCTATAGCTAAGGTTGAAATTTCTAAAGATGTGGTAATAGGTACTTTAACCATAGCCTAAAATTTAGCTAATTATTAATATGATTCTTGGTCCTCTCACTCTTTGATATTTTCCATGTATTCCTAGAAAATTATATATTTCCCTACCAAATTAATTAAGTAGTTGTCTGTCAAAACTCATAATGGATATCCTACTACAATAAATATGTGTCATGAATCTCCCATTATGACACATAAACATGCCCTCTTTTCACAATTAATTATTATAGAAATGATTATCATTGATATAATTCTTTTTATGGCCTAGATTTCAAAATATGTTGATAAAATTTATTACAATGTGAATGATGTTACAATTCATGATGAAGATGTTGGTTTTCTTATCTTCATAGGGGATAATTCATTATCTCAGTCATGTATATATAATGATATTCTAGGGGAAGAATAGAATACACAACTTATTTATAGAGAAGGTAATCTTAAAATTGGGGATTTTCCTATTGTAAATGAATACATTAATGTATTTCCAAAATAATTACATAGAAATCCATAAGAGTTTGAAGGATAGTTTTACAATGATATAATGCCTAATGAAAGAACAATATCAAAGACTGTATATAGAATATACACTATGGAATTAGTAGAATTTAAGAAACAACTATGGGATTTCTATAGTAATGGATATAGACACACCACTGTTTCACCAAGGGTATGCCATATTATTTTTGTTAAGAATAATGATGGATATATGAGGTTGTGCATGTATTGTGGTGAAATAAATTCTATTATGATAATTAACAACTATACTATTCCTAAAATTGATGAATTATTTGATCAACAACATGTAGCTCAATATTTTTCAAAGACATAACTTTATTTTGGGTAACATTAATTGAGTGTAAAGAAGGAATATATGATACTGACATCATTTGAAATGATGTCTGGATATTATGATTATATAGTAATTACATTTGTGTGGAATAATTACCCCTCTATTTTTGTGGATCAAATTAATATATTATTTAAGGAATATATTGATTCTTTTGATGTGGTATTTATTGATGATATATTAGGATATTATAAATTCTATAAGCACCATATGAATCAATTTCATATCATTATTGATACTTTTAGAAGGAAATTATTATATGGGATATTAAGAAAGTGTGAATAATATCATAAAAAATCTTTTTATGTCCATATTAAATCCAATTATGGAATATAAATTAATCTTGCAAAGAAAAACAAATCAATGAATGGCCAACACCAATGAACATAATTGAGGTATGTAGTTTCATTTGTTTTATAGGGTAATATTGGTGGTTTTAAAAAAAAATCCACATTGGATAACATTTTAACCGATATTATAAATAAATGGGTTATGTTTATATGGAAAAATGAATTTGAATAATGTTTTGATGAACTGAAGAGGAGATTGGTCAATGATTTGATTTTAACTCTAAAATCAGAAAATGATATATTTGTGATATACAGTGATGCATCAAAGAATGGACTCGGTTGTGTCATTATATATAATTATAATGTAATTGTCTATGAATCAATGAAATTAAAGACTCTTGATTGGAACTATCTAGGTTATGATTTTGTTTTCTAATTCATAATCTTTTCTTTGAAGATATATAGAAATTACCTCCATGGTGAAATATATGAGATATACACATGCCATAATAGCCTAAAATACATCTTTTCATATAAATTGATCAAAATGTGGAAAAGGTGATGGCTTGAACTACTAAAGTATTATGATTTCTCAATACACTACCACTCAGGAAAGGAAAATTAGGTTGAAGATGCATTGACCATGAATGATCAGGGAGTTTCGAACGAAATGAGGATTAACAGAGATCTAATATTCATGGATCTTGTAATTATTGATATGAGAATTATTAAATAAGGGGAAAATCACTAATTTTTCAAATTATTTCATTTCTTATTTAGTTTAAAAAATTAACATTCTCATCCTAGTTATAAGAGTTTTAAAAATAAAATTAAATCCATGAATGATGGAAAATTTGCAGACAATATTTCTAAAAATAGAATTTTAATATTTGTAAAGAGACTATGTGTTACATATATACCTGAACTAAAATGGAATTTTTGGATGATTCTCATAGATTAAATTTCCTTATACACCCTAGTAGTTTAAATATGTATAGGGATTTTAGGGTCCATTTTTGGATGGACAATATAAAGCATTAAATTATTGGTTCTGTATCAAGATGGTTAGTTTTGCAATAGATGCTGGATGGGAGGCAACACCATAGAGTACTCATGATATCCCTACATAAAACTATATGTAAATTGAATCAAATTACCATTTAATTTGTCATTATAATACAAAATAATCCTAGAAATAATTACAAAATATGTGTTGTTTTTGATCATCTATCCAATTCTGCATGTTTTCTTTTCTATAGGTGGACATTTACTACTTGATCACTTTACAAAACTCTATATTAATGATGTTGTAAGAAATCATGTATAACCTCATTCAATTTTTTTCTGATCAAGATACATGATTTAAATCAAAGTTATAGAAAATAATTCAGAAGCATCCTGATATTGGGCTTCATTTCAGCACCACATATTATCCTCATACTGATAGACAGACTGAAAGGACTATTCAAACATTTGAAGACATGTTGAGATCGTGCTCTCATTTATTTATTGCTAAACAGGATAAATATTTACCTTTTATATAGTTTTCATATAAATATATATTCCATTAATGTACTTAAATGGCTTTATATGAAGAATTATTTAGAAACAGATGTTGTACTCAAACATGTTGGGATGAAGTTAGTGAATGGAAACTTACAGGTTCAGAACATGTTCTGGAGACAATGAAAAATGTAAAGCCTTTTCAAACTCATATAAAATATATCAATGTATTAAAAATATTCACACTAATATCCAAATAAATTATTTATAATTTCAAGTGGTCGAACACATTTTCATGAAACTATTTCAATAGGACGTATTAAATGGTTTGATAAGTAAGGGAAACCATTCCCTAGGTACATTAAAACATTTAAAGTTCTAGGAAATTTTGGAGTTTTGTATAAAAATTTGTAAATGAAAACATGTATTCTAAAATTATGTGATGTGTTTTATATATAATTGTTAAGGAAGTGCATGCCTAACCCAATGCTTATGATCACCTTGGAACATATAGAATTGGAACTTAATCTATGTTAAAAAAAAGAGACCATCCCAATTTTTGAAACTATAAAGAATTTATTGAAGAATTAAATGACACAATTGTTATGGGTATGTTATATAAATCATAAAATGGATTAATAAATGTGGTAATAATTGTATGTTATTAATAAGAACTACCCTCATTTGATTAGAAAGTAATATAAATGAAAATTCCAATGAGGAAATTTTTGTAGGATGGAAGAATATAACACTTGGGCATCAATTATAGAAATTGAACCTTATATTTTTTTTAAATACTATAATATAATTTAAATTTTGATAATTCATGGAAGAAAAAATATAAATTGATAAGATGAATATCGATTTTCAACCTACATGATCAAAATTAGATTAGAATGAGTTTACGAAATTTCCCTTAGAAATAAGATTTTATGGATAATTGTAAATTTAGTATTTAGTTATTACTATTTTATTTATAAAAATAGGTTATAATATATATAATTAACTAATTATTTACTAAAATTTTGATTGAAATAAAGAGAATATATTTTTAAGGTCAAAACCGATATTTCTCATAAAACTGTTTTTTAAACAAGCATAATGTATTTTCTTTGTAATTAATTAAAATAATAATTAATGATGAATTAATTAAATGAAATGTATAGATTATATAGCTAAATATAATAATATAAATCTATATATGATTATTAAAATTAAAATAGTTAATGTAATATAATCGTATAATTAAAAAAATCATTTCGTCCAAACGTGTTTTTCGAAACATTTTGTGGGTTTATTTTAAAATTAAATTCATAAACTTCTATAAATTTAATTTGATAAAATGGATTCCATATTTGAATATTTATGTAAAAAAAATTTAGTCGGTACTCCTTCATTTTAATCATAATTAATATTAAAAACATAATATATATATATATCACTATAGTTAAGGTTAAAACAAGATTATCGAGGGATAAACTAAAAAGATAAGTGTTAACTTTAACTAAAAACATGATAAAACACCATTGGTTGGATTATTTTACCATAAAATTATAACATTATAATAAGAGAAATTTTTTAACAATTATATCATGAATTTAAATTGAAAATATTTTAAAACATTAAAAATTTAAACGTGTTTCACTCAGCTCATTTATAAAAGGGGACCTCCACTACTCACTTATTCATACCACATAAACCATTTAGCTCAAAATACCATTCAAAAATATCTTTCCAATATCCTTATACATGTTACAGAGCTACTAAAATTCCCAAAATATTATCATTAGTATTCTTAATAATTGATCAAGATTAGGGTATTCTAAGTGAAGGTAATCATATTAAGCCATATATTTCTTTTTTTATTATTTTAAAACATTAAATAATGTGTTAATAATTAAAATATAATAAAATATTTATCTACCATATATTGATATGTTATTATGTTATTATAAAAATATTTATCCATCTCTATCCCCATTAAATAAATATCAAAATCATTGCTCGTATATTAGGAAGAACATTGTGCCGCGAAACAATGTAATTTTTTTCCTTCACTGAATCAGAAGGATAGTCAAAATTATAGACATAATGAATATATATTATAACTATGACATAATATTAATTTTATAAAATTAATATAACATTCACTTCTTAGACCTTTCACCCATTATGGAAATGGTGGTGTCGCTCATGCGTACATATGGCCTACCATCTCCACAAAGTTATGTGATTCACTTAATATGTCCATATTTCATGAATCGTTATAAAATTGTATCTAATGAATAAATATGTTATTTATGAAATAAATATCATTTTTGCGGTGATAGAACTATATCCTATACATAGGAACCATAATATCCATGACAAAACATGCATGATAAAACAAAGCAGTTAACACTCGAAACAATGGTAATAGTGAGATATTTTTAGCAGTTGGGTGATAGGATATTATAAGTGTATCAAATGGGATATTATAAATATGAATATGGTTCTGTAATAAATTAAATTCATATTTAGAACCATTATATAGAAGGTTAAATCATATTTAACTAAAGTTATGTGTGAGGCAATGGATTTCATATCAATTTCCATTCCCTTGAGTCATAGTTGATATTATGAGACTATTTTATTTTTTGTGGTGTATATACTTCCCCTTTAATATATTTAACATGAATATATCTTTATAAATAATTATTAATGTTTCAATCCATGTTTATTGTTCCAAGAGGTCACAATTTAAAAGTTACGAAAGATTTAATGATTTATTTTATAATCTCATATTTTTTGGATTGCCTTAATTTAATTGATGAAATATCATAATAAATACTTTATAAAATTAATCTGTTTTATTATCCACTCAACATTTGAGGAGTTTACATATTTTATTCCATATTTTACTCTCTTTGGTTCTTTAATCCAGAAAATAAATACATAAAATAAATTCTGATATTATTTCTCTTTTTGATTGAGAATATTTTCTTTCCATGTCCATATTTTCAAAATTTATTTTAAAATTTTACATTTAATTACTCAAATTATTTATTAATGAAATTTTATATTATCCTTTAATTTTTAGTAGTTTTTAATGTAATCTTTATAATATTTTAAAAATTGTCATTTTAAATTTCCTTTACAAAAATTTGAAAGGATTTTTTTATAATGTATACGGAGTTAACAGCCATCCCCATCACCATAATCATGTTTATGATATTTTACATCTATTACATGTTTGGAATTTTTTTATAAAGAAATAATCTTTAACAAAGGCATATTTTAATATTTCACTTCCATTTTCTTTATTTCTCTAAAGGAAATTATTTTATTATATAATCAATATTTCTGATGAATTGATGTCCATCTCAAATATCTTATTAAAATTGTGGTCATAAACTTTATCTTGAAACAGTAACTTTATTATGATAATTGTAAATTAAATTACTTTTAAATATCCACAGTATTTTTCTAATTTATATGATTATTTACTAAACTGTATACCATTTTTACATATAGTTCTTAAATTGAATGTTATTTGATTGAATAGGGAAAATCATAACAAATCATTATTATTTACTAATATAGATATTTATTTATAAGTCATATTATTATGTGATTGAATTTTACATTCAGTATACGAGGAATGCATTGGACATGTAGTGATGGGTGGGTCATGGTTATAGATAGCCCCTCGATGCATCGAAAAATCTCATGACACATATCAATTGTCCAAATTAAATGTTTTTTTAGTGTATAAATACCCATTCATTAAAAAATATTGGTTCAAGGTCTTGACAGTATATATATCATGATGTCTAATATCATGGAATCCAATATTATGTATTTTCTTCATTGATAATTCAACTGTTTTTATCCACGATATTAATATATTGATATTCTCCATGGATTCATTTCATGCTCAAGTTATTGATTAAATGTAATGCATTTTTATTTATTTACCATTCCATATTGATTGTTCTATATTTACTCATAATAGTTTCTATTGAACATAACCTTACTCAACATTTGATATTAACATTATATTTTGTCCTTTATATAGGATTTGAATATTAAATCACTGAATGTTTTTTAAGTATTATAATAATTATATTTTTCAATGTTTTATATTCTATTCCCAATGGAAAATAGGTTTCATGTATATATATGATTCTCTAAGTCTACTAAACTAATCCATAATTCAGAATTATATCAATTTTATCTATTCAAATTTAATAAAATAGACACCAGTTCTAGGTTTCTAGGGTTAGGTTTGTTATAAAATGACATCAGATTGCTTTCAAACATTTGGATAATGATCCCTAATACATTTATAATAGGTAGGAATTGACTTCATGTGAATCCTACAAATGATATGGTTGGTATAAATAAAAATTCTTGATTTTGACTGGCTAGAATTTAAATCATTTATCATCAAAACACTTTTTAAGGGAAAAGTGAATAACCACAAAATTTAATTAGAATAAAAACTAAAAGAAACCAAAATATTGTTAAAGTAATTTTAAAGCTAACTAGAATCATTATCCCTAAAAAATTCCAAGATATATAAGATTAATGAGTGGCTATATCATCCTTTAATTGTTATTCTAAATTATATTCTAAATATTCCAAATTTTTCATGTATTCCTATTTATTGATCATCCTCTTGTTTAATCATCTTATCAATATACAGTCTTTATTATCAATTCAAGTACATAAATCCCTATTATTGTTTATTAGTAGCAATATTCCAATCATTTTTTAAGAATCAACCTATGTGGAATTAATCACCAGAAACTCCTCCACAATTTTTTCTCTCGGACTCATGATCTTCTCTAGATTGTTCTCTGGAAGGATGGATTTCTCATTCTATTGTCCATTTAGAATACTATTGAGAGGAAATTCACCTTAGGTTGTACCCTCTTCTTAATTAGGGGAACTAGAAACCTTGGGATCGTCTTCCATCACCATGTATTTTGACCATTTAGGGGATATTATATCCATTATTAGGGGAAAATAAGAATAACACTTATGACCCTTAACATTTCTTATCTCACCCATTCTCATCCTATAATTAAGTAGATCTTCACCTAGGAGATATTCTCCACTACATCATGAGAGTTAACAAGATGTATCATCATTGGATTCATCTTTGAGGCCTCACTACTCTTCATTTGGATTCTTTAGTCAGGCTGCTTCAACCTCTTAGCCTGGCCAAGAAAATTATGGACCTTCAAAGTGGTTAGTAAGATTTAAGATAGGAATTACATTCCCATGCTTGGCCCCGTTACTACATTTGATTCCACTGGTATCCTCACAGGATCCTAGGATCCCCCTCATCTTATGAACTCAAGCCTTAAAAGGGGATAAAGAGTGTGTAGCATTCACATACGATGGAAGAGGTCCCTCACCAACCAGGGGTATAGGGGCATCTACCATTGTCATCATAGTGGGAGAGTTTCCTTAAAAAACTGCTATTATGAGAACTCCAATATGATTTCATGCATGATTTCAATATAAAAGTTTCATTTCAGTTTAATGTTTTCATCACATAGACAAAAATAACAAAACAAACTCATATTGTTTTCAATCTTTTTTACTACAATCAATAATTAATTTGAGATATATAGGAATCGATTACATGTCAATATAGCACACGATGTGGTCAATATGTCTCAAAGAGCATGTTTTCAATATAAAAGTTCCATTTTATATTAAAACATGTATCTTATATCCTAAACTTGAAAATTGAGCTCACATTGTTATTAAACATTAGGAAAAATATCCCTAATCTATTTTTTAAAAGTAGGAATTGACCACAAGTGAATCAGACTCATGATATGGGACACCCTTCATGTCATGGTGATATTAATTAATTTATTTATTTATTTATTTTATGTCATGGTGGTTCCCATATGTGTTTGGATGAATTTTAAAAATTTAAATAGATTAGGTGATGCACACCATTTTTAGTAACTATGTGACGACCGTGCATGATGGTGTTTTCATTGATATAGTTGATTCGCATGGTTTAATCACGGTTATCACTACCATATGACATTTACATGGGTATAAATATGGGTATAATTTTTTTGAACAGTGGAGACATTAATCCATGAACCGAAATCATTTACATTGTCCTCATTTTAAATTTTTTATTTTTACCTTCCAAAAATACTCTTAAATGGGATCTGTATTCATATCCCTTCTCCCCTCTCCCCCTTTGAGTCATGTCACACCTTATCACCCTCCACTCTAAACCACATGACATCCCCTCCCTTAATACCTCATCTTCACATTATTTCTCTATGATTCTGTTAGTAATCTTGGTTGACATCTCAAGGTAAGGTATTTTCTTCCCTTCTCCATAAGTTTCAAGTTATTATACTTCTCTCTACAGACCTCCACTACTAGTCTGAAACCTAGGTCAATGGTTTAACTAATAGTTTTAGTATTTATAACTTTTTTAGGGAATGTAATGGGTCTCTCAAGATTCCCTCTTATGTGTATCAGCATCTATAGATGAAGGTGAAGTGTTTCAGTCCATTTTTTCACACCCACCACCATTTGAGGAAATCATTTTTATTTAACCCCATTATAATTCATGTTATAAATGTCTTGTGGGTTTTAATGGATTTATGATGAATTTATAAAAAAATTATATGATCTATTATGCTTGAAATAATTATATACTTTTCTTCAGCACTTGGAATGGGCCTTGGTATCATGCTAAGTGTTTATGAAATTTCCCGTTTGGAACTTTTAAAAAATTTCAGGCATTTTAAAATGTTTTCCCATGGATTTGAATGGTTTTGGAAACCCCTATTGTTTTTATTGTCTTTAAAAATGTGTTAAATACATGGCATGGAACTTGGTACCATTCCAAGTGTTTGATGAAATTATAATTTGGATATTCTAAAGGGATTCAAATATTTATAAGATGTATATGAATGCAGTTATCTATTTGAAAAGGGGTGTGATAAATTCTAAATTCTAATTTTATAAAAAGTTGGTGTTTCCCATTATTGAAATGAAATAGGGATTTCATTGGGTTGTTTGGTTTGTGTTTGTTATTGGTTGTTATTTCCCTTGGGTTCATGTTTGGATTCTAAATTATTTTTTAATGTGATTGTAAAATGTATATATGATATGTGCCATGGAAAAGGAATGGTTGGGACATTGTGAAGTGATGTATGATTGATTAGTTCACTATTCTGTTCTTAATCCCCTGTGTATTTATGATTATGTTTATTTATATCTAGGAGATGGATTTATGATTTTTATGAATGATGTTATTAGGATTTCTGGATCTTTATAAGGGAAGTGTGAGGTGGGAATGATATTACTGTGGTGTTACCCTTTGGGATTTTTTATTTCCATGAGATTACATTTATTTTGAATGTGGACAAACACCTTTAGTTATTACATGAGGAAGCCTATATGACCAAGTGGGAATTCATGGGAAGATGCTTTGATAGTTATGGTTATGCACTGGATAGTAAGCCCTAGTTTTATGTAATTCATTGCTAGTTGTATTTTTTCAATGATAATGGGATTATATTGATTCAGTTGAAAAATGTGTGACTATTATCCTGATGATATTTAGTCCACCTTTCATGTCTTTTACTTTCCCCATTATTCCCCTAGGTGTTTCCTCATGATATTTATGGTATGTTATAGATTCTCTATGTTATATTGAGAATGTGATTTTCTTACTTATTACATTATGCATGTGTTGACATTTTTTTCTTTTTTAATTGAGATTTGACATTATGTGGTTTTCTTGTTGATGGTATTATTTCTACTTATTATTTTATAACATCACCCTGAGTGTGTTTTGGGTTGCTTTCAAATTTGTTGTTTTATAAATGGTTTGAAAGTAACATTTGAAAATGGGGGATGGTTTTTTGTATTTCATTGAGCTTTTTTAAAAGGGTGTTTTCCTAAATAATGTTTCTGAAAATGGTATTTTCATAAATTGTTGAAAACAAAAAAAAAGTGTTTTGGGTTTTCTTTCCTCATTTAAAAGATATCAATAAAAGTGTATTACTATCCTTTTTTTCATTTTATAAAATTGATATTTTTTTGAATATATCCTTATGATTTTATTTTATAAAAAATATCAAAAACTTACTTTATATATTATGTTCAAGTTATAATTTTATAACCTATTTTACAAAGGTATTTCCATAGATTTGGGGGGTAGTGGTGGACTCCTAAATTCTTATGTTCTCACACCTATGTTATCTCAGTTTCAGGTTCTCTGTTAATATTGTATAATTATCATGAAAGTGTCTATTTATTCAAGGTTATTTATTATTTTATTATATTTGGTTAGATATTCATATTACTTGGTTTTATTAGGACCTACCTTTATATTCCAAGAATTTCCTACATGTTTCCCTAGTTTGATTTATCCTTTCCATTTATGAATTTATATCTTTCAACGATCAGATCTGTAGTGATATTCTCATGTATGAGGATAATAATTTTAGTTGAAATTTTTTCCTTTCCAAAGAGGGAGACTTGGGTGGGGAGGGAGGTTCTTTTTTCTCATTTCTATTTACTCATTTCAATGTTTTTATATTAATATTCTATTTTGTTTATTTTTCTCTAGTATATATGTCTGATGTATGGACAAGTTATGCCATAATTTTATTTATTTTCCAATTATTTATTTCCTTATGACTAATTAGGTTAATCTATTAAAAGGTGTGTTTTTACGATTCCCATTAAGTAGTTTCAAACATCGTGTTTTTAATATAAAAGTGTCTTTTTAGTTTAAAATTCTCATCTCTTAACCAAAAATAGTAAAAAAAGCTCATAATGTTTTCAAACATTTTTAAAAAAAATCCATAATTCATTAGTGATTTATATAAATTTAACACACATATTTCTGGCACATGATCAGGTTGGTATGGCACAAATTGTGTGTTTTCACTATAAAAGTCTAACTTTACATTAAATTGAGCACCAAAAATAAAAAATGCAGAAAATAGGATCTTATTTTTTCCAAAATTATTAAAGTGTTCGATAATTAATTTATAGCATATAATAATTGACCACATTTCAATCTGACACATGATATCATCATTATGAATCGATAGATGTATTTTCAATATAAAATTTTCTTTTTAGTTTAAAACTCACATCAAATTATCATAACCATGTAAATTAGATTTTATTTTTAAAAAAATAGTATTAAAATTATCTATAAGTCATTTTTTATTAGTATTAATTAACCACACATAAATTCTACATATAATGAGGTTGATATGACTCCAACTATGTGTTTTCAAAACAATCATGTCATTTTATTTAAAAACACATGTCACATTGTAAAATATGATTAATGGATCTAATAATGTTTTTAATTAATATAAAAAAGATATTAATTAATTTTTTTCATTATTGGAATTTATTTCATGTTAATATGATGAGAAACATTAGTCTAATGACTTAACGTTCATGTTTTGTATATAAAAATGTCATTTTAGTTTAATGTGTGTGTCACGTTTTCAAAACTAAGTTAATGAGATAATATTGATTTCATGATTTTGGAAAAAAAATATATAATTTATTTTTATTTTTTGAAAATTGACAGTGCATCAATCTGACACACGATGTGGATAGTATGACTCAAAGTGTATATTTTCATGTTAAAGGTATCATTATAGTTTAAAAACATTTCACGTAGCCAAAATTGAGAAAAACTAATACAAAATGTATTGATAATTTATGAAAATGATCTATAATTTATTTTTGGTTTGTAGAAACTCACCGCATGTTAATTTGACACACGATATGGTCAGTATGATTAAAATAGCATGTTTTTAGATTAAAAGTGTCATTTTAGTTTAAAACACTCATCACCTAGACAACATAGATGTAATGAGTTCATATTAACTTTCAAAAATTTGGAAAATGTCCATATTTCATCTAAGATGTGTAGGATTTTTCTTCATATTAATTCGACACATGATGTGGTTATTATGATATAAATTGTTTGTTTTCAATATAAAAGTGTCATATTAGTTTAAAACGTGTGCCTCATAGAAAAAACTGAACAAATAGTCATGTATTTTCTTAAAAGCTTAGGATAACAATACTGAATTAATTTCTGATGTGTAAGAATTTACTACAAAATAATATGAAATAGGATGTTTTTAGTATGACTCAAAGTGCCTGTTTTCAAGTGTCATTTTAGGGTAAAACACACATCAAATAACCAAAAAAAGAGTAAAGGTGATGGAATTGCCTTGAAATTTTAAGAAAATGATCTATAAATTATTTATTTTGTGTATTAATTTACCACAAATCAATACAATAGCTTACGATGCTAGTATGACTCTACAAGCTTCTTTTTAATATAAAAGTGGCATTTTAGTTTAAAAAGATCATCACATTGCTAAAACTATGAAAACAAGTTTGGATTGTTTTTAATATTTAGTATAACGATTCATAATTCATTTTTTATATGTTATAATTAAACACAATTCAACCCTACACATGATGTGATTGATATAACTCAATGTGTGTGGTTTCATTATAAAAGTGTCATTTTATTTTAAAATGCGCTCATATAGAAAAAAAACTTGGCAAACTATCTTCTATTATTTTTAAAAATTAGGAAAAATATCCATAATTAATTTAATATATATAAGAATTGACTTCATTTTAATTAAGCACCCAACATAGTCAGTATGAGTCAATATGCCTATTTTAAATAAAAAAATTATTTTAGTTTAAAATGCATGTCATGTAGCCAAAACTGAGAAAAAGATATCAGATTTTATTCAAAATATCAGAAAATTTTCCTTAATTCATTTATGACCAGTAATATTCTACCATATGTCAATCTGAAATACATTGTGATTGGAATAACTCAAAGTTCGTGTTTTACTATAAAATTATCATTTTGGGTAAAAGCATGCGTCACATAGCCAAAACATAGAAAATAAGAATGTATTGTTTTAAAAAATTGGTAAAATAATCCATAATTAATTTTGGAGGTTTAGGATTTGGTCGTGCATTAATCTGACTCATGATGAGTCCCGTGTGACTCAAAGTGTATGTTTTCAATAAAAAAAAGTTTCATTTTCGAATAAAACATGTGTCACATAGCCACGAGTAATAAAATTTTCTCCTAATTTTTTAAAACATTTAGAAAATAATCCAAAATACATTTATTATGGCAAATAATCGATATTACATCAGTCTGTCACATGATGTGGCTAATATGGCTCAATTTCATTATTTTCAATATAATAGTGTCATTTTAGTTTAGAACACATTTCAATACTCAAAATATATAAAAAAAATTATATTGTTTTTATAACATACTAAAACGATCCGTAATTTATTAGCTATAAGTTTTAATCCACCGTACATCAATCTAACACACGATGTGGCTGGTATGGCTCAATGTGAACGATTTCAATAGAAAAGAGTAATTTTAGTTTAAAACACACATTACAAAGGAAAAAATAGGGAAAAGATTCATCTTGTTTTCAAAACAATAGGAAAACAATCCATAAGTCATTTTTGATGTGTATTAATTGATCGCATGTCAATATGGCACATCATGTGATTAGTATGACTCAAAGTGCAGTTTTTTAATACAAAAGTGTGATTTTCGTTGTAAATGAATGTCTTGTTGTCAAGACCCTGAAAAAAATGATTTATTTCTTTCAAAAAATAGTAAAACATCCCATTATTCATTTTTTATGTTTTTAAATTATTCGTACATCAATCTAATATACAATGCTGCTAGTATTACTCCTAGTGCATGTTTTCAATATAAATGTATTATTTTAGTTTAAAAAATGTGTCATAGTGTAAAAACTAAGTAAAAGAGAACATATTTTTTTTCAAAATTTAGAATAATTATTAATAACTAATTTTTGATATATAAGAATTACAGGAACATCAATATGAAAGAAGATATTACCGAAATGACTCAAAATGTGTGTTTTCATTATAAAATTGTCACTTTAGAATAAAGTGCTTGTTATATTTTAAAAACCTAGTAAATAGGCTCATATTGATTTCAAATATATGGAAAATTATTCATAAATCATTTATGATGTATAATAATTGACTATGTGTCAGTCCAGCACATGATCTTCTAGTTGGACTCAAACTATGAATTTTCACATTAAAAGTGTCATTTTATTTTAAAAAACATGTCACATAATAAAAAAAAGAAAATGAACTCTGATTGAATTGATAATTTTGGAAAATGAACTATAATTCATTTATGGTGTGTAGGAATTTATAACACATTAATCTGACACATTAAGTTGTCAGTATGATTCAAAGTGTGTGTTTTCACATCAAAAGTGTCATTTAAGTTTAAACATGTGACACAAAGCCATTAATGAGAAAAATGAGCTCAAATTTTCTTGAATCCTTAGGAAATGATACATAATTCATATATGATGTGTATAAAATGACCTCCAATTAGTTTGACACATAATGTGGATGATATGACTTAAACATTTTGGTTTCAATATAAATATGTCATTTTAGTTAAAACACATGTAGCATATAAAAAACCATGAAAAAAAAACATATTATTTTCAAAATGTATGAAATTAAACCATTATAATTTTTTGACGAGTAGAAAT
This sequence comes from Viscum album, assembly GCA_963277665.1. Lineage (NCBI taxonomy): Eukaryota > Viridiplantae > Streptophyta > Magnoliopsida > Santalales > Viscaceae > Viscum > Viscum album. The sequence continues at coordinate 733,078,760 of OY728141.1, forward strand.
TGACCAAATTTTAATTTTAAACATGATGTAGATAGTGTAATGTTTTAGTTTTAACCATGTTATGAACCATTTAATTTTTAGTCCAATTCCTTAAAGTGACCGCGGCCACACGCCCCCATGGTCTGTTACAGGTTCTGAGTAGAAAATAAAATTTGTTTTATTGTTTCCCAGGATTATGCAAAATAATCCACACTGACCTAGCACAATGTTTTGTGTTTAAGTAATTACAAAAAATTAAATAAATCAAAATAAATGAAAATGGAATAAAAAAATAAAAAGCAGTTTGGAGAAAAGTTAAAATAATTAAAATGGGATTAAGCTATTTTAATTTTCCATTTTTTTCTTCTCATTTATTTTATTTTATTTTTTTTTTATTTTTTTATTTTTTTATTTTCTTTCATTTTCGTTAATTTTCTTCATTTTTATTTGTTTTTCTTATTTCATTCCATTCACTTATTTTTTTTCTCTCCTCTCCTCTCCTTCCTCTCCCTCCTATGCATCACGACCCCTGTTCAGTTGGGTCACCTCCCTCCTTCTCTGCTTTGAAATCTTACTGCACCTATTATTCTTCTATGTTTTCAATGTCATTATTAGCACTATGAAGATATCTATAAGTCTTATCATCCACACAAATTAGTTTTGGGTTCCACTTTCTCTTCATCTCACAATCTGTTATGAAAGATTTTTACCTAAAATTGGGTTTTTTATTAATCCTATGATTTCTTCCATTTTAGGTAAAATCAATGGTTTTTTCTATATGTGGGGTATACTAAAACTATGAGGTAGTGTGGTAATGTTATTTCCTATTATTTCATTACATTGTTCAATTTTCACAGTTGTGCCTCTCATTGGTTCTTACCAACGAATCCCAAATAATGCGGTTTAATATAATTAAACTATTTTCCTTGATCCTTGTGACATTTGTTTAAAATGAAATATATAAGAGGTTTTTTTCATACCATTGGACACCCCTTTGGGTATGCGGACATAATAGGCCTAATAACCTTTGGTCTTTAATCCTTAAATTATCATTTATGTGTGCATGTTCTTTAATTTGGGTTGAAGTTTTAAATTGAATAAATTTTTTAGGATGAAACATAAACCATGAATTTGGTTTTCTTATGATTTTCTTGACTAAATAATTGATATTATAAGTCTTTTAATTCCACTAAATGTCATTTACTCTTCTTACACTGATAAAGTTCTAGTTTGGTTTAATATTTTGATATTATTATTTATTATGACTATTACTTTGGAATAATTAGTAAAAAAGTGGCATTAAATGATTAATTAAAGGGATGAAATCCTGAATTCTTGCTCTGTGATATATTTATTTATATATATATATAGTTCACTCTTATTGTTTTAAATGAAATCTAGATGGGCAATGAAACGGTTTCCCATATTACGAACCCAAAATTGGACTCTCTGTACTCGAAAGGTTACCACAAAAAGCATTGGGAAAGCCTTGTTTTATGATCTCAAAGAAAGGACCTTCCCTAGGATTTTTACTATAAAATTGGGTGATACATTGTCTCTAAGGGGAAGATGAGGATAGAACCATTTTCAAGATTTCTATGCCAATCCAGGGCTGAGATTCAGTCCCTTACGTGCAATACCTAGGATGGACTCGGAGTTACCATACAATGAAGGATACTTGGACTTTCGAAAGGATTGACTTGGACGAAATCGTGGCATTGTATATAATTGAATGGATATATTGTTGTGATACCTTAGGGATGAGATCATACTCCACCTCTAAAATTTTAAATTTTAATATAAATTCTTGAGATGTTTTTATTAATATTACAATGATTTTTCTTATGCTTTGTGATATCTCTCTTGTGCCTTTAGTGTGCCTGGTGTTGACATATGGATTAGGCCCCAAGACAAAGAATAAACATGGGGGGTATGCCATTTTCTTTGGTATGTCATGTTACTTAGGCCTTGCAATATATATTCTTCTTTACCAGGCATCTCATTCCAACTTCCAGTGCAGGCCGAAGTAGCTGGTATGAGATGGGTGTTCCTTTGGGAACCCAGTCTAAGTTGCAGTTCTTTTATTTAATTAATTTCTTACTTTTATAATATTTTGGCACACTACTATTTGTCTACAGTACAAAATGGAAATTTCTAGACACCATGGGTGTTGACCTATTGGGATTATACCTCACACCCTGCTCGGGTTCTGTTTGGTACCCGAGTATATATTATGTTCACAGGTATGGATACCAGGAACCGTATTTCTCCCAATGCTTGATTGCTTTGCTATTTTGGATTGAGCTTTTGGGGAAGAGGACCGAGCCTATGATTGAGATGTCATGTTGTATCTTGTGGTATTTTTTGCAGTTTTTGTTAGCATGTAGCCTATTCTTGTACCCCACACCCCTACACATTTATTTATTTACATTTGGCATTATAAATTGACATCATTATGGTATCTGTTGTCACTATTCACCTTTTGCGATTATTATTTATTCCGTTGAGTCATTTATTTTCTTCTCCAATGGTCATAATTTTCTTTATGCTTCTACTACATGTTCATATATTATTTAACACTGTGTGATACCTTGTTCTATGAGGGCATAGTATTCCCACATACTCACCCATGTCCCTCACATATCATCAACAACCTCTGGCATTTGGGGAGATGTGCTTGAGGTCTTTGAGCCCACCGACTTGGGGCCTGGTTCAGTGGCACATTGGGAGGGATACTACAATGTGGTATTAGAGGAAGCTTTTTTATATTACTATTTGTTTTATACATGGGACTAAGACATAGGAATTTTAAATTTACCCTATACTTGGATATACCTATCCCATGTATAGGGGAACCCCATATTTCATAGTTCGGAAATTTCAGTTGTTGATTATACCATTTATTGTTTATATGACCCCACCATTGGGTGAAGCGCATGTTTTACATCATTACCGATATTGGTATTATTAATATGATGATTTCTACCATTACTGACTGATGACAGGAGTGCATTTCCTTTTACATGCATCATATTAGTCACTATAGGGATTAAAATGAAATTCATATTGCCGTGTCATATCTACTTTTAGCGTGCATCTTCCAATTTTCATGTGAGGGTTGTTGTTTTGGTTTCAATATCTTGAATTACTTGTTTGATATATATATATATATGAAGTATGTATGTGTTTCAGTGATCCACCTAATACCTCTTCAATTTTTATCTAGACCTAGCTCTTTGAGAGGGTTATCTATTATGTAAAACTCAGAGGCAGGTCGTGTACCTAACCTATTTACATTGTTTCCTAACCTACTATTCCATGTTCAGGAAGGCCTTCCACCTACCCTTTTCATACTGCTCCATTACTTGTTTACCTCATCTTCGATAGAATATCATCTAATGTGTGAATTTTTGAAATTGTAGAACAATGTCTCCGTGGCGTCTTCATGTTGTATTCCTGGAGAGTAGTGATGAGAACATTATGGAGTAGGTGGGTCTGGAACCACCTATAGTGCCCCTTATGGTACCCCCTCTTGATCATCCATTAGGCACCGACACCCAGTTTAGGTATATTATTTTTTGGTTCATACAATTAGTTTAGAGTGTTTTATAGCCTTCCCCAACAATGGAAGGTCTTACATAGAATTTTTTGAGGTAGAATCCCTTCACTTTCTTGGGGGATGGAAGTCCCAATGCTGCATAGTGATGGATAAAATATATGAAATACATCATAGACCATAATGAGATTCTTCTAGAGAGGAGGTTCATACATTCTGTCTTTATGCTTTGTGACTCTACAAAGGATTGGTGGGATGTCATTTCTCAGGCAGTCCAACCCTGAGACATGGTATGGGCAGAATCCAAATGACATTCTATGATCATTTATTTATGCAGACTCTATGATAAGATCATATATAGATTCTTTACATCATTAACAGGGTTGTATATTAGTGTTAGAGTATTCTATTCACTTCACTAAGCTATGGAGTTTTGATCCATCTCTAACCGGTGATGCACATATGAGTGGGATGTGATTTGAGGACAGACTTGGATATGTTATCTGCTCAAAAGTGAACATATTTTATTTTTTCCATTATATATATCATGAATCATGACCTAATTACTAAAAAAATCTCAGAGAAGTTTATCCTGTGAGCTAGGGCAGTTCAGTTCAATGGTAGGGTATTAGTTCTTTAGGTAGTAAAAAACATTGTTTTTAGGGTGCATGTGCGAGAAATCCCATAAAAATGACATGTACTTAAAACAATATCATATGTAATCAATGCAGTAGGGTCGCCCATAAGAATCCCCAGTGCACAAGGAAACCGATGGAGTGACAAGCTTGCGGCAAGATGGGTAACTTCTAGTGTTTCTACCATTCTATTTCTTCAGCATCCAATGGAAGGGGATCTGTGCTAGCTCCTCCATCAAGTATGGGATCTATGGCTCCACATCATGATAGGAGTTCTTTTTCCACAGGCCAATCATGCCAAAGCATTTGAGGTCATGGCTGAGGAAATCAAGTTTCAGAAAACCAGCATTTACAGATGGACTTGCTCGGGCTAGTTAGGTGGCATCTCAAGGCCGAGGTTCAGACCATATATATAAAATGCAACCACTTCTAGTGACGTAGAGACTAGGGCCCTCTGCATTTATAAGTATTATCCATGTGGCCTCTACTTTAGTTTCTTCCATTTTTGATACTGGTGCTTCACAGTCTTTCATATCTGTTTTGAATATTGAGAGTTTGGTTATTTTCATCAATTACTTATATGGAATTATGTCTCCCGACACTCTTTTGGGGTTCAGAATAGAGGATATACACTTGTGTCAAGAGTTCCACCTTGAGATATATGGGTACCATCTCTTCTATAATTTCATTTTCCTCGAGATGACTGGTTTTGATGTAATTATTGGTATGTATTTTGTTAGGACCAGTTGCGACATATATACCCTAATAGGGGGGGGTGAATCTGGGTATGGATATTCTATTTTCAAAATTCTTCCTGCCCCACTGGATCTTGACCTCTTTATTACATGGGTCACTTTTTTTGCATATGTGTGTTTATTATGACCACTTCTTTTCTTCTTTATCTGATGATGATGCTTTAAATGCAATGCAGGGAATTAAGTAGGCAGACACATATATTTTTACTTGGTTCACCCTCACTAGGCTACGTCCAAGGAGCATACAATGGCGGTGTGCTGCTCTACCAAATCCACTAAAGCACACTGCTATTTACAATGTTTGGGATAGACCACTTCTATTCCAATGCTCATTGCCTTTACAATGTTTTGGGTCAGCTCACTATGTTCCCAAGGTTCACTCCCTGTTTCTCTCTCTAGCTCACTACTGGTGGAGAGGATCACCTTCTTCATCTTCCTCTGCTCACTGCTCTGGAATGGATCCACTCATAGTTTATAGACCTGTGGGTCTCTTCATTATCACTAATGAAGGCATCCTCTGTTGTATGTATATGCACTTTTGAATTCTATCTTTTACCATTAGATGAATCTCTCTTTGCATCGAGAGTATCGGGAAATCTTCCAGCTTCCACGCAGCCCTGAACCACTCCTGTGAAACAACCTTACGTGGTGCCCTTTTCTATGTTGGCGCGCAAGTCTCGGTGTGCAAGTTAAAACTGGTGTGCAAGTCCACCTAAACCACTTGCGCGACATAAGATTCCCCAACTCCAAACTTGAGCAACGCACACCCTTTTACACCCAAACCAATATTGGCATGCAACCAACAACTTTCACGCTTCTATAAAATATGGCATGAAAGTAACACCAAACCACTTGCGCGACAACTTCTTCATCAACTCAGAGCTTGCACGACTCACTTCTTTTCTTGCCCAAACCACCTTAGGTGCGCAACTATCACCTAGTGCGCAACTTATACTTGTGCGACCACACAGTACTTGCTCGACGACCACACATGCGCGACGGGAGCTCTGATTTTTCGAAGTGTTGAACTATGCATCGAATGAAGAGGGGTCTACCTATATTTATAAGCATTTGGACAACCCTACACGACGGCGTGGAAGTCTCCCCTTGGTGTTCAAGTTTTGGTGCACAAGTCTTCTGCCGTGAAATTCACTTGCACGAGAAACCCAAAACTTTCGCGACCCTTATCCATTTTCCATATTTTGATGTATTGATCTTGAAAAACATTAGGTGTGAAAGTTTCCACTCGTACAAGTACATGGCATGCAAGTCCCTTTTCCAAAAACCAATTTTCATCATTTGTCTATTTTCAGGCCCAAAAAATTGGCAAACATTGGAAAACGGTGCCACCTTGTATCTTTTCTTTTTGTACCACCTCCAAATCGTCCATTCCTTTGTCGATGTTCTTGAATAAATCATGGATCATTAACCAAATCCCTTGAAATCGACATGCCACCATGAAATCCCTTTTTTCAACAAATTTGTATGCCATGGTTTGCTTTTTCAATAGTCACAACATAGATATCCACTTTTTCAACAAACACAATCACCTAAAAAATGCTTCAATGATACCTTGGTGGATTTTTTCCCAACAATCTCCCCCTTTGGATTTATTGACAACTCTTCCATAAAAAGATACATCATTAATTCTTCATCCACCATTAACCTAATGTGATTCCGATAGCGATCAAGGATGTACTCAACACATACTCTAATCCAATACGAGCAATGCTCGGCGTGAGAAACAAGAGTAAATGAAAAGAACATCAATGAATCACTTCAACTCTTACACCCACTGTTAACACCAAACTGAAACAAATTTTTGGAAATATTGGTACCTAATTCCAATACCACTCTTCTGCTTTTATTAAGATCCTCCGCTGTCATGATATCTATTCTTTGATCGATCACTTCTAGCATCATCAAATTTAATATGCACCCCCTTTCTCATTGCTCCACCTATCAACTTCTCCCCATATCATTCATGATTTTTCAAATATCCACACTATCTCTCCCTTGAACAATCACTATTTTCTCCTCCTTTGTCAAAAAACCCAACGGTCACTCCTTTTCTATCTATAATAGAGTAGAAAACAAATATCCTCACATTAGGGAAAACACATCATACATCAGGGATATGGGGTTCTACATTCACACTCTTTTAAGTGCGGGTAGTCGACTGAACTCCCAGATCCAGTCGATGCCTTTCAAATGCTTCCTTGGGTAAGGACTTTGTGAGAATATCTTCAACTTGTAGATTTGTAGGCACATACTCCAACATCAGAAGCCCTTGTGCAACCTTATCCTTGATGAAATGATATTTCATCTCAATGTGATTTGTCCTTGAGTGATGAACTCGATTTTTTCTAAGATTGTTAGCATTTGAGTTATCACACTAGATTCTGATCGTACACTTCACTTCAACTCCCATATCATCAATTTGTTGCTTCATCCACAATAACTGTGTGCACGCTTGAGTGGCCGCAATATACTCATCTTCCACGGTGCTCAATGAATTGCAATCTTGCTTCTTGCTTATACAAGAAATACACAGACCACCAAGATATAATGCACCTCTTGACATTGATTTCCTATCATCCACTGATCTGGCAAAATCTTCATTTGTATATCCCAAAATCCCTTGATCAGATTTTTTATTATACATAAAACCTAAATCCACAGTGCCCTTGATATACTGAAGTATTATTTTCACTGCAATCATGTGGATTTCTATGGTATTTCATCGATATCATGCTTCTTGGCATGTGGAAAATACAATGTCAGGACTTGTCACTCTTAGGTACAATAATCTCCCAATCATCTGCCTGTATTCGGTGACATTAACTACTTTCCCATTATCATATTTTGATAATTTCATCCAGGTCGCAACTAGATTTTTTATATCCTTGGAATTTTCCATTCCAAATCTTCTCAGAACCTCCATGGCATATTTGGATTCAGAAATGAATGTTACATGATCTCGGTACTTATTTCAAAACATATAACGCCTTATTCAGCAGACAAACCTTGTTCTCATCCTTATGAATGAGAAAACCATCTGGATGCTAAATGTACACCTCTTATTCCAGAAACCCATTTAGAAATGCATATTTGACGTCCATCTGGAGCATTGTGAACTTTCTTTGCACTATTATGGCTAAAAATAATCTGATTTTTTCCATCCATGCAACCGGTGCAAATGTCTCATCAACATCAATACCCTCTATGTGGGAGTATCCTTTGCACACCAGTCATGCTTTGTTTCAAATCATTGTTCCATCTTCGTTCGTCTTATTGTGAAAGACCAATTTAGTCCTGATGATGTTCTAATCTACTGGCCTCGAAACAATATCCCACATCTGATTCTTCTCAATCTGATCTAGCTCTTTATTTATGGTATGTTCCCAGTTTTCATCTTCATCTACATCAGCAAAGCATTTCGGCTCAACCTGAGATAGAAAATATGTCTACTGCAGTGATTTCATTCTCTTTATCTGAGCTAGATCTGTCTATTCATCAATGATATTATGCCTGTCAATTTCAGATCATCTCTTTGTCTTTTTTGCAAATAATTATTTTACTTCCTCATACTCGCCATCATTATCTTCTTCTGAATCAACATTATCCACTTCTTCTCCCCCTGAGTCTCTAACCACTTCCTCAATTATAATAGAAAACTTTTTACTTTGTCATTATTCAATGACGTCATTTCTTTGAACTTCTTCTCCCAGATTTTTGTTGACACAGCTTTGATTTTCTATCATAGCTTCTTGGTATCCTGAAATCAATTAGCTGATACCACATTTTTAGAACAAAAAAAGATAATCATAAAAACATGTGTGTTGCTACTTGTTCCCCAGTCATTATTCAAGAACAAAAACATTCATCCTTCATATCAAATTGTGATCTTGCATCAGATTAGGATATAGAATGCTCCCACTGTGTTATGCAACTCTTCCAGTTGTTAGGCCCAACTGTATGGACCCATAACCATTCTTCTCCTCATGCATCTTTTATTATCAGGCACTTTGAATTGAGCCATTAATAGAATCTCTAATCCTACTGAGTTAGAACTTGGTGTAGGAAACAAGAGATAAATCTAATAAGACAATCACTTCGTATTGTGCTATGTTTCTCCCTTTCTTCTTCAACTCTGGTACATGATTTGAATCAACCGAAACTCTGGAGAATATCACTTCTCAAAATTGAACCTTTAGATTCCACTTCCCCTTGGATAGTATCTCCCTAAATCCTAAAACACTTGAATCATTAGTTAACAACATTTATATACATAGGGACAGGGGTTCTTCTATAATCCTCAGGATGAATATTTTGGTTGATCCTGATGGGTCAACCCTTTGATTCACTCTTTTAGAGCATCATACTCCTTCATGGATTCTTCTAGCTGCCTTTCCAACTTCAAATTCTCTGGCCATATGATTAAGCATTCATCACCTGCATGTAGAGTCTTTTTCTGATATGATGATTCTACATGCCTGGCCTTTCGCACCATTTGTGGTTTAAACACACTAGTACTCATTTCCGTCTTTGATGTTCCACCAAAATTCCATTTCCCTTGAACTCTTCTCTGAGTAGTAATATCTATTCTTGTCATCATCCCTGGATCCTTCCTCATTTGTAGTGATCTTCCTCTTTTCTCCACTTCTTGTTGTGGCACATGACTTGCTAATTTTTTAATGCATTCTTTGTTTATTTTCATTTTATCATATTTTTGAGTCACCACAATATTTTTCATTGGTGGTAGGTCGTCCACTGAACATACATTATTCTTACTCGAGACTGTAGCATTTCTTCCCATTTTCTTCCAGATTTGTTCACGTTTCTTCATAGAGGGTGGTTGTGAGTGTGACTGATACAACTTTCATTCAGCTTCATGTGATTCCTCTGAGGGTCTAAGCCTATTCTCCAACTTACCACTTTATCTCCCAATGTAAGATTTCTATTTATACATCACCGGATTAAATAATCACTTTTTGGGCTCATTTTCCTTTCTTGCATTCTTCTTACTGTAATATCTTTCCAAATGCCCATGACTAGAACATATGAAACATCTTCCATTAAATGCATACCTTATTTTTTCATCTCTAAGCTAAGATGTTGATGCAGCTTGAGTTGTTCCTCTGACATTGATCTCCGGAGCTTCCTAACACATATTCATGTTGTGTCCCATTCTTCCATAGTAATAGAATCTAATAAATGATTTCCTCTAAGAGACTCTTCTTTCAGATTTCTCATAACACTTCTTCTTATTCTCAGATTTTGTAATGTCTCTATTTTCATAGCCTGATATTTATTCTTGTTCCTATGAATAGAAGCTTGTTGTTTGACCATGAGTCTCACAAAAATATCACATGTTATCATTTCTTCCTGTAAAATACTTGTTAGGTCTATCTCCAGAACCTACAAGGTTTTTCATATCTCTAGATATTTTCAATACACTTTTCCTATCACTAATAGGAGTGAGATCATTATATCCAATTCCAGATTTTCAAAAAATGGATGGTCCTTGGGATGATACTATCCTTTAATTCTTCTCCTCTGATGTAGCATATTTTTATTTCATTTTATCATCACCTACCGAAGGATAATCAAATAATAAGTGCAAGGAATCCTTCAACTTGGGCTTATCTTTGGATTTATATTTATCCATTTCATTCTTGACTGATTCAATTTCTTCCTCCAGTTGCTGAATCTTTTTATCTCTTGATTCAATTTGATCATCAATTTCTCTCTTGAGAATCTTTCCTCAACTCATATTATCTTCTAATTCATGTTTCATCTTATCCACCATGCCACCTGGCTCTTTTACTTTCAATTTTTCCGGAGAAATAGATTCAGAGACGAATGCATTCTCTTGTTATAGCCTTTGATTCTTCTGAACTACCTCAGATAGCATTGTAGAAAGATCAACATTTCTGGATTTCAAAATCTGGATTTCATCTTTGTCCAAATTCATTCCCTTAACATCATCTTAAAACTTTACTCTCTTTATAGATGGCTTTTGTAGTTCTTCGTCTTGAGAATCATTCTTGTCCCTTAGATCAGTGGCCACATCAATAAGCTTTTGATTTAATCCTCTTAGCTTGTTAACCTCAATTTCCATTTCTTGGATCTTAATTTCTTTAGATTTCATCTCTTCATCAAATTTCTGATCCAATTCCTTTTCCTTGTGGGAAACATCCACTTTTCGACTTCTTGGTGTTTCTAAATCATCAGCGGTTCCAAAATCACTTGGAATATTATGTTCTTCACTAATTCCTTCAAAATCATTGAATGAGTATGTATTTTTACAGTATGATTCGTCCAAACCATTCTTCTATTCACTACATGATTCCTTTTACTTCATCACACTCTTTCCTTTGACACTTCCATAGTGGGTAATTTCACCAGACTTCTACTTCTTCTTGAAAGTTCTTCCCTATGCCATGGAACAAAAAATAAGAGCACACTAAATTTGTATCCATACAAATTGACTAAACCAAGTCAATGAAATAAAATTTGATAAAAGAAACCTTTGCTCTGATACCAACTATTAGGACCAATAGGGGCCTATATACCTTGAGATGGGGGGTGAATCAGGGTATGGATATTCTTTTTTCAAAATTCTTCCTCCCCCACTGGATCTTGACCTCTTTATTACAATGGTCACTTTGTTTTCATTTGTGTGTTTATTATGACCACTTATTTTCTTCTTTATCTGATGATGATGCTTTAAATGCAATGTATGGAAGTAAGTAGGAAGACACATATATTTTTACTTGGTTCACCCTCACTGGGCTATGTCCAATGAGCATACAACGGCGATGTTCCGCTCTACCAAATCCACTAAAGCACACTGATATTTATAAAGTTCGTGGTATATCACTTCTATTCCTAGGCTCACTACCTTTACAAAGTTTTGGGTCAGCTCATTGCTTTCCCAAGGGTCACTCCCCGTTTCTCTCTCTCTGGCTCACTGCGGGTGGAGATGATCACCTTCTTCCTCTTCCTTTGCTCACTTCTCTAGAAAGGATCCACTCACAGTTTATAGACATGTATGTATCGTTATTATCACTAATTAATGCATCCTAAATTTTATGTATATGCTCTTTTGAAGTCCAACATTCACCCGTAGATGATTCTATCTTTGCACCGAGAGTATTAGGAAATATTTCAGCTTCCACGCAGACCTAAATCACTGTCGTGAAACAACCTTACTTTGCACCATCTTCATAGCTAGTGCGCAAGTCTCGGCGCACAAGTCAAAATTAGCGTGCAATTCCACCTCAACCACTTGCGTGACACAAGATTCTCTAACTCCAATCTTGCATGACACACACCCTTTTACACCCAAAAAAATATTGGTGTGCCTCCAACAACTTTCGCGCTTCTTCAAAATATGGCACGCAAGTATCACCAAACCACTTGAACGAAAACTTATTCTTCAACTCATAACATGTGAGACTCACTTCCTTTCTCGCCCAAACCACCTTATTCAAGCAACTATCACCTGGAACACAACTTATACTTGTGCGACCACACACCACTTGTGCGACCACACACCACTTGCGTGACCACCACACCTGCATGACGGGAGCTCTAATTTACCTAAGTGATGAACTCTACATAGAATGAGGAAGGTTCGACCTGTATTTATAGGCATTTGGATACTGTGTGTGATGTCGTTCAAGTCTCCCCTCGATGCGCAAGTTTCGGCGTGCAAGTATCCTGCCACGCAAATCACTTGCGCGACCAAACCCAAAACATTCACAACCCTTATCCATTTTCCATATTTTGATGTATTGATCTTGAAAAACATTAGGCATGCAAGTTTCCTGTCCTTCAAGTACATGGAACACAATTCCCTTTCCCAAAAACCACATTTCATTATTTGTCGATTTTTAGGCCCAAAATTTTTGAAAACACTGGAAAACAGTGCCACCTTGTATCTGCTCTTTTTGTACCACCTCCAGATCATCCATTCCTTTGTTGAAGTTTTTGAATCAATCAAGGATCGTTAACCACATCCCTTGAACTCAACATACCACCATGAAATCCCCTTTTTCAACAAATTTGTATGTCATGGTTTTCTTTTTCAACAATCACAACACAGATGTCCACTTTGTCAACAAATACAATCACCTCAAAAATGCTTCAATGATACCTTGAGGGATTTTTTCCCAACAGATAAGATCATTCATTATCATTCCCTTGAGGATTGCTACATCCAGTGAGTTTCCTTCTCAAATCCTAAGGGAAACACATATATACTTAAGGGAGAATGGGATATCTAGGAAGATAGAGTTGGACCAAAGATTTTTCTTCTTGGCAGAGTGACAGCTCATCTAGCAAGTCTTTTTATAAGCGATTAGGGAATGAAATTGGTGTAATTACCTCCCATTTTGGAACATTTTAGGGATGTATTCCCTGTAACTTTCTCTGGCTTACCTCATGTGAGTGAAGTTGAGTTCACTATAGAGTTAGTGCCAAGTGTGGCACAAGTGTTCATTCCTCCTAATAGGATGGCACCAACAGAGCTACAAGAAGTCAAGAATCATCTTAAAGATCTTGAGTTGATCAGTTTTGTCATACCTAGAACATCATTTAGGGGTTCACCATTCCTCTTCTCTAAGAAGGCAGATGGTACCCTCAAATTTTGTGGGGATTACCATCGACTTAACCGGCTTACGATAAAGAATCGATATATGTTGCCTTGTATAGAAAACTTATTCAACCAGCTCTGAGGAGAAACTATTTTCTACAAAATAAATCTGATGTTAGGCTAACATCAGGTGTGTGTGTGAACATTATATATACGATGTACATCTTTTTGAAGGAGGTATGGCTTGAATAAGTTTTTGCTTGTGTCGTTCCGTCTGACGAACGTGCCCACAGTTTTCATGGCTATGATAAATCTTGTTTTCCACCCATACCTTGATTCCTTTGTAGTAGTCTTCAAAGATGACATATTGGTGTACTCACACTCCATACATGACCATGAATCCCATCTTGAGACCGCGATGAGTACACTAAGATAATATCATCTATATTCAAAGCTCTGTAAATGCCAATTTCATATAAATAATGTCCACTTCTTGGCTTACATCATATCTGAGGCATGTATATCAATCAACCTAGATTAGGTGAGAAATGTGGTTTCCTAGAAGTATCCCAATAACTGTTTTTGGAATAAATATTTTCTTACAACTTATTGTCTATTATATGTATTTAATCCATGATTTTTTTTGCTTAGCAGTACCTCTTATAGTGCTGACTAAGAAGGGTGTGCAGTTCCTATGGTGAGAATTTTGTGAGAAAACTTTTCAAGAGATAATGTGAAGACTCACATATGCTCTGGTCCTACTTCTTCCTATGCTAGAAAGAAGTTATACTATTTACTTTGATGATTCAGGAGTTAGACTGGGTGTTTTTCTGATGTAGGGTGAACGAGTCGTGGCTTATGGATCCTACCATATGAGGCCTCATGAGAAGAAATATCCTACACATGACATGGAATTAGTCATTGTGGTTCGTTCACTGTTCTATAGGAGAGAATAATTGTTGGAAGAGATGTTATTTTTTTTGCATGGATCATAAAAGATTGAAATATATCTCCACATATAGAGACATAAATGTAAGGCAGCGTAGGTGGGTCGAATATCTACAGTCTTTCAACTTTGACCTTTGTCATACCCCTGGTATAGGTAATGTTGTGGATGAAGATTTGAGTCACAAAACGTAGACACAATCTATCCAGGTAGCCAATAGTGAGTGGAAGATGGTGGATTTATTTTCAGAGATGCATATGGAGGTTCAAGAGCATCATGGACAACAATTTCAAGTAGCTCTTTTAGTGATGTCCTATCTTTTGGAATGAGTCTGCATGCGACAGTTATCTAGTATGGAGGGGATTTTTTTGAGGTAGAGCATCATTAGAGAGAACCTTCCACCTGGTTGGGTTATTATTGGTAGTGAAACTAGGCTCTATAGTGGCCATGTATAGGTGACTTAAAATATTTGGGAAGAGTTGATGAGGGAATATCATGTCTTTATTTGAGAAGCTCATCATGGACTATAACACCCCAAGCTTCCATTGTATGATTCCCTTTGAATAATGCAATAGCTTGCATTGTATGCAACATGGAGTTTTAACACACCACGACCAATCAAACTAGGCATTATGAATAGTAATATCCACTTTTAGAAATTTAATAAATTTTATTTTTAAAAATGGATATTGTTTTTTGGATTTAGAATATTAAAATTAGATTAGGGTGAATTTTGGATATTTTTCTGAAAACATTCAATTTTTGATTGATAGTGAAAAACACCGCATTATTGTTTAAAACAGACTTTTTCTTTAAATATTTAGTTATTTTATTTAAATTTATAATAGGTAAAATTAGATACGTAATACCTATATATGTTCAATGTAATTTATTGGAGTTATTTTATAATAATATTAGATATATAAAATTTTATTGAACATTTAACCGTCTTTTACCCACCTTCTAGGCGCATTTGAAAATTTGCATAAAACGCAATTTTACCGATTCTGTAAATTGAAATTAAAAAATCAGAGAGACATGGTTGAAATCAGTAAGTAAAATGTGGTTGAATAAGATGAAACTACTTTTTGCTGAAGAGTATCTTTTGACTTTTATTTACCATGGTTAAAATTAAATAGGGTAATTAATGGTAAAAATGATATTATAATTACCCAAACAAGTTTCCTAATTCTATTGGATAATTGTTTTCGACAAAAATCAACCATAGTAATAAAATATGATCCTTTTGGTCCACTTGGATTAGATTGAGACATTTATTATTATTTTATTTCAAAAATAGTAAAAGTGTTAAATTCAAAGTTTAATAACTAAACCATTTTTAATATAGTTTTATAAATAAGAAAAATTCGACTATAAATATTAATTAGAAATTTAAAAATATTTCCTACATAATGGTATTTTATCTATAATTTTTAGACATTAAATAATTAAATTTATTTATGATACAATGATGATGTAGTAATTACTTTATTAATGAATGATTAAAATAATTGATATTATAAATATCCAGGTAAGTGTAAATTGAGACTTCTGATGAATTACACTAAATTTATAGGTTAACATGAAATTTTAGGGTTGATTAAATAAATTTTTTTCGAAGGGATAAAGTTGTTACGACTTTTAAAAAAAATAGTGTCAAAACTGACATAAATGAGAAATTAAAAGATAAACTATATTATTAATTGATATAATATTCCTAAAAATATAAGGTTCTTACAAAGTACTTATATAAAATTACATATATTAATAATGGACCACTTGGGGTTATCTTGGATTTTTATAGTAAGTTTATTATCCATTTGTTATAATAATACAAGAATACATGGTAAAAGGTAAACTATTTAACTAAGAGTTAAATATAAAAGATAAGGTTAATATGGTGACATAAAAATATCTAAAACCTATTGGTTGAGCTTTTTCTGACCCATCCCCATCATATCCTCGAAATAAATTTTTTTGATCCCTTATAAACCAAATATGATATAATAAAAAAATATTTCAAACTTTTCCTAAAGTGACCCTCACCTCACATATAAAAGGGTACTTCACCTTCTCTTAATTTCACACCTCCAAATCCAATTAGATCGGACAAAACTAGCTCAAATATCCTCCCAACTACCCTCACATAGACCGAGAGGAATTACTTTGATCAAAAATCCAACCTATGGTGCCTTTTTGATCAACTCAAAAGGAAACACCCGAAGAAGAGATAATAATTTCACCACCTCTTTAAAAGTACTCTTCTTCTTACACTTCCTCTTTATTTTTTTCATACCAAAATAATAAATCCAATACCTTATATATACTGTGATGTTATTATAAATATGGTAGAACAATATTCATTCTTCTATCCATCCTATAAATGACAAGTCAACATATGTGCGTACGTACGGCTTACCGTCTCCACGTCGTGGTATAGTTTGTTATTCAAACACATTATTATTTTTATGGGTATAAATATGAGTGTAACTGATGTAAATAATAAATAAAACATGTTAATTATTCTTTATATATTATATACCATCCAATTAAAAATTATTTCACCATCAATATAATGATATTGTCGCCCGTGCATACGTACAGATTACTGTCTCCATGAACGCAATGAGATTCATTCCCCGTCTTAATCATTCAAGAATAATTTTCATTTTATGATTAAAAATAATTTTTAATAACTCAATATTATTCTGGATATTAATCAAATACATCCAATCCATAACAAAAATTACTTACGAAAAAAACATATAAAGAAAAATGAATCAGTTAACACCTGAAACAATGATACTACTGAAATGTTATTAACAAATCAATATTAGAAGATCATATATGATATCATATTTTTGTATGTGGTTCTTTTATAACTTAATAACAATTATTAAACTATTATACAAGAGGTTAATGTACCCTCGATCATGGAAAAGTACAAGGTAAGGGTTAATTTTACAATCTCTTCATTATCTGAGGTTTTTTACACGTGTTTATCTACTGGTACCTATTTATCATCCACATACATGTTTCTTAAAAATGTATTTCAACAAATATTTACTATTTACAAGGCTATGGGTTAAAGCCATTTATTCCCTCGTTTGAATTTTTATAAATTTTTTTGAAACGAATCCTTCGGTTGTTTTCCAAACAAGGTACTTTATGACCTTTTTGAAAAATTAAGGCAAAAATGTTTTTTTAACTTATACAGTGGGTGAAACTATTTTCTATCATTATAACACCTTTTAAGCATATATTACAAGCTTATAAGAGTATTTTCAAAATAAATGTTTTATTTTAAAATTATGTGACTTTTAAATGATTTCAAAATAGAAATAGATATTTCTCTCAAATAGTTTTGATTCCATCTATGTCAACATCGTTTGATGGGTTTTACACTTTTTTGAAGTTGATTAATTATGGTAAAATCTTCCATATTTTAGTGAAAGTTTTGTGATATGTTTCACTGTGGATGTGTTATTTTTGTACCATTCATGGTTTATGATTTAAGTATTAACATTTCATATGTTAGTTTTAATACGACTATTTATATAATGTTTCAACAATTCATATGAAGAATGAATTGGACTTATTAAATGATGGGTGGAGCCTTCTATAGCTCCTCGATGCATAGGTAGGTCTCATTAGACAAACTAGTGTCTTGGAACAAGGCATTGACAAAATATTATTTGTAGTATTGGCACGAGGCCTTGACTATGTGGTTATGATGCCCGACATTATGCATTTCGTCATTATGAAATTGTCTATTTATGTAGCATGTGATTATTTGACTAATAGAATATCCATGTGAATAAGTAAATGGAATTATTTGATTTATTTTTAATATATTATGTTGTAGTTTATGTTTAAATGGATTCTATTTTAGTCTTATACATTTCCTTAAATGTTTATGCTTTTTTATGAATATTTCTACTATATTTTTATCCTTACTGGGCATGTCAACTCACCCCTTTCTATGTTTTATTTTTCCTAGGATGATAAGAAGTATAATATGATTAACCAAAGAGAATATTCTATGGGATATAAGATTTTTCAAAAGGGGACACAATGTTTTTTTATTTAATGATGTAATGTAAAACTTATGTATGTATGTAGTACTTCCAAGGCTACTAAACTGGTCGGTCTTTTGGGACAAGATTCTTTGTATCAGTCTAATGTTATGTAATTATTCATCGAATCTAGGTAACTGGGGTTTGGGAATTACATAGACTTACCATGATGTACATGGATATGCATCTTCAATACTAGTGGACTTGTATGATAAAGAAAATAGTGGGTTTCATTACCCAGGGCTCCACCTTTCAGTAAGTGAAGGAAGATTACGAGTCACCTACTGGACTCCAACAGCCTTTTTCCATTCCTGAGTGGAAATGGAATGACATCACCATAAATTTTGTTACATGGTTACCAAGAACTTATCAAGGAAGCGATTCATTATGGGTGATCATCGATAGCTTGAAGAAAGCCATGCACTTCCTTCATGTTCGAGAGACCATCTCTATTGATGAGTTAAGGAGGCTTTATATTCGGGAGATAGTTTGACATCATTTCATGCTCCATTCTAGCATGTTGGACCAAGATTCCAATTTCACATCACGATTAATGAAAGGGTTGTAGAAGGAACTGGGATCACAGGTTCTTTTGAGTAATTTATATCACCCTTAGATTGATGGGAAGTCTGAGTAGAACATATAGTTTTTAGAGGATATATTATGGGTTTGTATCCTTTATTTTAGAGTATCTTAAGAGAAAAATATTCCTCTATTTGAGTTTTCCTATAATAAATGTTTTTAAGAAACAATTCAAATGGAACCATATGATTTCCTCTATGGTATACCGAGTCATTCACCACTATTCTAGCTCAAATTAGGTGAGATAGCTCTTATGTGTTCACATCTCATTCAAGATACTTCTATGCATGCCCAGCTGATTCAGAAGCATATTGATACAACTCATTCCAAATAAAATTATTATATCAATATTCATAGTAAACCTCTATTTTTTGAGGTGGGATATCTATTTTTTCTGCTTTTTTCACTAAGTTAAGGTCATATGTGAATTACGAGATATGGGAATTTATCACTTAGACCTAGGATAGGGAGACTGATGTGCATGTGTATTTGCTGGAACTCTTCTCAGATGATGTTCCCCTACCCTCAGAAGGGAAACTCAAGGATGAGTTGTCTTAAATAGGAGAGGTTGCAATGTCCTAGCTTTAACCAAGGTATGAACCATTTAATTTTTTATTAAATTTTTTAAAGAAACTCAAGGCACACACATGCGATGTCTATTTTAGGTCTTGAGAATCAAATAAGCTTTTTCCATGGTTTCCTGGGATTGTGTAAAATAATCCACCATTCCCTTACAAAATATTTCATGATAAAATAAATTTAAATAAATAAAAATAAATAAATAAATAAATAAAACTAAATAATAAAATAAAAATAGGTTAGGATAAAAGTGAAAATAATTAAAATGGGATTATCCCTTTTTATCTCCTTTAATTTTATATTTTTTTACTTTATTTTTTCCTTATTTTTTCTTTCCTTTTTTCTTTTGTTTCCATTTTATTTTATTTTTCTTTTTTTATTTCCATTATATTCTTTGATTTTGTTTTCTCCTCTCATATCCTTCCTCTCCCTCCCGTGTGTCACACCCCCCTGTCCAGGTGATGCGCCTCCCTCCTTCTCTACTTCAGAAGCTCAATGCACCTCTGATTCTTCCCCATTTTCAACACCATCAAAAGCTCTATGAATCACTCAGTAAGGATTATCATCGGAACCAATTAGTTTTGGGTTTAATCCTCTATTTATCACATAATCTTCCATGGAAGGTTTTTACCCAAAATTTTAGTTTTGTTAAATCCTCAAATTTATTCTATTTTAGGCAAAATGAAAGGTTGTTACGGGATGTGAGGTATACTATGACTATGAGGTAGGGTTCCTATGTTATTTCTTGTCATTTCTTTTCATTGTGCAATTTTCACCATTTTGATGTTGGTCGGTTCCTACTAGTGAATCCAAAATAATGCGTTTTAATTTAATTAAACTATTTTTTTATCCATGTAACCTTTTTTTAGGTGAAACACTTCCTAGGTTTTCTCCATTATATTGGAGACCCCTTTGAATTTGATATCATAATAGGCCTAATTATGTTTTTATTTGAATCCATAAATTGTCATTTATGTGTGCATGTGTGACAATTTCCGATGAGGTTTTAAATTGAATAAATTATTTATGTGGAATCATAAACCATGAATTTGGTTTTCCTTTGAATTTTTTTTCCAAAATAATTATTGTTATAAGTCATGTTATTCATTGATATTATTAAATGTTGAGGTCTCCA
Source organism: Viscum album (assembly GCA_963277665.1). Classification (NCBI taxonomy): domain Eukaryota; kingdom Viridiplantae; phylum Streptophyta; class Magnoliopsida; order Santalales; family Viscaceae; genus Viscum; species Viscum album. Next base: position 733,099,605 of record OY728141.1, read on the forward strand.
ATCACACTGATAAAGTGGCTATTTTGTTTAATATTGTGTTATTATTATTTGGTGTGACTATTATACTTGATTAATTAGTGTGTAAGTGGCATTAAATGGTTAATTAAAGTGTTGCGATCAGGAATGATTTTTCTGTGATATATATATATATATATATACTTCTCTTATTGTTTTAAATGAAAGCTGGTCAAGGAGAGAATGCGAGTCTCATATTAAGAACCAACAATTTGACTCTCCATAATTTATAGGTTACCACACAATGAACCAGGAAAGATATGTTTTAGGCTCTCCACGAAAGTGGTTTCCCTGGGATTTTTACTATACTATTGGGTGATACAAGTTCCCTATGGGGAAGCAAAGGATGGACCCATTGGTAAGATGGATATGCTAAGGCTGGTTGACACTCAGTCACTTTTGTTCAATACACATGATGGACTCATAGTTACCATTCAATGAGGAATACATGGACTTTCTAAAGGATCTCCTTGGACAGGCTTGTGGCATTGGATATAATTGAATGGATGTACCATTGAGATACCTTAGGTATGGTCTTGAACTCCCCCTATAAAATTTTCAATTTTAATATTAATTCTTGAGATGTTTTTAATTATACTGCATAGATTTTCTTTATGATTTTTGATACCTCTCTTATTCCTTTAGTGTGCATGGTGTTGACATATGGATTAGACCCCAAGCCAAAGCACAAGCTTGGAGGTATGCCATTTTATTTGGTTTATCATGTTACTTAGGCCTTACTGTATATATTATGTTATACTATATTTATCATTGAGACTTTTGGATTAGTAAGAAGTTGGTGGTATGGGATGATTATCCATTTGGGAACCAAACCCAAGTTTCAATTCTTTTTTTAATTAATTTCTTACTTTTGTTATATTTTAGCCCATTGTTATTTGTTTGCATCCTGAAATGGAAAGGTATAGACATTGTGGGTGTCGGTTTATTGAGACTATATCTCACACCCTTCTCATGAACTTTTTGATACTCGAGTAGGCTTTATGTTCTTAGGTATGGATACAAGGAAGTGTGTCTCTCCAAAAACTAGATTGCTTTGATGTTTTGGATTGAGGATGGGGGCAGAGGACCAAGCCTATGAATGAGAAGTCACATCATATTTTAAGATTTTTTTGGTAGTTTCTGTTAGCATGCATCCTATTCTTGTATTCCGTACCACTTCACACTTATTTATATACTTTTGGAATCATTCAATGACAAAATCATGGTATTTGTTTTACTATTCACCTTTTGTAGTTATTATTTATTATGTTGGGTAATTTATCTACTTCTACTACTGTCTTATTTCTCTTTATGCTTCCACTACTTGTTCATATATTATTTACCATTTTGTAATAAAATATCCAGTGAGGTCATAGTCTACCCATTGACTCAACCTAGGCCCTCACTACTAGTTAGAATCCTCTGGCATTTGGGGAGATGCGCTTGAGGTCTTATAGCCCCCCATATCAGGACCTGATTTGCTGGCATACGGGGCAGGATGCTACAGCTAGTATGACTCAAATTGTGTGTTTTCAAGTGTAATTTTAGAGTTAAATGGATATTATATAGGAAAAATGAGTAAATGAGATCAAATTGTCTTTAAACATTTGAAAAACGATATATATTTCATTTTTGGTGTATAAGAATCAACTGACATCAATCCAATAAAGGATGTGGTCGGTAGTACTCCAATTATGTATTTTATATATATAAGTGTGAATTTAGATTAAAAATGTATCACATTGTAAAAAAAGAGAAAACCAGAACATTTTTATTAAACATTAGGAAAATGTTCCATAAATCATTTTTGAGGAGTATGAATTCTCTCCACATCAATCCTACTCATGATTGGTTAATATAACTCAAAGTGTGTGTTTTCAATATAAAAGATTCATTTTTTTATTAAGATTCACATCATGTTTCCAAAATAGTTCAAAAAATATCAACATGTTTTCGAACATTTGGACAATAATCCATAATTCCATTGAGATGTATAAAAATTGACCACATGTTAATCGAGAAAGTGATGTGGTTGGTATGAATCAAAGTTCATGTTTTAAAAAAACCAATTTTTGAATGTACAAAACATAGAGATAACATGGAACCTGGATGTAAAGACCCGTAAAATTCAAGGGAATTTTTTTCTTAAATTTCTTTGGAATTTTACAAGAGCGCGGTTTCAGACGGCACCTGATTCCGAGGCCCGGAGTGCCCGGAATTAATTTCCAAAGTTTGGCTCGGGTACGTTCAGTGAACGAACGAGCGGGAATTCCTAACTTTTGATCCGGTGCTCGGATTTGAAATCCGAGGACACCGATGAACTCACAACGCCGATATTCGCTTAAGAAGACCTTTTCCGAAGTTGCGTTTGCCTAGGAGGAGTTGTTTAATTTTTCTGGATGAAATGAAGAGTAAAATAAATTTGTGATACAATATTTATTTTATATCTTTAAAGTGGTTAAAATATTTTTTTGGGAGTTGGGTGGTTTAACCACCTAAGAGAGGATTAAGGTGAGGAGGGGCCCACCCGAGCCCCACCTTTTCAAATTCCCTAACTCCCCTCTCTCCCTCTTTAAAGCTTGATAACTTAACACTTAATTAATTACACAGCTCATGTATAATTAATTAAGTGTTTTGTTTTTGAAATTTATGTTTTTGAAATGCTTGGCTTAGTAAATAAAATAAGGAGGGACCTTATTTTATTTGGATTGTTGGGTGAGGTGTGGAAGAGCTTTGGAGAGAAGCTGAAGAAATCCTCCACATTCTTCATCTCCTTTGTGGAAGAACGTGAAGAACGTCCGCCGCCCACGAAGAACACCGACGATGACTTCTTGACTCGTCTTCTCCGATTGCTTCCTCCTCGACTTCTTCGTCTTCTAACCGACGTTAACGAAACGACGTACCTCTTCGGACGTACCTCTTCGTCATCGGATTTGATGAACGATTACCACGACGCCCGACCTCCGCGACGTTGTCTTCCGCTGGTCGTTGACGATCTTCGAACTTGAAACCAAGGTAGGGGAATATTGTATATTTCTCATTTATGTGGTTTATACCCTCGAACTTGAGCGTTTATTTATAGGATTTATCTTTTTGGATTCCTTACCCCGATTTTAATTTATCATGATGAACGCGAATTAAATAAATTAATTCGCGGATCAATAAACAATTGATTGAATTAATTTTCTTCTCGTTTATCTTGAGATTGAAAATCTTGAAGTGTGATAAATAATTATTTTCCAATTACTTGTGTTCTTGATTCTCAAGGATGATGGCCAAACAAACATGGCCATCAATTTGGACATTGTCCATGACTCTTTTATATTTCACTCTTCGCAAATTCCCTGAGCGTTCGTTCACGCCAAATAATTAAACGCGTCAAAACATCGACGTTTCTTTGAGCGCGACATACGGACGCGGAGATCTCGATCCGAGGATCAAGAATCTGCGACCGTTATAAATTTTGGGGTTTGAACGAAGATGTGGCGGACTTGATGTCATGACGGAGGCATTCCGATGGTGTGCATGCGGCAGGGCGCACGACGGTTGCCGGAAGGGACTTTCCGACGAGGCCAGCAAGAGGTGGCTAATAGGGGGTGTCCCGTGCAGATGGTCGATGCAGGTTTATCATCAAACGTGAATGGCGGATGGTGTTCCGCGGGTGGGGAGAAGCCCTGCCGTTATGTTTTGAAGAGGTGGAAATCGTGGAACAAGAATTGATTGGAGAGAGAGGAGTTATAAAGAGTTTTAAATAATAATAAAAAAATAATAAAATCAATCAAGTGGGGCGTGGATGGCTTTGAGTTAAGGAGGGAGGCGCTGATTTTTTTTGGGGATGCGTGGCTTTTGGATTTGGGAGATTTAAGGAATTAAATCAAATTAAAAATAATAATAATATAATAATGTTATTGTTATTTTCGTTGGGAAAACTATTTTTTGACGGTATCTTCCTCGTGCGACCTCGGTTTCACGAACCGTCAGCGGCAGTGTGACCCTGACTCCGAGGCGGAATTTATGAGTCCAATATTGGATGTCTTTTTCGGGTTTTTGGATCGGGTACCCGAAGTGCTTCAAAAATAATAGATTTAATATTATTATTAAATCTTCAACCCGCCATAACTCATGCGTGCGACGTCTGATTTACTTGATGTCAGTGGCGATGTAATCCTGTCATTAATATGGTCGATTCGGTATATCGCACTCAATGTTTCGGAATACTTTGAGTTCGGCCGGGTTGGTTCGTACACGAAACCAACCGGGCCTTCGGAGCTGAAACACTCATATCTTGAGCTACGGACGTCCGATTGACGTGCCGTCAGCTTTGTTGTGTTCCTCTTATTAAGACAGATCTTTTGGCATACTCCGCCCGAGGTTTGGACGCAGGTGGAGTACGGTCGGGTTGGTTTTGCCTTAAAACCCAACCGGGCCCCGGGGACAAAAATGCCAATAACTCTCAGACCGGGCGTCCGATCGACGCGCTGTCTGTTGCGTTGAGTTCCTGTTGATGATACGGAACTTTGGGAGACATCAACTCTGGACTTTGTGACAGTTGATGTATCAGCCTCTCGGCTCGTGGAGCGGATCCTCGTGTACGAGCTTGCTGTATGCGGGAACCCTAGTGCTGGCTGTGACTGTTACTGTGACTGCTACTACTGCTACTGCTACTGTGACTGCGACGACGACAGTACAGAGATCCTGTGTGGATTCGACGACGACGACTACAACACTCAGCGATCCTACCTGGATCAGTGCTACAGGTCCTGTGTGGGCCCGATCTTGTGTGGGTCTTTGCGCTCAGCGGTCCTGTGTGAACCAGCGCCTACAGGTCCTATGTGGGCCCGATCCTGTGTGGGTCTTTTGCGGGGGTTAGTTACCTATCGATCCTTCGTGGGTCCGACGACTTAGATGGATCAGAGATCATCTTTATCGTCCTTTGAAGAAGTATACCTGTGTGAGCTGAATCCTGTTGCTTTCCTGTGTGGATTGTGTTGTGCTATCCTGTGTGGATTACGTTTTTCTTTCCTGTGTGGAATTCATTTACTTTCCTGTGTGGACTGAGTTGTACTTGGGCTCGGAGGTTGGAGCGTATTTGAAATTGACGACTTAGGTATATGTATGGGCATATACCTAAGAAGTGTCGGTTGTTACTTCGTGATTGTACCTTTCTTCGGGGTTTAACCTTTGTGGATTTGAGAGACCTTCAGGGGTCTCGGGGTCCCTACTGAGTAGCTTATACTCACCCCTGCACGGGCTTTGCCCGCACTACGTTGTGTTGGTTGCAGACGACGGACCGCGTTGATCTTAGCTGAGGCTTGTAGAGCAGGACGGTTCCTGGAGGTGGACCACTGGGCGGGACGTGCTCGGAGCGGACGGCGGGATCCGTGGAGCAGTGGAGCTATCTGTACCCACCTTTCAGGTGGGATTTCCAGTGGACAGCTCGGTGTAGCAGCTTTTACTTTTCAGTTGTTGTTTTCCCTTTCGAGTTGTACTTTACTTTCAGTATGGGTTTGTATACTGGCCCATTTACTTTTCCTCACTTTCAGTTGTACTCTGCTTTTGCTTAGTGTTTACTTTCCGCTTACTTACTCTGTGGTGTTTGTTTACTTTACAAAGGCAATGCCTTCCCTTTTTACCGGGATTTACGCCTTGGTGCTAGTCACCAGCCCCTGGCCTATGGAAGGCGGGCTTGGGGTAGTCACGGCACGGACCCCGAGGGCGGGTCGTGACAAATTGGTATCAGAGGAGTTCGGTTCTACCGTGAACTCTGATCTTTTCTATGTGAAGCAATAATGTTTAGCGTATTGAGTGTGGTTATCAGTCCAGGGAGTCCAGTGTTGGTGCGGCGGCCGACGTATCCGTACACCAGGACCCTGACTTCTGATTTCCGACTTAATGCACGAAAACATTGATTGTGTGTGTGTTTCAAAGTTTTCTTTGTGATTTCTTTATGTCAGCTCACCAGGTATACTGTTTGACCGTGGCGCACCTATTTCCTATTCAGGATGGCCCCACGACGACAACCAGCTAGGGTTCCGAGAGTCGAGTGTGACGACAGCCCACCGAGCGACGAGGCTTCGGTGCAGGGCCCTTTGTCAGCAGTGGCACTGGCGGTAGCTCTACCCGCCGAGCCCCCGATGCTTCCAGCACCAACCGCTGACGATGCACGTCGCCTCAGCGCACTGCATGAGTTTCAGCGCCAGCGACCACCCAGGTTTCGCGGGGAGACGGATCCCCAGGCTGCTGAGGACTGACTGGAGGCAGTGGTATGTGTGTTTAGGCTAGTGAGGACACCAGAAGACCTCATGGTGATCCTCTCTGCGAGCCTACTACACGCAGCAGCAGGACGATGGTGGAGCTTGATGCTCCAGGTGCACGATGAGGCTTTTCTTCTATGGACGGACTTTGAGAGCCTCTTCCGCTCAGAGTTCGTCCCAGCCACCCTTCGTGCGGTGCGTATCCAGGAGCTTCTTCAGCTGCGGCAGGGCAGCATGACGGTCGCTCAGTACTCGGCGAGATTTACCGATCTCTCGTGCTACTCGACCGACATGGTACGGGACCCATTCTTCCGGGCCCGGACCTTCGAGCAGGGTTTGAGACATGAGATCAGGGCATCGCTGATCTCCCTCAGCATACCGACTCAGACAGGAGTACTGGAGTGGGCCCTTTTGATCGAGAGCTTCCTTGCTGAGTCTGCACCAGCACCGAGACCCACCGCAGGGTAGCATGTGGCGGAGTCTTCCGCGGCAGGCAGTCGACGGATGACTCAGGGGTCCAGACAGACCAGACCCTCAGGCAGACGACCTCAGGACACTAGCTCAGCAGTGCGGGGCACACAGCACGGAGCCAGTCTTTCGAGTGGAAGACAGTGCTATGCATGCGGCGAGAAAGGCCACATGGCTCGTGACTGCCCGACCCGCCATGTAGAGGAGCAGCAGACGATTGAGGAACCACCTAGGTAGAGGCAGAGGTTCGACCGTGGCGGTCCGCAGGGAGGAGGCGGACGAGGCAGAGGAGCTGGTCGAGCAGCAGGTGGTGGGCGACGCTTTGAGGCTCTACCACCACCACCACCAGGAGGTCCACCCCGACCTCAGGGGAGAGCACAGCTTCAGGCAGCTGAAGCTTACGATCATGGAGCTCTGGAAGCGGGTGGACTAGTGCGGGACTAGCTCCAGGCATAGAGGCATTTGCCCATAATGCCTCTAGCTTCGTATTTTGTGTTTCTTTGTGACCTTGTTCTTTAAGTTGAAGTAATAAAAGACACTTGCCTTGGTGACTTTTGTTTTCTTGTCTTTTGTTTTTACTAAGAGGTGCCGGTTAAAAACTATTGACTTGACCCTCACTTGCGAGATTCGTACTGGAGGAAACCCAGTGACCACACACTGATGCCGACAGTGTGACTCAACCCTTAGAGGCGAGAGTAACGGTTGGATCTCTTGGGAGCAGCGTCGAGGCCTTACGACGTCATCCATGCCATGAATTAACTAATCATGACGGGATTGACTGTTTTAGGCAAGGAACGTGGTTCATCCAGGGGATGAGACCGGATTTCACTTTTCGGAAAAGGAGAAATCTTTGCAGTTAGTCTCTTTGCAGATATCCTTCGTGGATAGAGATGGAGCAGCCTTCCTCCAGTCTCTCACAGTCACCCCTCCTCTACTACAGCAGGTCAGAGAGGCACAGCGTGAGGACGCTGACTGTGAGACACGTCGTGCACAGATATCCTCGGGACAGACACCTGGTGGTTTCTACCTTGGAGCAGAGCACGACATCCTTTCAGAGGACGTACCAAGGTACCAGTCGCTTTGCGAGAAGGAGGTGCTGAGAGAGTTTTACACTTCTACTTTGGCGGTAAATCCTGGAGTGGCAAAGATGTACCAGGATCTCAGACGACAGCACTGGTGGCCGGGCATGAAGAAGGCTGTAGCAGAGTTTGTTTCTCGATGCCTCACCTGCCAACAGGTGAAGGCAGAGCATCAGGTACCAGCAGGCTTGGTACAGCCCTTGGAGGTTCCGGAGTGGAAGTGGGACGACATATCTATGGACTTCGTGACTGGACTTCCACGCACTTCCAGAGGTCACGACTCCATCTGGGTGATTGTTGACCGACTCACCAAGTCGGCACACTTCTTACCCATCAGAGAGCTGGGATCAGTGGAGAGCTTGGGACGTCTCTACATTCAGGAGATTGTGCGACTCCACGGCGTGCCATCATCTATCGTCTCCGATCGAGATGCTCGCTTTACTTCCCGGCTTTGGAAGGGGTTACAGGAGGCGTTCGGGACACAGCTACGTCTGAGCACAGCCTTTCACCCTCATACGGATGGTCAGACGGAGAGGACCATTCAGACTCTCGAGGACATGCTCCGCGCATGTGTCCTCGACTTTGGCCGTAGCTGGGAGGACCACCTACCCTTGGTGGAGTTTGCGTACAACAACATCTACCACTCCACCATCGGGATGGCACCGTACGAGGCGTTGTACGGCTGACCTTGTAGATCTCCTTTGTGTAGGACAGACCCTGAGGAGTCAGCACTGGTGGGACCGGAGATGGTCCAGGCCACAACAGAGAAGGTCCAGGTCATCCAGGAGCGGATGAGGACAGCTCAGAGCCGGCAGAAGTCATATGCTGACAGGAGGCGGAGGCCACTGGAGTTCGAGGATGGCGACCATGTCTTCTTGCGGGTCTCACCTCGACGTGGTTTTCGGAGATTTGGCCGAGGCGGCAAGTTATCTCCGCGCTTCATCGGACCCTTCCAGGTCCTCAGTAGGGTTGGCGAGGTGGATTAACGCCTGGCTCTGCCACCTCAGTTACACCGGGTGCACGACGTCTTCCACGTATCTCAGCTGAGGAGATACGTGCACGACCCGACGCACATCATTGACCATGGGGAGCTTGACGTTGACGATGGGGCGACTTTTACGGAGGTCCCGGTGGAGATAGAGGATCGACAGGAGCGGGTCCTGCGTGGGCGATCGATTCCTCTTGTGCACATCAGATGGCAGCACGGGAACCTCCAGGAGAGCACATGGGAGCGGGAGGCTCAGATGCGTGCTCAGTACCCTCAATAGTTTCCCTAGTTTTTGATGTATCTTTACGGGGATGTAAAGCCCTGAGGTGGGAGTAATGTAAAGACCCGTAAAATTCAAGGGAAATTTTTTCTTAAATTTCTTTGGAATTTTACAAGAGCACGGTTTCAGATGGCACCTGATTCCAAGGCCCGGAGTGCCCGGAATTAATTTCCAAAGTTTGGCTCGGGTACGTTCAGTGAACGAACGAGCGGGAATTCCTAACTTTTGATCCGGTGCTCGGATTTGAAATCCGAGGACACCGATGAACTCGCAGCGCCGATATTCGCTTAAGAAGACGTTTTCCGAAGTTGCGTTTGCCTAGGAGGAGTTGTTTAATTTTTCTGGATGAAATGAAGAGTAAAATAAATTTGTGATACAATATTTATTTTATATCTTTAAAGTGGTTAAAATATTTTGTTGGGAGTTGGGTGGTTTAACCACCTAAGAGAGGATTAAGGTGAGGAGGGGCCCACCCGAGCCCCACCTTTTCAAATTCCCTAACTCCCCTCTCTCCCTCTTTAAAGCTTGATAACTTAACACTTAATTAATTACACAGCTCATGTATAATTAATTAAGTGTTTTGTTTTTGAAATTTATGTTTTTGAAATGCTTGGCTTAGTAAATAAAATAAGGAGGGACCTTATTTTATTTGGATTGTCGGGTGAGGTGTGGAAGAGCTTTGGAGAGAAGCTGAAGAAATCCTCCACCTTCTTCATCTCCTTTGTGGAAGAACGTGAAGAACGTCCGCCGCCCACGAAGAACACCGACGATGACTTCTTGACTCGTCTTCTCCGATTGCTTCCTCCTCGACTTCTTCGTCTTCTAACTGACGTTAACGAAACGACGTACCTCTTCGGACGTACCTCTTCGTCATCGGATTTGATGAACGATTACCACGACGCCCGACCTCTGCAACGTTGTCTTCCTCTGGTCGTTGACGATCTTCGAACTTGAAACCAAGGTAGGGGAATATTGTATATTTCTCATTTATGTGGTTTATACCCTCGAACTTGAGCGTTTATTTATAGGATTTATCTTTGTGGATTCCTTACCCCGATTTTAATTTATCATGATGAACGCGAATTAAATAAATTAATTCGCGGATCAATAAACAATTGATTGAATTAATTTTCTTCTCGTTTATCTTGAGGTTGAAAATCTTGAAGTGTGATAAATAATTATTTTCCAATTACTTGTGTTCTTGATTCTCAAGGATGATGGCCAAACAAACATGGCCATCAATTTGGACATTGTCCATGACTCTTTTATATTTCACTCTTCGCAAATTCCCTGAGCGTTCGTTCACGCCAAATAATTAAACGCGTCAAAACATCGATGTTTCTTTGAGCGCGACATACGGACGCGGAGATCTCGATCCGAGGATCAAGAATCTGCGACCGTTATAAATTTTGGGGTTTGAACGAAGATGTGGCGGACTTGATGTCATGACGGAGGCATTCCGATGGTGTGCATGCGGCAGGGCGCACGACGGTTGCCGGAAGGGACTTTCCGACGAGGCCAACAAGAGGCGGCTAATAGGGGGTGTCCCGTGCAGATGGTCGATGCAGGTTTATCATCAAACGTGAATGGCGGATGGTGTTCCGCGGGTGGGGAGAAGCCCTGCTATTATGTTTTGAAGAGGTTCAAATCGTGGAACAAGAATTGATTGGAGAGAGAGGAGTTATAAAGAGTTTTAAATAATAATAAAAAAAAATAATAAAATCAATCAAGTGGGGCGTGGATGGCTTTGAGTTAAGGAGGGAGGCGCTGATTTTTTTTTGGGGATGCGTGGCTTTTGGATTTGTGAGATTTAAGGAATTAAATCAAATTAAAAATAATAATAATATAATAATGTTATTGTTATTTTCGTTGGGAAAACTGTTTTTTGACGGTATCTTCCTCGTGCGACCTCGGTTTCACGAACCGTCAGCGGTAGTGTGACCCTGACTCCGAGGCGGAATTTATGAGTCCAATATTGGATGTCTTTTTCGGGTTTTTGGATCGGGTACCCGAAGTGCTTCAAAAATAATAGATTTAATATTATTATTAAATCTTCAACCCGCCATAACTCATGCGTGCGACGTCCGATTTCCTTGATGTCAGTGGCGATGTAATCCTGTCATTAATATGGTCGATTCGGTATATCGTACTCAATGTTTCGGAATACATTGAGTTCGGCCGGGTTGGTTCGTACACGAAACCAACCGGGCCTTTGGAGCGGAAACACTCATATCTTGAGCTACGGACGTCCGATTGACGTGCCGTCAGCTTTGTTGTGTTCCTCTTAGTAAGACGGATCTTTTGGCATACTCCGCCCGAGGTTTGGACGCAGGTGGAGTACGGTCGGGTTGGTTTTTCCTTAAAAACCAACCGGGCCCCGGGGACGAAAATGCCAATAACTCTCAGACCGGGCGTCCGATCGACGCGCCGTCTGTTGCGTTGAGTTCCTGTTGATGATACGGAACTTTGGGATACATCAACTCTGGACTTTGTGACAGTTGATGTATCAGCCTCTCGGCTCGTGGAGCGGATCCTCCTGTACGAACTTGCTGTGTGCGGGAACCCTAGTGCTGGCTGCGACTGTTACTGTGACTGCTACTACTGCTACTGCTACTGTGACTGCGACGACGACAGTACAGAGATCCTGTGTGGATTCGACGACGACGACTACAGCACTCAGCGATCCTACGTGGATCAGTGCTACAGGTCCTGTGTGGGCCCGATCCTGTGTGGGTCCGATCCTGTGTGGGTCTTTGCGCTCAGCGGTCCTGTGTGAACCAGCGCCTATAGGTCCTATGTGGGCCCGATCCTGTGTGGGTCTTTTGCGGGGGTTAGTTACCTATCGATCCTTCGTGGGTCCGACGACTTAGATGGATCAGAGATCATCTTTATCGTCCTTTGAAGAAGTATACCTGTGTGAGCTGAATCCTGTTGCTTTATTGTGTGGATTGTGTTGTGCTATCCTGTGTGGATTACGTTTTTCTTTCCTGTGTGGAATACGTTTACTTTCCTGTGTGGACTGAGTTGTACTTGGGCTCGGAGGATGGAGCGTATTTGAAATTGACGACTTAGGTATATGTATGGGCATATACCTAAGCAGTGTCGGTTGTTACTTCGTGATTGTACCTTTCTTCGTGGTTTAACCTTTGTGGATTTGAGAGACCTTCAGGGGTCTCGGGGTCCCTACTGAGTAGCTTATACTCACCCCTGCACGGGCTTTGCCCGCACTACGTTGTGTTGGTTGCAGACGACGGACCGCGTTGATCTTAGCTGAGGCTTGCAGAGCAGGACGGTTCCTGGAGGTGGACCACTGGGCGGGACGTGCTCGGAGCGGACGGCGGGATCCGTGGAGCAGTGGAGCTATCTGTACCCACCCTTCAGGTGGGATTTCCAGTGGACAGCTCGGTGTAGCAGCTTTTACTTTTCATTTGATGTTTTCCCTTTCGAGTTGTACTTTACTTTCAGTTTGGGTTTGTATACTGGCCCATTTACTTTTCCGCACTTTCAGTTGTACTCTGCTTTTGCTTAGTGTTTACTTTCCGCTTACTTACTCTGTGGTGTTTGTTTACTTTACAAAGGCAATGCCTTCCCTTTTTATCGGGATTTACGCCTTGGTGCTAGTCACCAGCCCCTGGCCTATGGAAGGCGGGCTTGGGGTAGTCACGGCACGGACCCCGAGGGCGGGTCGTGACACTGGAAAAAACTTATTTTTAGACAATAGTAAAATGATCCATTATTCATTCAATATGTATAGGAATTTATCACATGTTAATCTAATACATGATGTGTCTGGAATGACTCCATGTTCTTGTTTTTAATATAAAAGTGTAATTTTAGTTTAAAACATGTATCACATAGTTGTAATTTATATTAAAAGCTCATATAGTTTTCCAATAATAGTAAAATGATCCATAATTCATTTGTGACACTGAGTAATTGACTACATATCAATCACACAAATTATGTGGGTAGTTGGAATGGAAGTGTGTGTTTCCAATATTGATATGTAATTTTAGTTTAAAATGAAAAACCCAAAATGAGAAATAGGAAAATCAATATCAAACTATTTTCAAATATTATGAAAATGTTTCATAATTCATTTATAATGTTCTTGAAAGAACCCCATGTCAATATGAAACATGATGTGGTGAGAATGACTCTAAGTGCTTATTTTCAATAAAAAAGTGTCGTTTCAGTTTTGAAAATGTGTCAAATAGCCAAAATAGTGTTGATGAGCTCAGATTATTTTCAAACTTTAGTAAAATGATTCATAATTTATTAGTGATGTGTAGATATTTACCACACTTTAATGTGAAACATATGCAGCTGGTATGACTCAAAGTGAACGTTTTCAATATAAAAGTGTAATGATTGCTTGAGATAAACTTCATGATGTGACATTTATTTGAAATATTTTTCCCATGTGATTTATTATACTAGTTATGGATTTTAATGTATAAACTAATCAATTAATGGTTATTTATTTCTTTATGGTTAATTTATAGTTGATATTCTTAACAAAGGTTATTAGTAGTAATATTGATTGTTTTATTGTCGAAGCTATCTTTTGTTCATTATCTTAATTTTTTTATTTATCAATTGTTTAATTATTATTTTTACCATTTATTTTATTATCATTTAATTATGTATTCTTGGTATTTAATATTTATCATATTTTGGTTTTTTGTTGTAATTTATCGGTTAATTAATTTTTCTTTAACTTTTAATATATATAATTATATTAATTTAATAATTAGTAACATTAAATTAATATTCAATTCATTTCTATTTTTATCATTTAATCCGTCCATCCAAATCAAATTTTTTAAAGAGTGAAACAATACAACAAGATAAACTAGGGGGTCTATAGTAATTCAAACCAAGGGGATCCCCTCTGATCAAATTAACGCATTCTGGATTTAAGATGTTAAAATGCAAAAGACAACTATTAGTAGACCATTGTTCGGCCATGGATACCAAATAATCTGAAACCTTGTTCCCCCCGTGGCAGGTGTGGTACACTTGAATGTTGTGTCAAATAATAGAAAGGAATTTCCGGACACTGTAGGCAATAGACCAAGGTATTGAACAATTGCCTTTTAAGGAATCATGGAGAATCAAGGAGTCATCCTCCACCTCAGAAATGACCAAGTTCTCTTGGATGCACACAGAAATCCCAGTGATAAGTGTCCGGGCCTCAGCCTGGATTGTGGTACCGATGACGAAGGAGTAATAGAAGGCCAACACCACACCTCCCCCTATTCCTCTCACAACACCCTCTCCCGACATCACCCCTTCAGAACAAGCCCCATCAGTATTAAGTTTATAGCCAGAGGCAAGGGGAATCTATCTGATCCATTTATTATAAGGTCTAGTGGATGAGGGAGGAGAATGTGACATAGACCCCTTCATGCATGGGAAGGGAGAAACCTCCTGCCTTTCCTTGTTGGTCAAAATAAAGTCTAGGACCAGGAAGTGAATACGCGCAGTAATGGACCTCACCGTGGGCACTGCACCTTCGAACCGAGCCTGATTTCTGGCTTTCTAGATACACCAACACCTCGCATTGAGGGTTTTAGCATGATCCAACCGATCCTTCTCATTCCCCAACAAACCATTGAACCATATCTCTTTGAAATAATACTCCTTCTTCTCTCAAGAAGAATAATACAAGTAGCCTCCTAGAAATGACCACATTGCTTGAGCCCATTCACCCTCATAAAACAGGTGCAAAATGCTCTCCTCCCTCCGTGCTCTACAACAATGACATCCAGAGGACATGTTGATCCCCAGTTTTTTGATATTCTCATCCATCGCGATGGTGAGGTTACTGATATTCCAGGTGAGGATGTTAAGATTTAATGGAATCTTGCGACACCAGGCCACATCGTTCCAGTGATCTGGAAAACACTGTGAGGGTATCATCCTCCGAAAATCTATGATATTGAAGATTCCCGATGAGGAGGGAGTGAACACACATCTATCCCGCTCACCATTCTACTAAATGGAATCAAACAGGGCCTACTGGTCTTCATTCAGAACCGCCTTGGTGAAATGAGGGTGACATCGGGATTCCATAATTGTGATCAGAGGAGCCAGGAACCATGGGAAGGCAAGAACAGAGCCTGCCCAATTCTTGTGCTAGAAAAGAATCTCCCCTGTTCCCACAATCTATCGCGAGGTATGTTTTAGGGTCAGAAGCAGTGGATGGATTTTCGACCAAAGAGGAGAAACATAGCCATTGAAAACCTCTGTGTTTCTCCCACTAATCTGAGACATCATCTGGACCCATAGAGTATGATATTTAAGAATTTTTCAAGAAATATTACCATGCAAGCCTTGGGGAGTGCTCTGCAAGCTTCTACAGTTGATCCCTCCTTCATCGATGGGTCTTTCTATCCTCTCCCACGAGGTCCAGTGCCTCTTCCCCCCAGAATTCGCATCCCATACAAAACTACATAAGATCGAGTCAACTAATTTGATGACTCCTCTCTAGACATTCAAAGATTCCATTGCAAGTATAGGTATGGTGGACAAAACACTTATGAGGAAATGAAACTGAAACTGAGAAATTGGATCCTAAATTTTTAATAATCCAGCATGATAATTAAAACTGATCCACCTATTTGAATATTTCCCTGGTGTTAGGCTCGCCAAGGTTTGAAATTTTTTATGTTCTCTTCTACACTGAGATCTCAACTTTCTTTACAAAGAAGACGAACCAATACCTATATGTTAATTTCATTTATTTTTGGATCCTTAAAATCTATGCTCATCACATAGATAAACAAAATTCAAAAGAAGATAATACATACCATGATCCATTGGATCTTCTGATTTGAAGATCCTTGATTTTATCCAACAAAAAAGGAACTCAATCATTTTCCTCCTCGCTCATTCTCAACAGAATTGATGGAACATACTGGAATTTGATTAAGACATAATTAAAAAGTATGAGACCCTTTGAATAGGGATAAAATGGTTATTCAAGGTTGGTTATTTAATTAAATGTCAAAATCTATCAACTTGACAATTATATCCCTCATTATCTCATTATAATATTATTAAAAAAATATAACATGAGTTTTCAAACATTCCCCCACTTAACTCATGTGATATCACATTATGATGTTTAATATTAAATAGGTCATTATGTTCATTTATATCTATTCTGTCATGTTTACAACATTCATCATAATATAGGATAATGTCTCTATGAGTCTTGGTGGTTGTATATTCTCTATTAATATACCCCCTTCCGTGTACTAAAATATTGACTTGTTCCCAATCATAATTCAAATGGTATATATATAATTAGACCATCAATACTGTTGTTATTTAAGACTATTTCCATTATCATTATTCAATTCAATCATGTTTACTTATTGAAAAAATAGGCAATATGATCAAAACAATTTTAAGTCCAAGTGTCAACTGTATTAATCTTAACAGTCAATACATACAATGAGACCTACTCTGTGAGAATGCCCATACATTCAACATGTCCAATAAATGTCTTGGGAAGAAACCCATTCATAAAAGGGTCTAAAATCATAATATTTGTGCTAATATGTTCAATTGACTCCTTAGGTTTTTTTGAACTTCCTCCTTAACTACAATGTAATTTAATTCCATGTGTTTAGCGCCTTCAGAACAGTATTCATTCTTAGAAAGGAATACTGTTGCGGTATGGTCAGAATAAATTTTCATGGGATTAGTGATACTATCGGTAATTCTAAGTCCAAAAATAAATTTCCATAACCACATACCCTAAATTATAGCTTCAAATCATGTTACAAATTCATCTTTCATGGTCTAAGTAGCTATGACCTATTGCTTTTCACTTTTCTCTGATATTTATCATTTAGCTAGAATATGTACATAACCAAAAGTGTACTTTCATATATCAAAACAACCAGAAAAGTCTAAATCAGAGTATCTAATCACCTCAAGATCATTGGATATTTTATAAGTAAGCATGTGATCCTTGGATCATTACAAATATCCTAAAACTCTCTAAAATCACATTGATGTATTAATTTTGAGATAATCCCAACAAAACATGAGTTCTTTTACAAAATATTTCTAGTCCATACACATACTTGCCTTCTCTCATGTGTGTCATTAAAAAATTATTAGAGATGAATTTTTGGTCTCACATAATAGACTGAGATCATTTACTACAAGCAATATGTCATTAAAATATAGATTCGAGAATATAAATTTACTCCTATTGATGTTCTCATATATACACTGATTGACGATGTTTTCCTTAAATCCAAAAGATAAAATGATATAATTAAACATAATATACAATTTTCAAGAAGTTTGTTTAAATATATATATTTACTTCTTTAATTTACAAACCATCTGTTCAATTACTTCAATGTAAAAACCCATTGGTTGATCCATTTATACATCTTCCTCTATGTAACCATTTAGAAAACTAGTTTTAACATCCCTTTTATGTAACTCTAAATCATAACGAGCTACTAATTCCATAATAATTCTAAAATATTCGTTCTTAGAAGTCACTAAAAAGGTTTCACTATAATCTATACCATCCTTTTGAGTGAATACGTTAGCTAAAAGTCTAGTCTTGTAACGTTCAAGGTTTCCATGAGAGTCATATTTGGGTTTGAAGGCCCATTTACATCCAACTCTTTTACATCCTTCAGGAAATTCCATAAGGTACCATACATTATTTTCTTGCAATGAATTTAACTCACTTTCCATAGAATCTAAGCATTTATCATAATTATCACACTTTATGTCTTGATAATATGAAACTGGTTCATTATAAATGCAAATTTCATTTTCTATTTCATGGAGAAATACCACATTGTCATCAAAAATAGCTGACCTTGTTTCCCTTTAGAATCTTCTTAAAACTATTTCTTGTTGTTCTTCAACCATTTCTTCATTGTAAATTTGGGAAACATTCTGTTTTTGTTCTACATGATTATTTTGTGATGTAATAATTTGAGGAACAACAGCATGTTAAGTTGAAATACAAGAAAATTGAACTTGAATTATAACTTCATTAATTTCCATATTTTTTGGAACATCACTCCCACTAGATTCACCATTCTTGATAAATATTTCATTTCAAGTTTCAACAATCCTCATTCTATGTTTATGATAGTAAAATATAAACCCCTTTGATTTTTATGGATAACAAAAAAAATTTCAACTTATTTTTCGTGCATCCAGTTTTCTTTTTTGTCGATTATATGATCTTATTTCTACCTAACAACTCCATACATACAGGTGTCTTAAACTAGGTTTCCTACCAGTCCAAAGGTTAAAGGGAGCATTTGGAACTTCTTTACAAATAACCCTATTCAATAAATACATGGATGTTTTTAAAGCATACATCCATAAAGATAATGGTAAATAACAATTACTTAACATACACCTAACCATATCCCTTGATGTTCTATTATGAATTTTTTCTACACCATTTTTTTGTGGTGTACCTAGCACAGTGTATTTTTCACATATTCAATGACTTTCTAGAATCATTGCAAATAGACCTGGTTTTTCTCCACTTTCATAAAATCTTCCATAATATTCACCACCCCTATTACACATTATGTCATTCACCTTTTTATATAATTGCCTCTCAACTTTATTTACATAAATTTCCAAGGCATTTATTTCTTGAGATTTCTCATGAAATAAATAAACATATCCCTAATATGAAAAATCATCAAGACATGTGATAAAGTATTTTTATTTATTTTGAATGAATTGACATCAAATAGTCCAAATATATCAGTATGTATGATCTCATGGAGTTGAGTAATACTTTTGGCACCATTATTTATGTTTTTTTTCATTTAATACAATCCACAAAAATGTTTAGATCGGTAAAATCCAATTTTGGAAGGATTTAAAACTTAATAAATCTCTCTAATATTTCATTGGAAATATGACCTAAACATTTATTCCATAAATAATCAGAATTTTAATTTAATAAAAAACATTTAGTACCATAATTATGATCCAAGGACATATGTGTACTCAACAAAAATATTATCATGATTTAGTTTACTTAAACCATCATACAATAAACTAGATCAAATCAGGCATGTATTCCTAGAAAAACTAAAATGTCCATTCCAAATATTTAAAATTTTCCAAGAGGTATCAATTTTTGATAAGGAAACCAAACTATTAGATATACTTGGTATATAAAAAGTTTCACATAATTCCAAACTATCTCTACTATCAAGGATTAAACTGTATGTCCTGACACCTTAAATTGGAACCTTCACTATATTCCCCATAGAGATGATCATTTTAGTTGGGCATGTGATTTGGGTCAAAAGGAATCCCTACATCCTATTAGAAACATGGGTTATACAACAAAAATCAATCCACCATGTATTATGTGGTACTTTTGCTAAGTTTTATTTATAACATTTATAATCATTTTTATTACCTTTATTTTCAAACCAAGCCTTATGTTTCAGAAAATCCTTTTGGAAATCCCAACATTCCCACAATAATCAATTTTATCTTTATTTTCATTCTTCTGTATCTTTATAAAAAAATCATTAACCTTCAATGGTCCCTTTCCTTTTCCTTGATTTTTTATACCATGCTTCATTCCTCCTTGATAATTCACATAATGGATGGAGTGGATTCCATGACTCTTTAAAAATGTTTTATCTTGAACTATCATACTATGCAATTCATATACATTCCATTTATCTTTGATGGTGTTGTAGTTCATTTTTAATGGTCTATACTCAGACAGTAATGAGTTTAGGGAAAACTGTAAAAGGAAAATTTCATCCACTTCCATTCATAAATAATCAAGTCTTGCTAAAATATTAATCATTTCAATGACATGCTCAGGCCTAGTATGAGAACCATCAAACTTCATAATAGTCAATTTACTCATTAATTTCCCAAAAAGAGATTTTTCAGTAGTTTGAGATCGATCTCGCACATATTTCATAAATTCTTTATAACTTTCTGTTTTTGGGAGACCCAACTTGATGTTACTTTCTATGCACATTTTCATGAACATCAAACTTAATTAGTTTGATATTTCTCAGGAATCATAATATATTGTATCATCATCGCTTCCTCCATATTTCGTAGTAGTAGGTTTCTCTACTCGGAGTTCTAAATCAAGATCCAATAAACCGAGCTGAAATTATATTTTATCACTCTAATCAGAGAAATTTCATCCATTAAAGATCTGAATTGTTAATTTTCACGAGTGAAATGATGATGAAAAGCTAACTGTAATAAATAAATTCTTAAAATTAATGCTTTGAAATAATAATAATACACTGATTCAGACAAATTATTTAACATAAATGTTTATTATTGTTCTCCTTTTGGTGATACACAAATACAGAATCATAATTTATGCTAATTAGATAAACTTTCTTTGGAAATAATAATAAGCATAAATTAGATATATTTATTATATTGGGATATATAAATAAATCTCATTCTGCATTTATATATTTCCAACAATTATATTCATAAATTATTAGAATATTGAAATTGTATTTGGAAAATTAATAAATATCTCATAATAATGTATTATAATTACTCATAATATGTCATAATAGAATCAAATTTATGAGAAATCAATATATAATATTTTATCATAATTTTTGAAAAAAATTTAACTTTATGATTTTAAAACATTTATGATTAATAAATATTATTCAATAATGTTCCAAATAAAAAAAATCACAATCATAACACTGTTATAAATGCAAATAAATTTTAATAAACATATATCAAAATTTAGTTTTACTCTTTCTTTAATTTTTTTGTCATAAAACTTAAAACTATTTATTTAAAATAATGATAAATCAATGTTATAATTTTTTATTACATCATTTTAAACATTCCAATTCCTAAAACAGAATTTAAAAAAAATATAAAAATAAGAATTATTTTCTCATTAAACTAATGACAATCATTTTTTAGTATAAGTTAATCCCATTTAATATGCAAGAATAATAATAAACTATACCAAATTCAGAAATCATTAGGATTTTAAAATTTAGAACACCATATTAGGATTTCAAAACACATATCCATTATGATAATTGTAACAACTAGGTCACATTGACATCCCATACACCACATCATAACATGTTCATTGGGTTCTGGCCTCTAGGTGCCACCAGTTTCCCTAAAGACATGTGGTCCCCTCACTATGGCCCATCCACATGCCAGAATGGGTCATCAGACTTAATTATTGTCCCTACCATCCAACACATGTTCTGTTTAATGTGATTTTTCCTCACTCTCACACACCCTTAGAAACTTCTCAAAAGGTCAGTCATCCTAGTCACTACTCTAGGACGGATGCATTTATCTATGGAGTTCTAATCAGGTAGGCTCCTGAAAATATTGGAGCACCTTATTGACACGATTCAAATCATTTAGTATTTTTAAGAATTTATTAATATTGGGTGTCACATTCACCCCCCCTAGAGCACAACAATCTCAATGTGGACCCCACATCTCAGCTCAGGCAGTGCCACCGCACTTAAGTATGGGTTCCTACTTTGACACCAATATAAAAACTTGGCCCCAATGATAGTACAGACACCCCACCTTAACATTAATGTGTTATTTTTATAAACTCGGTGAACCTAATGTCTTATTCACATAAGGACACATTCTAAATTTGAACTTCAATAACTAATACCAAAAATAATGAAACATTATTCTTCCATTAATAAGAACAATAAAGTTATAATGGAAAATAAAAATTAGGAAATTTAAATAGCTTCTAAGGAAATTGAAAATCTTGTTGAACATAAACCATGGTATGAAAATTGAAACTTCTATGTCCCACTGATAGCAGAGACACCCCACATTAACATAGTCACCATGTACTAGGCCACCAGGTGCCACTAGTTGCCTCAAAGACACGTGGTCACCTCCCTAGGCCCCATCCACATGACTTAATGGGTCATTAGTCTTAATGATTGTCCCTATAGGCCAGCACATATTCTTTCCGGTGTTCTTTGTCCCCACTCACACACACCCTCGGAAAATACCCAAAAGGCCACCCATCCTAATCACTACTCTAGGAAAAACCGGTATGATATTTAAATGAAAGATTCACCTTATTGAAATGAGTCACATAATTTAGTATTTTTACCCATTTAATATTCATGGGTGTCACATCCCCCCCCCCCATATAGAACAATGTCCTTGTTTTGGACCCTATATCACAACCCAAGCAGTGTCGTCACACTTACTTATGGGTTCTTTCTCTAATACCAATGTAAAAACTGGGCCCCACTGACAGCACCAACACCCAACCTTAACACTACTGTGTTATTTTTTTAACTATGTATACATTAAATCTTATTCACATAAGGACACATTCCAAATTTTTTACTTCAATAACTAATACCACAAATAAACAAAAAAATTTCTTCCATTAAGAAAAAAAATAAAGATATAATGGAAAATAAACACCAAGAAATTTAAATATCTATTGAGTAAATTGAAAATATAGTTGAACATAAACCTAGGAATTAGAATTGTAACAACTAGGTCCCACTCATAGCACATACATCCCACCTTAACATAGGCATTGGGTCCTAGCCCACCAAAAGTCCCTGGTTTACCCGAAGACTTGTTGTTCACTCCCTAGGGCCCATCCACATTCCTGAATGGGTCATCAAAATTAATGATTGTCCCCACAAACCAACAAATTTTATTTCTATTGTGCTTTTTCCTTACTCGCACACACCCTATAAAACTTCCCAGAAAGTCACCCATCTTAATCCCTACTCTAGGAAAAATGGGTAGGATCCTGAACAGAAAGGTGCACCTTGTTTACACGAGTCACATAATTTAGTCTTTTTAACCATTTATTATTCTTGGGTGTCACATTCAACCCCCTTTAGAGAATAACATCCTTGTTGTGTACCCAACATCACAACCTAGGCAGTGCCATTACAGCCCACCAAGTGCCACCAGTTGCCCTAGAGAGTCGTGGTTTCCTCCCTAGGGCTCATCCACATGCCCAAACAATTCATCAGACTTAATGATTTCCCCCACATAACAACACATGTTTTTTCCAGTGTGTTTTTCCCTCACCCACAAACACCCTATAAAACTTCCCATAATGCCACCCATCTTAAACACTACTCTTGGATAAACATATGGGCTTCAAAAAATAAAGGTTCACCTTGATGAAATGAGTCACCTGATTTATTATTTTTAACCATTTATTATTCTTGGGTGTCACATTAACCACTATTTATAGAACAACATCCTTATCGTGTACACAAAATTTCAACCCAGACAGTGCCACCGTACTAAAGGTTGGGTTCCTACTATGATGCCAATGTAAAACATGGGCCCCACTGACTGCACAAACACCCGACCTTCAACATTTTCATTGGTTCATGGCTCACTAGGTGCCACCGGCTGCCCTAAATAAACATGGTTATCTCCCTAGGGCTCATCCACATGCCCGAATGGGTCATCAGACTTAATGATTGTCCAAACAGAACAATCACATGTTCTCTCCAGTGTTCTTTTTCCTCACTCACACAAACCCTAGGAAACTTCCCATAAGGTCACCCTTTTTTAATCACTATTCTAGGACAATGTCACGACCCGACATCACCAAAAGGTGGGAAGGGACAGCAGATTTCCAGACCCTTCCTTCTTTAAGTTCAAGGAGAGATAATGACCCCCGAGACCCGCCTTCAATAGATCCCGGAGTGGCGACTATCACCACGGGTATATAATCTCACACAAAATGGAAGGCATTACCCTTTTTTATAGGACTGGGAGATAAGATATAAACCTCAACAATACCAAAGCTGAAAGTAAAGGGAAAGACAAAAATAACCCGTTCCCATATGCATGTTCAATAGTAAATGAGACAGGCCACAAAAAATCTAAAGGTAATATACCAAGAAAAATGAATACGACAATAGCAACTGCCCCAAGGTACGAGCTAGTACGGTCTCGCACGATCCCTAAAGTCCTCTTGGAAACATGAAAGTAGTTTTATATACGTAGGGTGAGAATTCAAGTACACACAGTAGGGAAAACCAAAGACTATCGTACACAAGTGGGGAGTCATTCTAATGTCATTTGATAAAAGAAAAACCAAATCACTTAGCAAGGAAAAACAATCCACCCATGTCTCTTCAAGGAACACTCCCCAAATAACACAAGGTAAGTAAAGTACAGTAATAGAACATTGATATTAGGGTACCCCGCAGCACTTTCTCACTAGTTATTGAAGAAATCCGATGCATAGAACCAATCCCGCCATTCTCACCACAGTCCCACTGCCAAACCCCGCCCGCACACACCTGGGCCACAACCTCGCCGTAGTCCAACTGCCAAACCCCACCCGCACACACCTCGGCCAGAACAACTGCTGCCACGCCCAAGGACACCTAAGCCAGAACAACTACTACCACACCCGAAGACACCTGGGCCTCATCCCGAAGACACTTTGGAAACAATCTACCCGCAGACACCTGGGCCAACCACCACAGCTACCCTGCCCGATGATTCTTGGGCTAATAATGGACCTCAGGCCATAAAATCCTGCCCGAAGAGTCTTGGGATATTCGGGAAACGGAGCAGAAAAGTAGCTAACAACCAGCCACTCATAGGAGTGTTGGAAAAAACACCCTCCCCCTGAAATGGAGTTTTCGGAACTAAGTGCTCAACTTGGGTGGGGTGTGAATAAGAAACATAAGAAAATACAGTATTTATAGTTAACACGCACTCATCCCATACTAGGTACTTCAAAACCTAAGCACAAACACCTTCGTTACTATTCATTCAAAAAGACGCCATGACACTCACAGCCAAGTCACAACTCACTCCTAACTAAATCCCCATTCAACCATTCTTTTTCTTTCATGTTCAAGTGATCCTATTTGGGTGAATTCTGCACTACTAGGCAACTAACAGGCACAACCATAAGATAGAAAAAATAACAACCAAACAACAATTTAAGCATTCACACTCGGTTCTCTTGTAGAGTTCCATCAACAAAAGGGGATTATTGAGATCCCTCAAAGTACTAGAACAAAAGAAAACCTCGCAAAAGTGATAAGTGAGATCTCTAAATGTACTAGAAACAAATAAATCCCCGAGGCACAACCCCATGTCCCTAAAACTAGGAACCCACCATTTCTCAATGATAGAGTATTACACCCCAATTCATGATATAAGCAGAGAAACCACAACCCCAAATTCACAACCAGCAACTGTGCCACATCAGAGGACCCCATCCTCACCCACATCGAACCATACAAAAACAAATAGAACAATTCACCTACTACCAAGATAGAGTAGAGAAACTTCCAAGTTCAAGCACAAAATTCATTAGGTTCTTCTTTCTCTTCGTTTACTAGGATGTTCACACAATGATTCTTGTTTTACTAAACATCCATTTAAACCAACTGGGTTTACGTGATTAACCAATTTCTAGGTTAATTCATTTAATCATCATAGAAGACAATGGTTCATTAGTGCACAAGGAAAGACCACCAACGTCCATGATTTTCAGTGAGCATAGGCCCGCACAATTCACAACACATACAGCATAAAAGTAGTACAGTAGAAACATTGATCACACCCCCCATTGATTCTTTAAAAGTCCGTTCATTATCTTTATTAAGTTTGGTTTCATCAATTCCCACAGAGACAAAAGCGTACCCACCCCGCATGATACACAGATAGGAGAGGCGAAGGAAACCCTAACTGGATTGATCAAGGATCGATGTTTTTTTCCACGTGCTAAGAACATGGGATGCGTGGCTTGTAGGGGAGAAATTCTGTGGACTCCAAGAGCTGTAGAAAGCTCCAGCAGAGGTGCACTACAATCCACGGGAAGAAGGGACGCCAGGCGCACCAGGGAGAAGAGGGATGTCGCCCAAATGAATAAGAGGAAAAAGAACTCCCCGTGTGACATATATATATAAGATCTCATTGTTATGGGATATGGGAATTTGAACGGCTTTAAATTCGGATCGTGGTTCCACACACGGTTGGGTGGTTACACACGAAGTAATTAATTGTTATTAAATTCTCCATTAAGGAGGTCCCTTGGGATTTATTGGGTATTAATTATGGGATTTTAAATGGCATTGAACCACTTGAAAAAAAGGTTGAAAATCCCAAAAGATGCAATATGGGAAAAACTGTAGAAGAGAAACCAGAAAACGCTGGGTGACACCGATCGGTCACGCCGATCAGTCACGCCGACTAGTCGCCCCGACCGGTCGAATGCCTAAATGACATCCTACCACCGAGACGTCACCCCTAGGATCCGGAATTCGGCAATGGGATGGACCGCGAGGGTCTGGTTCATCACATCAGATACCTCTCAAAGAATTCTCGCCCTCGAGAATTTAAAACCAGACCTAAAGAAAGGAGGGGGGATAGAACAACCTCACAAGAAGATACCTCTCAAGATTGAACCTAGACAATTAAAATCACTATAAAACAAAGGATTAAACGGTCTGGTCATGTGGTGAGGGGTTTCCCTTCCTCCATTTTAAGATACTATCCACTTTGGGTGGCTTTGACTCGCCTGCATGGGTTTAGGCGCATCCACTCTAATGTGTCTTAACTAGGGATTAGTTCATCCCCTCCCCACATCTCTGGATACATCCCACACATAAAAAAAAAGAAAACCACACATTCCATAGTTAACAAGGTAAATCATTCTGTCATAACAAGTAAAAATTTGAACAGCACAAAACTCAAAACAACTACGGGTACTGGGCACGCATTTGTGATTCTCGTTACCAGGTACTTTCCTCAAGCCCACCATGCCTCCAATACACACAAACAAAAGGAATGGTTCATCCACGAAGAACATTCTCTTTACGATCCTTGACCCTCACAGGTCTTTCCACAAAGGTCACGTCATCCTTGATATCTATCTCTCCCCAGCCGAGGACGCGTGAATCGTCATGCAGATACCAATAGAGCTGGGACACATGGAAGACGTCATGTATCCTCAGTAGCGGTGGTGGTAACACTAGCTGAGAAACCACTTCTCCGACCCAACGCAACACATCAAAGGGTCCGATGAATCTAGGAGAGAGCTTGCTCCCCTTACTGAAACTCTATTGTACATGTCGTGGGTAGACCATCAAGAACACCTGGTCCCTGACCCCGATCTCCAAGTGTCTCCTCCTATTATTGGAATAATACTTATGTTGGTCCCATGCCACCTTCATCCATTCCCATATAAGTTGATCCTTCTATGCTATGCTTTTCACTTCTTCCGGGCCAAGAACACTTGCTTCCCAAACTTCAGTCCAGCACACGGGTGAGGGACACAGCCTCCCATACTGGGCTTTGAATAGAGCCATGCCAATGATGGAGTGATAGCTATTATTGTAGGAAAACTCTACCAGAGGCAGGTGTTGCACCCACGATACTTCTGAGTCTAGAACACATGCCCACAACATATCCTTCAAGGTCTGGATGGTGCGCTCTGTCTGTCCATCTGTCTGGGGATGGAAGTAGTGCTAAGACATAGCTGGGTGCCAAAAACATGCTGCAATCCTCTCTATATTCGTGAGTTAAACCGTGCATCCCTATCTGAGACTATGGACCTCGGAGCTCCATGAAACCGCACCACCGCATCCACGTTCCTTTTTGCTAAAGCATCCACTACACCCGACTCCTTGATTTCCATAAAGTGATCCGATTTTGTCAACAGGTCCACCACTACCAAGATAGCGTCGCATCCCCCTTGAACCTTGGGTAGTCCCACAATTAAATCCATTGAGATGTACTCCCACTTCCACTCGGGGACATCTAGATACTGCAGCAGACCACCAGGAACACGGTTTTCGGCCTTCACTTACTGACACACAAGGCACATTGCTACGAACTCTGCTACTGGCAGTTTCACCCCGTGCCACCAAAACTGTCTTCTTAGGCCCTGGTACATCTTGGAAACTCCTCGGTGCATCACTAGGGATGAGTTGTGGAAATCACTAAGAACTTTTCCATGCATTTCCTCTGGAACAAATAGATTTCCTTGGAAAATCATCCAATTCTGACCATCCTTCGTCCATCCTTCCGGGGCATCACCTTGGGTAACCCGGTCACAAATCACTTCACATTCTGAGTCTCCCTGTTTGGAATCCTGTACATGTCGCAACAGAGAATATTGCATTGTCATCTGATATAGGCAACCTCTACAACCTTCCATCCTAGCATCCATGTGCAGGGCAGCCAACACCTCCATCGCCTTCCAAGTATCTGCCGACTCTCAGACTGTATCCTTCCACAACTTCCTTCTCAAAGAATCAACCACCACATTCCCATTTCTCAAGGTGTAGGAAATCTTGATGTTGTAGTCTTAAAGGAATTCCATCCACCTTTGCTGTCGTAAGATCAGGTCCCGCTGGGAGAAGATGTACTTCAATCTTTTATGATCTATGAAGACCACGATGCGCTCCCCAATGAGGTAGTACCGTCATAACTTTAGTGTGAACATTACTAACGCAAGCTCTATATCATGGGTGGCATAGTTACTCTCATGGGGAAGTAACTTCCTAGACCCATAGGAGCTCACCCCTTGTGGCTTCATGAACACACATCTGAGGCCTTGCACTGAAGCATCATAGAACACCTCATATGCTGCCCCTTATTCTGGAAACCTTAGTAATGGGGCACTAACCAACTTCTCCTTCCGATAGCTGAAGACAACCTTTCACTTCTCATACCACATGAATGCCTGGTCCTTCATGGTCAAGGATGTCAAGGGTGCCACAACTTAGGAGAAGTTGGGAACGACCTCCGGTATTAACCTGCCAGCCCGAGGAAACTACGAACCTCTGCCACGTTCTTGGGTGCTGCCCAAGAAACAATCACATCGACCTTCTATGGGTCCATTTCTATCCCCTGCGCGGACACCACTTTCCAAAAGAAATTCACTTCTCACATCCATAACTTTCACTTGGACAACTTCCCATAGAGCTGGTGTTGTCAGAGGACCTCTAAAACCATTCTCAAGTTCTCAGCGTGATCCTCCTCTAATCTTGAGTAGATCAAGATGTCGTCAATAAACACGATTATGAACCGGTCTAGATATTCCCGGAAGACGGAGTTCATGAGCCCCATGAACACGGATGGAGAGTTCGTATCACTAAACGACATGACCACAAAATCAAAGTGGCTTTATCTGCGCCCGAAGGCCGTTTTTGAGATGTTTCCCTCTTTCACCCTCACTTGGTGATATCCAGACCACAGATCGATCTTCAAGAACCAACCTGCTCCCCTCAACTGGTCAAAGAGATCATCATTCCTTGAGAGATGGTAGATATTATTGACCGTCACCTGATTCAGCCTCCTGTAGTGTATGCACATCCTTAGACGACCATCTTCTGTCTTCACAAACAAAACAGGAGCACCCCATGGTGAAGCACTTGGCTGAACAAAACCCTTCTTCATCAGATCGTCAATCTGGATCTGCAACTCCCGCAACTCAGAAGGTGTCATCCGATATGGAGCCATCAAAATCGGATGGGCACCAGGTTTAATGTTTATGATGAACTCAACATCATGTCGATGGGGCAGAGTTTCCACCTCTTCAGGGAAGATGACCATTAACTCACTAACGATCCCTGGGACTTCTACCATTTCTGCATCCACCGACTCCACTGATAGCTCAGCCGCCAAGGAGAGAAGGGGTTCCCCTTGCTTACTTCTTCGCTGGAAACTTTTCTCGCCGATGAAATTCACTCGTCGGCCGCCCAAGTCTGAAAACAAAACCCTTCCTCGGAAGCAGTCAATGGAGGAACATACAGAGAACAGCCAGTCAATGCCTAGGATGAAATCATATGGTTGTATCTGCAATAGTAGAAGTTCCATTACTGACTGATGTGGCCCTACCATCAGTCTCCATTCTCGACAAACATACAACAAGTTGGTATATCCTCCAACCAGTGTGCTCAGCACCTGGGGCACTGGAAGTATCTCAGCATCTAAACCCATATCATGGGCCAGACTGGGTGTAACAATGGAGTTCCAAGCTCCTGTATCGAACAAAGCCTATGCAAGGGTACTAAACAAGGTGATCGTACCTCGAACGACCTCTGGACCTGCTGGAATTGTTGACTCCGCGGCGTGCAACTGCCCACTCCCAGCTCCTCTAACTCTCAACCGTCGTCCACCTCCACGACCACTCTCGGGTCGAGGTCCATGAGGATTGCCCTGAGGTCGGCCTCCTCTTGCAATGTCTCTCCTCGGAGGGACGGGAGCTTGCTGCCACTACTACTGCTACTGAAAGGGCCTAGCCGGGAACTGCTTCTACTAAGGTGGGTGCTGGACCTGCCCACCCCCACCGTACGGTACTCTGTCTGGGCACTGGTTTCGAAGGTACCCATGGCTGAAAGGTAAACAAGGAATGCCTAATCCTGAGTAGTGTCGAATATTGTTCTCTAATTTTCTTAGAGTCCTTTATTTATTTTGAATCACCAAGACACCCATGAAACATAAGAATAGAAGTCATTATGATGCATGTACATTTCCTAGGGTCTCTACCCTACAATCATTGTAGCCTCACTTGGTCATTCGGTAGGTCCAAAGTCCTTGCATCGGATCACGGGGGGCCCCTAAAATCCCATGTCATATCCGGTTTTCCCTGCCCTACTTCACGTACCAAGGTCACCCAACACTGTTTCCCTACCACCCCATGCAATCCTCATTATTCCTAACTCCAGAATCCATCTTATCCCTCAACCTGTCTTCTGATACCATTTTATCATGACCCGCCTTCACCAAAAGGAGGGAAGGGACAACAGATTTTCAGACCCTTTCTTCTTTAAGTTGAAGGAGAGAAAATGAACCCTGAGACCCACCTTCAATAGATCCCAGAGTGGAAACTAGCACCAAGGGTATAGAATATCCCAAAAAATGGAAGGCATTACCCTTTTTGTTTTTATAGGACCGGGAGATAAGATAGCAACCTCAACAATACCAAAGCTGAAATTAAAGGAAATTCCAAAAATACCCCGTTCTCATATGCATGTTCAACAGTAAATGATACAAGCCACAAAAACTCTGAAGGTAAAGTAGCAAGAAAAAGGAAAACAAAAATAGAAACAACCCTAAGGTCTGAAATAATACGGTCCTGCATGATCCCTAATGTCCTCCTGGAAACCTAAATGTAGTTTTATATATGTTGGGTGAGCATACAAGTACACTCAGTAGGGAAAACCAAATACTCTCGTGCATAAGTGGGGAGGCATTCTAATTCCCTGTGAGAAAAGAATAACCAAATCACATAGCAAGATAAAACTATGAACCCAAGTCTCACCAAGGCACACTCCCCAAATAACACAAGGAAAGTAAAGTATAGTAATAGAACATCGATATTTGGGTACCCCATGCCACATTCCCACTGGTTATTGAAGACATTC
The DNA here is from genome assembly GCA_963277665.1 of Viscum album. Lineage (NCBI taxonomy): Eukaryota > Viridiplantae > Streptophyta > Magnoliopsida > Santalales > Viscaceae > Viscum > Viscum album. The sequence goes on from OY728141.1 coordinate 733,131,122, forward strand.
TATGCATCGAACCAATCCCGCCATTCTCACCACAGTCCCACTGCCAAACCCTACCCGCACACACCTGGGCCACAACCTCACCGCAGTCCCACTGCCAAATCCCTCCCGCACACACCTAGGCCAGAAAAACTACTGCCATTCCTGAAAAAAGCTGGGATAGAACAACTATTTCCATGCCCGAATACACTTGGGCCTCGTCCCGAAGACACTTGGAAAACAACCTTCCTGAAGACACCTAGGCTGACCACCACAAGTACCCTGCCCAAAGATTCTTGGGCAAATAATGGACCTCAGCCCATCACATCCAGCCCGAAGAGTCTTGGGCTATTCGGGAAAGGGAACAAAAATTTAGCTAATAACCAGCCACTCATTGTAGTGTTGGGAAAAACACCCTCCCCATGAAATGGGGTTTTCGGCACTATGTTCTCAACATGGGTGGGTCAAGAATAAGAACCATAAGAAAATATAGTATTTATAGGTAACAGGCACTCATCCCATCCTAGGGGCTCTAAAACCTATGCACAACCACCCTTGTTACTATTCATTCAAAAAGATGTCACGACACTCATGGCCAAGTCACAACTCACTCCCAACTAAATCCCCATTCAACCATTCTTTTTTTCATGTTCAAGTGATCCCATTTTGGTGAATTCTTCACTATTGGGAAACTAACAGGCACCACCACAAGCTAGAAAAGAGAACAACCAAATAGAAATTTAAGCATTCAAACCCGGTTTTCTTGTAGAGTTGCATCAACAAAAAGGGATTAGTGAGATCCCTCAAAGTACTAGAACCAAAGAAAACCTCACAAAAGGGATAAGTGAGATCCCTCGAAGTACTGGAAACAAAGAAAACCCCGAGACACTGCCCCATGTCCCCAAAACCAGGAACCCAACATTTCTCAATGATAGGGGATTCCACCCCAATTCGTGATAAATGTAGAGCAACCACAGCCCCAGATTCACAACCAGCAACCGTTCCACATCAGATGATCTCATCCTCACCCACATCGGCCCATATAAAAACAAACAGAACAATTAAACTACTACCAAAATAGAGTAGATAATCTTCCAGGTTCAAGCACATCATTCATTGGGTTCTTCTTTCTATTTGTTAACTGTGGTGGTCACACAAGGATTCTTTTTTTACTAAACATCCATTTAAACCAACTGGGTTTACATTATTAACCATTTCCTAGGTTAAGTCATTTAATCATAATAGAAGACAAATTTTCATTAGTTCACAAGTAAAGACCACCAACGACCATGATTTTTAGTGAGAATAGGCCCACACAATTCACAACACATACAGCATAAAAGTAGTACAGCAGAAACATCAAGCACACCCCCCTATTTATTTAAACGTCCGTTCATTATCTTCATTAAGTTTGGTTTAATCAATTCCAACATAGAAAAAAGCATACCCACCCCGCATGATACACAAAAGGAGAGGTGAAGGAAAAACCTAATCTATTGATCAAGGATCGACATTTTTATCCATGCGCCAAGAACAGGGGATGTGTGGCTTGCAGGGGAGGAATTCTGTGGACTCCAAGAGGTGCAGAAAGCTCCATCAGAGGCGCACCACTAGCCATGGGAAGAAGGGACCCCAGGCGCACTAGGGGAAGAAGGAAGCCGGCCAATGGAATAAGAGGATAAATAACTCCCTATGTGATATATATATATAATATCTCGTTGTTATGAGATATGGGAATTTGAACGGCTTTAAATTCGGATCGTGGTTCCCCACACGGTTGTGTGGTTACACACTATGGAATTAATTATTATTTAATTCTCCATTGAGGAGGTCCCTTGGGATTTATTCGGTATTAATTATGGGATTTTAAATGGCTTTGAACCGCTTCAAAAAAAAGGTTGAAAAGCCCAAAAGAGGCGTTATGGGAAAAACTGTAGAAGAGAAACCCGACAAGGCTGGGTGAAACCGATCGGTCATGCCGATCAGTCGCCCCGATTGGTCACACACCAAAATGACGTCCTACCACCGAGACGTCACAGCTAGGATCCGAATTTCGGCAAAGGGATGGACCGTGAGGGTCTGAGTCATCATAGAAAAACAGGTAGGCTCTTGAAAAGAAAGGTGCACCTTGTTTACATGGGTCACATAATTTCGTGTTTTAACCATTTATTATTCTTGGGTTTGACATTAACCACCCTTTAAATAAATACATCCTTGTTGTGTACCCAACATCATAGCCTATGCACTACCACCATACTTAAGGACGGGTTCCTAATATGATACCAATATAAAAATTGGTCCCCACTAATAATAATGACACCCCACCTTCAATATGTTCATCAGTTCCTGGCTCACTAGGTGCCACCAGTTGCCCGGAAGACACATGGTTCCCTCTATGGGGCCCACCCACATGCCCTAACAGGTCATCAAACTAAACGATTGTCCCCACAAGCCAATACATGTTCTTTTCGGTGTAATTTTTCTTCAATCAAACACACCCTAGGAAACTTCCTAGAAGGTCACTGATTACTATAACTACTCTAGGAAAAGCATGTTTAACTATGGAGTTATAATCAGGTAGGCTCCTGAAATGAAAGTTGCACCTTATTGACATGATTCATATCATTTAGTATTTTAACCCTTTATAATTTTGGGGTATTACAAAAAAAATTGAGAGGACTGGGCTTATGTATTTCCATCTAACTACTATTTCCAGTAATCTATCTAATATATATTTATCCACTGGTTATAGATATTATGAGATGAAACAATCATAACTCTTCGTGTTACCCTCCATTAGTGGTAAGCCCAAAAAGGGTTCTCTTAAATTCATTAAATTTTTTTATATCATGGTTCAACAACTACTTTTTCATGTACTTTTTAAAGAGGATATTAGGTTGGTAACAACTTCATTTTGTTCGAATAATAGGGCTAGGTGCTATTTTTTGAACTGATATGAGTAAATTTCAGATATATGGGATTAACTTTTCAATTACTTTGTTACTATGTTTTATCCTCAAAACACAACCATTGAAGTGAGACATAAAATCACTAGTTTCATTCAAGACAAGGATGATGTTTTACATGAGACATGGGAAAAGTTTTAGAGAATTCATATAAAATGCCTCAATTACCTACTATCCCATTATTTATTAATGGATACATTTTATAATTGTCCCACATCATACAATAAAAATCATGTGAATTAATATATTATGGTGATTTTATAGACATGATAGCTGATGAAATCAGATGAGTCTTTAACAAACATTCACAAAATTCCCTAGAAAAAAGAATAAGGATGAGGGTAATTCATAGGTCTTAAAATAACTCCTGTGAAACTATAGTTAATGAACATTATTTTAGGTATCATTACTCTCATTGTGGGATGTATGAAAATTATCAAAACAACAATTCCATTATTGATCACACATTTCATCCTCAAGAGAACGCCTAATTTATTGACTGTAGGGCTAGAAACCATGTTTTCAATGGCTATTTTTCTAATCAGTATAATGATGGGTGAAAAAATCACCTAAATCTATCTTGAAGTGAGCATGGTGTATTGAAACCAAATTTTGGTTTTGATTACTCTCTCCTACTAAGGAATTAATTTTCCAATACTATTGGAACTTCAAACTCTAATTCTAAACTGGAGGAGTTGTTTAGGATGTTGCATAACAAATTCTATTCTGAATAATCAAATATAAACAATTTTGAAATTAATATGGGACTAATGGCTAGATAATTAGGAGGAAGTTAAATGGGAAGATTTCCAAAAAATATTGAGCCTAATCCTAGTGAAAATGTGATGAGTGTCACTACCAGATCATATCTGAAAATTGATTAACAAGTTAGTGAACAACCTAGACAAGTTGAGCCTGATGTTTTATATGACCCTAATAATGAAAACATGGAAAACACAAAATCTAGAAATATGGACATCAAAATATAGAAAAAAATAATGAATCTTATCTTTAAAAAGAAAATGAGGTATGGACATTATGAGTATACCGTAATTCCATTTGGATTTACTAATGCACCATTTGTATTTATGGATCTAATGAATATAGTATTGATAGAATATCTTGATAATTTCATTATGGTATTTATTGATGATGTCATAGAGTATTATAAAAGATATTATGCCCACAATAATCATCTTATGATCATTCTTGATACTCTTAAAAGAGAAGAGATAGATTGGAAATTAAGAAATTGTGAATTTGAGCATCAAAAAGATTCTTTTTTGGGTTTTATTAACTCAAATGATAGAATCTCAGTTGATATTTCAAATAAAATAGTAAAATAATGGCTTACACCAATGAACATAGTTGAGCTATGTAGTTTCATTTGTTTGGAAGGTTACTATCATAGATTAGTTCAAAAAAATTAGAGACCAGCAAACCTATTAAATGACAGTACAAATGAAGGGGTTATGATTTTATGGATAGATAAATTTGAAGAATGTTTTGACTAACTGAAGTGGAGATAAATCAATGGTCTGATTTTTTCACTTCAATCAAGAAATGATGGATTTTTGATATATATATTGATGCATCAATGAAGGGACTCAGTTGTGTCATTATACATAAGGATAATGTTATTACCTATGTATCAAGGTTGTTAAAGAGTCATGAATAGAACTATCTACCTTATATTTTTTAGTTGGAAGTCATAATCTTTGCTTTGGAGATATAGATACATTATCACTATGGTGAAATATGTGAGAAATACACAAACAATAAGAGCATGAAATACATCCTATCATATAAAGAGATCAACATGAAGAAAATGTGATGGCTTGAAAGGATTATGATTTATCAATACACTACCACCCAAGGAATGAAAATAAGGTAGTGAATGCATTGACCAGGAATAATCATATATTTATGAAAAAAATGGGGATTAATAGGGATCCTATGTTCATGGATATTGTAAAAATAGGTATGATAATTATTAAGGAGAAACATCACTTATTCTTTAAATTATTTTATGTCCATATTTATTTTAAATGATAAAAGTTATCATCCTAATGATACGAATTTTCAAAATAATTTAAATCAATGAATGATGGAAAATTAATGTAAATCATTTATGAAGATGGAATTATGAAATTTGGAAATATGATATGTGTTCCATCCATTATTGAGATGAAAATGAAATTTTTTTATGATGCATGTAGCTAAAATTTAACAACAAAGCCTAATTTAATTTATATGTATATAGATTTGAGGGAACAATTTTTTGGATAAAATAAAGTTTTATATTTTTAAATATGTACCAATATGGTTTGTTTTTTGAATAGTTGAAGGCTAAGAGACAACACTTTAGAGTAACCATGCAATATATATATAAAACTATATGTAAATGTGATAAAATTACTATAGAATGTTTCACTGGAATACTAAATACTCAAATAAATAATGATACCATATGGGTAATTGTTGACTGCTAAACCAAATCGACACATTTTCTTTCTATAAGTGAAGATTTACTAATGGATCACATTGCACAACACTATATTAATGATGTTGTAAGAGATCTTGCAACACCTAATTCAATTGTGTCTTGTTAGGATACAAATTTTAAATCAAAATTGTAGAAAATTATTCAAAAGGTTCCTAATATTGGGCTTTATTTAAGCCACACATATCATCATCAAACTGATAGACAGTCCACAAGGACTATTCAAACATTTGAAGAGATATTTAGATAATTCTCACATTTCATTCAAGGTATGTACGATTATTATTTACCTTTGATAAAATTTTTATATAAAAATATCTTCCATTCAAGTACTCAAAAGTCTCTATGTGAAGAATTATATGGCCAGAGAGGTCGCACTCTATCATGTTGGACTGAATTTTGTGAATGAAAACTTGTAGGACCTAAACATGTTGAGGATACATAAAATTTAAATCATTATGAAACTCGTATTAAAGTATCTAAAGGTATAAAAATTATTTATATTAATAAATAGACGAATTATTTGGAATTTTGAGTGGGAGATCACAATTTATTGAAATAATTTCAATTGAAGGGAATTATATGGTTCGATAAGAAAAGAAAATTGATCCCCAGGTACCGTAGAACTTTTTTAATTATAAAAATAACTAAAGTTGTGTCTGACCATTTAGAAATGACACAATGTATACCTAAATTACGTGATGTGTTATATATATCATTTTTAAGGAATTGTATGCTCGACCCAATGCATGTGAGAACCTTGGAACAAATAGAATTGGAATAGGATCTATGTTACTATAAAGAGGTTGTCCAATTTTTTTACACTATAAAGATTGTATTGGGGAATAAAATGACTCAAATATTAATGATATGTTAGATAAATCATAAAATATAGTAATCAATGTTGGAACCATAGAATTTTATTAAGAATAACTACTCTCATTTGATTATAAAGTAACAGAAATAGAAATTTGAATGGTGAAATTTTTGTAAGAGGGGTGAATATAACACCTAAAATTAATTTATAGCCTGTGAACATTATATTTTAAAACAACTATAATATTATCCTCATTTTAATGGCACCAAAATTCAAAATTTAAACGATAAACATCGAATTTAAACTTACATAGTCAAAATAATCCTAGATTGAGTTTTTTATGTTTTCTTGTAGAAATAAGAATTTATGAATAATTGTTAATTCAGAATTTAATTATTCAAAATTTTATTTATAATAATAAGTTATAATATTTATAATTAACCAATTATTGACTATAAATGATATAAATATTGATAATATCATTTGGTGGTGAAAATAGATATTTCACATAAAAATGTTTTTCTTAAATAAGAAAAAAAATTCAATTTTTATAAATTAAAATAATAATTAATAATTAATTAATTAAATGAAATATACAGATTATATATCTAATTATATGAATTTAAATCTATATAATGACCAATATTATTTTTATAGTTAATGTAATATCATCTTAAACATAAAATATGCATTTCAAAACCTGTTTTCCGACATGTTATGTGGGTTTATTTTAAAATTATATTCTTAAACTTATATGAATTTAATTTTATAAACATTATTCCATATTTTAATCATAATAATAAAATTTTATAATCAATACACCATTATTTTTGTTCGAAATGAATAGAAAAAATAGAAAAAAAGGTGTCATTATGGTTAAGGTTGAAACATGTTTACTGATGGAAAACCTAAAAAATATAAGTGTTAAAATGAACTAAAAACACCATAAAACACCATTTGTTGGTTTTATTTTAAAATACCCATATCACTTTATAATATGGGCCATTTTAGAGAAATTTGATCATGAATTTGACTTCAAAATATTTTATAACATTGAAAAATGTAACACCCCGAGATTTTATAAGATATATTCTTTTTAATTTCATTCATATCTTATGTTGTACACTACACCAAGATTATCTTGCGCTATACAAAACACCGTATTAGCTTGCAGTATACACAACATTAATCTTGGATCATGTTACACACAATTTCAAGTTCGTTTGATAGAAGTTATTTTTACGCAACATTGAGTGTATATATATATATATTCAATGTATAAATGAAATATGGTCGGATTCTATTATACACAAAAACAAATGAATATTTCACTACATGAAACCCTGACTTGGCTTTCATTACATGCAATCGTGACCTTCCATGATAGTGTGTGTTGTACACAATACCGAGTTTCACTAAACAACGATATGTTATTAAAATATTATATAAACTAGCCATTATGAATAGTAATACACACTTTTTGAAATTTTATAAATTTTATCATTCAAAATGGACTTCATTTTTGGATTTGGAGTATCGAAATTAGCTTAGGGTGAAATTTTTTTATTTTTCTGAAAACATTCAATTTTTGATGAATAGTTAAAATACTAGGTTACTATTTAAAAACCGAATTTTTATAATTATTTATTTTGTTTAAATTTTTTTTGGTCAAAATTGATATATAATACCTATATAAGTTAAATTTAATTCATTGGAGTCATTTTATAATAATTTTAGATATATAAAAATTTTATTGAACTTTTCACTGTCTTTTACCCACCTCCTAGGAGAATTTGAAAATTTACATAAAACTTAATTTTTCAACTTTTTTGAGTGAAATTTCAAAAATTTGGGAGACACGGTTAATATAAAAGAGTAAAATTTGGTTCAATAAGATAGAAATAATTTTTGGTGAATAGTAATGTTTTACTTTTATTTAGAACGGTTAAAAGTAAATAGTGCAATTATAGGTAAAAATGATATTATTATTACCCTAACACATGTCCTAATTCTATTGGATAAGTGTAATTCGAACAAAAATAATCTTAGGAATAAAATATTACTCTTTAGGTCCACTTTTATTAGATTAGGACATTTTTTATTATTTTATTTAAATTTTTTTTAAAATAGTAAAAATCAATATTTAATAACTAAAAATTTTTTAATATAGGGTGATATATAAGATAAATTCGACAACAAATATTCATTAGAAATATAAAAATATTTCCTACCTAATGGTATTTTATTTATAATTTTTATACATTAAATAATTTAATTTATTTATGACACAATGGTGACGCAGTAATTACCTAAATAATGAAATATTAAAATAATTGATATTATAAATACCCAAATAAATGTAATTTGAGACTTTTTATGAACTAAACTAATTTTATAGGTTAATATGACATGTCATTATTTATTTAATTAACTTTTTTAGAACTAATCATTCTGTTATGATTTTCACAAAAATAAATTACCAAATAGTGTCAAAATTGACATATTATTGTTTTTAAACAAATATTATATTATTAATTGTTATTATATTCCTAAAAATATTAGGATCTAAACAATGACTTATATAAGTTTATATATATTAATAATTAACCACTTGGGGTTCTTTTTTCTTGTTATAGTAAGTTTATTAACCATATAGTGTAAGAAAATAAGAAGACATGGTAAAAGTTAAATTATTTAACTTAGAGTTAAATCTAAATGATAAAGTTAAAATAGTAACATAAACTTGTCTAAAACCTATTGGTTGGGAGGATTTAGACCCATCCACACTTTATCATTGAAATAAATCAATTTTTAAGTATTATAAACCGAATATGACTTTATTATAAAATAATATTTTAAGTCTTTCCAAAGGTGCCCCTCTCCTCCGTTTTAAAAAGGGCACCCCTTCCCTCTTCTCTTAACACCCTTTTGAGCCTTGAAGCTCTTCCAAACCCTGCCAATTCATCTTATAAACCTCTCTAGTAATATCATCCAGGTTCTGGTCTTCTCAAAAAACCAACTCTAGTGCCCTAAGAAGAAGTTTAAAGGAGGTGCGTCGAGGAAGAGGTAATCTCTTCTACTGAATCTTTCAAGTTTCTTTCTTCTTCTACTTCCTCTTATTTAGTTGTTTAATTATAAATTAATAAAATTAGTATTATTTATATACTGATATGTTATTATATGTAATAAACAACCCTATTTCACCATCTATCCATCCTATGGAAAACGAAATCACCGCGCATGTGTACGTACGAAATACTGTCTCCACGCTGTGGTGTAATCTGTTTTTCCACCACCACCTTACGTGGATGGGTATATTGGTGTAAAGAATAACTATATATATGATTATTATAAAATCATAATGTTTCTGAGATATTATATCATCCACTCCAATTCAATTCAATAAGTATAGGAACAATATCATCGCTCGTGCGTACGTACGAATTACCGTCTCCACGACGCGATGAGATTCATTTTCCATGATTAACCATTCAAGTATGATTTTAAAGTATATATAATAAATAATCATGAAAGTTATTACATAATAATGATACTGGATTTATGTAAATATATTTTTCATTTACTTAATTCCATTTAATTCAATAAGGAAACGAAAACAGCGTTAATGTGTACGTACGACATACCATCTCCATGAACGGTGTATTTCATTCCATTTATCGATCTATAATATTTAATTATATGATTAATATATATTATATATAAATCATTTTTACATTATATAATTAAGTAAATCAGGATATATGTAATAATATCAAGAAAAAATGTCAAAACATGTACGATAACTGAAACGATTTTATCCAAAACACTGCTTTAACATGGAATTTATAAAAGAACAGGTAATATAAAGTCATAAGTGAAACATATATGATATAATAACAATGAATATGATTCTTTAATAAGTCAATGAAAGTATTTAAATAATTATACAGGAGGTTCGGATACATACGAATCATATCAGACATAAGGTAAGGGATAATTATTCCAATCTCGTTCATATCCGAGATTGTTTATTCGTATGTATTTACTGGGTTTATTATTATCATCCATGTACATGTTTTATAAAAGTGTTTTTATATATTTTTAAAATCCTTTTTACCCATTTTTTAATTGTAACACATGTTATGAAAGGAATATTTCTTTTGTTTACCATACGAGGAACTTTTTGACTTTTTCAACAAAAGTATGAGGAGAATGTTTTTTTAACTTATATGGAATGAACGGATTTTTACGGTTTTATAATGCCTTATTTTCATGAACCATACTCTACAATATTTCATGACTATTTTCAAAAAAAATATTTTCTTTTAAAATTTCATGGCATTTTGTGAAAAGAAAATGATTTTGATGAATAAATGATATTTTCCCTCAAGAATTCATTTCAAGTGTTTTATCAAAACCATTTTCCATCTAAGATGAAACTATTTCATATGTGTATGTTTCAAGTATAATATTTCTATGATTTACATGGTTTCAATTTTCTTTTGATGAAATGATATCCATTTGTTTTATATAGATTATGTTATGATGGGAGGATTTTTATGAAACCCATTTTTATTCTTTGGGTTATGATGAATGATTTATGTTTATGTTGTGGCACAAGTAAGAATGATTTCATTATGAGATGGGTTGGTCCTATATATCCTTACAATGAATTTGGTAATGATTTATATATCATGAGATAGACATGGCTGGAATGGTAAGTTAATCTGGTTCAGTGATACATGACTGGAACGAGGAAAGAACTCGATTCAGAAAGGGACTTTGTCCACTAAGATGGTCTTAGCAGCAATGCCTTGGATACTATGAAAATCATAACACGTGGTTAATGGTTTCCACAATTACATGCTTTATTCCCATGCTATTTTATCCTGATTGATGATCCATTATGATCTATGTCTTACGTACTGCCATGGTTTATGTCATTTCTCAAGATTTTCATGTTTAAATATTATGTTCATGTTTTGAAGTTCAAATGTATATGGTTTGTTTTATTTTCTCCATGCTTACCCTTACTGAGAATTTGAGCTCACCCTTTATATGTTTTTCTTTCCCTAAGATATAATGAAAAGGTTTAGGTATTAAAAAAGGAAGATCTTTATGGGATATGTTGAAGATATTTCACCAAGATTAGAAGATTATGTTCCAAGTTTCCAAAGACACTAAACTATTACAGTCCTTGTGTGTCTGTTTTTGTTATGTATTAAGTATTCCAAAAAAGTAATTTAATGTCCATGTATTTTAAGCTTTGGGCCTCTACAGTTTGTATAATAGGAAAGGTTTAGTTAACCTTTGGAAACTAGGATATGAAAACATTTGTGAGATCCCTAGAGATATTTCTAAGGTATGTCTAGGGGTGTCCCTATGGTTAAGTATAAGTATTGGTTATAGTCCTAGAATTATAGAAAAGATATTAGAATTAAAAATAATATGTTTTGTATTGAAGGTACTACCCCTTGATTATAATTTTTTCCTCTCACATTATTATTTTTGGGTTTTAGAAAATGGCTGGAAACATGAATATTCACGATAATGGATGATATGATGGACAATGGAATGATATTCTTCACTAGAAACCAAATGAAATTGGACCTGGAAGTCCACATATCGTTATTATGCCTAATCAGAAATCTCAAAATATGATCAATAATCTCAACTTTGGTAAGTATCCTGACTCAGCTAATAAGAGAAATATAGAGTTTCATGATGATCATAGAGGAAAGAAAGTTCAAATCCCCTCTTGTAAATCTTGTGGGAAGAGGCATCAGAGAGAATGTTTCAAAGGAACCAGAAGATGATTTGGGTGTGGAAAATAAGGACACAAATCCTGTAATTGTAAAGGAAAAGGTTCAGTTAACACAATGGACAAATATAATGGTATTTCTAAGACATCAACAATGGTTAAATGTTTTAAATGTGGATTGTACAGGCATTATTCAAACCAATGCCCTAAGGGAAAATGTCATGAAGAAAATCAGCATGGTTATATGGGTAGTATTTATGTGGATTATGATGAACAAACTACAAATAATATATGAGATGAAAGAAATGATGAAGCCCAGTTAGTCATTTAAGAAGGTATTGGAATGATTGTATGTTAATCAAGAATAATGTATGGTACTATGGAATAATGAAACATCTAAGGATTGTTACACTATTTTTTTCCTCAAGTATTTGAAAGTATATCTTGAATGGAACCGTTTACCATGAAAGGTTATTCAAATATTTTTGGAAGGTAGATGATATGTGCATAATGAAAGGATAAGGATATAATGATATTTTTGATATTATTAATGATCTCATGACTGATATAAGGACAATGTGATATCAAGGTTTGAGTATATATAAATTTTGGGAATTTGGTATGCGGAAAGAGATAACTTTTGACAGCATTCATATTTTCAATAAGGTCTAATGGGTATTCAGTTTTCTAAATAATACATTATTAAGGAATCGAAATATTTGGAATGTGACCAACATGATATATCTTACGATATATGGGAGAAAAATGATGGTATTCACATGCTTGGTAGATTACCTTTCTAGTAATTGTTTTCTTTATACTATGAGCTTATACAGGAGTATTTTAGATAGGCCTAAAGATTGGAATGGATTATGTTGTACATAATTTAGTATTGTTTAAGGATAGAACTTTTCCGATATTATTGATGGGATGTTATAATAATGTATTTTTAGAAAAATGACAACCTGCATGATGGGCGATAACCCGTCCCGTCGGACAAGGATGCAGGAATCGAACCCACAAACAAAGTACGACAGACCTTTATCGCCTACCACTAGCCTACAGGAAGTCCCTGGTTAGTAGAAACTAGTTTTATTTTATTAATTGGTATAATAGATGAAGTATAAGTCCATTGTTGGAATCATATATGATTAATCTCACCATAGATGGACTTATGTATATTTAATAACTTATGCTAACTTTTTTGTGATAGAAACAGATGGGATGACTTATCATTCTATTGCATGACCTTCTAACACTTCATGAATGAAAAATTCAGCTTCATTTCTTTAAATAGAGATGAATTGTAAATTGTTCATGGAATGACCAACGATGATATTACACTGAAATCAAGTAAGTATTTCTCCTTATGTAATAGTTCATCAATGCTAGGTAAATGATCTTGGAAACCAAAAATGTTGTCCTAGTACTCTCATATATGATGAATCAGATGGTACCTTATATCATCACAAATTTATGTCTTTGTGATTGTTGTATTTTTCATTTCCATGTTCTCTACCACTCTTCATCAGAACTTGACATTTAAATTTCTCTTTCATATCCTTATTTTCACCTATATTATCCTATGTGGAAACCTAGGGATAAGTTAATTTGGGTAACCGTTACGTTTCATACATTAGTTTTTAAATTAATGATTTATTATTCCTTCTTACAATGTGGGTTTCTATTAAAGAAACTTTCAAGTAGTAAATGATTTATAACCCCGACGAATTTCGAGACCGAAATTCATTTTAAGGGGGGTAGAATGTAACACCTCGAGATTTTATTAGATATATTCTTTTTAATTTCTTTCATATGTTATGGTGAACACTACACAAATATTATCTTGCACTATACGCAACACCGTATTTGCTTGTAGTATACACAACACTAATCTTGGATTGTGTTGCACACAATTTCAAGTTCGTTTGATAGAAGCTATTTTTATGAAACATTGAGTGTGTATATATATATATATTTAATGTATAAATGAAATATGGTTGGATTCTATTATATGCAACAACAAATGAATCTTTCACTACACGCAACCATGACTTGGCTTTCATTACATGCAACCGTGGCCTTCCAGGATAGAGTGTGTTGTACGCAATACCGAGTTTCACAAAAGAACGATATGTTTTTAAATATTATATTAAATATACGTTGTGAATATAAATACACACATTTTGAAATTTTATAAATTTTATCTTTAAAAATGGACTTCTTTTTTGGATTTGGAATATCAAAATTAGCCTAGGGTGAAATTTTGGTATTTTTCTGAACACATTCAATTTTTGATGAATAGTTAAAACACTAGGTTACTATTTAAAAATCAAATTTTTATAATTATTTATTTTATTTAAATTTATTTTAGGTCAAAATTGATATATAAGACCTATATAAGTTCAATTTAATTCATTGGAGTCATTTTATAATAATTTTAGATATATAAAAAATTTATTGAACTTTTCACCGTCTTTTACCCACCTCCAAGGAGAATTTGAAAATTTACATAAAACATAATTTTACCGCTTCTGTGAGTGGAATTTCAAAAATCCTAGAGACATGGATAATATCAAGGAATAAAATATGGTTCAATAAGATAAAAATAATTTTTTTTGAATAGTAACTTTTTACTTTTATTTACCACGGTTAAAAGTAAATATGGTAATTAAAGGTAAAAATGATATTATTAATACCCTAACACATGTTCTAATTCTAGTGGATAAGTGTAATTAGACCAAAAACAGTCTTAGTAATAATATATTACCCTTTAGGTTCACATGGATTAGATTAGGACATTTATTATTATTTTATTTAAAAAAGAGTAAAATAGTTAAAATAAAAATTTAATAACTAAAATTTTTTTAATATAGGGTTATACATAAGATAAATTCGACTATAAATATTCATTAGAAATATAAAAATATTTCCTACCTAATGGTATTTTATTTATAATTTTTAGACATTATATAATTTAATTTATTTTTGACACAATGGTGATGCAGTAATTACCTAAATAATGAAATATTAAAATAATTGATATTATAAATACCCAAATAATTGTAATTTGAGACTTTTTATGAATTAAAATAATTCTATTGGTTAATATGACATGTTATTATTAATTTAATTAACTTTTTTCGAACTAATCATTCTGTTGTGATTTTCACAAAAATCAATTACCAAATAGTGTCAAAATTGACATAAAATAGTTTTTAAAACAAATATTATATTATTAATTGTTATTATATTCTTAAAAATATAAGGTTCCTCCAAATGACTTATATAAGGTTATATATATTAACAATGAACCATTTGGGGTTCTTTTGGCTTGTTATAGTAATTTTAAAACCATATAGTGTAAGAAAATAAGAAGACATGGTAAAAGTTAAATTATATAACTTAAAGTTAAATCTAAATGATATGGTTAAAATATTAACCTAAACTTGACTAAAACATATTTTTGAGATTATTTAGACCCATCCACACTTTATATTAGAAATAAATCAATTTGTAACTATTATTAACCGAATATGACTTTATTATAAAATAATATTTTAAGTTTTTACAAAGGTGCCCCTCTCCTCCCTTTTAAAAAGGGCACCCCTTCCCTCTTCTCTCCACACCCTTTTGTGCCTTGAAGCTCGGCCAAAACCAGACAATTTATCTTCTAAACATCTCTAGTTATATCATAGAAGTTCTTGTCTTCTCAAAAGATCAACTATAGTGCCCTAAGAAGAATTTTAAAGGAGGTGTGTCAAGGAAGAGGTAATCTCTTCTACCGACTCTTTCAAGTTTCTTTCTTCTTCTACATCCTCTTAATTAGTTTTTTCATTATAAATTAATGACATCAGTATTATTTATATACTGATATGTTGTTATATATATTAAACAACCCTATTTCACCTTCTATCCATCCTATGGAAAACAAAATCACCGCGCGTGCGTATGTACGGAATATCATCTCCACGCCGTTGTGTAATCAGTTTTTCCACCACCACCTTACATGGATGGGTATAATGGTGTATAGAATAAATATATATATTATTATTATAAAATCATACGGATTCTAAGATATTAAATCATCTACTCCAATTCAATTCAATAAGTATAGGAACGATATCATCGCTCGTGCATACGTACAGATTACCGTCTTCACGACGCGATGAGATTCATTTTCCATGATTAACCATCCAAGTATGATTATAAAGCATATATAATAACTAATAATGAAAGATATTACATAATAATGATAATGTATTTATTTACATATATGTTTCATTTACTATATTCCATTTCGTTCAATAAGGAAAATAAAATAGCATTCATACGTACGTGCGGCCTACCGTCTCCATAAACGGTGTATTTCATTCCATTTATCGATCTATCATATATATTTATATGATGAATATATATTATATATAAATCATCTTTTACATTATGTAATTTATTAAATCATGATATAAGTAATAATATCAACAAAAAGATGACGAAAGACGTACGATAAATGAAAAGATTTTACCCAAAACGCTGCTTTAACAAAATATTTACCAAAGAACGGGTAATATAAAGTCATAAGTGAACCATATATGATATAATAACAATGAATAAGATTTTTTAATAAGTCAATGAAATTATTTAAATCATTATACAGGAGGATCAGATACATACGAATCATATCAGACATAAGGTAAGGGATAATTATTCCAATATCGTTCTTATCCGAGATTGTTTATTCGTAACTGTTTGCTGGTATTATTGTTATCATCCATGAATATCTTTTATAAAAGTGTTTTAATGTATGTTTAAATTCCTTTTTACCCATTTTGGACCTTTACCACATGTTATCAAATGAATATTTCTTTTTTTACCATACAAGGAACTTTTTGACTTTTTCGACAAAAGTACGAGAAGAATGTTTTTTTAACTTATACAGCATGAACGGATTTTTACGGTTTTATAACGCTTTATTTTCATGAAGATTACTCTACAAGATTTCATAACTTTTTTTGACAAAATCCTTTTCTTTTAAAATTGCATGGCATTTTGTGAAAAGAAAATGATTTTGAAGAAGAAAGGAAATTTTCCCTCAAGGATTAATTTCAAGGGTTTTATCAAAACCATTTTACATATAAGATGACATTATTTCATATGTGTATGTTTCAAGTATAATATTTCTATGATTTACATGGTTTCACCTTTCTTATGATGAAATAATATCCATTTGTTTTATATGGATTATTTTATGATGGGATGATATTTATGAAACCCATTTTTATTCTTTGGGTTATGATAAATGATTTATGTTTATGTTGTGGCACAATTAAGAATGATTTCATTATGATATGGGTGGGACCTATATCTCCCTCCAATGCATTGGGTAAAGATTTATATCACCTGATATAGACATGGCTGGAATGGTAAGTTAATCTGGTTCAGTGATACATGACTGGAACGAGGAGTAAACTAGATTCAGAAAGGGACTTTGTCCACTAAGATGGTCTTGGCAGCAATTCCTTGGTTACTTTGGAAATAAAAACATGTGCTTAATGGTTTCCACAATTACATGATTTTTTCATATGCTATTTTATCATGATTGATGATCCATTTTGATCTATTCCTTACATACTTCCATGTTTTATGTTATTGCTCAATATTTTCATGTTAAAATATTATGTTCATGTTTTGAAGTTCAAATGTATATGGATTGTTTTATTTTCTCCATTCTTACCCTTAATGAGCATTTTAGATCACCCTTTATATGTTTTATTTTCCCCAGGATATAAAGAATGGTTTTAGGTATAAAAAAAGAAAGATCTTTATGGGAGATGTTGAAGATATTTCACCAAGATTAGAAGATTATGTTCCATGTTTCCAAAGACACTAAACTATTACGATCATTGTGTGTCTATTTTTTTATGTATTAAGAATTCCGCAAAAGTAATTTAATGTCCATGTACGTCAATATTCGGGCCTCTACAAAAAATTACCATTGTTACACTCAAATCAATTATAAATGGTAAAATAAACCACTAACTTATTCACACCTCATAAACCATTTAGCTCAAAAAAACATTGAAAAAATATATCCCCAGTATCCATTTCCACGTTCCAGAACTACTGGAATTCCCAAAATACTAACCCTAATGTTCTTAATAGTAGACCCAATGAAGGTTATTCTAAGAAAAGGTAATCATATTATCCAAGCTCTTTATTTATTATTTCATATTATGGAACATTAAATTGTGAATTAATAATTAAATTATAATAAACTAATTATCTACTATATACTAAGATGTTATTATTTTGATGTAAAAAATATTTATTCATCCCCTTCTCTATAAAATAAGAAACAAAATCATCGCTCGTATGTGAGGAAGAAGACCACCCCATTAACTGATAAAATTTTTTCCTTCATTTACTTATAAGTATAGTCATAATGATGGAAATAATTAATATATATGATAACTATGACATAATAATGATTTTTTTAATGTTAATATATCATCTACTTCCTTAACCTTTCACCCATTATAGAGATTGTAACGTCGTTCGTGCGTATATGTGGCCAACCATCTTCACGAAGTGATGTCATTCATTTTCCATCTCCAAAATTCAAGAATCACTATAAAATGTACCTAATGAATACATTTTATATTTATAAAATTCATTTCATTTAGGGGTGACAAATCAATATCTTATTAATGGGAACTGGAACATCCATGACAAAACATGCATCATAAAACAATGGAGTTAACACTCTAAATAATGGTAATAGTGAAATAATTTTAGAAGATGAGTGATAAGATGTCATAATAATATTATATATGATATTATATGTATAAAATCGATATTTTATAAAATAAAAACTCATTTAAAACCATTATAAATGTTTATAAATCACATTTAACTAATGGGATGTGTGAGGTAAGGGATTTCTTCTCAATTTTCATTTCATTGAGACATATTGGATAATATGTGCCTATTTACTTTTATGTGGTGTATATACTAACCCTTTGATATATTTATCATTAATAATTATTTATTCATGATGATTAATGTCTCTTTTCATTTTTATTATTCGAAAGGGGGATAATTTAAAAGTTACCAAAGAGGTGAGGATTTATATTATAATCTCATATTTTTGGGATTACATTAATTTTTATTGAAGGAACATCATAGTACATCATTCATATGATCCATTTATCTTCTTATAAAATCAATATTTAATTATTTTACCTATTTTATTCCAACGTTTCTTCTCTTTAGCTCTTTATTCAAGCAATTAAATTCTTAAAATAAATGATGATATTATTTATCTTTTTGATTGAAAATATATTACTTCCATGTCCATATTTTTAAACAATATTTTAAAAATATACTTCTATTTAATCAAATAATTATTTAATAAAATATTATATTATCCTTTAACTTTTAATAGGTTTTAATAGATTCTCTATAATGTTTCAAAAAGTTTCATTTTTATCTTTTATTACAAAAATTCAAAAGGAATGTTTTTTAACGCATACAGTGTTAACAAACATCCCCAGAACTATAATTTTGTTTATGATATTTATATTATATTATTATTTATCAGTTTTTTTACAAAAAAATACTCTTTAAAAAAATAATATTTTAATATTTCACTTTCATTTTCATTATTTCTCTAAAGGACATGATTTTATTACAAAACCTATATTTTTGATGAATTGATGGTCCTCTCAAATATATTATCAACTTCATGGTAATTAACGTTCCCATGAAACATTCACTTTCTTATAATAATTGGAAATTAAATTCTTTTTAAATATATATAGTATTTTTATAATTTATATGATTATTTTCTAAACTATATACATTTTAACATATGGTGTTTAAATTGAACATTTTTTTATTTAAAGGGTAAAATATTGATAAATCCATATTTTATTCTCAATATAGATATTTATTGATAAGAAGTATTGTTAATGGATTGTGTTTATCATAAATATATGAGTAATGAATTGGAAATGCATTTATGGATGGGGTATGGTTATAGACAGCCCCTTGATGCGTCGTCATATCTCATGAGAAAAATCAGTTGGCCAAATTAAATAGGTTTTTAATATATACCTACCCATCGATTAAACTATATATGTATAAAATTATAATGGGGTTTATATCATGATGTTTATGATCATATAATCCTATATTATGAATTTTTTTATTGAGAGTTCAGTTATTATAATCCATGAGATTACGACATTCATATTATCCATGGATGAATTTCATACTCAAGTTATTGATTAAATAGAATGTGTTTTCAGTTATTTACCAGGCCATATTGATTATTACTTATTTACACATAATAGCTTCTGTTGTACCCACCCTTAATGATAATTTGAGACGACCATTATTTTTTTCCTTTCCCCAGGATTCAAGATGAAATATTTGAATGATTTTTAAGGATTCAACACATTATATTTTTCAATTTTTATATTCTATTCCCAATTTAAAATGGGTACCATGTATATATATGGTTCTCTAAGACTAATAAACTAATCTATACATTAGTATTTTCTCAATTATATCTATAAAAATTTAATTAATTATATAGCAGCTCCGTGTTTTTGGGGTTAGGGTTGTTATAAAATGAGGTCAAAATGTTTTCAAACATTAGGAAAAGGATCCACTATCCATTTGTGACATATAAGAATTAAATTCATATAAATATGAAACACGATATGGTTGGTATACCTCAAAATTAATGATTAAAATAAAAAAATTCCCTTTTAGTTTGATATGTGTCTCACAGATCCAAAGCTGTTAGAACAAATAATATTATTTCAATGTTTTAAACAATAATTCATAATTCATTTGAGATGTTTAAAAATAAACTGCATGTTAATATGGAACATGATGTGGTCGGTATTACTCAATGTGTGTGTTTTCAATATAAAAGTTTCATTTTATTTTAAAACATGCATCACATACCCAAAACTAGTCAAACAATCTTGGGTTGTTTTAAAACATTAAGAAAAAGATTCGTAATTCATTTGTGACATGTTTGAATAAATTCCATGTGAATCTGAGTCGTGATGTGTGACACCCTATGTGTCATGGTGATATTAATTAATTAATTTATATTATATTATGGTTATTCCCAAACATTTTGGTCTAAATTTAAAAAAAATAATGCAGTAGGAGTTTCACACCATTTGCAGTAACCATTCGCCGACTATGCATGATGGTTTTATCCTTGACAGAGCAGATTCACATGGTTTGAGCATGGTTAGTGCTATCGTGTGACTTTACTAGGGGTATAAGTGTTTTCTTCTTGTTCATTCCAAGTGAATACATTAATCCATGCACCTAAATCATATACATTATCCTAATTTTAATTTTTTTTTATTTTTCCCTTCAAAAAAACTCTTAAATGGGTTATGTATTCTTAACCCTTCTCTCATCTCCCCCTTTGACTTGTGTGACACCATATCCTCCTAGATTCAAGCCATATTACACCCTCCCTCATTATACCCTTTCTAAATTATTTATCTAATATTTTCACAAGATTATTGGTTGACCACTTGAGGTAAGGACTATGATTCCCTTCTTCCTATGTTTCAAGAGATTATACTTCTCCCTACCAGCCTTCATAGATCATCTAAAACCTAGGTGAAAGGGTAGACCCATTTTTTTGGTATTTATCCCCTTTTAGGGTTTGTTATGGGTCTCTTGGGATGACCTCTTGCATGTTTCAACATATAAAGATAAAATTGAAGTGTTTTAATCTATTTTGGCACTCCCACCACCATTTTAGGTAAGTATTTCTATGTAACCCAATTATAATTCATGATAAAAATTTATTGTGCATTGTAATGACTTTATGATGAATTTAAAAACATATTATATGATGTAGTATAATCAAAATAATTATTTATTGGTCTTATACACTTGGAGTGGGCTTTGTCTACGTGCTAAGTATTTACAAAATTTCACATTTGACACTTTTAAAATGTTTTAATCATTTTAAAATGTTTTCACATTTATTTGAATGGTTGTGAAAAAGCATATTATTTTTTATTGTATTTCAAAAGGATTTAAAAACTTGGTATGGACCTTGCAATCATTCCATGTGTTGGATTGAATTCCAATTTTGATTTTTTAAATGGATTTTAATATTTTTGAAAATTCTATTTGAAGGTTGTTATATTTTTTACAATGAGTGGGATAAATTCTAAATTATCATTTTATAAAAATATTGGGTTAATCACTTTTGAAATGAAATGGGTATTTCATTGATTTTTTTGGGTCATGTTTGATATTTATTGTCATTTCCCATGGGTTTAAGTTTGTCTTCCAAATGATTTAGTAAATGTATTTGAAAATTTATATACTATAAGTGATATGAAAAATTAATAGTTGGGAATTTGTGAAGTGATGTCCTATTTATTACTTTACCATTCCATAGTTGGTCCCATTTGTATTTATGATGATTTTCATGTATATCCATGTGATGTATGATTGATTCTGATGCATGGTGTTCTTATGAGTTATGGATATTTCTAATGTATGTGTTATGTGGTAAGGAGATGATTGTGGTATTAATATTTGGTATTTTTTATTACCATGATATGACATTTATTTTGAAAGAGGCATAGCTCATTTAGTTATTCCATGAGTAAGACTAGAATACCATGTGGGATTTCATAGGATGCAGCTTTGATAGTTGAGTTTACACACTGGTTAGTCTCCCCTAGTTGTATCTAATACATTTCTAGTGTGAGGTTACCAATAATATTGGGTTTAGGGTTATTTGGTTGAAAAATATGTGACTGTTATCCTATCAATAGTTAGTCCACCTTTCATGTCGTGTACTTTCCACATTAGTCCTCTAGGTGTTGCCTCATGGTATGTATTGTTGGTTTTGTGTTATATATTTTATATTTATTATTTGAGTATCTTACTTATTACGTTATGCATGTGTTTCCATTTTTTCTTTTATAATTTATCTTTCACAATATTTTGTTTTCCAGGTGATGGTATTAATTCACATTATGACATTTATAACATCACCATGGCTATGTTTTTGCTAATGTTCAAATGTGTTGTTTTATATATATGGTTTTAATGTAATATTTGAAAAGGGCTAATGGAAACTATATTTCATTAAGAGTATTAAATAAGTGAGTTTTTCTAAATATTGTTTCTAAAAATGGGATTTTCATGAGATGTTGAAAACAGGGGAAAGTGTTTTTGTTTTTAATTTCTCATTTTAATGGTATGAATAAAAATTTATTACTATCATTTTTTCATTTTATAAAAAGGATATTTGTTTGAATGTATCCTTCAGATTTTATTTTATAAAAATATAAAAAAATTAATTTATATATTATGTTTCAAATAGAATTTTATAAACTATATAACAAATGTATTTACATAGATTTAGTGGGTAGTGGTGGAATACTAAGTTCATATGTTCTCATGCCAATATTATCTTAGTTTTAGGTTCCTAGTTTACTTTATTAGATACTCTTGAAAGGGTATTTTTATTGAAGGTTTTTTTTTATTGTATTACATTTGGCCAGCTATTCCTATTAACTGGTTTTATTAATACATACCATTATTTTTCTATAATTCTTAAAATGATTCCCATTATTTGATATATCTTTTTACTATAGGTATTTACATATTTCTACAATCAGAGGTGTGGTGGTATTCTGGTGTCTGAGAATATGAATTTTAGTAGAATTTTTTTCCCTGAAAAATAGAGAGACTTGGGTGATGAGAAATCATTTTGTTTCTCCATACTACTTACACTTTTCATAGTTTTGAAATTAGGTTTTCATTTTGATTATTTTTCTATGGGATAGACGTCCTATGTATGGATGGGTCATGCCAAAATTTTATTTATTTTTAGCTTCTTTCTTTACTTATTATTCATTGGGTGAATCTGTTCCAAAGTGTGTTCCTTTGATTCCAATGAAATGTATTCTAGCCTGTGGGTATTAGGAATGCCCTTCAGAAGACCGATATGTCAGTTCAGGCATCTGTTGAAGGGACGACTGAGACCAATTTTTTTATAATGATATTGAATATTTGGGTTATTATTTTCCATATCAACTGAAGACCTTGGAATTAACTATTATTATTTACGCTATTACTAATTTGGAAATAGGGTTATAGAGACTCAAGAGGTAGTTACGAGGTTAGTTTTATGACCTATTTCTCTCCCTAAGCCTCAATTATCCATTGGAATTTGTGATTTTCATATGATTTTAGTTTTTTTAGTGATGGAGTTTTTTAATTATGGTTTATTTCCATTGGAAGTGGTTTCTTATGCTAAATGGACTGGAATGAGTTTCCAAGTGGGTTGTATGTAATGCTTTTGGATCGTTATGAACAAGGATGTCATGATGTGAGGTTGGTTTGTAGGGACTGACAAAAAATTAAAAAATAAACACTTAATTCAATAAATGCTTTAGGATCCATTTCATGATTGGAATTTAGTCCTCAACCATGTGTCCATGTCAGGTATGATTCCACATCCTGGTTTATTCTTTTACTTAGAATTCTTGACCCTTGGATTTCATAGTGTTTGGAGGAGGAATTTGATATGGGTCCTATTTTTTTGTTACATGTTGGCATCTTTGGATTGTGTTTTTGACTGAAGACTATTTAATTCATTTATTATTGTATTTTTCATGTGATATGAATTTCATTTTTATTATAGAAAATGGGTTTCTTAGGAACTAAATGTTTCTTATTTTTTAAAAAATCATTTTCAAAAATGGAATCACTTTTTTAGAGTGGTCATGGTTTCCTAAAAATTTTCAGATAGTTGATTCTATTTTTAAATTTTGAAAAAATATTACATGTTTTTTATTATTTTGAATCAAGTGAACATAATATTTTAAAATATTAGTTTCCTATATTAAGGGAAAAATGTGATTTCCAATTTTATTTTTATGGAATTAATTATCTTTTAAAATGGAAAAATATTTCAAAATAATGTGTTTGTTTAATTATGAAATCTGTAGGGGTGTTTTGGTATTAAAAAATGGTTTTTGTTTTAAAATAATTTTTGGAAATGTTTTAAAATTGAACAAGTCAGGTTACGTCATGATGTATATGTTTGTAAAATGATTTTTGTTTTGTTTTCAATGAATGAAGGCCAAATTTTAATGGTCTATTTTTTTCAAATTGGGAGTTTGGAAATGTTTTTCTTATTTTCATAAATCTTGTGTTTTTTGTCCCTTGTGTGTTTTGTTATATCCTATTATGTTTTTTGGACATGACCATGCAAGGGTCTATATCATAGATTATTTGATTTGAACCCATCCACCCATAGAGGTCTAGTATAAAAGTAAATTGTTTGTTTTAGCACTCTATCCTCATTTTTTTAGATACTCCCCATGCTCTAAATAGAGTGGTAGGTTTAGTTTCCTTCTCATAGTTTTCTGATATGGTTTTATCTATGCTGGTGATTCTGTAGTGGTTCCTTTGTTGAATGTTGGGTCCTAGGGTTAGGACCCATAAACCCTGACTTAATTGTTATATTAGTGAGGATCATTGTTCTTGAAAACTCTTTTTTGAGATCCAGTTTGGGTCATTTGTTTGTTTATGTTTATAGATATTTGAGGTTTTATAGTTTATTGGACTCTTTAAATGTAACTAATTAATTTTCTTGGGTTATTATTTGGTTTCCCATTACAAGTGGTGTTTTCTTTAAGAATATGATCATTTATCATTGTTTTTTATTCAATTTCATGGTGTAAAAGATAAACTGGTTACTACTACTTTCTTTATACATGGGGAGAACCCAGGGTGTCTATACAGATACATGGGTTTTATATTTGTTTCCAATTTGGATATGGATTCCATCATGTTTAGTTTTCCATTGGATGTGCAATGGGATGGTATTACATTAAATTAGATCTAAAAACCCCCATATAATCATTGTGACCTTTATTTTATAGCCATGTCATTTCCTAATGAGGAATGTCTCATATTATTGCACTCCATTGTTTTTAGACACCTTGATTTTTGTTGATCTGGTATGTTTATCTCAAAGGATGTTTTTACAAGCGATTCTCTACTTATTGTGTTGAGATTTATTGGATCAATGGTGTTTTCTGAATTCTCTTTGTGGATTTTAAGAAAGTGTTTGTATGGTGTTGTTCCTTTGTTTGTGGTTTGAGATTTCTGGTTATTCTACCACTTATGATCAATTCAAAATGGTCAGGAGACTAATATTAATTCTCTATTTCTTTATGATATTCCTTTGATTTGGGTTTTTGATTGGGATTGTTTGAGGCTTTTTTGTTTATTGAGGATTTTTTATTTTTTAGTAGATGCCTTCATTCCATTTTTGACCACTACATAGACCACAGACTTTCTTGGGGAAGAAAGTGGAATGGTGGATAGATTTTGACAGCCTCTATGTCTCAGTGATATTAATTAATTTATTTATTTAATTAATGTTATGTTTTGGGGGTTCCAAAAATATTCAGTTTTAATTTTAGAAATGTTTTAGGGACTAGGTGTTGTGTGTGGTTAAAAATAATTGTGCACCGACCATACATGGGGTGTCTCTCCATGAATAAGCTAAATTTCATGGTTGGGTATGGTTATCTCAACTATGGGGAATTCCCAAGGGTAACCATGTGGGTGACTCGTTATTTTCCTGTAGGTAAAACAAATTTAAGGTATAGATTTGTAAATTGTGCTCCTAAACCATGCATTTTGTAAATATTTTTTATTTTTTATTTTTCTTCTTAAAAAAATTACCTTAAGTGGGTTAAGTTGTTTTAACCCTTCACCATTTTCCCCCATTTTATTCATGTGTCTCCCCAACTCCCTCCACTCTATTTCATGTTTAACCCCCTATCTAGAACTTCCCTATCATTATGGTTTTTCCGTGATTCCTTTGGGATTTTTTTCAACACCTTAAGGAAAGTTATCTACTTCCCTTCTCCCTCCGTTTTAGGAAATTATTCTTTTCCTAATCACCCCTCCTAGCTCAGTCAAATTGTATGCCAAATTGTATCCCCTTATTTGGGATTTATCCCTTGTTAGGGAATTTAATAGGT
Source organism: Viscum album (assembly GCA_963277665.1). Classification (NCBI taxonomy): domain Eukaryota; kingdom Viridiplantae; phylum Streptophyta; class Magnoliopsida; order Santalales; family Viscaceae; genus Viscum; species Viscum album. Next base: position 733,158,219 of record OY728141.1, read on the forward strand.
CTCTTGGTACACACTCTTGTGTGTTTCGACATCCACCACCAAATTTGGAGTGTTGTTGACTATATCGCCTTGCCCACAGCCCTTGTAGTTAGGTGTTTCAATGAAACCCCCTATAATTTATGACATAAAATTATTATTCATTAAAAAGGATTTGTAATGAATTTGGAAACCTATTAAATATTTTATTATTCTTTATATAATTTTGGGATGGTAATTAGAACTTGTCATGGGCCTTGGATGCAGGGCAACTATTTGTGAAATTTCCTGTGTTTCAGTTTTAAAATATTTATAGAGATTAAAAATTTATTATTATGTATTTGAATTGGTGTGAAAAAACCAAATGGTTTTCATGGGATTTTAAAATTCATTAAAGACATGTCATAGACATTTATCACATTCCCAGTGTTGGATTAAATTACTGATTGGATTTCCTAAATGGATCATAATATTATTAAAAATATATTTGAAGCTAGTTATCTTTTTTAAATGGGTTGAGATTAAATTTAAAGGCTACTTTTATAAAAAAAATAGAGGTTTACACTATTTCAAATCAAATGGAGATTTATTTGAATTATTTAGAACCTTTTTTATATTGATTGTGATTTCCATTCTATTTATGATTGGAATCTAGAAATGTTTTCAAAGGGATTTTGAAATTTGTATAATATAAGTGATATGTTAAAGTCCTAATTGGTACTTTATAAAGTGATGTGTGATTGAGTTGTTGATTGTTCCTTGTTGAGACCCATTGTATATGTGATGATTGTTTATGTATATATATGTTATTAGTTATTTATTATGATATATGATATTATTATGATTTATAGATCTTTATAAGGGAGGCACGAGGTGGGATGACTATGATTGTGGTATTAGCCATTATAATTTTCTGTTATTGTGAGATATGATTTATTTTGAAGGTATAACACCTTCATAGTTAATTACATGAGGAATAATAGGATACTAAGTGGGATTTCATGGGGCATTGGTAGGATAGTACATATTACTCATAGGCTAGTCACACCTAGTTGTTTATAATTCAAGGTTATTAGTGCTTGACTATTTAGACTAGGTTTATTGTGATTGGGTTGATGGATGTGTGACTATTAACCTACAGAGATTTGGTCCACCATGAAAGTATTATACATGTCCCATTAGTCAATTATGGTTTAACTCATGATACATATGAAAATTTATGCCATCTCTATATTATATTCATCATGTGATTTTTTTACATGTTACATTATGCATGTGTTTCCATGTTGTTTCTTTTATGATTGAAATTTTACATTATGTGGTTTACATTGTGATTGTATTTTTTTCTCCTTATGAATTTTATGGCATGATTTGGAGTATTTTCTGTATTACTAGCAAATAAGTCATTTTAATAATATTTTTAAAGTAATATTTGAATAGTGGGAATGGGTTGTTATTCCATTAATAGTTTTAAATAAGATAGATTTACATAAAATTATTTTTGAAAATAAGATTTTCATGAGAGGTTAGAAAAGTGGAAAAGTATTTTGGTTTGTCATTCCATCATTTTAAAGGTTCCATTATAAATGTATAATTATCCTTGTATTCATTTTATTAAAATGATAGGCATTTTAATGTATTCTTGTGATTTGGTTTAATAAAACATTTGAATAACCTACATAATATCATAAGTGAAAATGAGAATTTCATAAACTATTTTACTATGGTATTTCCATAAAATTAGTGGGTAGTGGTGGCTTACTAAGTGATTATGTTCTTAAACATATATTATATAATTTATAGATTCCCTGTATATTTTGTTGGCTTCTCTTAAGAGTGTCGATTTATTTGAGGTTAGATTTTGTTTTATTGTATTTGACATTCTATGTCTATTACCTAGTTTTTGGAGGACATGCCTCTCTATTCCTACAATGACAAGAAATATACCCTTTATTTTATTTATCATTTCCATTTATTCCATTATTATCAATTTTGTGAAACTACATCAAAGTCTTTTCCATTGATACACATGAACCAGTTTCAAGCTTGTAGGGATCGAGAATGCCTTTCGAGACAGTGGAGGCTTGGTTATAGAGTTTATAAGAGGGAAAACCAAGACAAGTGTGTTACATGATGTGTCCAGTGTGATGCAAAGTGATTGTTTTCAATATAAAAGTGAAATTTTAGTTTTAAACGTGTTTCACATATGAAAAATTGAGAAAATGATCGCATGTTGTATTCAAACATTAAAAAAATCATTTTTTTATTTTTTACATTCATTAATTGACCACATTTAAATCTAAAACACCATGTGACTGGTATAAATCAAAGTCCATCCTTTCAATATAAAATTGAAATTTCAGTTTAAAACATGTTTCACATAGAAAAACTAATAAAATGTGAAAAAAAATGTTTACAAATAGTAAAAAAACAATCTATATTACCATTATGACATATAGCATTATACTTCACATCAATCAGAAACATGATGTGACCAGTATGAATTAAACATCGTGTTTCCAATATAAATGTGTTTTTTACATTAAATTACACTTCACCTAGCAAAAACAAAGAAAACATGCTCAGAGTGTTTTCAAACATTAGTAAAATAATCTATAATTCATTAGTGATGTATAAGAATTAGAAACACATATGTATAACACATGATGAGGCTTGTATGGCTCAAATTATGTCTCTACATTATAAAAGTGTAATTTTACATTAATATGAGTGTCATAGGGCCAAAATGGTGCAAAAGGCATGATATTATTTTTAAAAATTATGAAATTGAACTATAAGTAATTTTTTACATATAGGAAATGACTACATATCAATCTGAAACGTGATATGATCGATATGGCTCAAGGTGATTATATTCAATATAAAAGTTTCTTTTGAGTTTAAAACACATTTTAAATTATCAAAACCATGTAAATGAGATATTATTATTTTAAAATAGTATGAAAATGATATATAGATTATTTTTATGGGTTAGAATTGACCACATAATAATTCTACATATAATGTAGATGATATGACTCTAACTTAGGGTTTTCTATATAAAATTATCATTTTAGTTTAAAACACATGTGACATTGTAAAAACTTATTAATAGTGATTATATTTTTTATAAATGTTATAAAAATAAACTATAATTAATTTTTTTCATTGTTAGAATTGACTGTGTGTCAATCTGATACACGTTGTAATCGAAATGACTTAATGTTCTTATTTTCTATATAAAAGTATCATTTTAGTTTAATATGTGTCTTGCATTTTAAAAATGAGTTAATGAAATCAGATTGATTTCATTATTTTTTTAAATGATCAATAATTCATTTTTTATGTGTACGAATAAACAATGCTTCAATCTTACACATGACGTGGCAAGTCTGACTCAAAGTGTGTGTTTTCAAGTTAAAAGTATGATTTTAGTTTCAAAACACATCACATATCGAAAACTAATAAAAATAGAATAGATTTTTTTGATAATTTAAGAAAATTTTTTATAATTCAGTTTAGGTGTGTAGAAATTGACCACATTTCAATCTGGAACATGATGTAGTCGATATGACTCAAAGTATCAGTTTTTACATTAAAAGTGTCATTTTAGGTTAAAACACACTTCACTGTGACAAAATAGGGTTAATGAGATTGTATTATTTTTAAAAATTAGGAAAATGGTCCATATTTCATCTGTTATGTGTATGAATTGGCCTCAAATAAATTCAACACATGATGTTGTTGTTATGACATAAATTGGGTGTTTTCAATATAAAAGTATCATTTTAGTTGAAATGTGTGTCTCATAGAAAAAACTAATAAAAAAGACATGGGTAGTTTTCAAACCTTAGGAAAAAATACATAATAAATTATTAATGTGTAATAATTTACTTCATAACAATATGAAATGGGATGTGCCTAGTATGACTCTAAGTGGATTTTTTTAAGTATCATTTTAGGGTAAAATGCACATCACATAACCAAAAAAAGTGTAAAGGTATTGGGGATATCTTGAAACATTAGAAAAACTATCTTTAAATTATTTATTATGTGTAAAAATTTACCACAAATAAATATAATAGATGATTTGGCTGGTATGACTATGTGGGTTAGTTTTCAATAAAAAAGTGTCATTTTAGTTTAGAAAGAGCATCAAATTGTCAAAACTATGAAAACGCGTTGAGACTAATTTCAAACATTAGTATAATGATTAATAATTCATTTTTTTGTGTAATAATTAACCACACTTAAATCCTACACATGATATGGTTATTATAACTCAAAAGTGTCTATTTTTAATATTAATTTGTTATTTTAGTTTAAAATGCTTATCACATAGAAAAAACAGATCAAATAAGCTTGTTTTTTTAAATTTAAATATATCCATATTTCATTTGAGATGTATATGAATTGACTTCAAGATAATCCAGCACACAATGTGGTAGGAATTAGTAATCATTCATCTCTTAAATATAAACAAGTTATTTTATTTTAAAACACTTGTCAGATATCCAAAACCTTGAAAATAATATCATATTCTTTTCAAACATTAGGAAAATATTCCTTAATTCATTTATGAATAGTAATTATCTACTGCACGTCAATCTGACATACAATGTGGTTGGTAAATCTCAAAGTTCATGTTTTCACTATAAAAGTTTCAATTTAGTTAAAAACATGTGTCACATATCAAAAATTATGAAAACAAGCATATATTATTTTATAACATTATTAAAAAGTTCCATAATCCATTTTTTATGATTATGAATCTATTTTACTTCAATATGATAAACAATGTGGGATTTAGGACTCAACGTGCGTATATTCAATATAAAAATGAGATTTTAGTTTAAAACATCTGTTACAAAGACAAAATTGATAAAAATATCTCATACTATTTTTAATCCTTAATAAAATGATCTATAATTTATTTATGATGGGTAGTATTTGACAGTGCATCAATCTGACACACGATGTGGCTGGTATAGCTCGAAGTCCGTGTTTTCAATATAAAAGTGTGTTTTTAGATTGAAATGCACTTCACATAGGCAAAAAAGATAAAAAATCTTCATATTGTTTTCAAAACATAGTATAATTATACATAATTGATTAGTAGCATATAGTAATTTACCACACATCAATCCAACACACAATGTGACTAGTCTGGCTGAAAGTGCGTGATTTCAATAGAAAGGTGGAAATTTAGTTTAAAACATGCATCACATAGAGAAAACAAGGGAATAAACGCCAGATTTGTTTCAAACATTAGTCAAATTATCAATAATTCATTTTTTATTTATATTAAATGACTTCATGTCAATCTGACACACTATACGATCATCATGACTCAAAGTGCATGTTTTTAATATAAAAGTTTGATTTTAGTTTAAAACATGTTTCACGTTATCAAGACCAAGTAAACTATATTTTATTATTTTTAAACATTATGAGAAAATTCCAAAATTCATTTTTTATGGTTTTTAATTAAGCATACATCAATCTGACATATGATGTGTTCGATATTACTCTTAAAGCATGTTTTCAATATAAATGTGTCATTTTAGTTTAAAACATGTGTTGCAATGTAAAAATTGAGCACATGAGCTCATATTGTTTTCAAACATTAGAATAATGATTTATAATTAATTTTTTATGTGTAGGAATTGACAACACATCAATCTAATAAATATAATGACCCGAATGACTCCAAGTGTGTGTGTTTAATATAAAAGTGTCATTGTAGATTAAAGTGCATTTCATATTTTAAAAACCTAGTAAAATATCTAAAATTGTATTCAAATATTATAAAATTAATCAATTTATAATTTTTGATCTTCAGTGATTTATTATGTGTTATTCCAATACATGATGTTGCTGGTATGACTCCAACTATATGTTTTCATGATAAAAGTGTCATTTCAGTTTAAAAAATATGTCACATAACCAAAATTGAGAAAACAAGCTCTAGTTGTATTGATAATGTTTTAGAATGATCTATAATTCATTTGTGGTGTTTAGGAATTGACCTCACATCAGTCTGAAACATGATGTGGCTATTATGACTCAAATTGCATGTTTTCCCGTTAAAAGTGTCATTTTAATTTATAACACACAACACAAACACATAAATGTAAAAAATAAGTTAAAATTGTCTTGAATCATTATGAAAATGATCCATAATTCATATATATTGTGTATGAATTTACATCACATCAATTCAACACATAATGTGTCTTATATGGAATAAATTACATGTTTTCATTATAAATATGTCATTTTAGTTTAAAACACATGTTTCATAGCCCGTACGAAGAAAACAAGATCATATTGTTTTCGAAACATAGAAAAATTATTCACAATTCATTTGTGATGCATAATAATTGACTACATGTCAATTCAACACACAATATATCTAGTATGACTTAATGTGTGTGTTTTAAAGTGTCCTTTTAGTGTGTAATGTAGATCACATAAGCAAGATTGGGTAAATGAGTTTAAATTGTCCTGATAATTTTGGAAAACAATACATATTTCTTTTTTGATGTGTAATAATACCTGAATCCCCCTAAATAGTTGCTTATCAGTGTTCAGGATCCCCTTTAACCATTTCTCCATCACCCCCTCCAATTATCTCCATCTCATTCTCCATGCATGGCCCTTGTCCCTTTCCTTGATCTGAATACCATATTCATCTAGATTTCATCTTTTTCTATCTTCCCTCATCATCTCTATTCTCCTTGTCCACAAATCCACCCACTTTCCTGGCCCTTGTTTCATTCATTCCCAGCCACCCCCTTTAATTTCTCCCTTTCCTTTCCCCATCACATAGTCCATATGCTTTTCCAAAGGTAAGGAGATTGCATTTGAGGGTTCAGTGGTCTCTCCTCTTAGCAGCTCAGGAACCCTGGCTGACAACCAAGTCTAGATTTCCAACATGTTTAGTGAATTATCATTTGTGGCTGAGATTCCCCCTAGAATAAAGTCTTAGGGTCAAGCTCGTAGCTCCTTCCTTGATTCTGATCCAGTGACAAAAAATTACTTAGTGCTCGGCTCTCCCATCTATGGGATTTTTAACCGATCATAGTCTATGAATCATTATGCCTCTCCCAGTGAGCATCGTCGAAGGCCTGTTAAGCTTCGGCCCAGTTCTAGGTGATTTCTTTTTTAATGTTATTTGTTGTCATATGTAACTCTCGGGGCCTCGGTTCCCATGTAAAAATAGATTTCATTGCCCATGATTCATCCAAGCACTAGGAACCTCTTGTGGCTATTCTTGAAAAAAAAACCCAAAAAATAGGTGAGTTTTATAAAAGATTCCACATGAGATATTTCATGCATGTCAAGACAACCAACCATCATATATGGATCTTTTAAAGGTCAGCAGTCTCAGTGGACCGGCCAACATTTAGCAGTTAAGGTGGAAGTGGTAAATCAACAGTGTGTTTTTTCCTTTGTGTATGTGAATAGTGAAGCCTGGCTTTAGGACCAACTATGGAATGATCTCACCTATTCTAATCTGAGTGATGTGTTGGGACACGAAGCCCGGTGCCGTAGCGGAAGTCGTCGTTGCAGAAACACAGAAGAGGAGAAGATTTCACCCGAAGGCTTTTTATCACCCGAAGGCATTTTATACACATCACCCGGAGGATTTTTAACAACACCAAAATGCCTTTTACAATGCACCTGAAGGATTTTTCACTCGACACACAACACCCATGAACATACCATTTTTTTCGTACCACCGATCATCACAACCGAGACACACCACTTGATCTCTGAAACCAAGAGGAATTTCGATACATGACATTGTCATCATCGTCCTCTTCAATCATCACCGTCGACACACCATCGTTGTCATGATCACCATCTTCACTTCGCACCGGTTACCGCAAATGCGGAAACCCCTTCACCGCTCTCTCTTGGTGGATACATCTTTACCAGCCCACATTCCAAAACATGATATTGCATCCTCTTATATAGGCACTCCTCCCATATCTCCATTAATGCAGTCAAAATTCATTATTCCATCAATATTTCATCAATTAATATTGGGAATAACTATTCATTAATGTTGGGAGACAATCCTCCATTAATGTTGAGAAAATCCCTCCATTAATATTTTCTCTCTCCTCATTATTCAAAATTTTAAATCATCAATCCCAACATGATGTTCCTCGGTTGGTTTTAGGTAACTTAAACACAATAATGTTTACCTCTAAGATGAAAGGGGGAATTCATTTCCCTAGTAGTGACAGTGCCATTTTCTCTATATTTTTAGCTCAAGTGGGTCTCCACGACATGGGTTTTATTGTTGATCGGTTTACTTGGTGGAAAAACAAGAGATGATAGAGGAGGAATTGGTCGAGGTTGGACCACAACTTTGGAACTGTCAGGAAATCTCTATTTTCCTAGATAATGAAGTTCATCACCTGGTTTGGGCCCTCTCAGACAACTCTCCCCTTCTTGTCCACCCTAAGTCAGGTGCCTTCAGTGAGATTCTCTTCTCCTTCTCGTACAGATAGAGGCTTCTCCTTGACTTCTTAGACATAGTTCGATCTTCATGGGAGGCCTCAAGTTATGGGGGCACTGGACTCGCTTCCATAGAAGCTGTATAGACTAAGACAAACTCTTCTGGATCAGTCTTCTTCTATTCTATCAATTCAGCCTAGCCTGGACAAAATTATGAGGGATATTGAAGGTATAGAAGAATCTCTAGAGGATTACTGGGATGAGGATACTCTGATTTCCATTGGGTTTATGAAGAATCAACTCACGAGATACTACTGGAATAAGAAATAGGCCTCCATGAAAGATCCTGTGTTACATGGCTCCGAGAAGGGGACCGAAACACTGCCTCCTTCCATGCCTTCTTGAAAGAAAAAAAGATGCAACAATTTTCCAAATTTCCAGTTTGAAGATTGATCTTATACTAGCGATATGGATATAATTGGAAGTATGTTGAATGGCCACTTATCTTCTTTGTTGTGTGGTCCGAATCCCTACATGCACGTCGATCGTCCGACTGCCCAATTTTAATTGTTTAACGCTATTAAGTATGTTTCCTTGGACAACCAATTCTCTTTTATAGAAGGTATTTCTAGACAAATCAAGGTGTTGGAAGTTGTTTCTTCCCTCAATAAGGAAATTGCACCAGGTCCTGATGGTTTCACATGGTCTTTCTATACTTACACATGATACATTATCAAAGCATATCATGATGATGCTATTCAAGATTTCATTCATGGCGGGATGTTTCCTAGAGTTTCTTTTTCCACCACTATGATCCTCACCCCTAAAACCAAATCCACATCGTCTATTGATCATTTCAGGACCATCAGCCTTTGTAATTTTTCATACAAAATCTTAGCCTTCATTATTAACGGGAGTCTTTAACACTTTATGCATGGCTGGATATTGGAGAATCAACACACTTTTATTCAGGGTAGGTCATTTAAAGGAGCTATCAAGATTTACCAGCAGATTGTTGGAGAGATTAAAATAAAATTAGTGGGATCCAACATCATTATGATGGTTGATATGGATAATCCATACGATCATATGTAGTGGAGATTTATCATCCAGGTTATGAGATGAATGGGTTTCTCAGAATGGGTCATAGACTTGCTATTTCATTGATATAGTTCTGCTTTGTTTAATATCATTTTTTTGGGAAAGCAGTTTAGCTTCATCGAATCTGTGAGGGGTCTTAGACATGGTGACCCCTAGTCACCATATTTATTTGTTTTAGCCTAAAATGCTTTGAGCAGAAATGTGACAAGAAGTATTTAGGATGAAACTCTCATTCCCTTTCTTTGCAGGGATCACTTTACTAGAGTGATTCATCTCATTTTTTTAGATGACCTAATATTCCTTATAAATTTCAGCAGCTCATCAGTTAATAATTTTAGCAGGCTTATGGAGGAGTATTCTTCATGCGCTGGGAAATAGGTAAACCGAGGTAAGAATGGTTTTTTCCTCCCTCCATCCGGTTTGGATAGGTTTAAGGTCACCCATGGGTCCACCCTAGGCATGGGAAATGAGAGTTTCTCCATATAGTAATTAGTATCTCCCATTTCCCATGTGTATTATGAACTTTTAGGGCCTTGTTAATAAGATAAGAACCCACATTTTCAATTGGAAAATTTTTTTCCTCTCATTTGGTGGGAGGATTACTCTGGTTAATTTCATTATACCATCAATTCATATTCACATTTTATCTGTTATTAAGTTACCAAAGTTAGTTATTAAAGGTATGGAGATTCTTAATAATGCATTCATTTGGGACGCCCAAGGCGAGGGCAAGTGACACTGGGCATCTTGGAGAAAGCATTCCAAATTGTTGGAGCATGGTGGCATAAATTTTAGAAACGTGGGGTAGTCTATGTATTGTTTTCAGGCTAAGCATGAATGGAAGGTTATCAAAGGTCGTTCGATGTGGACTAAAATCATTAGGGGAAAACATGGTTTTATCCCAAGGGAAAAATCTGGGAAATTATTACCTCTCTGGAATTCTGTTCGTACTCATATTTCATCTCTTCAAAGTCATTCTTGGTTGATCATTGGTTAGGGGGATATCAATTTCTAGAAATGTGATTGGGGCGGTGGAATCCTGGGTTACCCAGGGTGCCCAGTACCTGACATCTCCTTTGGTTCCACCTACTCATTCCCTTCTTTCAACCTGGCTATTCATAAACCCTCTCAAGAAAGGATCTTGAGGAGCATTCACCTTGATAATTCCACTATCATATGCGTTTTTTATGCTTCCTTGGGTATGTTCAGTACCAAGGATTACAAGAATATCATCTACATGCAACCTTCTATTGATTAGTGGGGTAGTCAGGTGTGGAATAAAGCCATCCCTTCCAAGTAAAACTTCATGTTGTGGAGGATCATATGCTCGGAGGTTCCTTCAGACAAGGTAGTGAAGGGTAAGGGTGTCTCTCATGCTTCCAAATGCTCTTATTGAACTGCACCTAAGGAGGAAACCACAACCCATCTATTTTTACTAATTGACTGGGTGACCTTATTGTGGAGGGAGATGGTCGAGTTTTCCATTAGAGAACGACGTTTGGGTTCCTTTAGGGACTTATTTTATTTTTGGTTTGAGGGTACTAGCCACAACAAAGTGGAGGAGGTTAGTTGCTCGGTCCTTCCTGGAGCCAGTTCTTGGTGCCGGTGGAAGCCTTTCCCTGCTCTCTAGAGTCGGATGCCTTGTCTCGGATTTTGTTGGTCTCTTGAAGCAGCATGACGAACCCCCTCCCCCAGACGGTATTAAGTAATAAGTAGCAATGGTGGTATATCTAGTCCTATGAAGACAGATCATTGTGTTCGCTAGAATCTACCAACCCATGGTGTAAAACACAATACGTATGGAGCTTATATCTAGGTTGACATGAGGGGGGGAGTGGTCCGGGACTCTCAGGGCTCAGTTTTGTTGGCCATCTTCTCATATTTGGGGCCGGAGACTCTCTTATAGTGGAGGATAAGGCCTTTCTCCGTGTCCTTGTGTTATACAAAGCCTGAAATGTTTATCTTTCCTTGGTGGAGACAAACTCTTAAATTAGCTGGAACTCCATTAAAGGCAACTATTCCATCCCTTAGCTAGTCATGTAATTGGTTCACGAGTGAAATAATAACATTTCCAATGACATCAAAATTACCCACTCTTAGCTGTAGGGGAATTAGGTGGAAAATTTTTTGGCTTCCATTGCTACTCTGGAAATTACTTTCATGGAGTTTTTTTTTCAGGATCCCTCTATCAGGGAGGGTTTGAGATATATATCGAGGACGCTCTTGGTATCCATTTATTCAGACCTCCTTGATGTTTTTCTTATCTTTCCCTTCCCATGTACCTACATAATTTTTTAATGAAAAGAATATATATTTATATGTGTGACAATATTCTATAATTCATTTATAATGTTTTGGAAACAACCACACATCAATCTGAAACATGATGCGGTCGAAATGACTCAAAGCGAGTTTTTAAATAAAAGTGTTGTTTTAGTTTGAAATGCGTGTCATATATCCCAAACCAGACAAATGAGTTTGAATTATTTTCATACTTTAAGAAAACGATCTATAATTCATTAGTGATCTGTAGGGATTTACCGCATATCAATCAGATAAATAGTATATCTAATTTGACTCAAAGGCGTGTTTTCAATGTAGAAGTGTAATTCTAGATGAAAATACACTTCATGATGTGACCTTTATTTGTAGTGTTTTTTATATGATTTCATATACTAATTGTGTATATTAATGTCTAAATTAATCAATTATTGGTTATTTATTTTTTATGGCTACTTTATTGCCGATATTATTATTCAATGTTATTATTAGTAATAATGATTTTTTTATTGTTGAAGCTATCTTTTATTCATTCTCTTAATTATTTATTTTTGTTTTTTTATTTATCAATTTTTTAATTATTTTTTATACCATTTCATTGATTATTATTTATTTCTATATTCTATTTATTTAATATTTATCAATTTTTTTAATTTTTTGTTTTAATCAATTAATTAATTAATTCATGTTTAACAATTAATATATTTTATTTGAATTACATAAAAATTAGTATCATTAGATTATAATTCAATTATTTTCTATTTTTATAATTTCATTATTTTAAACTGCACGTATCCAAATTATCCATTAATCGGGATATCACGTGCCTGAGTCATCCATAAAATGAGTTTCTTCATGAGTGAAGCCTCATGAAGACAAGCAACTGAAACTGAGAAATTGAATCTGAAATTTTTATTACTCCAATAATAAAATGGAAACTGAGCAGCCTATTTGTAGATGACGCTGGTGTTAGGCTCCCTGAGGTTTGAAATTTTTAATGATTGCAGTTTCACTGAGATATCGACTTTCTTTTCAAAGAAGACAATCCAGAACCGAGATTGGACAGAACCCATTATTATCGATCAAGAGACTGAAGAATTGGATTGAAGATAGATGTGTGGAGTTTTTTGGGACCATAAATGATTGGCACACCAGTGCAACGATAATCACAAGATAAAATAACGTGCAAAATGCGAGAATAAATGGACACCAAATGTAACGTGTAAAACTGAAAAATAGAAGGGGTAAAAAACCACTTGCAAATAGAAGAATCACTATGGGGTGAAGGTGGGTACATGCACCCTCACTATTAGAAGGAGAAAACCCTCGTAAATATCTATCTGGAAAAAGTGGGGAAATAAACCTCACAAAACCACTCAAATAGGATGACTACTGGTGATGAGAAACTGGATAAAGGTGATTGATCATATGATGCAAATGGGATGAGGCTCTTGCCTTTTATAGGAAAACCTTACCCATGGTCCTCCTCTCTCACAGGATCAATTGGAGGGGTTGGCCACCAACCACCCACCAGCCATGCCTTCCTTCCTTGATAAACAAGGGGGCGACCACCATCCGTGGAAAAGAAAAATCCAACACATCACCCACTTGGAGAATTTATTGAGAACCAATCACATCTCCACACATCATTTCAATCTACCCAACATGCTGCTCATGTATCTATAAGGTCGATCAAGGATCTGCACCATCTAAACTTATCAAAGTTGATGGCCTTCGTTATGAAATCCGCTATATTTTTTTAGTGTGAATTTTCTGCATGTCCACACTTCTTCCACCACCACATCTTGGACAATGTGATAATATACCCCAATTTTCATCGTATTGGAATGAAAAAATGGATTCTTTGCAATGTTCAAGGCGGTCTGACTATCACAAAACAAAGTAATCTGCATCTTTTTATGCCTGATATCCTCCAACAACCTTCTCATCCAAATTGCATCTTTTCAAGCCTTTATAGCTGCTATATAATCCTCCTCTATCGTAGATATATCCACAACTGACTATAATTTTTAAATCCATCTCACATCTCCTCCTACAAGCGTAAACACATAACTAGTAGTGGATTTCCTCTGGTCAGAATCACCTACAAAATCTGAATCAACATATCCTCTGACAGTAAAATATAATCCTTTATAACATAATGCAGCATTTGAGGTCTCCTTGATGTATCTCATGATCCTCCTCATTGTGCTCCATTGCTCTCGTCCTGGATTCTCCATGTATCGACTAACTTATCCCACTACATGTGCAATGTCTGGTCTAGTATAAACCATAGCGAACAATAGACTACCCACTGCTGATGCATACAGTAATTGAGACATTTCCATTTTCTATACATTATTTCTAGGACTCATTGAGGAGGAAAATGTGAAATTAATGGGAATAGGGGTAGATATTAGCTTATAGTCTTAAATGTTGAAGCATTTCAAGACGTTCTGTAAGTAACTCTTTTGTGATAGCCAAATCATTCCATTATTTCATTCTCTGTAAATCTGCAATGCAAGAATCTTTTTTGCTATTCCGAAGTCCTTCATATCAAAATAACTAGCCAATTGTGCCTTTGTCTCTAGGATCTGATCATTGTTGGGGCCTGCAAAAAACATGTCATCCACATACTATAGAATAATGATTAAATCATTACCATCTGAACCCTTGAAATATGCACAAGTATCCAAATGAAATCTGTTGTATCGACGAATCACGATATAGGAATCAAATCTCTTGTACCAAAAACTCAGTGCATGTTTGAGACTATACAGAGATTTGTTCAACCTGTAAACCATGCTCTCTTTGCCTTATTTTGAAAAAAAAACTTCTGGTTGGAGCATATATATATCTTCATCAATATCACCATGGAGAAATGCAGTCTTCACATCCAGCTACTCTCGATGTAAGCTGTATGTAGCACACATCGCTAGAACTAACTGAATAATCTTCAGTATAACAATATGAGAAAATATTTCATTGAAATCAATACCTTCGTTCTGAGAAAATCCTTTGACCACAAATCTTTCTTGATATCTTTCCACCTGGTCCTTTTCATCCTGCTCGATCTTAAAGACCCATTTGTTCTCGATAGCCTTCCTTCCATGAGGTAATGGAACACGATCCCAAGTATTGTTCCTTTTTGGTCTTTATGTTCCTCCTGCATCGCTGCCATCCATGAGGATGCATCTTGACTCTGGGTCACCACCACAAAAGAAGATGGCTCTCCATCCTCTGTCAATAATTAGAACACAATATTACTCTTAGTGACATAGTCTGAGTGCCATACTGGTGATCTTTTCTCCCGAGTTGGCTATTGTGGTCGTGATGCAACCGGTACATGATCATCGTGCTCTGGTAATAATTCAGAGGAAACTAGTTCTTCCTTGGATTTTTTCTCTAATTTGACTATTTTAGTTTCTGTATTCTCCTTCTATGTATATCGATCAGTTTTCATTTGCACCTTGTCTTCTACAAAAATGACATCTTCGCTGATGATAAATTTGTGGGAAGTGGGGTCCCACAAATGATACCCCTTCACACCATCAGTGTACCCCAAGAAGATACATTTCCCGGATCTTGAATCCAACTTCGATCATTCCAGGTCATTAAACATTGCATATAAAGGACTTCCAAAAGTATGTGACCGGGAATAGTCAGCAGGTGTACCAGTCCACATCTCCATCGGTGTCTTCAACTCAATCGCCATTGAAGGAGATCAGTTGATCACATAACAGGTGGTATTCACTGCTTCTACCCAAAATTATTTGGAAATACCTGCAGTCTTCAGCATCTCCCTTGTTCTATCCAACAGGGTTCTATTCATCTGCTCTGCCAATCCATTCTACTGAGGAGTGTACGCCACTGTGAACTACCTTTTGATTCCTTCCTGTTGAAAAAAATTATCAAATTCCTCACTTGTATGTTATCCACCATTTTCAGTACTCAGACAATTGATCTTCTTTCAAGATTCAAGATCCTTCCGCGCTTTTAATGTTTTGAAGACTTAAAAAATATCTTAATTACTCTTGATTGGTACACCCAACATTTCCTGTAATAATCATCAATGAATGATACAAAGTACCTTGATCCTCCCAGGGATATAACCGGTGCTTTCCAAACATCAGAATGGATCAACTACAATATCTCTTGACTTCTCGCTATTGACATCCCAAACATTAACATTTGTTTCTTTCCCAAAACACAATGCTCAAAAAATGGCATGGATACCTTTGTCATCCCAGGGAGAAAATTATGATCCGCAATAATCTTCAACCCTCGTTCTGAAAAATGGCCAAGCTTCTAATTCCATAACGTCGTCAATTCTTTTGTCAAGGTAGTTGATGCAATAACTATCTATGCCTCCTTATACGTTTCACCCATATGCACATACAAGTTCTTTGGGATCGTATCCTCCTTCATTATCAAAAGTGCACCCTTCACGATTCTAATCACTCCATTCTCGGTGCAAGTCTTTCATATGATGTCATAAAATTTTCCAAAGGACAATATGTTCTTCAGGACCTTCACATGACGTACTCCTTGGACGGTCCGAACAATACCATCAAGCATCTTCTATTTGATAGTACCGAATCCAACTATCTTCATAGTGTGATCATTCCCCATGTACACAAGTCCTTCCAGTATGGTTTCATATTGGTGAAACCATTCCTGTCGAGACATCATGTGCCATGTTGCTCCTGAGTCGATAATCCATGCCTATTCGGGATGATGTCTGCTTCCAGTAGTCATTTCCGCTTCACTAGCTAGTATATCTTATTTTCCATAAGTACTCTCCACATTCCCCTAAGAGATATTTCCACCACTCTTATTATTAGAACAATCCTTCTTGATGTTCCCCTTCTTTCCATAATTAAAACATGTGAAATTATTCTTCTTACTCCTTGATTTGGACCTACCTTGAATTTTTCTCCCACTCAAAGCATGCTCCATCATCCTTCCTCTCTCCATTGATAGAACCTCTGCTTGGTAAGAAGTTATCTATCAGTCCTCCTTGATCTTGCACTGACATTATTCATCAAGAAATGCAGCTGTAACATCATTGAAGGCCACCATATCCATTAGGATATTGTTGGTGAGGTTGATGATGAGTTGGTCTTATGAATATGGAAAACTATGGAGTAGAATCTCTTCAGGTTTAGTATCCACAATTTTATAGCCCAACGCCTTGAGTTGAGTGAACAAGGTATTTAGGTTGTTGAAATGGTCATTAACCAATGATGACTCCTCAATCCGAAGAGTATACAATTTTCTATTCATGAAATTTTTTTTGTGTAGTGACTTGGCCTCGTATAGCTGCGTCAGAGTATCCCATATTTCCCTTGCCATCTTTTTCTCCACAATACGTGATAGGACCTAGTCTGCCAAAGCCAAATGGATGTTGGCAATAGCATTCCCAGCAATATCATTCCATTTCTCCTCCTTCACACCCGCCGGTTTTTTGCTAATTTCTAGTAGTCAATTATCCTTCCACAGCACTGCCTGCATCTTCATTTTCTACAACGAAAAATTATTTCCATTGAATTTTTTGATCTCAAATTTCACCAGCATATAGACACACCATTAGTCCAGAACCTTCTTTGTTTCACAACGGTGTATTTAATAATCTCAATAAATTTTTTCTGATGCAATAGATCAATCGGAGTTACAATCACAGAGCATACTCAAATTTATGAGAATTATTAATACCTAAAAATGTGAACATAACTGGGCCAGAACTTGCCTCTGATTCCACTATTTGGGGTCATAAATGGATAGCCCACCGGTGCAATGAGAGTCACAAGATAAAGTAAAGTGAAAAATGCAAGAATAAATGGAAATCATATGTAACGTGGAAAACCCCCCAAATGGAATGGGTATAAAACCCACAGGCAAATAGAAGGATCAGTATGGGGTAAAAGTGGGTACACACTCCATCACTATTATAACGAAAAAACTCTCACAAATATATCTCTTGAATAAGGGGGGAAATAAACCTCACAAAACCACTAAAATTGGATGACTACCGGTGATGAGAAACCAGATAATGGTGATAGATCAGATGCTGCAAATTGGATGAGGCTCTTGCCTTTTATTGGAAACCCTGACCCCTGCTCCTCCTCTCTCACTGGATCAATTGGTGGGGTTGACCACCCACCACCCACCAGCCATGCCTACCTCCCTTGACAAACAAGGGGGTGGCCACCGTCTGTGGAAAAGAAATAGCCGACATAGATTTTGATGAAAATATCATTGTACTTAAATAGTGGGTGACCGTCTTTGATGACCAGCCGCTGGAGAACACTTTATGTATCAGTTGGTGGCCACCCAGAATGACAATCCCGCAGGAGTTGGTTACCACCTATAGAAAACTTGCAGCACCCTTTTATTTCTTCTCTGCATCTGCAGCTGTATATGTTGTGTCTCTATGAGATATGAGAGATAGAGGGAATTTTTAATCTATTATTCCCATTTGAATAATATTTTTATGCTTCCTTCTAAGTGCACGCAGTATATCCGACTGAACCACGTAAATTTATTTTTCATTTGATGGTTTGATTTCTCTGATTTTTTATGAATCTGAGAGGGTGAGTACGCCCCACCCCAACGATGTTGTATCATAGGGTTGTTAAATTACCTAAAAAAGAATCTTATTCTCAGTCAACCCACTGTTCTCACATCTGTAAGCAATGCTGTTTGTGCTTACTTCTGGAAGTAGTGTTTTCAAATCCAGATTTTCCCCTCGCCCACCTGCAATTATCCACACATATGAAAACTACTGCAGTCCGCGACTCTGTAATTGTTTTTGTCCGTACTACCTATCTAGTCCTACTATCTGCAATACATCACCTGCAGTTATTCGCGCTTCATTATGGATGTTGTTGTTTGGATCTACCCCTCAATCTATGGTGTATGTGCCCTCTACTGCTTGTAGGTTGTCCCTCTCCAGCTTTTAAATTCACTTTTTATATTTTTCAATCGTTTATTATATAAATATGTGATACGATTATATATAAGAATTATGGTGTTGAATAAGAATAGAAGGGGAAGGAGTTTGGTGGTATTAAGAAAATAAGAAAAAATAAAAAAAGATAAAGTTAGTGCAGGTGGTGTGTTGTGCGTGGAATACAAAAGAAAAAGGGTGCCAAGTTATTATTTTGGTAGGGAATCATGGGTAGGCCACACCCACAAGAAAAAATGAGTGTTTTACATTGTTAAAAAACATGGGAATATGCGGCATGTGGAATTCAAATTTAATGAAACTTATTTTGTGTGGAAATTGACAAGGGGGGGGGATTGTTGATGTGGGGGAGCATTAAGTGACCACACCTCACTTAAAAATTGAGGATATTTTGTTTAAAAATTTTATTTGGAATTTTTATATTTTTTAAAGAAGCAAAAAATTAGAGTTGGTATTTTTTTTAAAAATAATTGTAGTAAAAAATTTTGGCATTCATTTGGAATCCGATTTGAGGAATTAAATAGTCGATTTTAGCAATTTTTTACTATTCCAAATTAATCGGTGTTGTGTGTTTTTGGAAATTCTAATCTATTTTTTATGATGGAAAATCCTAAAACCAAAAATAGTTTGGTACCACCCCAAGAGCCCCATGAGTCTGTTCCAACTACACACGTCGGTACAGAAAATACTTCCAGATATATAAGAATGGTGTCCCATACCAAATTTGAGGTGGAGAAGTTTGACGGGACGAACAACATCAGTATATGGCAATGTGATGTTTTGGATATTCTAACTCAAAAAGAGTTAGATATCACCTAGGAAGAAAATAATGTCAAATTATCCGATGGTGATTGGAATAGAATCAATCGTCATGCTAGTAGTACAATCCAACTTTGTTTGGATAAAGATAAAAAATACAGTGTGATGTGAGAAACATCAGTAAAACGTTTGTGGAGTATTTTGGACAATAAGTATATGGAAAAAAGTATTAGAAATCAGATTTACCTGAAAATAAATTGTTCATATTTCAGTACAAGCAAGGTATTTCTATGATTGATCACCTTGACTCGTTTAATAAAATCCTGATAGATTTTCAAAGTTTGGAGGTAAAAATTGTAGATGAAGATAAGGCTCGGTTACTGTTGAACTCTCTACCGAAGATTTATGAGCACCTTTCTACAACATTGCTATACGGTAAAGATGAGGTGAAATTTCTTGATGTTTCAAATGATTTAGTTAATATTGAGTACATGAGGAGGGACAAATATGACCATTGGGATTTCACATCAGAGGGACTGATGAAAATTAGTGGAAGGTCATCTGAAAGGAAATCTAGAAGATTTAGAAGAGATGAATCATGATCGACTTCAAAAGGAATGTCCTCCTTTAGACCTCTAGTGAATGACGAGTGTTCCTACTGTCATGAAAAGGGGCACTAGATGAAGGATTGTCTCAAAATTAGTAAATAAAGGGAAAATTTTGTATAGAGAACAGAGGATGTTGAAGATGTTGAAGATAGTATCCACGTTTTCTCGATTCTATACCCTTCAGAAGGTTGGATTCTTGATTCAGGTTGTTTATTTCATATGTGTATGAATCGAGACTGGTTTTCAAACCTCAATGAGTCAGATGAAGGTGTTTTGTTTATAGGAAATAACCACCCTTTCCATATAAGTGGTATTGGAATGATACGGTTAAAGATGCATGATAGTACAACTCGGCTCCTTATAGATGTAAAATATGTACCAGAATATGTGAAGAACCTAATATCTCTTGGAGTTTTCGAAAAAATTTGTTACCAAATAACTATTGAATATGGATTCATGAAAAATATATGTGATGCACTCCTTCTGATAAAAGGTATTCGAAAATATACTTTGTATTATTTCAATGTTGAGACTATTAGAGGCGGAGTAGTGACATCATATAAGAGTATCGCCACTGGTGGAATGAGAAGGATTATACAAAGGCCATCTAGGTATGGAAAAATCGGTTAGTAATGCTCTTTATGTGGTTGAAGATGGTGTTCCAGATTTCTATCAAGAATTTTTGGATAGCAAAAAAATGAACCATTGGAAGTCTATTATTGAGGAAGATATGAATTCACTACATCACAATATGATATGGGATCTTTTTCCTTCTCTGATGGATAAGAAGCTGGTTACAGGGATCAAGTTCCAACATTGCTTGGACTTGATCAATATGACTGAAACTTGAGATTCCTATGGGCTTCGGGAAGGCCGCAGCAGGCAGAAATATTTGTTTCAACAGCAGCTGAAAAATTTGTTTCAGTTACATTATGTTTTGTTTGAGTGGCAACATGGTGATATTTTTCCTCAAGGTGGATATTTTTGAATTTTTTATGAAAATATCATTTTCCTTCTATGGTGAGTTACCTCTTTTGATGGAAATATTCCAGAGAAGACTTGTTGTAGCATTTAGTGTCCACCCATGATGACAATCCCACATGAGTTGGTTACCTCCCGTAGAAAACTTGTAGCAGCCTTTTGATTTCTTCTTTGCATCCACTGCTATATATGTTTTGTCATTTTTAGATTTTATAGATAGAGAGAATATTTAATCTTTTCTTCCCATATGAATAATATGTTTATACTGCCTTCCATATGGACGTAGGTCATCTGACCGAACCATATAATTTTTATGTCGCTTTAATGTTTTGATTTCTCTACTTTGTATGCGAATCTGATAGGGTCTCAACCCCTACACGAAGGATTGTAGGTATCAAGAACATGTATAGATGTTGTAAAATAGAGAATCATTGGAGATTGAAATGAAAATCCAAGCTGATCTCTCATGTGAGTTTTTACTGTTGAAGATCGAATCATAGTGTGGTGTTTTGGGGTTTATTACCTGGACAGATGGCTAATTTGGTCAGGATGTGATCATTGTTCCAGATATTTTATAATCTTGATAATGAATCATGATTGACCGAAGCTCCTTTGCAAGATGAAGAAGACAAACCCCCTTTATTCTTCCTTTACTACAATTAATTTCCTGAAATTGTTTCTCTGATTGAGTGTACCAAAAAAAATTAGGTGTATTGGAATATAATGAGATGAATTTTTTTCAGTGCTCATTATTTGGAGGTCTGTGTTCTACCTTTCTTCACTGCTAATTTAATATTTCTCTTATGATGCATCACAAATGATGTTAGAGCAGATACTTGTTAGGAGGTTGAAAATTTTTCTTTACTTGTCTTTAAATTGATAGATTAGAGAGATTTTTTTTGGAAGTTCACAATGTGATTTCTTCATATACTATGCTTCAAGGATTAAATTTTTATTGAGTTTCATTTCTTCCCTGATTTAAATACAAACCAGTGAAGAGTAAGAAATTCTTAAGCCCTATTACCATCAACTGAATTACTTGATTTAGAAAATTTTGATGTTATTTCTTCTCTAATAAGATATGTATTTCATCTCATGAGCATGATAGAAAAGTATTTCCTCTAGAATAAACACTATAAAACACATCCTTTACATAACATTTGGCACATTGAAGTTTTATTCTGAGCATGGGTAGTGATTTTTTCCCAAATTCAACTATCAAATTTCACATGAAATCATCTTGTTTTCCTTATTTCCAGTCTCTTGATTTTCACTCTTACTACTTCTCAAAAACACATGTGCTCAAATCGTTCTACTTTTCTCTTCCAATATTATTTCAGTTTTGTTTCAATTTGTTTTTTATTTTTTTGTTGAACAAATATTTTTTCATATTCTATTGTTTGATACTATTACTGTTAAACTAGTAGTTAGTATGTTATAAATAATTAAATTTGACTTCTGTATCAATGACCTTATTGAGATCATGTTTTGGTGTAATTTCTTGGGAAATCATATGCGTCCAACAAAAAAACAAATCCAAAAAACAATTTTATAAAAAAATAATAGTGTTTCTTAAAGAAAAAAAACTACTGAAGACTTATTGTTTACTTCACTACAATTTTATTTTTTAATACTTGGTGATACTGAAATATTATTCACATAAGGTCACATTCCAAATATGAACATCAACAACTAATACCAAAAATAAACAATCATTTTTCCCCCATTTAGAATAACAATAAATCTATAATAGAAAATATAAATCTGGAAATTTAGATAGCTGCTGGGGTAATTGAAAATCTAGTTGAACATCAACCTAGGAATGAGAATATTAAGAGGTATAGACTTATTGA
Source organism: Viscum album (assembly GCA_963277665.1). Taxonomy (NCBI): domain Eukaryota; kingdom Viridiplantae; phylum Streptophyta; class Magnoliopsida; order Santalales; family Viscaceae; genus Viscum; species Viscum album. The sequence goes on from OY728141.1 coordinate 733,181,216, forward strand.
TTTTTATCTACCCCCTATTTCAAGTAATTCATATAACATATAGTTTTATACTAGTTCTAGATATTATGAGATGAAACAATCTCACCTCATTGTGTTAACTTTCTTTAGTGGCTAGCCCATTAAGGACTCTCTAAAATTTATTATATATTTTTATTGCATGGTTCAACAACTACATTTTAATGATCTTTGTGAGGAGCAGATTATGTTGAGAAAATTTCCATTTTTTTGATGAATATGGCTAAGAGCTGTTTTTAGATCTTATATAATGAAATTTCCGACATACGGGATAATCTTTTCAATTTATGTGTAACTATGTTCTATCCTCAAAACATAACCATTGAAGCGAGACATAAATAACCAGTTTCATTCAAGATGAGGATGAAAATTTACACGAGACTTGGGAAATGTTAAAGGAATTCATATAAAATGTCTCAATAACCAACTTTTCCCTTATATATTGATGGGTACATTCTATAACAGTCTCACTCGATATAATCAAAATATTGTTGATTGATCTTTTGGTGGTGATTTTTCAGACATGAAAGCAGATGAAGTCAAACAAGTCTTTAACAAACATGCACAAAATTCCCAATATAATAGCATAAGGAAGAGGGTAATTTGAATGTTTGAAACAAAATCCAATGAAACTATAGTAAATTGACATTATTTTAGGGAGATTTTTTCTCATTGTGGAATGTATGGAAATTCTTAAAAATATAATTCCACCATTTATCACACAATACATCTTGAAGACAATGCCTAAATTATTGACTTTAGGGCACGAAACCAAGATGCTAATGACCATTTTTCTCATCAGTACAACGATTGGTAAAAAATCACCCAAATATATCTTGGATAGAGAATGTTGTATTGAAACCTACTATAGGTCTCGGTTACTCACATCTATCGTGGAATTATTTTCAAAATACAGTTGGACCTTATAACTCTAATTTTAAACTAGAGGGGTTAGTTATGTAGTTGAATAAAAAATTCTATTATCAACATCCCAATATCAACCATTTTCAGGTTTATATGGGACAAATGTATAGATACTTTTAAGGAAGTGAAATGGGTAAATTGCTAAAAACTGTTGAGCCTAATCCTAGAAAGAATGTGATGATTATCACTAATAGTTCATATCAAAAAATTGTTGAACAAGTTAGTTAACAACCAATCCATGTTGAGCCTGATGTTTTTCATGAACCTAAAAATGAAAACATATAAAACACTAAATCTATAAATATAGACATCAATATGTAAAACTAACAAAATAGTGAAGCATAAATTGAAAAATAAAATGACCAAAATAAAAAGCATTGGGGAATTTTTTATAAATGAAATAAATTGTTTTTGTTTGAGGAAGATGAGAGAAATCAACTAGTCTTGAAGAATTATACCCCTCCAATAACATTTTCACAAAGATTAAAAAATAAAAATGAACTGAATTACATGAAATTACATCAAATATTTAGAATATTAAATTTCAATATTCCCTTTGTGGAGTCTTTTATTATAGTTCTATCTTGATTGAAATTCCTAAAAAAAATTTTGTCTAAAAAGATTGATTTGGATGAGTGTTCCAAAATAAATGATAATGAGTTGTGTAGTTCCAATGATTATAAAATTATTCCTCTCAAATTGAAAGACCCTAGATCCTTTTTCAACTCATATTGAATTTGATTGGGTGAGGATATTAGTTGACTTTGGGATTTAGGTGAAATCATTAATCTTATCCCATACTCCTTACTAAAATGTTAGGTCTTAGGGAAGTGAAACCAACATATGTTTCTTTATAACTTGATATCAAGTCACTTGATTACCCATATGGGATGTTGGATTACCAATTAGTAGGTGTAGGGAAATTGACTTTTCCCATTTAAATCCTTATTCTTGAAATGGTATGTAATTACAAGGTTCCAATCATTTTTTTGAAGGCCATCCATAACTACAATTAGGGCTTTTATTGACATTTCTAATGGTAAAGTGATCATTCAGGTTGGTGATGATCAAGAGGAGTTCAATTTTTTATAGGATTCACCTCTTGCGGTGGATATTAAATTAATTGATGTGTATTAGGATGTGTTTAGAGATAAATTTATTCTTGAAAATAATAACCCTTTTGATTATTTGATCATTGAGTCTATTAATGAACATTTTCAAGATTTTTTTTCAAATATGGGTCCAAAAATTAGATGTAAAGGCTAGGGTAACATGAGATTCATATTATGAAAATCAGTACTTAGGTCCATTACATGGTTCATATACTTACAAACATTCAAGTTGAAAGGGTTCCTCATGCTAATGTTCAATGTTCATAGTCATGTCATGTTTCCAACATTAAAACTGCTTCATATTCCCATCATCCAGAGAATCGTGAGTCTTTTTGGTGGTTCTTATAATGAATGTGACTGTTCAACATATGTGTAAAAATATTTGTGTGTATTATTCTTTATTAACTCAAAATGAATCATCCACGCCTATTGAGAGTGTATAACGTGATAATATGGGAAGTTTTCTAGATCTAGACAACATATCATCTCCGGCCAATATAAGTTGTTTTAATGGGTATTTTTTTATCATTAAGATTATGAAATTATTAGGAAATATTGAGAGAAGGTTTTCCTTATAACACATAAGGAAGATAAGTATAGGAATATTATTATTAGTGGGAAACATGTTGAAATTTTTGAGCCATTGTCTATCCGTTGTTCATCCCAAAACATAAATAATGATATTTTTGTCCACAAAATCAATAAGTTACAAGGAGAGATTGAGGAATATATCACTACATAACCTGGGGAATTTATTTCTGAGCATCATTATATGGTTAATAGTCCGCTATTTTCAATAAATTTTGTTCCTATTTTTGAATTTCTAAATACCTCAAGTGTGTGTGGGGTGGGGGGGGAGGATTTTGGAAAGTGAATTTGGACTTTATTATATTATCTCTAGGTTTCTTATATATATCCTAAATTCACTTTATTTAGTTAATTTCCCTTAAATTTCTATATTAGGGAGGTTTAATAATAGAACATTAGATTATTTGTGAAGAGTTATTTGTGAAGATAAAGTGTTTAAATCCTTGAGAGAACAAGGTAAAATTTTCACAATAATCAATGACATGAAAACCAATAATGGATCATTACTTTTGAGTGATGATGGATATAATATTTTAGAGGATTAATTCATGTTTAAGGCATTAAATTTAGTGTTGTATAGTTGGTAACCCATTACGTTCGTAGCTTTTACTTTTTTAGTTTGTTTGAATAATATTCTTATTCTTGGTTGTGTGCCACTCTTAATTTTTACACAAAACCCCAACTTTTACATCACCTAATTTTTATGACATTGCATTAATGGAATCAAATATCATCCTTTTATTTCATTTTGGTACTTCCATAGTGGAGTTTGTATTTGAACTAATGATGAAGGAGATACTTTTTGGTAGAAAAATAGATTAAAATTCTCTAAATATTATCTATATTTTATTTTCATTTAACATTAAATTTTGGTAATTAATGTGTAATTTTTTTATTTTCAAGGAGATAAATTTTTTGATACCATAAAATATTTCTCAAAATAGAGAAATGGGAGGTGTATTTTGATGAAATTCATGTGTTATAGCTCTAATATAAGGGAGTTAAAATTCTAAATCATCACTTTAGTTTATTCTTTTAGTTAATTTTTTTTTCTATTTTATTTTTTATAAATATATTATTTAAAATTAAATAAACATGATGAAATTCAAGCTCAAATTTTCATGTAACACCTTCTAGTCACTTCCACTATTTTGAATTCATTGAATTCTGAATTTTTGCTTTGCATTGTCAACTTTGTTCTTTAATGATAACCATTTTGAAATTAAATGTTTCAGTATGCATTTTCTTCTTCCATGAAATTCTCTACTTTTGTGCTTGATTTTTTATGTATTAACTATGGAGAATCTTTTTTGCACTTAGTGCTTGTTTTTTGTGTGGGAAAATGATTTGAAATCATTCTTGTGGCCTTAAAACACTCATATAAATAATGATTTTCAAAATCATTTTAATTATACACTTTTAAAATTGTTTCATCCTACTTTTACATACAATAATGGGGACATTATTAGGTCTTAAGTGTGGTAGAGGGCTTCTATGTGTGCTAAAATGTAATTCTTTATGAATTGATGAAAAAACCCCTTAAATTTTTCTATATTGTGTGTTTTTATGTATTAATTAGACAATTTTGGTTGGTGACAATTTTTTTCAAATTTTAGTATTGTGATTCCACTTTGAGATTATTAATTTTAATTAAATCTTGGATTTTATTAGGTAAGTAAATTTTCATACCCTCGTGAAAAAATCTTTTTTTAATAAATCATGGGATAATGATAAACAATATTCAATGATTTTGAACTTTTTAATTAGAATTTAACTTATAAAATACTATGCTATATTAATTGTGAATTGAATATCGTAATCCATACTGAACTAATTCTTCTTTAATTATTGTAATTCATTTCTCATTGAACTATTGGATGGTTTATTTATTCCAGCAAAAAAATTTCACTACACCACATCCATTGGTCAGTCTATTTATTATGGATTCCCAAATTTTATGTGTCTATTGAATTGATGGTAAAGAGAAGTTTCTAATTTTAGTTGGATGTAAATAGACATTTGATTAATTTTATTTAAAATCATCAATTTAAATATTTTTTAAAAAAATTAACTACTTTTTCACTTACGAAATTTAATTTAAGAGGCCATTCATATTTTACTACATGAGAGTATACAAGAGGGAAAATTATTTTCAAACACAGTTCATTATGGAATTTCATATTTTCTATTCTAAGATCTATTTTATACTACTAACTATATACTAAGTGGCTGGTTGATTAAAATCAATGTCATAAGGGTGGGGATAGTTGATGTGACATTTATTTCTTGTGTTTTTCAACATTTTTTCTTATATTAATTGTGTAATTTGATGCCTAAATTAATCAATTAAAGGAAGTTTATCACTTTATGGTTAATTTATAGTGGATATAGTAAATAAATAATTTTTTTAAAATTATTATTATTTATTTGTTTTAACTATCTTTTTTTCATTATATTAATTATTTAATTTTTTTATTTATCAATTATTTAATTATTATTTTTTATCATTTAATTAATTATTATTTATTTATGTGTTCTGTGTATTTAAAAATTATTCAGATTTTGATTTTGTTTTTATCTATTAATTAATTAATTTATGATTGAATTTTATTCTCTTTTGATTAAATAATTTAATAATAAATAAGATTAAATTATAATTTTTTTTTTTTATAATTTCTATAATATCTTTATTTTTTAGTTAATTAATCAGTTAATAATTTTCAGAGAATTGTTTTCAATTTTTAATCATATATTATTTTAAAAAAATTATGATATTGAATTTATTTTATTTAAATATCTCGTTATAATATTAAAAAATTAATAACTTGAATTTTATTTTATTTCATTGATGATGTTTTTATTTAGATGTTTTTTATAATGTAATAAATGTCCCAACATTTTTTTTGGAATTTCTAATTTTTGACATTGAGTTATCTTCATGCAGCCAGGTATCCAATTAGCCTTCACTGCCCAGGTATCATAATTCTTGAGCAGTCACATAGCCAATTCTACAAATAACTCACATACCCAAGTAATGTGGTTTTGACATACCCAAATATTGTCATATATCATATAGCTGAATTTTAGAAACCTGACATAACCAAACGGTCACCTGCCCATTTATCCATCAATCGGTATAACCTGTACACAAATCAACTATCTGACAATTTTCTTCTTATTCCAAGGTTCATAATAATGAGAAGATGAAACTAAGAAATCAAATAAAATATTTTTTGGTGTTCGGTATGAAAATAAAATCTGAGAATCCTGCTTGAAGAAGACACTGATGTTGAACACACCAAAAATTGTAATTTTCAATGATTGAAGCCACAATGAGATCTAAATATTCTTCATGTGATAGATGAACATGTATCGATATCCAGCTAAACCCTTTTAATGCCAATTATGAAACTGAAGAATTCCAGTGAATATCGAAGGACTATTTCTATCAAGAATAACCAAAGTAGATAAAAAAATGGACAAACGCATGGGCATGAAATTGAAAACTGTGTTGAACTCCGACATGAGTTTCTACTATTGAATATTGAATAAAAGTTATATTTTTTTAGGGTATTTCTAATTGGATGATCCATTAATTAGGTCAGTAGGGGTCGATATTTTTATCCAAAATATTCTTAGGGAAAAAAGGATGATGGATCATGAACCCAATTTACCCATGAAGATCAACTAAGTCAGATTGAAGAAGTTGACTTTATTTCTTGATATTTTATAACTTTGAAGAAGAATAAATATCAAACATAGATCTATTGTATGATAAATAAAATTAACCCACATCATATTTGACCCCACTAAAGATTTAATAATAGAAGATTTGATATTTATTTAAGACCACCATTTTTGAAGAAAATTGAATTTTTGGTTTCATTGGTCTCTATTTTTTATAGGATTAAGGTCAATGAAGAAGTAAATATGGCCTCAATCATTCATAATAATCATATTGAACAATTTTATTGTACTGTATAATAGTCATTCAATTTTTTCCCAAGTGAACTTCTTGGTCACCAGACGATTGATCTTTAACATACTGCTGAAGAAAATCGAACATTTGTGAGATTTAATTTTTTTTATGTTTAGTCAATGATTTATATTTCAATGAGATGTAATATTAATGCATGAATTATAAACTAGTTAAATTTTAAAAGTAGGGTGATTATTTACATCATATATTAGGAGTTCATTATCAATTGTTTTATGAAAATAGATGGAGGGATGTAGTTTTTTTGTACAATATGAGTCTATGAAGTTAGGTTCAAACATAATGTTGAACCGTGGAGACTAGGTAAGTAACTCATGCTACACTGAAGGTCATAGTATAATTTTAAATATTTTGGTTCATGGTCTTCTAGGGGTAATGTGCGTGGTCATAGTGGGAATAATAATCTCAGAGTTTTCAGTTGTCACAAGTACTTAATAGTATAGAAACTAAATAATGAAAGAATAATTGTACTATGAAAATGATGAATTAGAAAGGATTTTACAATTTAAGGTGTTGTAATTAATATTGGAGAAAAATAAAATATAAAATGGAGTTAGTTGTCTATTAAATAGTAAAAGAAGACCCAAACAATTTTGGATAGAGTAGAGGTAGACCAGAATATGAGAACAACATCAATGAATTAAAGGAAGCTTCGAATAGAGAGGAAATCGACATTGATAGAGAATATTTCTCTATTTATTTTCTTTATTTTTATATTATTCCTTCTCTATAATGTATTTCAGGAAATATACATTTTTTATTTTTCAATCATGTGAACTGAACGTTTTTTAAAGGAATTGGAATAGATTAAGTTGAATATTTTTCCACTTCATTATTATTTTATTTCATGGAGGTTTGTTTTCTTACTTCTTTCATCTGTTACCCATTTATTTCTTCTCTTGGTATGGATCAATGAATGAGGTTAGAATTTATTCTTTTTAGGTGGTTGAAAATAATTTCTTTCTATCCATTAAATTGATAGATTAGAGAATGCTTTTTTAGATGTTCAAAGCATGATTTATTTTTCTAGTGTACTTATTCTATTATATTCTTCTTGATAATCATTTATTCAATTATTCAAGAACTAACATGTGTATATTAGGAAATTATTAATACTCATTAAATTAAATATATTTAATTCAATTGGAAATTATTAATGTTCTTTCCACTCTTAGAAGAGTCTTCATTTATTCTTGAGTTATAAATAGTAAATTCAGTCCTCAAGAATGGTAACTGTACAATACATCCTTAAAATGGACTTTGGAACCTTATATTTTTATTATTAGCAATATTTGTTAATTTTAACTAACTCAAACTATCCAATTTCCAATAATATAATCATTGTCTAACTTATTTCCAGTCTTGTTTTTTTCTCTCACTGCAAATCCACACCACTTGTACTCAAATCATTCATCATTTCTCATCCACCACATATACTATTTTATTTTTGTTTCTTATTGTTTAATTAGGGTTTTTCTCAAGTCCTTGAGTATGATCGGGGGTGTTTAGGGGATTTAGGACATGAAAAATGGGAAAGAGGGTATTTCTGGGAAATCTGCACGGTTTGCACACAAATTGGAAAATTATGCGAGGGGAGACTATGTAGGCAGTAGAAATCCACACATTTTATGCACGGTCTAGAAACTGTGAGAGAGAAGGGCATGCAAGCAGTAACCTCCACCTAGTTTTCACATGGTTTGGAAAACTGTGCAGGTAAACTATGCAACCTGGAAACTTTTAAAAAATTAAAAAAAATGCATCCCAAGATTTCAAACCCCAACTCAGGTTTCTCCTTCATTCCACCTCCTAGTTCCCTACAGACACCCCAAGAACCTCAAGAGCTCCTATGAATCAATCCCTCTTGTTTATAGGCTTTTTTGGACATTGTTTTTTGTAGATTTAAGATCTGTGTTGAGGATTGAAGGGGTGTTTGAATTTGTATCGAAGGTTACTATTATGTGTTTTTCTATCATCAGATTTGAGGTAGGTGGTCTACATGTATTATCTCATAATTTTTATTCTATATTTGTACATAGAATCTTGAGTTATTATTTTCCTTAATTGTGTTCTTGGATCCATTGGAGTGTTTGATAAAAAGGGGTTTTTAAGTGACCAATTGAAACCCTCACGATCCTCGTAGGATGCATAAAGGATACCTTGACCATTTAAGGGCCACCCATGGGGTGGGCCGGTATTTCCAGACATCAAAAATGGTAAGGCTAAATAAAGGGTTGTCAAATGATAATTTAAAACCCATGTAGAACATATATTTATGGATGATAAAGTGTAAATGGAATGATAATAGAGATTCCTAGGGTGATAAGGCAAAATGGGTTGTTTGGCATGACATGGAAATGGGAAAATTGGGTCGAACGGGATAATTTCAATTATATAACAAAATTTATTTAGAAGTTCCTAATAGGATTAGTGCATATTAAATGGTGAACTTATAATCGGATGATAGAATGGTAAAATGGTGAGTATGTTAATGGGATTTAATGAGGTAATTGAGGAATATCTTAAATGGGTTAATACATGGGAATATTTGTACACCTAGCGGTTGAATAAAACAAGTGGCTGTGTTATGAGATATGGTAAATATACATGAAATTAATAAATGGGTAATTGCTTATGAAATTATAATTGGGATAAATGGGTAAATGTATGGTCATTGATGATTTTTTCTAAGTCATAGGGGTTGTTGAATAAACTTGAGGGGTTAAAGAACGAGAATGAGAATTTGGCTAAATGGAAATGATTTATAATTGGTAAATGTGTTAATGGGTCATGGCCTGATATTAATTCCCATATTTTTTCATGTAATTTCCATTCTAATGGCATTGGATATTCTTGTTTTGGTTTTGTTATGGTTTTGGTAAGAATGTGCACATGGCTTGGTAGAGTGGTGTATTGACTTGAGGTTCTACACCCACAGGTCGAGTTAGACTAGGGTTCTAAGATCCACCCCAAAATGCATGGGTTAAGAAAGGGGACAAAATCTCTATTCCCTTAATGGTTTTCATTCCACCCAGACTGAGGCTTCGAGGTGAGGATAATATGTTGATGTGATATGTGTATCCCTAGTGAGATATGGAATTGATTTATTTCCCCTATACATTTTCATTGATTGCCTTAGACCCTTATGTAGATGATATTAATTCCTAACCCATGGAACATGTGATTAAATGTATTGATTAATGATGCTGAAAAAAATAATGTAATTGCGATAAATTCTAGGAATAAATTAAATGAAATTTTTTAACTTACGACACCCAAAATGTCCTTTTTTTACTAACCCTTTATTTTGGTACATGCATGCACTATCTTTTAGATAGGATATTTTTTAGACATCATTGGTGGTGGCCTACTGAGTTTTATACTCACACCCCAATTAGGCCGTCGTTGGGTACCTGGGTAGATCTCTTTGTTGCAGTTCAGGTCGAGGGCAAGGGCCCTACTCTAGGATGCTATGTTGGTATAAGGATGTACATAGAGAAGGATCCAGACATAGAGTTGGAACCCACATGGATATTTGGACATTTTATTATTTTGGTATTTATTCACATTTCACCACTAGTATAGAATTGTATTTTAGTATTTTATTTGTGTTTATACTCTGTTTGGGAAACGTTGGGTTATGCATGTCTATTGGTTGTTTCATATTTCATCAATTATTTTTATTATGTTCGGTTGCGGATTACTCTAGTAAAGAGGGTATAGTCTCCCCATGTGACTCCTTAGACCATTGACGCTAGTCAGAAACCTCTGGCATATGGGGAGGTTCACTTGAGCTCAGGTGATAACCTAGCTCGAAGCACTGGTTTATTGGATTTTGGACTGGGGACGTTGCAAAGTGGTATCAAAGGAGTTATTTTATTATTCATACTATTCGGGGATGGTAGAAAAGAGATTAAGATGTGTTATACCTTGGTAATAAGCTCGTGCTATGGAGTAGATAACCCATGTACGAGGGAAAACCCAAGTCACCCTAGGTGGGCCTTGATGTTCTTAATGTGCAATGTTACAGTTGAAAGATATTTCATCATTGGGTGATGCACATGTTGTGTTATTTGACTGATTTATGATATATTCTTCATTTTTGGGATGGAATAAGGTTTTGAATTCATGCATCATTTTAGAAACCTAAGGATATAGGTCCCATGTATCATTATAGGCATGCACACAGGATCTGTGTGTGTGGTATAGAGAGTAGAATTTATTTTACATCCTTGAAAAATTTGAAGGAAATGATTCATAATAATGGTAATGAAAGTGGTTGAATGAAAACAATGCAAATGAACAGTTAAGGAATATCATGTATAACGAAATTTTATTAATGGATTAGAATTTTGGGTTGTGATAAATTGTAAAGGTCAATTTGGTGTCTAAAATAGAATGATTTCATAATTATGGTAAAATCTTAATGAATTTTTTCTAATAAAAGCTATAAATGAGTTAAAAAGTTGATTTTCACATGTTGTGAAAAGGGATATGCACCTGAGAGGAAAATATTTTGTTGTAAATGAAGAATTGGGTTGAAGAGGTGTTGATGAAATACTTGTGATTAAGTAAATTTGTTACCACATGTTGACCATGACCCATCGTAGGGATGATATAGGGCAGCGTTCTATGTGTGAGGATGATTGTTGGTATAGATTATGAAGGATGTGTTGTTTAAGGTCGATAGCATGAGGCCCTTTCCATCTATGGTTAAATCCTATTGGTCATTATTCAATGTTTTAGGTGAATGATAAGTTTAAGATGAGAATTTTTACTTCAAAGGTGGGTATCCTTTGTGTTGTTCGTTTTTCCCATTTATGTGTGGGTTGGGGGCTGCGAGAGTTCCCTGATTTGAGATTATGAGGCCTTATTGGTCATGATATGGACCAGTTGGGGAGTTCTATGAACCCCTATCAAGTATGGAGTTGTTGGGTTTTGAGGCGTTGTTTGTTAATGTGAGTGAGGAAACACTCATGGTTCACGACTGTACGGAGTGCGTGTTGGGCCCTAAGGATGGTGTCTTGGCCTTTATGACCTTACTATTAGAGACCTTATGAGTTGTGTATTGAATATGGAAGAGTATGTTTATCTTGTAGTGCCGAAAAATGTTTCCACCTATGGTGTGTAACCTAGAGTAAATGGTTGTTTGGTGCGCTAGGCATAGTGTGCATCAGAACTAGGCTGAGAGTGACAAACACAAGCATTGCTTTATTTGTGACATGATATGAATGTTTTGGGGAGAGGGTCAATGGATTTTCTTGGGTGTGACTCTAGTCTAGGTAATTGGTATATTTAAACCTTCAAGGTGACCTATGATAAATGATGGACGTGTTTCTTGGTGATTTTTGGTGTGTGTCACACATGTAGATGTTTTGGACCTTGTTAATGGAAATCAGAGTGTTTTATAGTGTATGATTGGTCATCAGGGCTAAATGAGAAGGTTGATAGTAGGTGGTGCCCCTTGATTTGTGGTTCTGTGATGATAGATTCAGAAATATCAAGGGTTACCTCGTGGGGGGTTAGCCCGGTGGTGCAGGTACGTCGAAATATGAAGCATGGGAGATGCTTCAGAGGTGGTGTCAACACATACTAATTACCCCAAGTTTTATTGAATGGGATTGTTGTGCCCGGTTTCATTGTAGGGTAACTGTAGTGTGTGTGATAAGTTGTAAAGTTTATTTTTAAGGATTGTATCACATGGATTCCTGACTCACCTATTTGGATGATTATTTATGGAGGCCTTGATGTTATTTTGGAGTGGAAGATACAATGATGGATAAAGTGTGTTTATATTCTTTCACTCGATAGTGGAACCCAATGTGAGGGTGGTCACATGGATTAACTTGTTTTATGAAGGTTTTGGTTGTTGGGTGAGATGCAGAGGCCGCCTCAGAGAAGATTATACCGACTAACCATAGACATGGTTAGGTAAGTAAGTTCGTGATGGGATATACCCAATTTAAGGTTTATTTGTGTGAGAAAGTTGGTTTAATTGTTGTGGTAGACCTTTTTGGTTTAGTTTTTAGCTGGTAGGGACACATCAGAAGGACTCAAGAAGTGTTGTGGAAGTAGTTCCACATAAATGGTTGGTTCATGGATTCTTGGAAGTTTGCTTGTGGAGTGATGGTTAAATTTTGTTGGAAATCACACCTGAGTGGTGGTGGTTAAGTGTTGGTGATATGTGTTCGGCAGGGTGGCATGAAATCCTTTGAAGGTCATGGTGTCCTATAGTTTGACATCAGAAATGAATATGTTTTTCATGGTCTTATTTGAAAACTTCTTAGTGTGCCTCAGCTAGTGACGAGAATTCTCAACATCTTGACATCATCTCGGGTACATTGAAAAGATCTAGATCATGCTAAGAGACATGTAGGTGTTTGGTTGGATGAGGGACATCATGGAGTTTATGCACATTGAAATGGTATATGTGGAGCTTGATGATGGGATGCACACCCTCCATGTTTTGGGGAGAGGTCCTCAGGATGGACCGAATGTCGACAGACGTCATGGGTACCATTCACAGAAGATGGGAACGGGCACGAGGCGATGTTTGTTTTCTAGTTTTGGATAAAATATAGAAGTCTATGTCTATGTTTGGGGTTCAGTTCATGATTAGTTATAAGATGCAGTGATTGGAATAGATCATAGTGAGCAATGGTAATGACACTCCTAGTTTGGGAGTGATATGTTGGTCCTAGGTGTGAAGAGGAGAACATGGAGTTGATGTAGTGACACCGGAATGCCAGTGAGGAACCTGTGCGGTGCATGTTAGGTTCCTCAAAGGGAGAATGTGGGACTTGGATATGATTACTGATGAGCCATGTGTTGGCTTTAGGCTCAGAGTGGTTCTGTGTGAATCTTTTGATGTCTTTGTTGAAGTCGTATAAGGGTGTGGTTTGATATGATAATGGGTTATGGTGAGAGAGGTCAATTTCCATAACTCCAATGAATATCAGGGTTAGACTCAGGAAACATATCCTTGGTTTGTTTTAGAACATCTTTAAATTGAGGGAACCTTGGCCATATGATGTGGTGACATGGGAAGGGTGAGGCCCGATGATGTTATGGAGGTTGGTAATTCAATGAAAATGGTATTATAATAGAATTTAGGATACAACCTAAGTGGGTGCATGGGATGATAATGATAGGCTTACATTTAGTAAGCACCGTGGGATGGTGTGAAAGGGGTAGTGTACCATCAGTGGAAAGTGGGTGTTTTTGGAAAATCCAGTCAGATGTGGTCTGACCTGAGATGGTAAACGTGAATTGGTGTGGTGCGAGTGACCCGCCTTCGATTGAGGTTATTTCGTAAAGAAAATTTTGAAATGAAGTTGTACCTGAGTTAGGTCAAGTTGATCATAGTCCTTGACGAGATAGTTCCAGAATGTCCTTCAAAATGGTTTCAATAGTGCTATTAGATCCTAATGTTGGGTAATGCCCTATGGATTCTTAGGCACGATGAGTTGGAACATATTAGGTGATGGAAATTTGGGTTGAGTTATGGAGGTCCTTCGTCGATGGATGAGGTTCCATGTAACTGAAAATGGGGGAGAGAACCATACAAGATAAATGTTTGGTTGATGACGTGATCAGAGTTTCAAGTTGGAAGGACTCGAGTGCTCACCATTCGGGTAATATAGCCCTGATAGTGAGCCTTGGCATGGGTTTAGATGGTTGAGTACCCGAGCGTTTTGGGTGGAGTTTGGTTTTATAGTAATGGAGTGAAATCGTTAGGAAATGTGGTTGGAAGGATCGTGTGTTTTCCTTTGGGTGATACTGGATATGGTCACCATTAGAGTAGGGGGAACAAGAAAATGATGCCAAGTGATTTGGGTTATGAGTCGTGTAGAGGATCGGGAAGATGAGGTACTGATGGGATCCTCTATGATTTTTGATGTTGTGCATTAAGTTTCCATTTTTTGTGAGTTAGGTGTTTCCACCTATGTTTCCCCCATGAAGTTCTCATGGTGGTAATAGTTAAAGTAGATGTATCCTTGTGGTGTATTTCCGATCGTGTTTTGGTTTTAGTGAGGAAGGGTTGTGGGGGAATGTATGTCCCATTGTTCTGTTTTCGATGGGAATTGTGATGTGAAACTAGAATCATGGAGGTTGGGAATGGATAGGTAGGACCACTGGAATTACAACTTGTTCTAGAAGCTTAGTGATGCTTGGAAGAGCGGCTCAAGGATGAGCGGTTATATGGTGGGGTGGTTGTAAGATCCAAGATTTGTCTATAAGGTATTTTATTGTTTATATTTTAGTTTAAGTCCCTATTTATGGTTAATTAAGTGTTTTACAAAGTCCTTGAGAAGGAGCTAGGGTGTTTTGGGGGTTTGGGACATGAAAAAGGGGAAACATGGCCTTTCTAGGCAATCTGCATGATTTGTGCATGGTTTGGAAAACCGTGCTAGGGGAGACCATGCAGGAAGAAGCAATCTGCATGGTTTGCACACGGTTTGGGAATCCATGAAAGATAATGGTGTGTAGTCAGTAGCCTATACACTGTTTGTGTATGGTTTGGAAAACATTACGGGTAAACCGTGCGGCCTGGAAGCTTTTAAAAACATACAAAATTTTCATCCAGGGATTTTAAACCCCAACACGGGTTTCACCTCCATTCCACCTCATCTTGCCCTAGTGATCCCCCAAGAACCTCAAGAGCTCCCATGGATAAATCTCCCTCATTTCTAAGACTTTTTGGACATCTTTGGTTATGTATTGAAGATCCAGGTTGAGGATTCAAGGAGTGTTTGAATGTTGATCGAAGGTTATGATTAAGAGTGTGTTAATCACCAGATTTGAGTTAGAATATCCACAAGTATTATCCCATAATTTTTATTCTATATTTCAGAATGGAAGATTATTTTCTTATTTTCCCTAATTGTTTTCTTGGATCTGTAGGAGTTTTTGATAAAAAGGGGTGTCTAAGTGACCAATTGAAACCCTCATGATCCCCATGTAATGCGTAGAGGATGGCTTGACCATTTAAGGGCCACTCATGGGGTGCGGTAGTATTTTTGAACATATAAAATGGTATGGTTAAATAAAGGGTTGCAAAATTATAATGTGAAACCCATGTAGAACATGTGTTAATAGTTGATTTAGTGTAAGTGTAATGATAATAGTGATTCCTTGGGTGATAAGGAATAAGGGGTTGTATGACATGAGTTAGAAATGCGAAAATTTGTTAGAATGAGATTATGTCAATTGTATAATGAAATTTGGTTAGAAGTGACTAAGAGGATTATTACATATTAAATGGTGAACTTATAATCAGATGATATAATGGGTAAATGGGGAGTATGTTAATGGGATTTAATGAGTTAATGGAGGAATATGTTGAAAAGGAAAATATATTGGAATTGTGGTACAAAAAACAGTTGAATGAAACAGTGGTTGTGTTATGATATATGGGAAAGATACATTAAATGAAAAAATGGGTGAATGATTATGAAATGATAAATGGGATAAATGGGTAAATATATGGTCATTGATGAATTTGACCAAGGCATAGGGGTTGGTTAATACACTTAAGGGGTTAAGGCATGAGAATGGGAATTTGGATAAATGGAAATGATTCGTAATTGGTAAATGCATTAATGGGTTATGGAATGATATTAATTCCAATGTTGTTGTCATGTATTATGAATTATAATGGCATTGAATATGATTGGTTGTGTAATGGTATGGTTGTTGTGATTTGATGAATAAGTATGTGCAAATGGATTGGTATTGTGGGGTATTGACTTGAGGTTCTACGCCCACAGGTCGAGTTAGATTGAGGCTCTAAACTCCACTCCAAAATACATGGGTTAGGGAAGGGGGTGGAGGCTCTATTCACCTAACGGTTTCATTCCACCCGGACTGAGGCTTTGAGGTGAGGATAATGTGTTTATGTGATATGTGTATCCTTAGTGGGATAGGGTCTTGATTAATTTCCCCTATGAATTGTGATTGATTTATTTAGACCCTTTTGTAAATGATATTTATGCCTAACCTAGTGAACATGTGATTTAATGGATTGAGTAATAAAGATGAAAAAATGAATGTAATTGGGATAAATTCTAGAAATAAATTAAATGAACTTTGATAACTTAAAGCACCAAAATTGTCCCTTTACCTGCCATTTATTTTTGGAACATGTATGCATTATCTATTACAATGGACATTTTTTAGAAACCATTAGAGGTGGCCTAATGACATTTTAACTCACACCCTTCTCGGGCCTCCATTGGGTACCCAAGAAGATCTCATGGATGCAGGTAAGGTCTAGGGAAAGGGCACTACTCTTGGATGTGGAGTTCGGCTCAGGATGTACATGGAGAAAGATATAGAATTAGATTTGGAACCCTGTAATAGTTTTTTACATTTTTTTATTTTTTTATTTATTCACTTTACAACACTATTATGGAATGGAATTGTTGTATTCAATTTGGGTTTGTAGCCCGTTTGGGAAGAACTTGGTTATGCATGATTATTGGTTGTTTTATATTGCTTTAGTTATTTTTTTTTGTTATTTTGTGGCTTACTATTGTAAAGAGGGTATATTCTCCCCATGTTATTCATTAAACCCTCGCTGCTAGTCGGAAACCTCTGGCATACCGGGAGGCGCACTTGCAGTCATGTGATGACCCGACTCGGAGCACTAGTTTAGTGGCTTCTGGGTTTCAGACATTATGAAGTGGAATTAGAGGATTTATTTTCCCCTTATTACTATTTGGGGATGGCATATTGTATATTAGTATGTGTAAGGCCGTGTTCATAATGTGTGATGTTACAGTTGAATGATATTTCACCATTGGGTGATGCACATGTTGTGTGATTTGACTGATTTATGATATTTTTCTCATTGCTGGGATGGCATGAGGTTGTGAATTCATGAATCATTTAAGGCACTTAAGGATATAGGTGGCATGAATCATTATATTCACACACATGAGATGGGCATGTGGGGTATAGAGAGTAGAAATAATTTTTACTTCCTAATCAAATATGATGAAAATGGTGCTTAATAATGGTAATGAAAGTGGGTGAATGAAAACAATGAAAATGGATAGTTAAGGAATATCATGTATAAAGAAACGTTATGAATGGGTTCACATTTTGGTTTTGTGAAAAATTATAAAGGATGATTGGGTGTCTAAAAGAAAAATATTTCATAATAACGGTAAAATCTTAATGAATTTTTTCTGATAAAAGATTAAAATGTTTTAAAATGGTGATTTTGACATGTTGTGAAATGGTAAATGTGCCTAAGAAGAATATATTTTGTTGTAAATGAAGAATTTTTTTGAATAGATGTTGATGAAAGACTTGTGATTAAGTAAATTGTTTAACCCATTTTGACCATGACATGTCGTAGGGATGGTAGAGGGTAGTGTTATAAGTGTGATGATGATCGTTGGGAAAGAGTATGAAGGATGGTTTTTTTTAAGGTTGATAGTGTGAGATTTTTTCCATCGATAGTTAAATCCTACCAGTCATAATTCTAAGCGTCGGGTGAATGACTAGATTTAGATGAGAACGTTTGAGTTCAAAGGTGGGTATACTCTGTGTTGTTATTTTGGCCTGTGAATGTGTGGGTAGGGGCATCGAGAGTGCCCAAGTTTGAGACATTAGATTTGGATTGTGAGGCCTTATCGGTCATTATATGGATCAGGTGGTGTGTTTAGGGAACCCCTATCAGGGTTGTGGTTGTTTGGTTGAAAGTTATTATTCAATGTGAGTAAAGAAACTCTAATGGTTTGCGACTTTACGAAGTGCATGCTAGGCCCTGAAGATGGTGATTGGGTCTTGGCGACCTTGTGAGTAGTGACCTTACAAGTTTTGTTTTGAATTCTGTAGATGATGTTTGGCTCATAGTACCAAGAAATGAGTAGACCTATAGTGTGTAACCTAGAGTAAATTTTTGTTTGGTGCACTTGGAATTTTGTGCATCAGAACTGGGGTGGGGGTGCTAAGCATGAGCATTGCTTTGTTTCTGGCATGATATGTATGGTTTGGTGAGATGTACAATTGATTTTCTTGGTTTTGAATCTATTCTAGGGAGTTGGTATCTATCAACCATCAAGGTGACCTATGAGAAAGGTTGGACAAGGTTTGTGGTTCTTTTTGGTTACTGTCACACATGTATATGTTTTGGACATTGTTAGTGGGATTCAAAGTGTTTTATAGTGAAGCATTGTCCTTGAGGGCTAAGTGGGAAGGTTGATGGTCGGTGGTTCCGCTCGGGTTGTGGTTATGTGATGACAGTTTCATGAAAATCAAGGGTGATCTCGTGGGGGGTTATCCTAGTGCTGCATGTACCTCATAATTTGAAGCTTGGGAGATGCTTCAGAGGGGGTGTCAATGCGTACTAAGTACCCTGAGTTTTTTGTGAATGGTATAGTTGTGCTCGATTCTTTTGTAGGGTCACCCCAGGGTTTGTGATAAGAGTTATGGATTGTTTTAAAGGGTTGTATCACATGGATTCCTAACTCACATATTTGGATGATGATTTATGGAGGTCTTGAATTTGTTTTAGAGTGGCAGAGACGAGGGTGGCTAAAGTGTGGATTTATGATTTCGCTCGATGGTGGCACCTGAGGTGAGGTTAGTTACGTGGATGAACATGTTTGTATGAATGGTTTGGTTTTTGGGTGAGATGCAGAGGCCACCTCAGGTATGATATGTCTGATTAACAAATAGACATGGTTAGGTAAGGAATCAGGTGATTGGATATACCCAAGTGAAGGATGATTTGTGTGAGATAGTTGGTTTGATTGGTGTGGTAGACCATTGTACTTCGGTTGTTAGCCAACATGGATGCATCATAAGGACTCAAGCAGTGTGGTGGAAGTAATTCCACATGAAATGTTTTTTCATAGCTACTTGGTGGTTTGGTCACGGAGTGATGGTTAAACATGGTTGGAATTCACACCTGGGTGGTGGTGGTTAAGTGTTGGTGAGATTCATTCGGTAGGGAGGCATGAAATCCTTGGATAGTCATGGTGTCCCATATTTTAATAGCAGAAATGGATAAATTGGTGGTGGTTTTCTTCGACAACATCTTAGTGTACCACAACAAGTGACGAGAAAGCCCAACATATTTACATCGCCCCAAGTACATTTACAAGCTCTAGCTCATGCCAAGATAAATGAAGGTGTCTGGTTGGAAGAGAGAAATAATGGAATTTATGCTCTTGGAGATGGTATATGTGGAGCATGATGATGGTATTTACACCCTATACGGATTGGGGTGTGGTCCTTAGAATGGACCGAATGTCGACACACGTCATGGGTACCATTCACAGAAGCCGGGAATGGGCACTAGGTGATGTTCATATTCTTTTTCTGGGAAAAATCTAGATGGGAATGTCTAAGTATGGGGTTCAGTTCGTGATTAGGTATAAAATTTTGTGGTTAGAATAAATCATGGTGGGTAATGGTAATGAAACTCCCAAGGTTGGGAGTGATAAGTGAGTCCTAGATGTAGAGAAGAGAACATCAAGTTGATGTAGTGACACTAGAATGCCAGTGAGGAACCTTTGAGGTGAATGTTAGGTTCTATAGAGGGCAAATGTGGGACTTGGATGTAATTAATTATGATCCAAGTGTTGGCTTTGGGATCACGGTTGTTATGTGTGATGCTTTTGATGTCTGTTTTGAAGTCATAGAAGGGTGTGGTTGGATATGAAAGAAATATTTGGAAACTGAGGTTGGTTTCCATAACTCTCATAAATATTGGGGTTAAACGTAGGTTACTTCTCCTTGGGTGGTTTTATAACATATTTAAGTTGAGGTAACCTTGTCCATATGATGTGGTGTCATGCCATGGGTAAAGCCTGATAATGATTTGGAGGGCGGTAAGGATGTGATGATGGAATTATACTCGAATTCAATAAATGAACACAGTGGGTGCATAGTATGATAATGATAGGCTTCAAGTTAGTATACACCTTGGAATGGTGATAAAGGGGAAGCGTACCATCAGTGGAAAGTGGGTGTTCTGGGACAATCCATTCTGATGTGGTCCAGATTGAGAAGGTAAACTTGAATTTGTGTGGTGAGAGTTACCCATCTATGAGTTCATCTTGTTTTGGTAAGAACATTTTGAAACAATTTTGTACCTGAGTGAGGTAAATTTTATCTTATTCCTTAAAGGGATAGTGTAGGAATGTCCTTATGAATGGTTTTGATAGTGCATCCAGATGCCAATGTAATGTAATGCCCTATGGATTCTTGGGCACAGTGAGTTGGAACATGTTAGGTGATCGAATTTTGGGTTGAGATATGGTATTAATTTTTCAATGGAGAAGATTCCATGTAACCAAAAATGGTAGAGATAAACATACCGTATAAATGTATGGTTGATTACAGGATCAATGTTTTGGGTTGGAAAGACAAGAGTGGTCACTGTTCTGGTATGTTAGCACCAATTGTGATTATTGGCACAAGTTTAGTTGGTTGAGTACCAGAGAGTTCTGGGTGGAGTTTGGTTGTACAGTTATGGAGTGAAATCACCATGAAATGTGGTTGTAAGGATCATGTGTTTTCCTTTGGGTGATACCAGGTTTGGTCACTGTTAGAGTTGGGGGATCATGAAAATGATGCCAAGTGATTTGGGTCATGAGTTGTGTAGAGGATCGGACCGATGAGGTTCCGATTGGTTTCTCCATAATGATGTGATGTTGTTTGTTAAGATTCCATGTGTTGTGAGTTATGTGTTTCTTCTTAAGTTTCCCCGATGATGTTCTCATAGTGGGAATGGTTGAATTAGATGCATCCTTGAGGAGTTTTTCATCTCATGTTGTGGTTGTTGTGAGGAAGGATTGTGGGGAAACTCCGTACCCTTGTTCTATATTCAGTTGGAATTGTGATGTAAAAACATAAACATGGAGGATGGTAATGGATAGGAAGTCCTAGTATAATCACCCATAGTTATAGAAGCTTAGTGATTCTTGCAAGAGCAACTCTAGGATTAGTCGTTATAAGGTGGGGAGGTTGTAAGATCCTGGATTTCTCTATAAGCTATGTTCTTGTTTATGTTTCAGTTTAATTCATTGGTTTTTGTTAATTAAGTATTTTTCAAGTCCTGGAGAAGGATTTAGGGAGTTTTAGGGGTTTGGGACATGAAAAATGGAAAACAAGGGATTTATGGGAAATTCTTAAGGTTTACACACGGTTTGGAAAACATTGTAAGGGTTGAACATGCATGTAGATGAAATCCGCACATTTTTCACTCAATCTGGAAAAACGTGTGAGAGAAGGGAATGTGGGGAGTATCCTCCACATGGTTTGTGCACAGTTTGGAAAGCTATGTGGGTAAATGGTGTAGCCTGGAAACTTTTAGAAAATTACAAAATTTCCATCTTGGGATTTTAAACCCCAACTCGGGTATCTCCTCCATTCCACCCCCACCATACCAAGTGACTCCCCAAGAACCTCAATAACTCCAATAAATGAATCTCCCTCATTTAAAGTTCATTTTGGAGGTCGTTCATTGCAGATTGAAGATCCGGGTTGGGGCTTTAAGGGGTGTTTAAATTCGGATCAAGGCATGTGATTAAGAGTGTGTTCATCATCAGATTCTAGGTAGGTGTTGGACTCACCTATTTTAATAATCCCAAATCATGTTTAAATATTGATCATAATATATTAAGTCAATCTTTAATATTTTTAATCTACATATACAATTATCTCATTGTAAACAATATATATTCTTATGATTCATGACTTTACTGCATCAACTTACAGTCCATATTTATCTAAATATAAGTTCACTGTTAAAGGCTATTGGTAAGAGCCTTCTATTCAAAGTCACTGTTATAGTTTACTATCACCTTAAGTCACTGTTTCTAGAAGATCACTTTTGAAGACTTACAGTCACTATTGAAAGCTACCGGTACACGGTTACTATCACAAACCTACTGATGATCTACTTATCAATGCTCACAGACAAAGAGTTATCATCGTAAGGTCACTGCTGTAACAAGGCTTCTGCTAGAAGTCCACTGTTAGACTCTTTCTCAAGCCTTCTGTTGAGAACCTCTCTGTTCAATCCTACAGTTGGACAGGTTTAGAAAAAGGCTACCGCTGGACAACTCCTATGGTCGAAATAGTCGACTGTTCCTCAAAGACTACTGATGAGGAGCTACTGTTATACAAAGTAAAATCTATCTTTAAAAGATATCCACAAACACAAAGTCCACTATTACAAGCCTGCAGTTGAAGAACCTACCATTGGATCCCTCAGCTGAATAGTCTATCGATGAAGTCCACAGTTATAGAGATTTAATTCTAGCGTGTGACATGCATCTGCTACCAGAATAATGATATTCTGTTCTTTTCTTTACCTATTTTATTAATACAACTATAATGGTCATGTCTGGACAAATTAATACACCTGACATTATTTAATGTTATTTTCAAAAATATCAGGAGATAGTACGATGTACGAGGAAGAACACACGTGGTTGAAACATTTCTCTTGTCGGCCCATACAGGACAACAAAACACAAAAACAAGAGCCAATACAAAATACACACAAGAGAGACACAAAAAAAAAGAGCACCTGAACATACTGGAAAGAATAAGGGAACTCTCAAGAACTCATTCAGAAGAACAAGAGCTTCACGAAGATTGATTGAAAGAGCCTTCTACAATCTATAGTAGTGTGCGGCAAAGAGTTTCTGAATCCTAGAAGCTGGTCATATCTACATTGGGAAGTCATAACCTGGAAGTTGCGACACTATGTTTTAGAGACAACATGCATAGAAGGACCAAATCTTCATATCAATCATCCCAACAAGTCCAGAGATGATCTCCCAATACAACATAGCATTCCAAACTCATTCCTACAATCTTTAGCTCTACTATGTTTTATATACATTACATTTGTGAGAAGTGTGTATGTGTTACGCACACTGACTCTTGTGATTGAACTAAGGGATACTGAAAATCCACATACCAAACTTTTTTACATTTTTTTTCACATGTAACTGTGGAAGAAGCCTAGTGTGGCTTGGTAGTATTTCTCCCACGAAGAACTGTGGTAGAGGTTGCAAAACCTGGACAGTTTGTGAACGCTGTTTTAAAGCCTGATACAGGCTATGTATCACTTTTTAATATAACTTCTTGGTGGCAGGTGATCACTAAGTGGAGACAAATAGGTCTTGACTTAAGACTGAACTCTATTGTTTAAATTTTTTGTGTTCAACTTTTCATTAATCTGTTTAACATCTATCTTATGTGCTTATATTTTCAAAGATAGAAATCTATTTTTACATTCACTCTGATAGTTAGTTCTGGTTAGTGTGTATATGTGATTTGTTTAGTAAACTTGTTTCAAAAGTCGAATTAGTTCACATACTGATTCAACTGAGGAGGAATCAACCTTTGAGAAACCTGTTGAACAATAACTCACTTATATCTCCACTGGCTTAACTGACTGGGCTGTTCTAATTTGGGGGATTCTAATCCTAAAAGTTTTTAACATAAATTTTAATTGGTACTCAATTCACCCCCTCTTGAGTATCCACTCCAACCAACATCTGGTATCAGAGGCTTCATTCTTATTTATAAAAGTTTTTCAAACCCTCTGTTTTAAAAGTGTGATTTTAGTTTTACTTAAAAATCGTAAATTTCTATTAGTTCTAAATTTTCTCTCTTTAATATATTTTCTGAAATCTAGTTATGGAAAATAGACTAGATGGATCTGCTACTAACAGACCACCTTTCTTTAATGGTGTGAATTATGGTCAATGGAAAATTAAAATGAAAATTCATTTGGAAAGTATTAGTTTTGATATTTGGTCTGTTATAGAATCAGAATATGAAATTCCCAAAACTTCTAGATCTACCTGGGATGATTCTACAAAGTCTGACTATAATAGTATCTGTAAATCTATGATTTCCCTTTACTGCTCTTTAGGAGATGAGGAATTTGACCACATTTCTGCATGTAAAGAAGCTCATGAAATCTGGGACACCTTGGTTGTTTCTCATGAAAGAACAACCAATGTGAATGAAATGATATTAAATACTTATACTATTATATATGATAATTTTAAAATGAGACCTAATGAACACATTTCTGATATGTATCTTAGGTTTAATGAAATTTTCAACACCATTAGTTTACTGGGAAATGTTGTTCCAGAAAAGGAGTAAATCATGAGAATATTGAGATGTTTTACTGACAGGTGGAGAGGAACTTTTGTGTCTATCTGAGAATCATGTGACATCAGTAAGCTAACGGTTAAGGAGTTGATCGTAAAACTAATGATGTATGAATTGGAATTAAAGGTGAACAAAGAAGAAGATGATGAACCCATAAGAAAATCTGTAGCATTCATGTCTACTTATTTAAAGAGCAAAGACAAGGAAAAAATACATGTACCAACTGAAAGTTCAACTAGTGTAGATTCAGATTCAGACAGTGATGAAGAAATGGCTCAAATATCTAGGAGATTTAAGAAGTTCTATAGGAAGAAAAAGTTTTTCAGAAATCCAAACTACAAGGTTAAATATGATCAAAAAGGTAAGTGGAAAAAGGATTGGATAAAATCTGATAAGTAAGATGATATAGTCTACTATGAATGCAAAAGGAAAGAACACATCAAGGCTGACTATCCGAAGTTAAAATTCAAAAATAAATATGACTATAAGGATAAGAAATAAAAGAAATCCATGAAAGCAACTTGGAGTGCTTCAGAAGACATCACAATTGAATCAGAAGCTACTGACTCTGAAAAAAATCATGACATCATTTGCTTCATGACTAACATATTCGAGGTACCTATTTCCCCTATTCTAAATGATTATTATTCTGGAAATAATAGTGACTCAGATAATGATACAAATATGTCTGAGGATGAACTATTTGAATATTTCAATGTACTGGAAGATACCTTCAATGAACTAAAAGATAAATACAAATCTTTTATGAAACAACATGCCTTGACTAGTAATATTAAAACAGATCTAAGTGTAGAAAAAGAATAGAATGATCAACTGTTGAAAGAGAATACTCAGCTCAAATTATCTAATGAACAATTAGGAAAATATATTGTGAAGTTCACTTCTGGTAGGGATACCTTGACACAGTTTCTAGGAAGACATATTGCTCCAAAATATACAACTGGTCTAGGATATCAGCCTGGACAGACACACATTAGAAAAACAAAATTTCTTCCAAAATCTGGATAGTTCACTGCTAATTCTGGACAATCTTTTGAGAAACAATTTTCTAAAGGACCGAACAAAGTATTTATGTCTCAAAATATGTTTTTTGATTTCAGAAATTCTATAAAAAAATATGGGTTCCCAAAGTTTTATTGTCTAACCTTTCTGGACCCAAGAAGATTGGGGTACTGAAATTATCCCTTGTTTAATCTATTTAGCAGGGAAGTTTTTTAAAGAGTTCCTGTAACACTCTATGGTATTTGGATAGTGGATGTTCAAGACATATAACATGAGACTATTCGTGCTTTAAGAGTCTAATTAAAGTTGATGGTGGACATGTCACCATTAGTGACAATACAAGAGGAAAAATCATTGGCTTAGGCCGGATTGGTAACCCTGATACAATATTAATTTCTAAAGTACTTTTTTATGGATTCTTGTATAATTTAAGTAGCATATATCAGTTATGTGATGATGGGAATAATGTTAAATTTGATATTGATTCATGCAATGTTTTTAATTCAAAGAATGACTTAGTTTTCACTGCATGTAGAAATGAGAATGTATATGCAGTTGATTTAAACTCCTTAGCTAAACAAAATGTTTCTTATCTAAATTCTTTTCATAAAGAATCTTGGTTGTTCCATAGAAGATTAGGACACTGTAATGTGCACTCACTTAGGAAGCTATCTAAGAAATTTTTAGTTAGAGACCTACCTAAATTGGAATTCCCAAATGATAAAGTGTGTAATCCCTATCAAAAGGGAAAACAACACAAAGTTTCTTTCAAACCAAAGAAAGAAGTTTCAACTTCTCAACCACTTGAGATGGTTCACTTGGATTTGTTTGGACTATCAAGAGTTTCAAGTTTAAATGGGAAGCACTATGTTTATGCTCTTGTAGATGACTTTTCTAGGTATACATGGGTATACTTTTTAGCTCACAAAAGTGAAGCATGTTCATAGTTTGTCAAAAACTTCAAGTCTGTAGAAAACCTTAGTGGACTTAAGATTAAAACCCTAATACTTGATCATGGCCGTGAGTTTGAAAATCATGAGTTTGAATCCTACTGTTCGCATAATGGCTATAGTCACAACTTTTCATCCCCTAGGACACCCCAAAAAAATGTAGTTGAAGAAAGAATAAATAGGACCCTTCAAGAAATTTCAAGGACTATGATTAATGAGTATGACTTGCCTATTTATTTTTGGTAAGAAGCTGTAAATACAGCTTGTTACATTATTAATAGAGTCTTAATTAGACCTATTCTAAAAAGGAACCATTAAAAACTTTGGAATAATAGGAATCCTAAGGTTAATTACATTATATTTTTTGGTTGAAAAGTCTTTATTCTTAATACTAAATATAATCTTTACAAATTTTCTCCCAAAAGTGATGAAAGAATTTTCCTGGGTTATTCTATTTCAAGTAATGCCTATAGAGTGTTCAATAAAAAATCCAAATGTGTGGAAAAATAAGTTCATATCAAATTCGATGAGACTGATCCACATGAGCCTAAAGCTTCTTTTGAAAATATCGAGGAAGATTTATCAAATTTGAACCTTAATGATAAAAATAGTGAATCCCCTGTAAAAGTATCCAGTTCTAGAAATTTTCCAGAATCTACAACTACTGATTTTGAACCAACAGAAAACAATGAGGAATCTAGTTCAACCCTTCCTAGAGGTATTAGGACTCTCAAGAATCATCCTCTAGATGCTGTTGTAGGCAATTTAAATAGATGAACACAAACTAGAGCTTCTCTAAGAAACCAGGTTGAACATCAAGCTTTTCATTCACAGCTTCAACCCAAAAATATTAATGATGCAATCAATGATGAATTTTTGGTAATGGCTATGCATGAAGAACTAAATCAGTTCGAAAGAAACAAAGTTTACAAATTAGTGGAAAGACCTAAGGACACCTTAACAATAGGCACTAAATGGGTGTTTAGAAACAAAGTAGATGAGTCTTGGAATATAGTTAGAAATAAATCTAGGCTAGTTGCAAAATGATATAGCCAAGAAAAAGGAATAGACTATGAGGAGACCTTTGCACCTGTAGCTAGACTAGAATCCATTAGGATACTACTTTCCTATGCATCTTATCTGAATTTCAATCTTTATCAAATGGATGTTAAAAGTGATTTTCTAAATGGGTACATAGTTGAGGATGTGTTTGTTGAACAATCTCCTGGTTTTACGAATCCCCATTTTTCCAATCATGTTTTCAAACTTTCTAAAGCTTTTTATGGCTTAAAACAAGCTCTAATAGCATGGTATGATAGGATCGGCTCTTTTCATATTTCAAAAGGTTTTACCAAAGGGATAGTTGATCCTACTCTTTTCATTAAATAAATTTATAAAGATGTTTTGATAGTACATATTTATGTGGATGATATTATTTTTGGATCATCAAAAAGTTCATTATTTATTGATTTTTCAAAAAAGATGCAAAATGAGTTTGAAATGAGTTTAATGGGAGAACTCAAATTTTTCCTTGGATTGCAGATCTTTAAAAATAATAATGGAATTGTTTTTAATCAACGAAAATATATTATGGATCTTTTAAAACTTTTTTCTTTGGATGGTAGTAAAGGTAGTGACACACCAATAAGTACCACCTGTAAGTTGGATACAGATGAAGCTGGAGAACTAGTGGATCAAACTAACTACAGAGTTATGATAGGGAGTCTACTCTATCTTACAACTAGTAGACCTGACATCATGTTTAGTGTATGCATGTGTGCTCTCTTTCAAGCCAATCCAAAAGAGTCTCATTTAACTACTATTAAAAGAATTTTTAAATATCTCAAACATACTCCCAACTTAGGATTATTCTATCCAAAATGATAATCATTTTATTTGTTGATTTATTATGATGCTGATTTTTCCGATTTCAAATTAGATAGAAAAAGCACCTCTGGGACATGTCTCATTTAGGCAAATTACTAGTATCTTGGTGTAGTAAGAAGTATAATTCTGTCGCATTATCTACTGCCGAAGCTGAGTACATAGCTGCTGCTTGTTATTGTACTCAAATTCTATTGATGAAACATACTTTACTGGACAATGGATATCAATTTAAACATGTCTCTATAATGTGTTACAATACAAGTTCTATTAACATTTCCAAAAATCCAGTAGCTCATGCTAGGACAAAGCATATTGATGTGAGACATCACTTTTTGAGGGATCATTATCAAAATGGTGATATCACTCTTGAATTCATTGGCACTGAACAACAATTGGCTGATATATTCACAAATTCCTTGAATTCTAAGAGGTTAAATTACATCAAACATGAGTTAGGTATGATTAATTTCAGCATAGGAGACCACATAGTTAGACCTCACAATTAAACCTCACAGTTAAACCTCACAGTTAGACCTCACAGTCGAACCTCACAGTCGAACCTCCCAGTCGAACCTCATAGTCAAACCTCAAAATTTGACCTCATAGATGACCCTCACAGTTGGACCTCACAGTTGGACCTTATTGTTATACCTCACTATTGCACCTCACCGGTGTACCTCACTAATACATCTCACTGTTGGATACCTCGCTTTTTATTATAGAAGTAATTCGAACTGTTTTTATTTCTTTTTATTTATATTTTATTTTGTTTTAATCCCTAACCCTTCACTTGATCCCTCGAACCTCTCTCAATCTCTATGGACAGAACCAAGTGACCCCCAAATGTCAATGAGGATGCGCCAAGGTCTAAGAGAACCCAGGATGAATCTAGTGGCACCGGTAACACCCTTTCGGGACCTGTAAACCCGAATCTGACCAAGAGACAAATCATTGCTGAGAAAGAGTTAAGTGAAGAATGAATGTTGTCAAAAAGTCATTAGTACTGAAAGTACTAGATTCCCAAGGATGGACCGAATTCTTTTCCAACAACAATGGACCTTACTACCTGAAGCTTGTGAAATAATTCTATGAATATATGACGTTCGAAGTGGAAGAGGATGTGCGTAATCTAATGTCCATAGTCAATGGAAATGAAGTTAGTTTCTCATCTGCTGAGTGGGATTCCTGTTTGAGAGTTCCTCATGAAGGAATATTCGATTACTACTCTGGAGTGGCTCATGCAGACAGTGCTGTTTTTGAGAATGAAAAAGCTCTGTAAGAACTGACAGGAGGTGGAAAATCAAGAAGGATCATTGTAACTGAGATGAATGGAGAATAAAGGCTATTATTTAAATTCACTCAGGATGTACTTAGTCCGAGGAGATGATACTTTGATGTACTGAAGTACCAGGACATATTTCCGATGTACTTACTGAAGCATGGAAAGAAGATTAACCTATGTAGGTTACTGATGGTACAATTGGAGGATATGACCAAGGCAAGCTTGAAGTCCAATGCCTTATTCCATGACAAGATTATTTAAATTATGCTAAAGGTAAAAGGTGTGGCTGGAAATCAAGAAGAAATGATAGTAGCCATGAACAATGTCTGTATCTCCATGCTGATTTGCAAGTTCATGAAAATTAGCTGGAATCCATGGAAGGGGACATGGGTGAATGATGAAGGAAAGGTGTATGAAAACTTTGACCCTAATACTCATCCAACTAGGCCAAAAGTCAAAAGAGATCCTGGCCTGAAGCCTGATGACCCAGAACCAGTTTATTCTGATGAGGAGGAGGCTGAAGGAGATGTGGACCCTCAAAGAGGGAACACCCCCATTGATGATGGGAGTGATCCTTATTTACCTCATAGTCCTATAAGGATAGTATATTTTGGAGCAGATATCCCTCCAAAAGAACTACCAAGGAGAGAGACTGTTCTTAAGGACAGTGATACTGAGACCACTTAATAAGAAGAAGAAGAAGCATATCAGAATGTAGTTAAGGAAACCTCTGAAGAGGATGAGGCTACTAAATCAGATCATTTTACTCACGAAGAAAAGGAGGCTGCTACTGAAGCAGATGATGAGGACAATGAATAAGAAGAGCTCATTTTGAGCCCTCTGATTAATAATATAGACAATACTGTGTCTGGTCAGGAAGTAGGAGTGGCATCTACTGCCATTGATGAGGGAGTCAAAGATGACTCAGAAAAAGAGAGGACTCTCCCTACAGTTTATCTAACATACCAAATGGTTATTTAATCTTCTAAAGTTACAAAGGAGGTTGTGGATTTACCTAGAGCAGAACAGCTATAGGAGATTCCTCAGGATAATGCTCTAATTTAGGGGGAGCATCTTGGGTTAGTTTTTGTGTTGTATGACATCGAAGGTTGGTCATCAGATCAAGGATATATGGTACTTGGACTCAATTATAAAGATTCTGATGAGAAAGACCAGCCCCAAAGGGATTCAGTTATCTTACCTATTGTGGCTGAAAATTTGGAAACCAAGGAGGACCTTGAGTCCTTAAAGGCTTAAATGAAAGAAGCACTGAAAGAATCCGTGGAAGATTTGAAGAAAAGCCTGGTTGAAGAGACGAGGAGTGTGGAGAAATCCCTGCAACTATATATGGGATGTGTTGTGTCTAGTCTAGTGAAGGAAATGATTGATGAAGTTAAAGTATGCCATACTCAAATTGAGAGTTGGACAAGAGCTGTGGTTTCTCTAAGACAATCGATTGCTTCATTGACTGCCATGAACAGTTCTCGAACCCATGTAATTGCTGATATTAGATATATCAAAGAAGTATTCAAGCAGTTTGTGGAAGTATTTGAGGATTTTATGACATCAGTCAAAGATCATTTGAACAGTCAAGATGCACTTGTTCCGAAGGTAATTAGTAACTTGACTCAGTCTTTCAAAGAGACATTAGCCTTCTCAGGAAAACCCCTTCCCTCATCCAGTTCCTCTGTGAACGTTGACTAGATCAGAACTGTGATCCAGGAAGAGTTTGCTAAAGCCAGTACCAGTGGCACCTCGGATACTCAGATACTTTTTACCACTAGGGAAGTCAGCAGTTTTGTTTGTGACCACTTGTGGGTAGCTACTGCTTCTCAAGAGGCCATTAAGAATAAGGTGGATGGTTACTTTGAAAAATTCTATACCAAACATCAAATGACCATCCACTTCAAGATCTTTTTAGAGAATATGAAGCTGCCTCCAGTGACTCAGGAATTCAGAGAGCAGGTCAGCAAGCCAAGAGAATTGGCCCCTGCTTTGGATAAGTTTTTGGAGAATAAAGATGATTTCCTATCTTCTATGGAAAGAGGAAGAATCATTATTATGGATTTCAGAAACCTTATTCTCCCCTTTCTCCATGTGGACTGCACCCCTATCATTATCCCTTCTACCTTACCTACATCACAAACCAGTGGTTCTTCTTCCATCATGTCTCCTGCTGAAGCTATCAGAAGCCTTACTCCACTGATCCCTCAGTAATCTACCTACTACAGAACTACATGATCTTCTGTTGTTGCCCCTCCAGTCATTCCTACAGCCATTCCTAAACCTGCTGATCCACCAGCTTCTTCTCCATATTCTTCTTCCAGAGGGAAAGACCCCTTACCTACAGATGTTGTGGATTGATTCTGTTTATATATTTTGATTGGGACTCTGTATTCTTTTTTTTCATGAAATGTACTATGTTATTAATATAATCCTTATCAAATTTTCTCTCATTTGTATTTATTTTTCTAATCACAAAGGGGGAGAAATACTGTGCTTACTGCGCTAATTGAGAAATTAATATGAAAATATTGTGCTAACTCTCGAAATATTGTGATTATTAATCTCTGATACTTGACAAATTTTAATACATACTGAGATAATTTGTGATTGTCAAAAAGGGGGAGATTGTTGGACTCACCTGTTTTAATAATCCTAAATCATGTTT
Organism: Viscum album; assembly: GCA_963277665.1. Lineage (NCBI taxonomy): Eukaryota > Viridiplantae > Streptophyta > Magnoliopsida > Santalales > Viscaceae > Viscum > Viscum album. The sequence continues at coordinate 733,213,824 of OY728141.1, forward strand.
AAATATTGATCCTAATATATTAAGTAAGTATTTAATCTTTTTAATCTACATATACAATTATCTTATTCTCAATAATGTATATTATTAAGACTCATGACTTCGCTGCATCAACTTACAGTCCATATTTATCTAAATATATGTTCACTGTTAAAGGCTACTGGTAAGAGCCTTATGTTCAAAGTCACCGTTATAGCTTACTATCACCTTAAGTCACTGTTTCTATAAGATCACCATTGAAGACTTACAGTCACTGTTGACAGCTACCGATACACGGTTACTGTCACAAACCTACTGATGATCTACTTATCAAAGCACACAGACAAAGAGTTACTATCATAATGTCACTTCTGTAACAAGGATTCTGCTAGAAGTCCAATGTCAGCCTCTTTCTCAAGCCTTCTACTGAGAACCTCTCTGTTCAAGCCTACAGTTGGACAGGTTTAGAAAAAGGCCACCGCTGGACAACTCCTACTGTCAAGATAGTCGAATGTTTCTCAATGACTACTGATGAGGAGCTATTTTTATACAAAGTAAAAGCTATTGTTAAAAGATATCCACTAACACAAAGTCCACTATCACAAGCCTATAGTAGAAGAAACTACCATTGGATCCCTCAGTTGAATAGTCTACCGATGAAGTCCACAGTTGTATAGATTGAAGTCTACCGTGTGACATGCATCTGCTACCTGTCTAATGATATTCTACTCTTTTCTTTACCTATTTTATTAATACTATTATAACTGTCATGTCTGGAAAAATTAATGCACCTGACATTATTTAATGTTATTTGTAGGGATATCAGGAGATAGTACGATGTACGAGGAAGGCTACACATGGTTGAAACATATCTCTTGTTGGCCCCTACTGGACCACAAAACACAAAAACAAGAGACTATATAAAGGACACAGAAGACAGACACAAAAAAATATCACTCGAACATACTCGAAAGACGAATGGAAATCTCAAGAACTCATTTAGAAGAACAAGAGCTTCAAGAAGATCTATTGAAAGAACCTTCTACAATCTGTAGTAGTGTTGTGAAAAGAGTTTCTGAATCCAAGAAGCTGGTCACCTCTACATCTAGAAGCCATAACCTGGAATTATCGACACTCTATTTTGGAGACAACTTGCATAAAAGGACCAAATCCTCATATCATTCATCCCAACGGGTCCAGAGCTGATCTTTCAACACAACAGAGCATTCTAAACTCATTCCTACTATCTTTAGCTCTACTGTGTTTTAAATACTTTACATTTTTGAGCAGTGTGTATGTGTTACACACACTGACTCTTGTGCTTGAACTGATGGATACTGAAAATACCCATAACAAACTTTTTTACATTTGTTTCCCACATATAACTGTAGAAGAATCCTGGTGTGGCTTGGTAGTATATTTCCCATGATGAACTACGGTAGAGGTTGCAAAACCTGGACAGTTTGTGAAAGCTGTTGAAAAGCCCGATACAGGATGTGTATCACTTTTTAATATAACTACATGGTGTAAGGTGATCACTAAGTAGAGAGGACTAGGTATTGACTTAAGACTGAACCTATTGTTTAAATTTGTTGTGTTCATATTTACTTTACTCTGTTTAATATCTATCTACTGTGATTATTTTTTCAAAGATAGAAATTTGTTTTTACATTCACTCTGATAGTTAGTTCTGGTTAGTGTGTATATCTTATATGTTTAGTAAACTTGTTTCAAAATTAGAATTAGTTCTCATACTGATTCAACTGAGGATCAATCAACCTTTGAGAAACCTGTTGAATAATAACTCACTTATATATCTACTTCCTTAATTGACGAGGCTATTCTAGTTTGGGGGATTCTAATCCTAAAAGTTTTTAACAAAATTTTTAATTGGAACTCAATTCACCCACCTCTTGAGTACCCACTCCGACCAACAGTAGGTGGTATACAAGTATTATCCCATGTTTCTATTCTATATTTGTACATGGAAGATTGTATTCTTCTTTTCCATAATTGTGTTCTCGGCTCCGTTGGTGTGTTTGATAAAAAAGGGGTGTCTGAGTAACCAATTGAAACCCTTACGATCCTTGTGTGATGAATAGAGGATGGCTTGGCCATTTAAGATTCACCCATGGGGTGCGCCTGTATTTCCGGACTTAGAAAATGGTAGGGTTAAATGATGGGTTGCTAAATGATAATGTGAAACCCATGTAGAAAATGTATTAATGGTTGATTAATTTTAAATCAAATGATAAAAGAGATACCTAGGGTGATAATGCATAAGGGGTTGTTTGGAATGATAGGGAAATGGGAAAATTGGGTTGAATGAGATTGTGTCAATTGTATACCAAAATTTGGTTAGAAATTCCTTAGAAAAATAATTCATATTAAAAGGTGAACATATAATCGAATGATGGAATGGGAAAATGGGGAGTATGTTAATGGTATTAAATGAGGTAATGGAGGAATATATTGAATGGGTTAACACATAGGATTTGTGGTACACCTAACAGATGAATAAAACAAGTGGTTGTGTTATGAGATAGGTGAAATATACATGAATTGAATAAATAAGTGAATGATTATGAAATGATAAATGGGATAAATTTGTAAATTTATGATCATTTAGGAATTTTGATAAGGCATAGGGGTTTTTGAATACACTTAAGGGGTTAAGGCACGAGAATGGTAATTTTTCTAAATGGAAATGATTTGTAATTGGTAAATGGGTTAATGGGTTAGGGAATGATATTAATTTCCATGTCATTTTTTTGTATTGATAATTATAATGGAATTGAATATACTTGGTTGTGTTATTGTATTGTTGTGGGGACCTGATGAATAAGAATGTGCACGTGGCTTCGTAGGTGGGGTATTGACTTGAGGTTCTTCTCCCACGGGTCACATTAGACTGAGTCTCTAAAGTCCACCATAAAATGTATGGGTTAGGGAAGGGAATGAAGGATCTATTCCCATAAGGGTTTCATTTTACACGGATCGAGTCTTTGAGGTGAAGATAATGTGTTGATGTGATATGTGTGTCCCTAATGATATAAGGACTTGATTTTTTTTCATTATGCATTGTGATTGATTTCTTTAGAACCTTTTGTAGATGATATTTATGTCTAAGCATGGTAACATGTGCTTAAATGGATTGAGTAATGAAGATGGAAAAATAAATGTAATTGGGAAAATTCTATGAATAAATTAAATGAACTTTGTCAATTTATGAAACTCGAGATGTCCTTTGTTTACTTACCATTTATTTTTGTACTTGCATGAACTATATATTTGACAATATATGTTTTAGAAATCCTTGGTGGTGATCTACTGTGTTTTGTAGTCACACCTTTCATTGGCCACCATTCGGTACCCAAAAATATCTCTTAGTTATAGTTCAAGTTGAGGGAAAGGGACCTACTCTAGTATGTTGAGTTAGGCTCAGTATGTACATAGATAACAATCCAAACATATATTTTTAACCTGATTGGAAGTTTTATAGTTTGTTTTATTTTGGGATTTATTCACTTTGCACGACTAGTATAGAATGGAATTGTTTTATTTGATTTATGTTTGTACCCTGTTTGGGATGCACTTGGTTCTGTATGTTTATTGGTTGTTTCATATTTCTTCCATTATTTTTATTGTGTTATGCTATTTCATACTCTAGTAAAGACGTTATAGTGTACCCACATGACAAATTACACCCTCTCCACTAGTTATAAATATCAGGTGTACGGGGATGTGTGCTTTAGGTCATGTGATGACCCAGTTCGGAGCACAGGTTTAGTGGCTTTCAGGTCAGGTATGTTACATAACTATCATTAATATTGTAGTTAGAAACTTCTAAATAATTAAATTTGAATCACGCATCAACAACCCCACTAGAATCACATCACATAGATAAAAAAGATAAAATGAACTCATATTGTTTTCAAACATTAAGAAAAGGATACATAATTCATTTTTGACATTTAGGAATTAACCTCATGTCAAACTAACACAGGATGTGATCAATATGACTCAATGCATAGGTTTTCAATTTAGAAGTGTCGTTTTTGTTTAAAATTCACCTCACATATTCAAAACCAAGTAAGAGATCTTTCATTGTTTTAAAAAATTATCTAGGTGATCGATAATTTACTTTTGTTGTGTAGTAATTTACCTCACATCAATATGTCATATGATATGGTTGGCTAGAATCCAAGTGCGTGTTTTAAATATAAAGTTTCATTTTAGTTTAAAACACATGTCACATTTTAAAATATGAGTAAAGGAGATCATATTTTTTAAAATATTATATACATCCATAATTCATTTGTGATATTTATGAATCTACCACATGTCAAAATTACATATGTTATGATTGAAATGATTCACAATGCTTCTTTTGAATATAAAAGATTTATTTTTGTTTAAATAATGTTTCACATTTTCAAAACTAACTACACTATATTAGAATAATTTAATACATTGGGAAAACAATACATAATTCATTAGTGTTTCATGGTAATTGATTGTGCATAAATATGACACACAATGTGGCCGACATGACTCAAAGTGTTTATTCATGTTTAAAGTCTCATTTTAGTTTAATGAACATGTCACATAGCGAGAACTATGAAATCCATCTTGAATTATTTTTATAATTTAGGAAAATGATCTACAATTCATTTGTGGAATATGTTACTTGACCACAATTCAATTAAAATCATTATGTGGTTGGTATGACTCAATGTGTTCTTTTTTATGAAAATGATGTCATTTTATTTTAAAAAATATTTCAAAAATCCAAAACTGTGGAAAAAACCTTGGATAGTCTTGATACATTACGAAATCAATCCATAATTTATATGTTAGGTATAATAATTTACTATAGGTCAATCCAACACATCATGTATCTAATTTAACTTAAATTACATGTTTTCAATATAAAAGTTTCATTTTACATTAAAATAAGAATAACATATCCAAAATTTAGAAAAAAATATCATGTTTTTTCAATCCTTATGAAAAAAAATTACAATTTGATTTGTAAGAATTTACCACACATCAATATGAGAAATTATGTGGCTAGTATTAGTCAAAGTTCATGTTTTATAGTGTAATTTTAGTATAAAATTAACACCATATATCCAAAGATGAGTAAACAAGTTCATATTATCTCGAAACAATAGGATAAGGATCCACAATTTATTTATGGCATGCAAGAATATACCACACATCAATCCAATAGATGATGGTGCCAGTATGACTCCAATTGTTTGTTTTAAAAATAAAAGTGTAATTTATGATTAAAATGCACATCACATGGTCAAAATAGAGCAAATGAGCCTAGTTTGTTTTCAAAAATTAAGAATATGATCCATAATTCACATTTTTATATGTAATAATTAACCACCTATCAATCCTAAACACAATATGGTTTTTAATACTCAAAGTTCATGTTTTCAATATAGATTTAATTGAAAATTCACATCACAAATCAAAAATAGTGAAAACAATATTTGATAGTTTTTAAAATTTTGGAAAATGATCCATAATTAATTTGAGACATCTAGGAATTTACTATATGTCAATACGACACATGTTGTGGCTGGTATGACATAATGTGTGTGTTCTAGATATAAAACTTTCATTTAAGTTTAAAACACATACCACATAAAAAAACCATGAAACCAATCATGCATTTTTTTAATGAATTATTAAATAAATCTATTTTTTTATTTTTAAGAATCACCCACATTTCAATCCGACACACGATGTGAAAGATATGGATAGAAGTAATATTTATCAATATAAATGTGTCATTTTAGTTTAAAACACGTTTCACATATCCAAATTTTACAAAAAGTCACATATAAGTTTCAAATATTAGAAAAATGGATCATAATTCCTTTTTGACATTTAGGAATTGACCCCAAATCAATTTGACAGAAGATGTGGTTGGTATGACTCAATGTCCATGGTTTCAATATAAATGTGTCAATTTAGTATAAAATGCATTTCACATATCCAAAACGTAGAAAATGACATTGTAATACTATCAAAAATTAGGAAAATGATCTGTAATTCATTTTTGCCCTATAGGAATTGACCATACATTAATAAGACATGTGATGTGGATGGTATAACTAAAAGTTTATGTTTTCATTAAAAAACTCCATTTTTTCATAATGCACAAAATATAGTTGAAACCAAGAAAAAATACCATTTTCTTCAAACATTAGTAAAGTGGTCCATAATTCATTAGTGACATATATGAATCAACCACACATCAATCTGACATACGATGTGGCTTGTGTGATTCGAATCGAATGTTTTTAATATAAAAATTATTTTTAGTTTAAAATGTACATCACATAGCCAAATGAAGAAAAATAAGTTTTATTTTTTTCAATCATTAAGAAAATGATCCACAATTCATTTCTCATGTATAAGAATTGACCATATATCAATCTGATAGACAATTTGATTAGAATGACTCATAGTTCATGATTTTAATATAAAATTTTTATTTTAGTGGAAAACACACGTCACATTATCAAAACTTACTAAAAAATTTTGGATTATTTTCAATCTATTTATAATTATCCCTAATTTATTTTTTATATTTCGGAATTAACCTCACATCAATCTGATATGTGATGTTGGTAGGGTGACTCCATTAACATTTTTTCAATATTAAAGTGTCATTTAAGATTATATCACATGTCACATTATCGAAACTAAGTAAAAGTGATTATATTTTTTAATAATATTAAAAAATTATCCATAATTATTTTTTAATGTGTATTAATCAACCACACATCATACTAACAAATGAAATGTCCTGAATAACTCAATGTTTGGGTTTTTAATAGAAATGTGTAATTTTAGTTTAATCACACGTCCAAATTTCTTAATTGGGTAAACAAGGTTATATTTATTTCTATATTTTTGAAAATAAACCATTATTCAATTATGATGTGTAAGCATTAACCATTCATCAAGCTGAAAAATGGTGTGGTTTTTATAATAGAACGTTTTTGTTTTCACATTAAATGTGCCATTTAGTTTAAAAAATAGTTCACATAGATAAAACTAAGAAAAAGATCATAAATAATATTTATAATACATTAAAATAATATATTATTCATTTATAGTGAAAATGAATTGATCTTAATCCAATTCGACACCTGATGTGGTTGGTATGACTCATAGTGCATGTTTTCACAATAAAAGTGTCATTTTCATTTAAATCGCATGTCACAAAGATAAAACTGAGAAACCAAGATCAGATTGTGTTGATACATTTTTAAAATGGTCCATAATTCTTTTATGATGTGTGTAAATCTACTTCACATAAATTCAACACACGATGTGTCATGTATGACTTAAAGTGTGTGTTTTCAATATAAAATATCAATTTAGTTAAAAATGTACGTTGTATAGCCAAAACCAAGAAAACAAGATCTAATTGTTTTAATACCTTAAGTAAATTATTCTTCATCCATATTTGAAATTTCTTAATAGACCACATGTTAATATGACACACTATGTGGTCACTGTGACTTGAAGTGCAGTTTTTTAAATTCCATTTAGTATAAAATGCATGTTATATAGCCAAAATTGTGAAAAGGAGCTTGTATTTCCCTAAATCAATATGAAAATGATCCATGATTCATTTTTAGGTGTTGAAATTGACCTCAAATCAATCCAACAGATTATATGGCTGGTATGAATCCAAGTGTGTGTTTTCAATATAAAAGTTTCATTTTTGGTTAAAACACATGTCACATTATGAAAACATAGCGTACAAGATCCGATTGTTTTCAAACTACAGTAAAATGATCCATAATTAATTTGTAACATGTAATTAAATGCATGTAAAATATACATATGATATGTTCTGTATATATCAATGTGCATTTATTCAATATAAAATTGTCATTTTAGTATAAAACGCACATCACAAATCCAAAAATGAGAAAACAAGACTGTATTGTTTTCATAAATTATAAAAATAATACATAATTAATTTGAGTTGTATAGGAATTGATTTCATGTCCATCAGGGATATTATGTGGTTAGTATGCCTTAAACTATGTTTTTTCAATATAAATTTTTCATTTTACATTAAATTGGGAATCACATATCCAAAACCAATAAAACAAGATCATATTGTTTTCAAATATTTCAAAAAAGATAATTAATTAATTTTTAACATATAATAATCCACCACATGTCAATTTAATAGATGATGTTTCTGGTATAACATAAAGTGTGTTGTCAATATAAAAGTGTCATTTTTTTGAACATGTTTCACACAACCAAAACTATTTAAACAAGCTCAGATTGTCTTTATACTTTATTAAAGTGATCCATAAGTCATTTTTTTCATATGAATTGACTACATGTAAATCTGATATATGATGTGGATAGTATAAATCTATGTTTTTATTTCTAATATAAAAGTGTCATTTTAGTTTAAAGTACAAGTCTCATATCCAAAATAGATAACTTGACTGAGAGTCATTTAAGATATTTTGATAATGATCCATAATTAATTTATGAAATATAGTAATTTACTGAACATCAATCAGACACACGATGTGTCTAGAATGAATGAAAGTGTGTTTTCTCAGTATAAAAATTTGACTTTAGTTTGAAATGCACATCACATATCCAAAACCAACAATACAAGACCTAATTTTTTTACAAATATTAAGATAATGACCAATAATAAATTAGTGACATATAAGAATCTACCATATATCAATCTAAAACATGATGTGGATGGTATGACTCAATGTAAGTGTTTTCAATATAAAGTATAATTTTAGTTTAAAAGACATGTCACATATCGAAAACCAAGAAAATGGCCATATATTATTTTTAAACATTAGTAAAATGATCCATAATTCATTTTTAACATATTGGAATTAAGCACATGTTAATTTGACACAGGTTGTGATCAATATTACTCAAAGTGTGTGTTTTAAATATAAAGGTGTCATCATAGTTTAAAACAGACATCACATTGTCAAAATTGAGTTAGTGATAAAAAATATTTCCAAAAATTAAGAGAACGATCCATAATTAATTTTTTATATGTATGAATTTTCCTTACATCAATCCAACATATGATGTAGCCGATATGACTACAAGTGCGGGCTTTCAATATTCAAGTTTCATTTTAGTATTAAAATAATTTCACATTATGAATAGTATGTAATGGATCTCATATTGTTTTGAAACATTATAAAAATTAACTATAATTCATTTATGACATGAATAAATTGACCAAACCTTAAACTAACACATGATGTGTTTGGTATGACTCAATGTGCATGTTTTTAATATAGTAGTGTCATTTTAGTTTAATGTGCATGTAACATTTCCAAAACTAGGTAAATTATAGTATATTTTTTTCAAATATTATGAAAATTATTCCTAATACATTTTTTATGTGTAGAAATCTATTTTTCATCAATATGACATGTGATGTAGCCGGTATGGCTCAAAGTCTATGTTTTAACATTAAAAGTTACATTTTTTTAGAAAAACATGTCACATAGCTGAAAATGAATAAAGGTTATATTGTATTGATAATGTTTTAAAATAGTCTATATTTACTTTTTGTTTTGTAGAAATTGAGCGCATGTAAATCTAACACATGGTGTCACATGTATGACTCAAGGTGATTTTTCTCACATTAAAAGTGTCATATTACCATAAAACACGTATCATAAACGAAAAAACAACAAAATAATCTCATATTGTCTTGATAATTTAGGAAAGAAATCCATAATTTATCTGTGATGTGTAAGAACTGACCACATGTAAAATTGACACATAATGTGGCTGGTATGACATAAAGCACGTGTTTTAATATAAATGTGTCTTTTTTATAAAACACACATTACAAGCCCAAAAACCTATAAAATAGAATTATTTTGATTTAAAACCTTAGGAAAATTATCCATAATTCATTTGTGATATATAGGAATTGACCACACATCAATATGACACATGATGTGACTAGTATGAATCAAAGTTTTTTTATTCAGGTGCCATTTTTTTGTAAAACACGCATCACATGGAAAAAACTGAGTAAAAAGTTTCATAATGCCTTGAAACATTAATAAATTGATCCATAATTAAATTTTGCTATTATGGAATTTATGACACATCAATCCAATAAATGGCGGGTCTAGTATACCTGCAATTGCATGTGTTCAATATGGATGTGTCATTTAATTTTAAAAAAATCATCACATTTTCAGAACTGAGAAAATGATCCCAAAATAATTTTAAAAATTTGTAAAATCCTTAATTCATTTTTGATGTATAGGAATCAAAAGAATTCCAATAATTTACATTATGTGGTTAGTATAACTCAAATTGAATATTTTCAATATAAAAGTTCCATTTTAGTTGAAAACATGAATCACTGAGAAAAAACTAAGCAAAAAATATTGAATTGTTTTTAAACATAATAAAAATTATACATAACTAATTTGAGACATATAATAATATAATTCATGTTAGTCCAGCAAATGATGTAGCTTGTATGACTAAAAATACATGTTTTCTATATAAAAGATTCATTTTAGTTAAAAACCCATGTCAAATAAAAAAACTAATCAAACAAGATCATATTTTTCCATACATTAGTAAAATTATCCATAATTACTTTGTGATATAGAATAATTGACCACATATCAATCCAATAGAAAATGTCGCTGGTGTGACTCAAAGTGTGTGTTTTCTATATAAAATCTAATTTGAGTTTAAAATGCATTTCACATTGTCAAAACTATGTCAATAAGAAATTATTTTTTCCAAGAAATATTAAATTGATCCATAATTGATTTGGGATGTTTAGGAGTTGTCCACACACCAATATGACATATGATGTGGCCAGTATGACTCCAAGTGAGTGTTTTGACTATAAAAGTGTCATTTTTTAAAAATGTATTTCACATTGTCAAAACTAAGTAAATGAGATCATGTTGTTTAAAAACGTTATTACAACAATCAATAATTCATTTTTGCGATGTGTTGGAATTGACCGTGCGTCAACCCGACACACAATGTGACCAGAATGTATAAAAGTGCCTGTTTTCAATATACAAGTGTCATTTTTGTTTAAAGCATATGTCACCTTTTCAAGACTAGGTAAATATACCATGTTGGTTTTAGTATTTAATAAAACAATCTATAATAAATATTTTTATGTGTATGAATTTACCATATGTCAATCTGACATACATTGGGGATGATTTGACTCAAAGTGTGTGTTTTTATGTTTAAAGTGTCATTTTAGTTTTTAAAACTAGTCATAAAACCAAATATGGTAAAACGAGCTTGTTTTGTGTTTATAATTTAGTAAATATGTTTATAATTTATTATTAGTATTTTGGAATTGCCATATGTCAATTTGACAGATGATGTGGCCAGTATGACTCTAAGCGCTTGTTTTAATAGTACAAGTTCCATTCTAGTTTAAAACATGTATCACATAGCCAAAACTAATAAAATAGGATATGATTGTCATGATAAATTAATAAAATGATCCACAATTTTGTACAATGTGTATGAATCAACCAAATTTAATTTTTACACATGTTGTGGTGTGTTTTTTCAATAAAAAAAGTTTCATTTTAGTTTAAATCATGTGTCGTGAAGAAAAAAAATATGATAATAAGCTCAAATTTCATTCTAATTTCATGAAGACGATGCATAATTCATTTATGATGTTTAATAATTTATTTCTAGACAATATGACACATGATGTGGCCAGTATGAATCAATGTGCATGTTTTGAAGTGTCATTTTGGGGTAAAACAAATATCATGTAGCTAAAGACTAAGTAAATGAGCTCAGATTGCATTGAAAGTTGAGGAAAAAATCAGTAATTCATTTATTCATGTAGTAATTAAATTAAAATAAATCTAATAGATGATGTGGCTGGTATGACTCCAACTGTGTGTTTTCAATATAAAAGTATCATTTTAGTTTAAAATGTGGGTCTCATTGACAAAACCCAGAAAATAATCATGAATTATTTTCAAACATTAGTAAAATGATCTATAGTTCTTTTATGTTGTTTAGGAACTATCTGCATTTCAATCTTATAAATTATATGGTCCGTGTAAGTCAAAGTGATTGTTTTCAATATAAAAGTGACATTTTAATTTTAAATGTGCATCACATAGCCAAAACAGGGAAACAAATATCAAATTATCTTCTAACATTATGAAAATGATCCTATGATTATATGAAAATATTCTTCTTTTAATAATGGAACACATACCACAAAATAATATTTTTATTACGTTTTATTTTAGAAGAACATAAAAAGCCTTTTACATTTTAAAATAAAATTACACATCATGCCTAAATATAGACTAGTCAACTAAGAATAATAAAGGGATATAAACATTGAAGAATCTCATATTCTTAAAATAAAATCCACAGGTTTTAATTACCCTATGATGATCACCTCTACAATAATTATCACAATGATAAAGTGATGTGTTAGGAAAACAATTGAAATTATTAATGAATGTGGATGAAAATTTATAAGCAATGTACACAGTGATAAATTTATAATGATGGTGTATTTATATAAAATAGAGTTGTTTTCTGTTATTATTATTTTACAATATTTTTTATTGGGATTATACACATCAGGTAATCAAACAATTAATCATTATTATTGTAGGTTATGTAGATGCAATTAAGTGATTGTCTAGATTATTTTCTGATATGATCAAAAATGTTTTATTTGTGTAGACTAAAAATATATCATATTAAGAAAATATTGTTTTGATACATCTAAAAATGTTAAATAATATTTATTTCACTATTTAATTATATAAAACACTTTTTAAAATGTTTTATATTTTAACAAATCTCTATGGAATTATTATAACGGTCAGAATGTTTACTACGATATAAAAAATTTGAAATTTAAATAAATAAGGTTTTTATTTAAAATATAATATTCACATATTTAGATAATTATATTTATAAAATAAATTACATTTTTCAGCTTAACACATCAAAATTATTCTATGGTGATTATTTGGGATTTTTTTGACAAATTTGATTTTTTAGTGAAAAATTGAAAATTACGATTTTACAAGAACTTTTAATTAATGCAATAATTATCATGTGAAAAAGATTAAAAAATTATTCAACTATTTATTAAATAAAAATTTCATTTAATAATTATAAAAATAAATTTTAAAATAATAATTTTATTTTTAAAATTTATACTTTACATTTTGGAAAAAAAGGATTTTTGAGATAAAAATAATTTTTAGGATTTGTGAATTTAATTGGTTTTTTAAAAGGTATGTTATGATTTATGAAGTAATTTAATTTCCACCCAGCATATTTCACGCATTAATAATCCTTAAAATACTATGGAATTCATTTTTCCCATATTTGGTTGGCTTATATTGTAAAAAACCAAATATTTATTCCTTTAAAATCCCCACTCCTCAAGTATAAATACATCCATTACATCCTCAATGTCACATAAAAGCATTCGATAAAGAAATATTTCTTAATATCCATATCAAGAGTCTTACTAAGTTAGTTATAGTGTTCTTTAGAGCCCCTCTATATCTTTAAAAAGCATCCCCTCATGGTAAGGGTTTCCTCAATCACCCTCTTTCCATTTCAAGTTCATTACTTTTGATATATTATCCTTTAAAATATATTTTCTTATACTACCATTAATTTTATTAGATGGTATTATCTTCCATATGATATTTTATTTATTCCCTCTCATTATATCCTTTCCATAAGCCATTATTATGATGAAATAAGGGTTCCTCAACACTCCTTTTCCATTACTTTTATGATCCTTATTATTTCTTTAACATTTAAAAGGAAAATGTTATTCAAATAATTGTTTTAATTTCATTTGTATGTTATAAATAAGAGATCATCATTCACTCCCACTATAATATCTTCATATTTCATTGGGATTCTCACGGTTTTTTATAGCAAACGAACCATCATAAATTTTTTAATAAAAACTATGTGTGGTTTTACTAGAAATGTATTCATATCTAGATATTGTAAGTGAATGTGTATCCAGCATAATTATACCTAGGGGTAATAACCCCAAATAAGGAATATTGGCCTTTCAATCGATCATCACCTTGTACACAACAATGGGTATTTTTGTACACTTATTTGGACACTCCATAGATATTTATTTTACAGAATTTACATGCACTTTATAAACCATAAAAAAGATTATAATATATGAATTGGGATTTACATTGAATTGATAAACCAATAAAAAAATTTGCATCTATCACTTCCTATTATAATTACTTCAATTGGGTTACTTACCTAAACATTGTGAATGTCCAATAGTTATGAAGTTGATTGTTGGGTATTTACCTTGATAACAGTATTAATCCCTTGAATGAGATTATTTATCTACTAATTTATAACCACTGTTCATGTTCCCTATTATTATATATTATTATCATGGACATTACCTTTACCCTCAATGAAAATTTCGTTATGAACACATTTTATGGTGAAAATGAGATCACTATTAAGAGTAACTCATCACCTTTTTTGTATATCCTTATCATTATCTCTACATAACTTTTCTTCCATATTATTTCTATTGTTGATACCCTAGTGTGATTCTTAGAATTAAAGGGTGTTCACATAGAAACTCATCCATCTGTTTATTATAGAAATTATTTACTAAAACATTACTTATGATTATATATGGTATAAATACTTTATAATTCATTATATTGGTTGAAGGGTATTTACAAGGAGTGATTTATAACATTCATTAGAAACATGTTTATTTTCCATGGTTTCATGATATAGTAATTGATGTATTTTTTATATTTTTCATTATGCAGAATAGATGAATTAAAGAATATGAAGTGATCACTATGATAGGGTTCCAATGTATTGGGAAAATAATTAATCAATATATATAATATTATAAAGAACTGACCTTAAGAAATATATATTCTAGAGTCTTTGAGATGGAATTTAATTTCCTAAAATCCAGGGGATCATTTTAATTTACATTTTTAGATAATTAGGATAAAATCTTACATACAAAACCAATAATCCAAAAGTAAAAACTTATACTTAATATCCATTTTTCTAACCAAATATGACTTTTTAAAATAAAACATGGTTTCTTTTCATGAAATATCTTCACAATTCTTATCTTGACCTTATACGTTCACATACTATTCCATAAACTATCTAAAAATAATGTTAAAAATGTTGGACGAGAACAAAAATTTCATTTTAGGGACATAAAAAAAGACACACATTAGTCTAGTGAAAAATGACAACCCATGTAATGTTTACCTTTATATTTAATGTTCTTTGAGAATATGAAATAAAAAATTTCCACATGAAAAAAAGATTAAATTTTTCTCAATGAAAACCCTTAAAACCCATGTTAACAAAATAAAAACACTTTCTCGCAACATAGAACATCACATTCATAAATCTATTTAAAAAACCTTCTAATTGGAACAACCTTAAGACATACTTCTAATAAAATTATCTGGTGAATATAATCATTACAAAATTCATTGGGGAGCTATAATTGGTATCACCCATTTTATAAGATATATCATGCTCATAAATTTTTCATGGCCTATAATATGTCTCAAACCTTCATATAAGCTATATTGGGGACACCCATGCGCTATAATGGGGATCAACCCATCATATAAGCTATATCGGTCTCACTTGTGAGCTATAATGGGGTTCAACCCATCTCATAATCTATATAAATCTTTCCAATTTTTCATATAATTCCCATTTACCATATAATATATAAAATATTTTATTATTGAGCCTTTTTATAATAAACTCTTTCAAAAACTCTTTTAAATAAAAACACATTTAGATAAGAAATAATCGTTTCTTTTAAAAATGGATTTTAAAATAAAATTTTTTTCCACATCATAAAAAATATCTTCCAAAAATAAAATAGAAAATTATAAAGTAATCTTAAATTAAGTAAATATTCATTATGGTGGGAAAATTCTCTCAAGTCATTGAATTTAAAAAAACAATCCTACTAATTTTTTTGAAAAGGTCAAAAAGTACATCATTTGGAAAATGTCAAATAGATTCCTTCCAAATGATTTTAAAAATATCAATCATAGTAAAATGACTTTAAAAATCATAGGATTATAGTAAATATATTTTTTAAAATATTTTTATAAATCATGTACCTGGAATAAAAGATAATTTTTAGGGAAAGAATAATATTATTATTTTAAAAAAAGTTGTTTACCTCAAGTCAGATTCATCATGTACGTTCTATATCATCCTGAATAATAAAATCATGTGAATTATTAAATTTTTTAAGAAAATTTTTAAATTTTATTATTCCTTTTATATCAATTATTATAATATTATATTTAATTACTCAATAACTTAGGTTCACATTAGATATTTGTATAAAATTTGATACTTAAGTCCAAAATGACTTTGGTCGGTTGACTATGGTCAATGTGGTTATAATTGAATCATATCTATAATAATATTCATGAAATAAAAACCACTTTTTTACATTAATGGTACTATTAAATACGACCATTAAATATTATTATAAAAAATGAACTACATTGCAATCATAGGGGAAGTAGGTCATACAAACACTTGAGTAACATTTCCATTTTTCAACGATCATTGTGGAAAGAGAGAAAATAATTTTTTTTATATGAGGATAATAATATCCCATATATAATATTAATTCTTCAAATATACATACACACACACACACACACACATATATATATATATATATATATCATCTAAGTGATGTAGTTATGAAAAACTAAATACATCACTTCATGGAGATGGAACTCCACACGTATGCATGAATGATGTCATAATTTTTATATTCATATAACGGTAATAAGGTAAAATGTATATTATATTTTCATAATTTTAAATATTTCATGAATATCATATATAAACATTAATTCCATCATTATAATCTATCCCAAGATATGATGATGGAAAATGAATTGCATCGCTTCGTGAGGTGGTATACCTTTGTACACATGAATGATTATTTCATTTCCCATTTGACAGAAGAGGAGATGGATATAGGTTGTTATATTAACATGAAAACAACTTAATATATATAATATAAATTTTTTATTATATAATAACGTCTGAATAAAGTTTTAGGGATGTGTATGAAGAAATAAAGGAATCTTTTATTTCTTAAAAAACATGGATAAAAATTTTCACCATTTTGACCACTCAATGTTTTTAAGATCATTTTACATGTTTTGAAATGTTATTTTTAATGAAATATATTTTCAAAATATTGTGTGACATTTTTTAAAAAAATATTCTCAAACTAAAAATTTTATTTTCCTAGAAAATGTTTTTAATGACATTTTTATGGTAAATATATTCTTAAATAACATAATAAATTTATATTACAAATGATCAAATTTGGATATATTATGTTGGTATCATCATTATTTTTTCTTTTTAGGGATTTTGGTCAATTTGACTGAAGATGGCCAATTTTATTACCATTCACCATATTACTTTGGATGGTTTATGATTATGTTTATTTGATTGGGGTAAGTGTCAACATTTCATATGTTTTTCAATATGAATGTTTATGTTGATTATGCATCACCCATTTAATATCTCAAATGTGTTGAACATAGTATGTAATGATTGATAATTGAGTATAGATAGCCCATTGATGTATCAATGGATCTAATGAGACAATCCAATTGTCCAGATTACATGGGTTGATACCAAACAAATTAAACTATCTTATGAAAATTTATGATATTATGTTTCAGATGTCCAAAATAATGTATTCACTTGTTATGATAAATTTTATTCATTTCCAAGTGATAATTATATTTGTTATAATATATATGGATAAGTTTCAAGATTATGTGATTATTTATATGGATTTATTTGATCATCATTTATTTATTCCATATTAATCTTAGTTTATTCATTAAATGGAACGTGTTTCAATTATTTACCTTTCCATATTGATTATGATTATTTATTTATTATGTGTTATACTATATACTCACCATTAATAAGCATCTGAGTTCAACTCTATATTATTTTTTATTTTCCCTCGGATACTAGTAAGTGGTTTGTGATTAATAGACATGGATACGAAATGAGGAATAATGACTTTATTAATGAAAACAGTATAGGTATTTTATGTTTTTAATTGTAATGTGAATTTAATGTTTGTTTCTAGTTTACAAATATTACTCAACTATTTAGTCTTTTAGGATGTGATTGCTTATATATTATGATAATGTAATAAAGAAACCACATAATTTGAGATACTGGGATCAAGGTATTTACAATTGGTATCAGTGGAAGTTTTTTATAAACCTTAGAAAATAGTTTTTGGAATATATATATTTTTAAGAATAATAATTTGATAGAAATTGAGTATAAGTATATAATAATATATTAAAGATTTTTTGAGGTATAATTTATGTGGTTTTTCCTAGTAATACATATCTCTTTGGATATTACAATTGTAAATAGTTCTAGAAAAGATATAATTTTGGGAAATAACTCTAAAAACGTCATGTTAGGAATGAATCAAGCATTACCTTGTACATATAAATGATCCTTACTTCACATCTAGATTAACACTATTGAGGGATATTATTTGGTTAGTTAAAATTTTATTTTCAAACCATCATTAAGGATTTGTATAGATATAACAATGAATAATAAATGTTAAAACAAGAGTTTTATTTATTTAAAAAATGTTTTCAAGATGTATAAAATCTATAAACTATTCCTCATTTCTATGTTATTTTTCATTATGATTACTGTTACCCACACTATTCTTTCTTATTTTAGAAAATTCAGAAAACCTGAAGGAATTGAGTTAATGCTGAATGTGGTAGATAATGTGTTGTTGAGAAACCAAAGGAGATAATGAAAGAGGAAAAAGATATTGTGATTATGCTTGAGTAGTAGTCCAGAAAAATGATTAACAACTTTCACCTTAACCACTCTCAGACTCAGAATGAATAGAAGGATGAATTCTACTTGGATCTTGAACAGTGGGGATCGTGGAAGAAATAATACTCAATTTCCTTCATGTCAGAAATGTGGAAAGTTACACCAAAGATAGTTTTTTAATTTAATAGGAAATTTTTTTATGTGTGGTAAATAAGGACGGAAAGAAAGTAATTTCTAATTAAAAATGGGAAGTTTGGTTATAGTAAATGATAAAAATGATGGTCTCCCTAATGTATTATCTATGGGTGAATACTTTAAATGTGGAACATATCAGCATTATGAAAATCAATGTCTGGGGAAGAAAGATCCTTAAGGTAATTATTAAGGTTTTATGAGTAATTGTTATATTTTTAATGATGAAGATACTATAAATGGAATATAAAAGGAAGGATGTATTAAGGAATAAGATGATGAATTATAGTGAATGATTTATGATTAAAGTGAAATGATTGATGCTAATGTGTTGGGATTAAAAAATTATTGTATATGATTATTTTATCAATGACATTATGATTATAATAATTATGAAATGTATAATGATTGGTCTTTTTTACTTTGTCTTTATGGATTTTATCACATGTGTTGAATGGTACCAATAACCAAGAAATATGATTCACTAGAAAGTTGATCTTTTTAGAAAACACATGATCATGGGAAAATAACCCTTAATATTTTCTCAATGATGAGATAACTATGATCATGTGATATTTATGGGATAATATTGGTGGAAATTAAATTGGTTAGTGATTTGAGGTTTTTTGTTATCATTGCTGGAGTTTAATACATGTTGGATTTTTGGAATATATTCAACAATGTGAGATTTTCTATTTTTTTAAGAATTCATGTTCTAATTAAGGTTTTATAGTAATATAGGTATTAAAATATTTTTAATATGACATTAAGAGAAACATTACATTGTCTTGGTAATAGAATGATGATTTAGTGATCTTCTGTAATTTTGAACATTAAAATCAATTGGACATATTTTGGATGATTAATAAGGTTAACCAATAATGAAATTACTTATATTGAATAATGAGAGTAACTATTGATGTATTAGTGATTAATGATTTATATTGGATAAAATTTTCAAAACCTTTTTGTTATAGAAGATAGAGGATGAATACCTCGTTACTCTTTTATGGATCTTACGATCCATTAAATGTTAGTTTTAGAACTTCACGAATAAAAAAACCCATCTTGAACAATTATTTCTTTGAGTAACAAATGATTTTTAAATTGAGAAAAGCATAACAATAAGAAGAAGTTATTCTTAGAAAGATATCATGTTAGTATAAATAATGGTGTCCTCCACCATGATAGTAAAATAATTCCTAAACTTTTTAAATAGATCATGAAACTAAAATCTTATCCAATTCACTTCATATCCAATGAATAAAATGTACTTTTAACTGTCCATTGATATATAATTGTGTGGTTGTTTACTTTATCTTGATCATTTACATTTTTGTTATCAGTTACCTCTATCACCATCTATTATTATGTTAGAATTATGATTTTTCTTTCATGTATATATATTCACTTCCCACCTATGTTCTCATACATGGAAACATAATAGTGGAATTATACAAGAAAAGATTCATAATAATCTATATATCTTATCATGAGGATGATTTATTAAAGAAATTTAATATGTGTATTTCCAAACAAGGTATTGTCAAATGTAAAACACTTTATTATTAAGATCAATATTAAATTGTGAGGTTACAATTTATTTAATGAGGTATAATGTAACACCCTGATATTTTAAAAGAGGAACAAAATATTTTATTTAATGTATGAAACAAAAAATAAATATTATATAATAATGTAACAACAGGATAATTTACAATATATTTCCATAAATTCAATCTCTTTGATATATTGCAATGCATAATATGATGGGTTTAAACAAAACATGATACTCAATTAAAATTTTATTATTTAAACATGACCATTATAAATTAGTTGTTCAGTTGGTGGGAATAAGTAAAAATAATAATTTAAAATATATGGTTTAAACATGTATAGAATAAATTCAATGGATTTTAAATTATTATAAATAATATAAGATTCCTTTGAAAGGGAATGAAATGTTTTTTGAAAAAATTTATTTTTCTAAAAGGATGTCTACCATGCTTTGTTCACATAGTTTCAAATTAATTATTACAAATTTTAAAAATTTATTTGAAAATATTTACTTAATTTTAGAAACATAAATATTAAAATTATTTTTCTATAAATTTTCAGTATTTTTAGGATAATATTAATTATTTTTGATGAATATTGAAAAATACTAAATTTTATTAAAAACCTACTTTTAGTAAAAAAAAGTAAAATTATATCTCAGATTATTTTTAAATTAAAATTACTTAAATTATATTAATATTTAACCAATTTAGGTATTTTTAATCTATTTCATTTTAAATTTTGATATTATAACATTTTATACTCATGAGGATTTTTTCATTTTAAAATTTCTTTTTCGTTGCGTCTGCATTTTTATATTAAATTGAATTCTTCCAATTATAAAAATTGAATGTTAAAAAATAGATTCTATATTTATATTTTGAATAATTTATATTATTTAATAAGGTTAAATTATTTTTTTATCAAAATTAATAGTGAAAATAGTAAAAATAAATTACAAAATTTATGGTAAAAATGAGCTTACAAGGGGAGTTAAAGTAAGAATATAATGGTTAAACATGGTATAATAATTTTCCAACACAAATTTTGTGGAAATATTTAAAAAACATAACCACTAAGTATTCATAAATACCTATTTTTGATACCTATGACATTATAAAAATGTGGTTATCAGTTTATCTTTGTAACTGTCAATGTTTTCCTTATTCCCCACTAATAAAAGCCCATCCACTATCCTCCCCACTACACACATTCAAAACCATTTTGTTCATACCTTACCTAAAAAAAATTCCATACATAACTCCCTCAGCACAAACTATATTCATTATTTTTATTATTAATCCCTCCTAATAAGGCTTCAGGTTAAAACCTAAAGATAATCTCTGAAGAAGAGATAAAATTATTAAATATGTGTATTTATTTGATTTCTTCTTACACATCATTAAAACCTTCATAAAATATGATAATATAATAAAAAATATATAGTATATAATGAAATTTTATTACATTAATGAAATAAACCAGATCTATCTCCACATCTATTAAATGGGAGTACGAAACCATCAATCATATATACGAGGGACTACCACCTCACAAACTAATGTAATTCATTTTTTATCACAAAATTTCATGGTTGGATATAATGATGTATTTAAAATATCTTTATGATATTTATTAAATTATTATACTTATTTAATTATAATTTCTCATAAATAGTCTTACTTTCTATTCTATGGGGGATATGATAATGTCGCTCATCTATTCGGAAGACTATTATCTCACAATGTGATGTGATACATTTTTCACTTACACTTTACATAAAATATAGTAGGGTTATTGTTAATGAATATATGTGATATTTATTATATAATCATAATTATGGAAATATAATATAACATATAACATATTACCTTTTAATCCATTGGAAAACAATTATTTTGCTTGTGCGTACATGTGGACTACCACTACCACATAGTGATGGGAACTGTTTTTCAATTTTTTTACATGGATTATAAAATGGATGAATTTTGTTAATATAAATTATAAATATGAAATAATGATGATTTTGGAAATATGAATTTAGATTTATTTACCTTTTTATAAATTCTTCAAGAAAAATTGAAAAAGTGTTCATGCATACGAACTACCTTCAATCTCCATGAACAATGTAATCCATTTTATATATCTAACTTTAATAGATTACAATAAATACATATATAATTAATATATATGATATTTATATGATTTTTAACATTATATATATAATTTCACTATGATCAAATTAAAATGACAAAAAATTTCAAACTAAAACATACATGAAAAACAAAGTAATCATCACCCAAAATGATGATTTTAACAAAGAATTTTTAATAAATAGGGGGTAAAATACAATTAGTTAATCACATATTGTATGAGATATATGATTATGGTTCTATATTAAACTTATAATAAAAAATTATTTTTTATACATGAGGTTCGACCACTCATGATAGAAGTCAAACCAGAGATAAGGGTTTCTCATATCACTTTTACTTCCATGAGACATACACCATATTCCCCAATTATTCCTTTTCATGGTATGTATAATACCCATTTGACATGTTATATCCTAAAATTATTTATATTCATTGTATTTAATGTATAATTTTATGATTATTTCTTTTATAGGGCATAAGATTCATATGTTACCAAAGTTTTAATGGATTATTTCACAATCTCATAATTATTCGGGATTATTTTTGTTTAATTCTCCCATTTGGGGTATTATTTTATATTTCTATATAAAGAAAAATATATATTCTTTTACTCTGGTTATTCATAAAAATTTTCAATTAATAGTTATTTTTTTCCACACTTTGGTTCTTCATATGATTGAGAAAATGTTTTTTTTAAAATATGACATTATTACTCTCTTCGGTTGAAAATACATTTTCATCAAAATCCATGTTTTCTAAAAAAATATCAAATATTTTTTTACATTTTAAAAATGTTATATTATGTTACTTTTTACCCATTTTTTATTTTTACATTTTCTTAAAAGAATTAATCATGTAACTTTTAAAACAATATTTGTTAGGATTTTTCTGAAAAATGTGAATAAAATCATTGTTTTAAAATGTATGGCATGAATGAAATTTTCTACCTTCATGGCCACCAAATGTTTAAAAGATTATTTTACATGTATCCAAAGGTTATATTCAAATAAATGTGTTTCAAAAATATTTTCTGATATTTTAGTTTTAAAAGTTTTTTCAAATTGAAAATGTCATTTTCCTAAAAAATGTTTTTAATGAAAATATTCTTATATCTATATTAATTAATAACATAATTACTTCATTTTAAAAAATAAAAACTAGGGAAATATTGTATTGATATCTTCCTAATTCATTATTTGGATGGTTTATGGTCATTTTTGACTAAGTATGTACAATTTTATTACCAACCATAATTTTGGTCTGGATGGTTTATGATTATGTTTATTTTATTAGGGTAAGTATTAAAATTAGAATTATTATTTTTTCAATATGAATCTTTATGTTAATTATGTTTCACCTCATTCATGTGGGGAATTAATTGGACATAGTAAGTGATGTGTGGGATAAATTTATAAATATCCCCTTGAGGAATTAAAAATATCTAATGAGAAACATCGATTGACAAAATTAGACGAGTTTCTACCCATAGATTTGAAAAATCTAGTGAAATATCTCAACAATATGTTTTAAATTTCTATAATTATTCATTACCTCATTATGAGACTAATTATTGTTTTTTATGTGATTATTTTAATATACATGGAAAATTTTCATGCTTATATGAATATTTATATGGATGTATATTGTCATCATTCATTTCAACCATATTAAACTAATTGTTTTGATTAAATATCATAGTTTTTAGTTATTTACCTTACTATATTGGTTAATATGTTTATTGATTTTATCCTCCACTATATTCTTACCCTTACTATGAATTTGAGCTCACTCTTTTCTTATGTTTTATTAACTATAGGATACATGGAAGTGTTTTTTGATTGATATTCTAGGATAAGCTATGGGTAATAATGGAATTCTCAAAGATTCTACTTTATGTATTTTATGTTTTCAATTTTAATATGAATTTCATGTATGTATCAAATTTTCCAAGACTACAAAACTATTCAATCCTTAGGGTTAGATTCCTTGTATCCTATACCAATTTAATAAAGTAACCACTATATTTAGTATAGTGGTGTATATGTATTAACAAAGATAATTTGTAATTCATTTGTGATGTATATGAATTGACTGCATTCCAATTTGACACATGACATGATCTATATGAATAAAAGTTCATGTTTTAAATAGAAAAGTGTAATTTTAGTTTAAAACACTAATAAATATGTAAAAAATTATTAAATTAGAATTTATTATTTTTATACCTTAGCAAAATTATCGATAATTAATATTTTATGTTTAGGAATCGATCGCATGTCAATTTGACACATGATGTGATGGGTTTGAATCAAATTGTGTATTTTCAATATGAAAGTGTTAGTTTATATTAAAATATGTGTCCCATTATCAAAACATAGTAAATGAGATCATATTTATTTCAAAAATTATAACAATGATCTATAATCCATTTGTGATGTATATAAATTTCTGCTTGTCTATCTAACACATGATGTGAAGAAATGACACAAATTGTGTGTTTTCTATATAAAGCTATTATTTTTGTTTAAACCACATGCTACATTTATAAACTAATTAAATAGGCTCATATTTATTTTAAATAGTTCTAAAAATCCATAATTCATTTGTGATGTGTAGGAATTGATTGTGCATCAATCCGACACATGATGTGGCGGGTAAGACTAAATGTGTGAGTATTCACATTACAGTTGTGATTATGGTTTAAAATACATATCACAACAACAATAAAAAAAGATAACAAGATTTTACTATTTTAAAAAAATCATTAAAAGGATCCATGATTCATTTATGATGTGTCAGAATTGACCATACAACAATCTGACACACAATGTGGCTGGTATGACTCAATGTGAGTGTTTTCTATATAAATGTATAATTTTAGTCTAAAATGCATGTCACATAAAAAATGATAAAAAATACTCATATATTTTAAAAAAAATATTAAAACAATCCATAAATTCTTAGTGACTTGTAGGTATAAACTTCACATCAATCGGACTCCGGATGTGTCTAGAATATCTTAAAGTGCATGTTTTCAATATTAAAATGAAATTTTAGTTAAAAATTAATGTCACATAACTAAAATGTTGTAAACAACCTCAGGTGGGTTTCAAACATTAGGAAAATTATTCATAATTCATTTTTGATTTATAAAAAATGACCTAATCTCAATCTGACAAACAATGTGATCTGTATGACTCAAAGTGCTTTCTTTAAATATCAAAGTGTCATTATAGGTTAAAATGTGCATCACATTATCAGAAAAAACTAGAGTATTTTTTTAGAACGGTAGAAAAATGTTCTATAATTAAATTTTTATTCATTTTTTGAATTTAAAACACATCAATATGATATACAATGTGACCAGTATGACTCCATGTGCATGTTTTCAATATAAAATTGACATTTTAGCATAAAACATGTCTCCCTTTTTCAAAACATGGTAACGAAGCACTGATAGTTTTCAACCATTATGAGAATAATTCATTATACATTTCTAATATGAAACAATTGACAATGTGTCAATCTGAGACATGATGTGTCCAGTAAGACTCAAAGTGTGTCTGTTCACATTAAAATTGTCATTTTAGGATGAATACTTTTTAGATAGTCAAAACTTATAAAACTATCATATAAAACATTGATAGATTATAAAAATGATATATAATACATTTTTGGTGCATATTAATTGACTACACATCAATCCAAAACTCTAAGTGGCTGATAAAACTCAAAGTGTGTGTTTTCAAATTAATAGAACCATTTTTGTTTAAAAGACAAGTTACAAATCCAAAACTATGGAAATAAGCTCGAATTGTCATGATAAATTAGGACAATGTTATGTAATTAATATTTAATGTGTGAGTAGTGACCTAATATTCATTCAACACACGATGTGTTCAATATGATTTAAAGTGTGTGTTTTCATTTTAAAAGAGTTATTTTAGGTTAAAACATGGTTCACATAACAAAAAAATAGAAAATAGGCTCATATTGTTTTAAAAAATTGGTAAAATGATTCATAATTCAGTTTTTTAGTGTGGTAATCAATCCCATGTCATTTCAACACACGATGTGGATGGAATGGATCAAAATACATGTTTTTAAGTATCATTTTTGTGTAAAACACACATCACATAGAAAAAACTATGTAAACGAGGTCATATTTTCTTAAATATTTATAAAAATTCAAACTTATTTATTTTTTGAATGTTGGAATCAACTGAACATCAGGCTAATAGACAACATGGACAGTATGACTCCATGTTTTATTTTAATATAAAAGTTTCCTTTTAGCATAAAATTCACGACCCATTATCAAAGATGAGAAAACGTTGTCAATTTGTTTTTAAAATTCAGAACAATAATTAATAATTCATTATTTATATGAAGGAATAATCTTCAAATCAATTCTACACAAGATATGGTTGGTATAAAGCAAAGTTCATATTTTAATATGAAAGTATCGTTTTAGTTTAAAACACATGACATATATAAAAAACATAAAAAATAGCCTCATATTATTTTAAAAAAATTGTAAAATGATCTATAATTCATTTGAGACATATAAGAATTTACAACATGTCAATATATCACTTGATGTCGTCAAAGTTACTCAAAGTGAATTCTTTCAATATAGAATTTACATTTTAGTTTTAAACATGTGTCATAGAGAAAAAACCTATAAAATGATCTCTATTTTTTCAATCGTCAATAATACGATCAATAATTTATTTTCTATGAGAAGTTATTGAACTCATGTAAATTCGACACACTATGTGGCTGATATGACTCAATGTGCATGCTTTCAATTTAAAAGTTTCATTTTATATCAAAACACATGACACATAGCCCAAACATATCAAAATAGATCATATTGTTTTCAAAACATAGGAAAATGATCCATAATTAATTTTTATGTATGTGAATTGGCCGTATATAAATCTGACACGTGATGTGGTTGGGTGACCCAATGTGCATGTTTTCAAAATGAAAGTTTCATTTTAGTCTATAAACCGCATCTCATATCCAAAACCAAAATAATGAGCTCACAATTCATTAAAACATCATGAAAATAATATATAATGCATTTATTATGTGTAGGAATTGACCATGCATATATCTACTACATGATTCAACTAGTATGAATCAAAGTGTGTGTTTTCAATTAAAATGTGACATTTTAGTTTAAAACACACATCACAAAGCCAAAATAGTGAAAATAATCTCATATTTTATTAATCATTATTTTTTCCATATTTCATTATTGACATGTAGGAATATTCCCCTCATTAATCTAACACGTCATGTTGCCTATATGAATCAAATTAATTATTTTAAATATAATTTAAATTTTGGTTTAAAACATTCATCACATTACCATAACAGAGAAAAAAAACTTAAATGTTTCTCAAAATTTAAGAAATAAATTGATAATTCGTTTTTTCTTTATAGTAATTGAATTCTTTTAAATCATACATGTGATGTGATCAGTATTATTAAAAGTTATTTTTTTTCAATATGAAAGTGTCATTTTAGTTTAAAACACGTGTCACATTTTCAAATCTAGGTAAAAAAGATTCTACTATTTTTAATCATTTGATAAAGTGTCCATAATTTATTTCTGATGTTTAGAAATTGGCCACACATAAATCTGACATATGATGTGCTTAAAATGAATCCAAGAGCGTGTTTTCAATATAAAATTTTCATTTTAATTTAAAACATGTCTCACATTGTAAAAACAAAATGTTTTTAAAAATTAAAGAAATGATTCAAAATTCATTTTGACATGTATATTTTGACTATGTTTCAATCTGACGCACTATTTGACTAGAATGACTCAAAATGCATGATTTCAATAGAAAAGTTTTATTTTTGTTTAAAGTACTTGTAAAATATTCAAAACTAGGTAAACAATAAAATATTGATTTCAATATTTCGTAAAATGACCCATAATTCAATTCCAACATGTTAGAATTAACCATGTGTTAATCTAACACACAATGTGGTCGATATGACTCAAAGTGTATATCATCACATTAAAGTCTCATTTTAGTTTAAAAACACATCATATAACCAAAACTAAGAAAACAATCTTATATTACATTGATAATTTTGGAAAATTATGTATAATTATTTTTTAGTGTGTAGAAATTGACCGAATGTCAATTTGACACTTGATGTGGCCAGTATGAATCAAATTGCGTGTTTTGACATTAAAAGTTTCATTTTAGTTTAAAACACACATCATTAATCGAAAACATAGAAATCAAGAATAGATCATCCTTGTACCATAGGGAAATGATCTTTGAGTAATCTAAAACTTTTATTAATCAGCCACATAAAAATTTGACACATAATGTGTAAAATATAGCTTAATGTATCTATTTTAAATATAAAATTTAAATTTTATTTTAAAACATTCACAACAAATACCAAACTGAGAATAAAAGATCATATTTTTTTATAAAATTCATAAAAAGATCTATAATTAATTTTTGATGTGTAATAACTGACCAAACATCAATCGGACACAATATGTGGTTTTTATAAATTAAATTTCGGGATTTCAAAAGTTATTTTAGTGTAAAATGCACTTTAAATACCCAAAACTGAGTTAATGATATCGAAAAACCATTAAAATTTAGGAAAAGGATCCCAAATTCATTTATTATGTTTAGTAATTTACTACACATCAATGAAATAGAACCCATGTGTGGAATATCTCTAAGTGTCTATTTTCAATTTAAAAGTGTCATTTTATATTAAAATTAACGTCACGTTGTCAAAACTACGATAATGAGATTGTATTGTTTTTAGAGATTAGGAAAATGATCCATAATTTATTTTATAGGTTTAAGAATTGACTACATGTAAATCATTGATATGTGCCGGGAAAAAATACTCAATGTAAAAGTTTTCATTATAAATCTATCATTTTAGTTTAAAATATGTGTCACCTAGCCAAAATTGACAAAAAAAGACCAGATTGTTTTCCAACAATAGAAAAATGAAACATAATTCAAGTGAGATGTATTTTTAATAACTGGGTCCTTGTGAAAGCACAAACACCCCACCTTAACATGGTTGTTGGGTCCTTACCCACCAGGTACCACCAGTTTCCCCACAGACATGTGGTCCCCAAACTGGTGCCCTCCTATGTGCCCGAACGGGTCATCTGAAAAATGAAAGTCCACATAGGCCAATACGTGTCCTTTCAAGTGTTATTTTTCCACACTCACACACAGCATGGGAAACTTCCTTCATGGTCACCCATCCTATTTACTACTCTAAGCCAATCACACTTAAATATGGTGTCCTAATATGATAGGATCTCGAAGAGGAAGGTGCACCTTGTTGACAAGAGTCATATCATTTAGTCATTTAACCATTTATCATTCTGGAGTGTCACATTCACTCTCTCATTTAGAGCACAACATCCTCATTGTGGACCCTACATCTCAACCTAGGTAGTGTATTGCACTTAAGGATGAGTTCATCCTCTGATAACAAATGTAACAACTAGGCCCCACTGACAGTATATACCCCCCCCCCCCACATTAACATGGGTGTCAGGTCATGGCCAGGAAGGTACCACCAGTTGCCCCGTAGATAAGTGGTCAATACCCAGGGGCCAACCCACATGTTCGAATATGTAATATAACTAATGACAATCTCCATAGTCCAACACATGTCCTTTCTAGTGTGCTTTGTCCTCACTCACAATTGGGAACCTCTGACAGAACATACACCCCTCCCTAACATGGCTATCAGTTCATGGACCAGTAGTTACCACTAGTTGCCCCGCAGAAACGTGTTCCCCACCCTAGGATCCACACACATTCCCAAACTGGTCATCTAACTAATGACAGTTCCCATAGGCCAACACATGTCCTTTTTAGTGTGATTTTTCCTCACTCACACACACCGACGGAATCTTCTCAGAAGGTCACCCATCCTGATCACTACTCCAGTCCAAGCACATTTAATTGATAAGTTTTGATCAGGTAGGATCCCAAAAAATAAGGTGCATATTATTGACAAGATTCATATAATTTAGTCATTTAACCCTTCATAATTATGGGGTGTTACATTAACCCCCCCTTTAGAGCACAACGTCTTCATTGTGGGCCCTACATCTCAACCTAGGTAGTGCACCTCACATAAGGCTAGGTTTCTCCTCTGATACCAAATGTGACAACTAAGACCTAGTGACCACTCAAACACTCTACCTTAACATGTTCATCAAGTCCTGGCCTGCTAGGTACCACCAGTTGCCCTGAAGACATGTGGTCCCCACCCTTGGGACAACCCATATGCCAAAATGGGTTATATAACTAATGATTATCCCCACAGGACAGCACACGTCCTTTCCAGTGTGTTTTATCCTCACTCAAACACACCCTGGGAAACATCCCAGAAGGTCACCCATCTTGATAACTACTTCAGGCCTAACATGTTTAACTGTGGAGTTCTAATCGGGTAGGCTCCCAAAATGGAAGGTGCACCTTGTTGACATAAGTCATGTCGTTTAGTCATTTAACATTCTACCATTCTATGGTGTTACAGTATTGAAATCAACTGCATGTCAATCTGGCACAATATGCGGTCAATATGACTTATAGTGTGTGATTTCAATATAAAAGTATTATTTAAGTTTAAAACATTTATCACATAAATAAAACTAATAATGAAATCCTGTATTGATTTAAAACATTAGTAAAAATACCGAAAATTTATTTTTTGAGTGAATGAATCAACTTCATGTCAATTAGATATATGATGTTGCTGGTATGACTCAAAATATGTGTTTTCAATATAAAAGTTGCAATTTATTTTAAAACATGCTTCACAAATCTGAAACATAGGAACCAATATCATATTATTTTCGGAA
Source organism: Viscum album (assembly GCA_963277665.1). Lineage (NCBI taxonomy): Eukaryota > Viridiplantae > Streptophyta > Magnoliopsida > Santalales > Viscaceae > Viscum > Viscum album. The sequence continues at coordinate 733,245,600 of OY728141.1, forward strand.
TTTAAGATAAATATCCATAATTTATTTTTGAAATTTTGGTATTAACCACACGGCAATTAGATGCATGATGTATCCAGTGACTCCATGTTCATGATTTCAACATAAAAGTGTCATTTTTTCATTAAAAGGAGTCACTTATCCATAACTAAGAAAACAAACTTGGAATATTATAAAATCATTAGGAAAATGATCCATAATTTATTTATGTTGAGAAGAAATTGAACTCACATCAATCAAACAAATGATGTGGTTGATATTAATCAAAGTGATTGATTTAAATATAAAAGTTTAATTTTAGATTTAAGAAAATGAGCTCCTATTATCCTCAAATATTACTTCCTCAATTCATTAATGACAAGTAGGAATTGATTTTTCAAAAATCTAACACACTATGAGGATGATATGACTCAACGTGATTGTTTTCAATATAATATTGTATTTTTAGTTTAGAACATGAGACACATATCCAAACTAGAGAAAAAATACTTGAGAATAGTTTTCAAACATTAGGAAAATTATACATTGTTTATATTTTATTTAAAAGAATTTCCAACATGTCAATCTAACACATGATATTATCAGTATTACACCAAGTTCTTATTTTCAAACAAATGAATCTAACAAACATATTGAAAATTCATTTCAATCAAACAATGCATGTCAATAAAACATATGATGCAGCTGTTATGACTCCAAGTATGTTTTTTCAATATAATATTGTCATTTTAGTTTAAAATGCACATCACATTTTCAAGATAGAGTAATTTAGATCATATTGATTTCATATTTTAGAACAATGATCCATAATTAATTTGTAGCATATAGGAGTCAATCATAGGTCAATCTAATAAATTATGTGACCAGAATTACTCAAAATTAATGTTTTCAATATAAAAGTTTCATTTTTTATTAAAGAATTTGTCATGTTTTCAAAATTGATTAAATGAGCTCAGATTGATGATAAGCATTATAGAAATGATTTATAATTAATTTATGATTTATAGGTATTGAACATACATCAATATTACACACAATTGTCTAGTATGAATCAATGTGTGTGTTTTCACATTAATATTGTCATTTTAGTTAAAAAACATGTCACATGTCCAAAACTGAGAAAATAAAATTTTAATTTATTGATAATTTAAGAAAATGACCTATAATTCATTTTTTGTGTTTTAGAAATGACTGCACAATAGTTCAATACACAAAGTGTCCTTTATGGATCAGAGTGTATGTTTTCACAATAAAGGAATTATTTTGGTCTAAAAACATGTCCCAAAGGAAAAATCAAGAAAACAATCTTGGATTCCATTGACACAATGTGTCCATTTTGACTTAAAGTGCGTGTTTTCAATATAAAAGTGTAATTTTAATTTAAAATGCCCATCACATAGCTAAAATTGATTAAACATTCTTGAATTATTTTCAAACATTTGGAAAATAATACATTATTAATTTTAGACGTATAAGATTTATCCAAATAACAATTTGACACATGATGTTGATGGTATGAATCGATGTGGATTTTTTCAAGTGTCATTTTAGTGTAAAACACCCGTTACATAGATATAAATGAGTAGATGATCTCATATTTCCTTGAAACATTATAAAACCAATCTATAATTCGTTTGTGGCATGTAGATATCAACCTCGCCTCAAACAAACTAAAGCCATGGCTGGTATGACTCCAATTGCATGTTTTCAATATTAATGTGTCATTTTAGTTTAAAATGTGTGTCACATTCTGAAAATTTAGTAAACATGCTCATATTGATTTCAATAATTATAAAAACTTTCCATACTTATTTTTTGACCAGTTGGAATCGACCACTCATCAATACTACACATGATATTGTTTGTATAACTCAAAGTGTTTGTTTCTATATAAAAGTTTCAATTTTGTTTAAATTGAATGTAAATAGAAAAAATTAACAAGAAAAACATGGATTAATTTAAAAAATTAGGAAAAAATTACATAATTCATTTGAGTTATATAGGAATCGACAGTATTTTAATTCAGTGGATGATATGGTTAGTATGACTCAAAGTGCATATTTTCAACATAAAAGTGTCATTTTAGTTTAAAAAGTTCCTAACATCGAAAAAACTAAAAAAAAGATTATATTGTATTAAAACACTATAAAAAATATAATTAATACATTTGGGACATTCGGGAATCAACCACATGTCAATATGATGCACAATGTGGCCGGTATGTCTCAAAGCGAGTGATTTCAATATAAAAGTGCAATTTTAGTTTAAAATGTGTGTAACATATCCAAAATAATCAAATAATGTTGTAGAATTTTCAAATATTAGTATAATGATCCATAAATCATGTTTTTTCTCTAATAATCCACCTTAAAACAATGTAACGCCCCGACCCTAGTTACCTAGAGTCGGTGCATTATTACATAACATTGGCATGATCACAAGAAAGATCAAATCTCGAAGGACCGATTGGTTTAGTAGCCTTGGAAACACTAGATATATTCATAAGTTTTACATTACATCATAAAATGAAAAACTACTACAACAACATAATATCTCCACAGTCCACACTATTATCCCCTCATAATATCCCTGCAGGTCATTCATAACTTACTTCTTCACATCTTGGGGAAAATAAACATAGAAAAGGGGTGAGCTCAAATGCCCAGTAAGGATAAAAATATAGCGGAACATTCAAAATAAGCATAAGCATTTAAGGCAATGCATTACTAAAACAAAAGCCTTTTAAACATGAACTTCAACATAGTATGGCAAAAGTAAAATAAAATAATGCCATTTACTTATTCACATTGATATTCTACTAAACGAATAATCACATGCAAAATCAATAACCACTTTCATAATGATGGAATTCATAATGCTAAACTTTAATTTCTTTTCAAGGCCTCGTCCCAAGACCTTGGGGCTAACTGTAACCGGAACCCAACCCGGAGTGCCTCTAATAACCGGACACCAACCCGGAGTGCCTCTAATAACCGGAGACCAAACCGGAGGGCTTACTTTTACCAGTCCCTAACCTGGAGGGCTTACTTTTACCAGTCCCCAGTCTGGAGGGCTTACTTCAACTAGTCCCCAACCTGGAACATACTTGTCCAACACATTCATATGAAGTAAAGGATGAAATATAACATAAACATTCTTATTGGAACTAGCATACTAAATGTCAATACTTTACTCATAAACCATGAATGACACGTCTACAGTCAAACATATCACAAAATTCATTACAATATGGAAGTTTTATATCATAATAAATCAACTTTAAATAATCTTAAAATCCATCAAAGGATGTTGACATAGATGAAAATGTTTTTTTAAAAATTTTTGAGAGAAATATCCCTTTTTCATGAAAACATTTTAATGTTACACAATTTAGAAAGTAAGGCATTTAAATACATTTTTGGATCAAAGTGTCCCATACCACTTTGAAACATTTGAATGGAATTAACTCTTTTTAAAACATTCATTTTCATATAAATAAATCCTTACAAACCATTTCGAAAATGTGGACATAAATGATGGTGATTTAGAAGAATAAATATTTAAAACATTTAAAATTATGTTTTAGTAAAAGTTCCCTTATAAATAATCCCTTTGAAAACTCTTTTATGAAATATGGACATGGATAGTAAATATGTCCCTGTAGATACTTACGTAAAGACAACCTCGGATATTAAAGAGATTGTGAAGTAAACCCTTATCAATTTGGTAACTTATGAAACATACAACCCATGAAAGAGGTATCATACAATGAAAATGTAAATACACATAAGGTAAAGTGTATTACACAAAGAATACAATTATGGGCAGTACATACACCACACAAAAGATAATAGTGGAAATATGGCATGAATCTCACGGAAATAATGAGTGAGATGAAAACCCCTTACCATGTTAATCAACTGAGTCGTATGGCCAAAAGTTAATAATCAACAATTTATTTATAGAATAACATGAATATAAAGATAATCATGATAATATATATCAAATGTCAGTACACAATACACCACTTTCAATAATTTAGTGGCGAATAATGGAAATCTCCCGGAATTGAATGTGAGAAAAGAAAATACCATACCTTGTACTTTTACTTGGTTGGGGTAGGTTAACCTCCTATATAATATTGAAATAGTTGTTATTAAATTATACAAGATGATATATATTAATATGATATCATATATGATCTTTTAATATTGATTTGATTATAATATCTTAGTATTATCGTTGTTTCGGGTGTTAGCTTACTTGTTTTCTTTTATATGTTTTGTTACGTAAGACATGTTTGTAAAGGATAGGTTGTATATTATTCATATCCAGAATTATATCAAGTCTTTAAACATCATTTTTAAATCATCAAATGATAATTATACTTGAATGGATACGATGGAGAATGAATCTTATCGCCTTTGTGGAGACGGTAGTCCGTACGTACGCACGAGCGACAATATCATTTTTTGATATTAAAATAATATATAAATGGATGTTATATCATATATACAGAACCATTAACATGTTATATTTATTATTTACATGAGTTGCACATCATTATTATACCCATCCAAATAATAATATATTGAATAACAATTACACCACGATGTGGAGACGGTAAGCCGTACGTACGCACGTATGGTGATATGTTATTCAAAGGGTGGATAGAATACTGAATGTGGTTGTACCATATTTATAATAACATCACAGTATATGTGATATACTGGGGATATTATTTTAGAATGGTAAGAACAAAAAAATAAGAAGTGGAAGAAGAAAGGAACTTTAATAGGGGTGGTGAAAACATTACCTCTTCTTCGGGTTCTTCCTTTTGATTTGATCAAAAGGGATCCTTAGGTTGGCTTTCTAATCAAACTAAGGCCTCTAGGTTGCAGTGAGGGAAGTTGGGAGAGTATTTGGGCAGAGTTTGGCCGAACCAAAAGGCTTTGAAGGTGTGAAGAAATGAGTAGAAGTGGTCTCCTTTTATAACGGAGAGGAGGGGCTCTTTAGGAAAGAGTGAAATTATTACTTTATAATATAATTATATTCGGTTTATAATGGTCCAAAAATCATTTAGGTCGAAGATAAGATGACTCATTTTCTAAGTAACATCAACCAATAATAATTGGACAGGTTTTAGATAATATTTTAATCATTATAATCTTATTTATTTAAATGATTTTTTAATGAGGTAAACATTGCATCATTATTGTGTCATTAATAATTTAAATTATTTGAGGTCTAAAAATTATAAATAAAATATCATTATGTAGGAAATATTTTTATCTTTGTAATGAATATTTATAATCGAAAATACAACATGTATAACCCTATGTAAAAATTGTTCTTCTAAAAGATGTAAGCTTATGCCATTTTTATTTTTATTTTAACTTTATTAATATAATGTGTCCCTACCACATACAAGTGGCTCCAAGGGGTCCCCAAATAGACTCAAGGATGCCCATGGTCTAGTATGTGTCCACCAATAAGGTTAGGACACGTTTTAGGTTAATTTTGTATTATTATAATATTATTTTTTAACCCTTATTTACTAGATTTACCCTTAACCATGGTAAATAAAATATTTACCACAGTAATTATTCAAAATGTCTAAAAATAAAAGTTACCTATTTACTAAATTTGGACATCCTGATTCCAAATATGGAATCCATTTTTCTAAATTCAAAACACAGAAGTGGCAGAAATTAATTTAAAATTAATTCCCGCTGTTAAAACAAAAAGCGTGTTTTTAAGAGATAATAACTATCAAAAGATTGACACTTGTTTATGTTCGGTTTAATTGTAAAATTATGTCCAATGACCAACATTATATTAAATGGTAAAAATATATTTTAAATATACTTTAAAACCACTCAAATTCATAATTTATCACTATTAATTATTTTGATTAAAAAAGTTGTTTTTAATTAAAATTTAATAATTTTCACTATTCATCAAAATATGAATGTTATCCGAAAAGTACCAAAATTTCACCTTAGGATAAATTCGATATTCCGAATCCAAAAATGAAGTCCATTTTAAAATATAAAATATATATAATTTCAAAAAGTAGTTATTACTATTCATAACGGCTAGTTTAATTGGTTGTTAGAACTCGATGTTGCGTACAACACACGCTATCACATTATTCAAAGAGAAGCGTACCATAGAAGCATGGGATGTTTTATTTTAAATTTTTGATGTCCCCATTTAGTCAAAAAGATTAAAATATAGTATTTAAAAATGGTTCACTATTAAAAGTTGATAAAAGTGCAATACTGAAAATGAATTTGTTCTTGCATTATATCTAAGAAACTCATAATATGGATTCTAAAATTATAAGGATTACATAAACTTTAAAATTTATCTATTACTATTCATAACCTCTTTTTAATGGCTTGTTTGGTATGTCATGGTGTAATTGAAATCGGTGTTGCGTGTAATGAAAGTTATTGAATTATTTTGAAGAAATAACACACTATAAAATCTTGGGGTGTTACATTCTCCCCTCCTTCAATAAATTGTGTCCTCGCAATTTGAAATTGTTCTTCGAAAATAAAAGGTTGAAAATAGAAAATATCTTTGTGGGAAAACCCACATCGTAAATTGGGTTACTAAAATTTAGTCTTAATATGAGGAAAAGAGAAATGAAAGGGTCACCACCAAATTATGATCTCGATTAGGAGAACTTTGGTGGCAATTAGAGACATATAATTGGAGGGAAAATGTAAATATTTATAGGTAGTGATTGAGGTCATAAATCACAAACAAGTATAAAAATTAGGTCCTTAAACTCATCAATATATGATGATTTGAAGTACCATCGGTTCAAAAAAATATAGGGTATTGGGATAACACATTTTTGACATTTCAAAATATCTTAGTTGAAATCCCACATCGAAAAATGAATTAATGAGGCCTCTATTTAAAATAAAGAGTGGAAAGTATGAAGATTACAGAAAATAACACATACTAGGGCTCCATGTAAGAAAATATGGATATTGAGGAGAAATCTAACCATCAATTATCTGATGGAGAGTGGTAGAGAACATGGCTATGAAAATGCCAACAATCCCAAAGCCATAAATTAGTGATGATTTAAGGTACCATCTAGGACAACATTTTTGTTCTATGTTCCTTTTCTTAATGTTGTGGAATTTATTTATGAGATTGGATAAGATCATAAGGAGATATACTTACATTATAATTAGAGTTTTATCCATTAATAAATTTCTACCACAAACTCATCTTTCACTCTAAAAGATAATAGAATGTAAAAAAAATTCTATTTACACTATTCGTATAGGGTTCCAAAATAAACGAATTTATAATTCTTCTACAAGATCTTTTAATAAAAACAACATTATTTAATCCAGGACATCTCGTGGGCCAGTGGTAGGTGATACACCCTTATCGCCCTTCGGTTGCGGGTTCAAGTCTCACCGCCTTTCCGGACGCGACGGGTTGCCGCCCGACTTCCGGGTTGTCCTTTTATGGCAATCCAAAATAATCAAAACTAGAACTATCCAAAATACTTATGTCCAAACTCACAGTCCAACATTTATGAGGAAGGTAAACATAATTTAGATCCTTTTTACCACGTAATAGCATATGAATACCTTCATCATGTATTCTTTTAATACACTGAAACATCCTGAATTACCATATTCTTTATTGATTACATTCATGCTCCCTTATTCCATATAAAATGCTGGATATACCTCATAAATCCAAAAATGTTTTAAACCCCAACAATAATGGAATATACAGATCATTAATTAGTTCCAAGGTAGTCAAGAATATCCAATATAATTTATCCAAAACAATCATGTATTATTCCAGAATCACTAACTTGGTATCAGAACTATATTATGGTTTATCATTCTCTCAACCATATATTTTCCATAAATTTATCCTGCTGTTGAGTCACCTTTCTTTGTTCCACACAATCTCAAGTCCTTAATGAAATAGTACTGCAGAACAATCCTTATATACACCATAATTATTATAACAAGTACATTGTTGATACAATACTCAATTGACATAATCAACATAAGAACTCTAATCATTCCTCTTCATCTGTGGTAGTATCATAACTTGATTATTATCCAATAACATCATTTGCGACATATTCTCATGACTGGGACATAGGTTCGCATAGTGTCCGAACTCCTTGCAAATGAAGCATTGTAAATTTGAAACCATTTTCTTACCCTTGTAGTCACGTACTTTGTGCCCTTTTCCTCTACACTTATAACAAACTCCCATTCCTTTCAGGCAAGTTCCAGGGTGTTTCTTTCCACAGTTACCACATATGGGAAAATTCTTCTTTTCCCTCTTCCCTTTATCCATCTTTCTCTCTTCCATCATTTTCTTCTCTTGCTTCCCTTCAAAGCCATAGGACTCAGTAAACTCTTTACTTATCTTATCAACACATGATATTATTTCTTCATATGATGATAATACATGGGAGACTATTTCTCTTATAAATTCTAGCTTAAGACCATGAAAGATATGATCCTTCCTTCTCTTTGGATCATGTGCATTTCTGGAGTTCTCATTCCTTCTACTGGGATCCATTTCTAAACAATGGAATACACTAGATCAGTTTATGAATCAAAATACATAATCCCATACTTATAAAACACTTAACATAAATTGAACTATTTATGGATATAATCCATATAAAAATGTCTCCTTTGAGGATGTATATAATCATAAACCCTTCATAATGGTTTGTAAAGAAAATGAGAATTATCCTAAGCATATCCCCTGGGAGTGTCGTAACCAAGAGTGCAGCAAGGCCCGTTTTCGTGCACCAGTTCCCGTTCGAGTCTAGCTCAAAGCGGTGTTTTCGGGTTTTACCCCTAGGTACATCTGTGCCAGAGCCGCCTCTACCTGCTCGTATCCAGACAGAGATGTATTGCTCGGAAAACTCACAAAATCTCTACAATACCAAAATTCTAGGAAGTTCTTCTATACTAATCCTCAAAGTTCATCTTAGGTCTACGTGCTATAATCAGATTTTATCTAAATCTAGCTTCCAAGGTTTGTACTAAACTTCCTCTGATACCAACTGTAACGCCCCGACCCCAGTTACCTGGAGTCGGTTCATTATTACATAACATTGGCATGATCACAAGAAAGATCAAATCTCGAAAGACCGATTGGTTTAGTAGCCTTGGAAACACTAGATATATTCATAAGTTTTACATTACATCATAAAATGAAAAACTACTACAACAACATAATATCTCCACATTCCACACTATTATCCCCTCATAATATCCCTGCAGGTCATTCATAACTTACTTCATCACATCCTGGGGAAAATAAACATAGAAAAGGGGTGAGCTCAAATGCCCAGTAAGGATAACAATATAGCGGAACATTCAAAATAAACATAAACATTTAAGGCAATGCATTACTAAAACAAAAGACTTTTAAACTTGAACTTCAACATAGTATGGGAAAAGTAAAATGAAATAATGCCATTTACTTATTCACATAGATATTCTACTAATCGAATAATCACATGCAAAATCAATAACCACTTTCATAATGATGGAATGCATAATGCTAAACTTTAATTTCTTTTCAAGGCCTCGTCCCAAGACCTTGGGGCTAACTGTAACCGGAACCCATCCTGGAGTGCCTCTAATAACCGGAAACCAACCCGGAGTGCCTCTAATAACCGGACACCAACCCGGAGTGCCTCTAATAACCGGAGACCAAACCGGAGGGCTTACTTTTACCAGTCCCCAACCTGGAGGGCTTACTTTTAGCAGTCCCCAACCTGGAGGGCTTACTTCAACTAGTCCCCAACCTGGAACATACTTGTCCAACACATTCATATGAAGTAAAGGTTGAAATATAACATAAACATTCTTATTAGAACTAGCATACGAAATGTCAATACTTTACTCATAAACCATGAATGACACATCTACAGTCAAACATATCACACAATTCATTACAATATGGAACTTTTATATCATAATAAATCAACTTCAAATAATCTTAAAATCCATCAAAGGATGTTGACATAGATGAAAATGTTTTTTTAAAAATTATTGAGAGAAATATCCCTTTTTCATGAAAACATTTTAATCTTACACAATTTAGAAAGTAAGGCATTTAAATACATTTTTGGATCAAAGTGTCACATACCACTTTGAAACTTTTGAATGTAATTAACACTTTTTAAAACATTCATTTTCATATAAATAAATCCTTACAAACCATTTTGAAAACGTGGACATAAATGAGGATGATTTAGAAGAATAAATATTTAAAACATTTAAAATGATGTTTTAGTAAAAGTTACCTTAGAAATAATCCCTTTGAAAACTCTTTTATGAAATACGGTCATGGATAGTAAATATGTCCATGTAGATACTTACGTAAAGACAACCTCGGATATTAAAGAGATTGTGAAGTAAACCCTTATCAATTTGGTAAATTATGAAACATACAACCCATGAAAGAGGTATCATACAATGAAAATGTAAATCCACATAAGGTAAAGTGTATTACACAAAGAATACAATTATGGGCAGTACATACACCACACAAAAGATAATAGTGGAAATATGGCATGAATCTCACGGAAATAAAGAGTGAGATGAAAACCCCATACCATGTTAATCAACTGAGTCGTATGGACAAAAGTTAATAACCACCAAATTATTTACAGAATAACATGAATATAAAGATAATCATGATAATATATATCAAATTACAGTACACAATACACCACTTTCAATAATTTAGTGGCGAATAATGGAAATCTCATGGAATTGAATGTGAGATAAGAAAATCCCTTACCTTGTACTTTTACTTGGTTGGGGTAGGTTAACCTCCTGTATAATATTGAAATAATTGTTATTAAATTATACAAGAATCATATATATTAATATGATATCATATATGATCTTTTAATATTGATTTGATAATAATATCTTAGTATTATCGTTGTTTCGGGTGTTAGTTTACTTGTTTTCTTTTATATGTTTTGTTACGTAAGACATGTTTGTAAAGGATAGGTTGTATATTATTCATATCCAGAATGATATCAAGTCCTTAAACATCATTTTTAAATCATCAAATGATAATTATACTTGAATGGATACGAAGGAGAATGAATCTTATAGCGTTTGTGGAGACGGTAGTCCGTACGTACGCACGAGTGACAATATGATTATTTTGATATTAAAATAATATATAAATGGATGTTATATCATATATACAGAACAATTAACATGGTATATTTATTATTTACATGAGTTGCACATCATTATTATACCCATACAAATAATAATATATTGAATAACAATTACACCACGACGTGGAGACGGTAAGCCGTACGTACGCACGTATGGTGACATGTTATTCAAAGGGTGGATAGAATAATGAATGTGGTTATACCATATTTATAATAACATCACAGAATATGTGAGATACTAGAGTTATTATTTTAGAATGGTAAGAACAAAGAAAGAAGAAGTGGAAGAAGAAAGGAACTTGAAAAGGGCTGGTGAAAACATTACCTCTTCTTCGGGTTCTTCCTTTTGATTTGATCAAAAGGGCTCCTTAGGTTGGCTTTATGATCAAATTATGGCCTCCGGGTTGTAGTGAGGGAAGTTGGGAGAGTATTTGGGTAGAGTTTGGCCGAACCAAAAGGCTTTGAAGGTGTGAAGAAATGAGTATAAGTGGTCTCCTTTTATAAGGGAGAGGAGGGGCTCTTTAGGAAAGAGTGAAAGTATTACTTTATAATATAATTTTATTCGGTTTATAATGGTCCAAAAATCATTGAGGTCAAAGATAAGATGACTCATTTTCTAAATAACATTAAACAATATGAATTGGACAGGTTTTAGATAATATTTTAATCATTATAATCTTATTTATTTAAATGATTTATTAATGAGGTAAACATTTCATCATTATTGTGTCATTAATAATTTAAATTATTTGATGTCTAAAAATTATAAATAAAATATCATTATGTAGGAAATCTTTTTATATTTCTAATTAATATTTATAATCTAAAATCCAACATGTATAACCCTATGTAAAAAATTTTCTTCTAAAAGATGTAAGCTTATGCCATTTTTATTTTTATTTTAACTTTATTAATATAATGTGTCCCTACCACATAAAAGTGGCTCCAAGGGGTCCCCAAATCGACCCAAGGATGCCCATTGTCGGGTATGTGTCCACCAATAAGGTTAGGACACGTTTTAGGGTAATTTTGTATTATTATAATATTATTTTTTAACCCTTATTTACCAGATTTACCCTTAACCATGGTAAATAAAATATTTACCACAGTAATTATTCAAAATGTCTAAAAATAAAAGTTACCTATTTACACAATTTGAACATCCTGATTCCAAATATGGAATTCATTTTTCTAAATTCAAAACACAGAAGTGGCAGAAATTAATTTAAAATTAATTCCCGCTGTTAAAACAAAAAGCGTGTTTTTAAGAGACAATAACTATCAAAAGATTGACACTTGTTTATGTTCGGTTTAATTGTAAAATTATGTCCAATGACCAACATTATATTAAATGGTAAAAATATATTCTAAATATAATTTAAAACCACTCAAATTCATAATTTATCACTATTAATTATTTTGATTAAAAAAGTTGTTTTTAATTAAAATTTAGTAATTTTCAATATTCATCAAAATATGAAAGTTATCCGAAAAGTACCAAAATTTCACCTTAGGATAAATTCGATATTCCGAATCCAAAAATGAAGTCCATTTTAAAATATAAAATATATATAATTTCAAAAAGTATTTATTACTATTCATAACGGCTAGTTTAATTGGTTGTTAGAACTCGGTGTTGCGTACAACACACGCTATCACATTATTCAAAGAGAAGCGTACCGTAGAAGCTTGGGATGTTTCATTTTAAATTTTTGATGTCCCCATTTAGTCAAAAAGTTTAAAATATAGTATTTAAAAATGGTTCTCTATTAAAAGATGATAAAAGTGCAATACTGAAAATGAATTTGTTCTTGCATTATATCTAAGAAACTCATAATATGGATTCTGAAATTATAAGGATTACATAAACATTAAAATTTATCTAATACTATTCATAACCTCTTTTGAATGGCTTGTTTGGTAAGTCATGGTGTAATTGAAATCGGTGTTGCGTGTAATGAAAGTTATTGAATTATTTTGAAGAAATAACACACTATAAAATCATGGGGTGTTACAAACAATCTAACACATGATTGGGCCGATATTACTTAAAGTGAATAATTTTAATATAAAATTATAATTTTAGTTTAAAATACATGTCATATAGCCAAAATCAAGAAAATTATCTCGAATTATTTTTAAGATTGATGGAAATGGTCCATAATTCATTTATGACATGTTGTAATTGACCACACGTCATTCTTATAAACGATGTGGTTGGTTTGATTCAAACTATGTGTTTTTAATATAAATGTGCAATTTTAGTTTAAAATACATGCCACATATCCATAATTGATCAAAAAAGTTCATGTTATTTTGATATTTTATGAAAATGATCCATAATTCATTATTCATTCCTAAAAAACTACCACATGTCAATCCAACACGCAATGTGGCTGATATGACTCAAATTACATGTTTTCAATATAAAAGTGCAATTTTAGTTCAAAATGAATGTCACACATCCATAATAGAAAAAAATACATATTAATGTTTTAAAATATTAATAAAATGATCTATATTTTTATTTTATATTTATTAGAATTCACCCCCTGTCAATTTTATACATGATGCAATTAATATGACTCAAAGTGAGAGTTTTCAACATAATAGTGTAATTATATTTTCAAATAGGCATTAAATTGTAAAAACTGAGTAAACAAGGTGTGATTATTTTCAAAAATTATGTAAATTATCCATCATTCATTTGTGATGTGTATGAATTTATCACACATCAATCCAACATTTGATTTGGCCGATATGACTCCAAATGTGTGTGTTTTCATTTTAAATGTGTCATTATGGTTTTAAACGTTTGTCACATTGTTAAAACTGAGTAATAGATATCAATGCAATGTACCAATATGGGACATTCATCCAGAAGACTCTAGATCCTCCCACAACCATTAAGGCTTGTTTCACTACCAAGAAACAAAATATAATCATCCAAACATAGAATAATAATATGGATACAAGATAAAATACAGGGCCATATTATATTAAAACATTGAATACATGAATAAAATCTATAATTTAAGCTAAAATAAAAATAAAGTAAGACCAATTAGGTCATAAAAATGTTGAATCCAAATGGTTCTATGAAACTGATGGTTGGACCACCATCTCCATGTGGCTCACAAGTCACCACCACGATCTCAATGACAATCTTCTTACCAAGGAAGATGAAACTAAATTTATCTAGAAATCCAAGAAATGAATAATACTACACAATACATGAATACTTCATACCAACCAACATGAGTATGTAGGGTGTGGGATGAATACATTTTTTCCTTTAATAAAAGAAACCAGAATTTCTAGTTTGAAAATAATATATCAAATACGATTTCATTTTTCTTTATATGATATAGGGTTAAAAAAAATATGGAACATTAAATTTCTCAAAGAAAAAAAACTATAAAAATGCGATAGGTAGTTTTTACAAATTAAATTATATTTTAGAATCCAATAATTTATATTTTAAACACCACACTTTTGAAAATAATCGCAAATATGTTTTAGAACACTTCAAAAGTATTTTTATAACACTAGAAATTTTTAAAAAATATCCCTTTCTTATTTTAAAATATTTCACACCCCCAACTCAAAGGTAATAAAGGAAAAAAGGTCATAAATAATGTCAACATAACTATTTAAGGTTACAAATACTACCAATAAATATATGGGACCAAACTAGTCAACATTATTGCTAAGACAAAATAACATCGAAAGGTCAATAAATTTCATAAAAAATAATCATATCACATTCTAGTACATATAAAAAAGGCATAAAATATGACACATATCATGAGGGAACACCGTAGGTATCAACAAGATAGCTCAAGACACATATAGGTTGACCTTCTACTGGTAGGTTAATAGTCACAGATCCATCAACCTGAAAAATCTAACCAATCACCTCGATGAAAATCCCACTAACTAAGAGTTACATACAACATGGTAGAAATATCCAATGAAAAACTGAAACATGGACAACAGTTTACCACCACATCCACTTAGTATCCTTGGTCTCCCCATGGAATAACAAAAGAAGTGGGTTATGAGAAAACAATTTCATTACATGAAAATAACATATCTCTACGGTCCAACCACAAAATCACATCCTTTCCACCTCACACACTACCCTTAGAAAGATCCAGAATTCATGATCACAACATGAACCACATAACAAATAATTCATAACATTGATAATAATAAACATCACTAAGAACACAAGTGGGCTCATCAAGGGAATTGTTAACACCCCTTAATTTTTTTTAACTAAGTCATCATTACTCAAATATTTTACATTCATTTAGAAATAAATTTTTAAATCAATGTTGAGTCCAAACAAAAAAAATAAAACCATTATTATCACCAATAATAATAAAAAAATCCAAGGTAAACCCCATTTAATTATAGAAAACAACAAGATCCATTTTATTAATCAATAAATCCCTTTAAATAAAAAAGGGAACACACTTTATAAATCAATCATAGATTTGAACAAAATGAAAACGTGTTTTTCTAAGAAAAAACTTTTATTTTGATTTTATCAAACATTTGGATTGTATAAAATACCATTTTACATCAAAGTTCCTTTTAAAGATGAAATTTTACCAAATAAGTCACAAGAAATACATGATAAGTTATAGAGATCTTCCATAAATTAAACCTAGATAATTTTAAATTTGAATTCAAAATTCCAATAAATTAAGGAACACATAAGTAAAATATAGTAAAGTAGAAACACCAACCATATGTGTTGGAATCATGTCACCTTCATTTAAATCCATTGTATTATGTCTCATAGGTTGGATCAAAACCCATAGGAAGAAAACCCCCGATTTTAGAATAACTCAATGAATAGAAACCAACCATGCATAGAGACTAGTGGTATAGAAGAATAGAAAAATAAAAGAAAACCTATAGAGAAGAGTAATGGAACCATAACCTTTGGAGTTGGGTAATTAATCACCAAGAAACCCATTCAAAATGGATTTCTATATGATTTTTAGGGGGAGATAACTCTATAGAATATGCCTTGGTCAAGGGAAAAGATGTGGGTAAGCCAAGGGAATAAAACCATTTTAAAAGGACCCAAATTAAAAAGTATCCACATTCAAGTGGGTTTCATGGTTTACCATAATTATTGAATAAACCATGTGGAAACAGTGTATATCACAACTATTAATAGATAAATGGGATGCACACTTAGTCTACATGATTAGTATAACCGTGTACATTAATTTTGTGACCTAGAAAAATTCCCCACATTTCAAACTTTTCAACCTAAAATTCCTTCAACATGAGGGTATAAACCATGAAAAAAATACCCCCACATAAAAAATGACACATGGGGTTTCATTAACTACCAATCATTCCAATTTCTACCCACAAAAATTACCCATTCAAAATGGATGTAAAAAAGAGAAATACAAAACCCACACTCCATGAAGTGAGGTGAGGTGGATAAAGAACCAGTAGAGAATTCCTAGCAATAATCTTCTATGAATTGATTATTTATTTAATATGAACCACCAAATCCATATGTCTACCAAATATACCCAAGAAAAAAACTACTATGCTCTTCAGTGCAAGGCCCAAAAATATTTCGATATAGGGAACATTTTTTCCCACTATTTAGAAATCAACTAAATTGAGTAACAAAAAGATGATGTTGAATGAAGTAATCCACTATTAGAAAACATCTCCAAAAAGGATCCTAATAAAATATAATAATAAATCCTCACCTCATAAAATAAAAACCAATCTTAAGAAAAAAAAATAACTACATGGTCGAGCTGTAGACAATCTTAACACTCATCTCCTCATAGTTTAACATTGAAGGAATGCCACCGTGAGAAATGACATGGTCTCATAACCCATATCACCATACCCTTGGGGTAATCTTGGACCATAACTTAGAAAATCATCCCATGGTAAGCCCAACAAGTATATCCCTTAGTGATCAAAGGCCTAAAGGAAAGATCTATCATAATTTTCCATGTACAGAACCAAAGGTCATTATGCCCACATCTTTAATAAATCGACATTGAAATAGTTTATGACAATAGAAAAACCCAAAGGCTTCAAAATAAGACAATACAAAAAATGATTTAACCCTTGATACAAACCTAAGGAATCACTAAAGCCTAACGTTAATCATAAAAACCACAATAATTCAAAATCTAAAACACACACAAGCATTTTGAAAAAAAACCTCATTTTTATTAATTAAAACACCCTTACAAAACAAATTCACGGGCCTCCACCCCTTATGTAAAATACCAAAAGAGGGATGCTTCCCAAAAACCCCATAAAAAACCTAAACTTATGAGGGTATTTTTTGAAACATTTTCCCCAAAACAAGTCATAGATAAATAACATAATTCTTTCTAAAATGGATTTCCAAATCATTTCTGCAATCCAATTTCAATGTAAATTAAAACATAACGCACACATTCCACTTTGGAAAACACTAAATGGGAAACTTTTCAATGGTTAAATTCCCACATAAAACCATTCATTCAAAACAAATATCTTTAAATCCATTTTGAAAAACATCTTCCATATAAGTATTCACAAAAACAAAGAGGATCATTTTCAAAAAAAATAATTTTCCTTAAAAAAACTTCAATGACATAAATCAAAACATTTATCTTTCACAACATGACCCAAAAAGGTTGAACCATTTAAAATAACATACTATTTTTAATACTATTTTGCAACAATATCAAAAAAACATTAAACATTAAATATTTGATTTAATCATCCAAGATGAATCTTTATATGTTTAAGACCACACATCCCATTTTATTTCATGTCCCAAATGAGTTCAAACCCCATTCAAATAACTAAATATAGTTTTAAATCATTATTATAATGATATTAATACTTTTCATTTCAATTAACACTTGAAATTACATGTGAAAAAGATCATTCTAGAAACAAAATCACCCCAAACGCATTTTAAAATCCTAAACAACCTAACACACAAGGGTTAATATTTAACAATATGAAATTTTAAAATTACTAAGCATTTAAGGCATGATATTACACATACACCTATTCTATAGACAACCTAGGATAGAGGTTGTAACCTCACAATGGATAATTCCCTATTAATCCTCGAGGGATTCTCTAGATACACCTAAATTTGGGATATTTTAAGAATACAGAAGGTTAAATCCCCAAAAAATAATCACACCATTAATGGATAACTATTAATAAAAACACCCACTCTTACATCAATACTTGTTTGGGAGGCACTTAGCAACCAACACAAGGCTTGATCCCAAGTTTTGATGATCCTCAAAGAAAAACAAGTTCTCCCATAACAAAGGGAACAAAAAAACCCTTTCAAAACATCCTTTTAAAATAAATTTCAATACAAATTGAAAATATCATTTGAAATATGAACTATTTTCCATGACTCATTTCTCAAAGTCTCAATGCATTACTAAGACCCACCAGTCTAAAAATTCCATTTAAATGGGGTCAAAACTTTTCTTTTTCAAAATAATAACATAAAATTTCATAAAATGGGAAAACTCTGAATATTTTCTGAAACAATTCCAAAAATCCTCAT
This sequence comes from Viscum album, assembly GCA_963277665.1. Taxonomy (NCBI): domain Eukaryota; kingdom Viridiplantae; phylum Streptophyta; class Magnoliopsida; order Santalales; family Viscaceae; genus Viscum; species Viscum album. The sequence goes on from OY728141.1 coordinate 733,264,418, forward strand.
TGAAATAATCTATCTCAAGGAAAACTAATCCATAAACCATTTCATAAAACATCCACATTAAGAATCACAATGTTTCAAAAAATTACACTATTTTAAATAATTTTTTTTCCTCAATAAACATTTTCCTTAGTTTAGTTTCGAAACAATGAAAACGTTGTCTCTAACAACAAAACCCTACATATTAAAAAACTACCAAAATATGGTTTTAAAAAACAAGTCACCCTTCATCCATTTTAAAAAACAAATACTCAACTTTCGAAACAAAGTCCGCAAGGGACCAAAACAAGCACAATATCACACCTCTCATATGAAACCACATTAAACCACATCACATTCCATAAAAAATAAAAAATAAAAAATAAAACTCCTCTATAAGATTCTACACCAATAGAATAATACATTATCGTCAATATGGTAAGAAAGGGAGGTAAAACAACAATTCTGAAGGAGAAATTTCACTATGAATTGTTTGGACACACAGTCCAAAAAACCTTGCACCAACCCTATGAATGGAACTATCATGGTTTCAATTCCATGTTTCATGGGTACCAAACGGTTTTCCAAACCATTCATAGTAACCATAAAACCCTATTTAATTCACCATTTTCACCACTAAAACTCGAACCCACCCCCAAAGTCACTAGTACACTCAATGGGGATTCCAAGAATCATCTAAACACATGGAAATTCTTTAAAACATCCAAATTTAAACTTAAGATCAAGACTCGAGCCATATAATCCCATGAAAACACAATATTTAGTGCGATGAAAAACTGGTGAGGCCCTTACCATCACCCTCCAACTAATTCCTGATGACAATCCTAGTCTCCAAACTACCCAAACACAACAAAAATTAAAATTAGTTTTTCTATGATACCATTTTGTAAGAAACCAAAATGGGATGTATATCCTAAAAACCCCCAAGATAGTCTTTGAAATACGAAAGGGGAATCCCTAATCCCCTAGTATTCCAATACACGTTAAGGGTTTCTAAGATAATAATTGAGAATATATTCATTCTCAAGAATCAAAATATAAACATCTAGAAAAGGAATAATTATAGGGATAAAAGATATATGTTGGTACTATGGAATGTAGTGGGAGTCAGTGAGATGGGGATTTAAAAATTTTCATCACCAAATAAATCAAACATTTCATCCCTAGTTATCTGATCTCTAGTATAGGTCAAATAATAGACAATAAATTATTCAAATGATAGAAATTAAATTAATGAATAACTCATTTGATTTAGTGGAGAATTTTACAGAATCTCATCACTAACTTCCATTTTTCAATGGATCTATAGACGAAACCATCTAGATCATCCAAACAATCTTACATTATCTGTGGGCTCACCATTGGTTGAATTACGAGTGATATATAGGAGCATCAACCAATCTGTCAGAGTCACGATGATCACCTCAATCCCATGACATTGATCCATCAAAGGTTTTCTTCGATTGGTCACTCGGAGCGATACATTATTCCCTTAGGAAGTGGGAGGAGAGAGAGGATCTCATTCTGTTGGAATAAGCAATGAAATAAATGATTTCATCTCTCCAATTAATATAATGGGAGGCTCAAAATACACTAAAGGGTTCCTTGTCACTAGAAAATAAAATTTCAACTGAATAAGAAACAAATAGTTATGTAAAACAAACTATTTTATAAATACTATTTATACTTTATCACAGACTTTTCATATATATTAAATAGATTATTTGATAAAATCCATGTCCTTTAATTGACTCAAAATTCTCTCTAATATTACAAAAAATATTTGATATTAATATAATATTAATTTCGGTACTATTTTTCCTAGTATTCACTAAATACCATGTGAATTCATTTAATAAATAAATTCAACATAATTATTTAATACATTAATAATAATGAATTTTTTTATTTTTTAGTGATCATTTACTTGGACAACTCTCAGACCCCACAGTGGTTCCCATAATTTCATAATAACTGTTCAAAATAATAGAGATGATTCTAGAATTATATATTTAGTGTGAACCTCTAGGACATTATCTAAATAGAAGTAAATAGCATTCATAGATCAATAGTGGTGATTAGTATCCCATCAAGGCCCCTAAGGTTATGGAATAATCATATCAATAAAAACCATCCTATAAACATATAATATTAAATATAGTCTATTTGTCTTTAGATATTATACCAAGAAGGATACACACTTATGTCAGCAACCTTTCTTACATTATTGTGTGTTGATATGACTAGACAAAATTACCTCCTACTACATTATCCAAGGATTTATAAATGTAATTCAATCTTGATCAACCAGGCCTGATATACTACTTCATTAACTCAGAAGTGAAAATTTCTATCATGACCATTCAACCCATTCAGTACCACCTATGATGCCGCAAACACATGATACCTCACAATTATTTAATTATCATGGTTTTTCCCTGCATCAAAGTATGCAATAAAATGGAACACATTGATAATGATCTCAATTTAGGAGGCCAATACAAATGTCTGTAGATAGGAAAAACCAATGGCACCTAAAACATGCGGTGTTACTATTGGTAGGTTTATTCCCATGATCTCATCTACTCAAGATCACAAAGAGTGAACTTAATGAGAAGTAGACTCAATTATTATAATCCCCCATAACTTGATAGTCAGACATCAACCATTTCCAATCAGTATGATGTATCTAGACCACATAAAATTTGTTTAAAAGTAATTTTATAGTATCTTAAGGTTCCCATTATCACTTGGTAAATGTTATAACATTTTGATATGAAAATTAATCTATGGAAATTACCATTTAAATAGTAGTTGTAAAAATATCTACAATATATAGATATGTGTTCATCATGTTTAACTGACTGTATCCGTGATATGGTAATTGAAAAGTATTATTTAGTTGGGTTTAGGGATCCCAATATCAAAACACTCCCACTTTTACTAGATCCAACCTACTAATAATCCTTTTTTTCAGTCACATGATTAAGATCATGTTTCTTTTGAGGCATGGGCTTAGTTACTGGATCATCCATGTCTCTATTGTGTTGATATTCTGTTATGCATGTCCTCACCATCTTCAGTAAAACTCCTTAAGATATGATATCCCCAAGTATATCCCTTATTTCCACTATCTAAACATGAGTACTTGGATAGTAAAAGTATTATAATTATAATGATTTTTATTTTGAGAAAAAATTACAAATGAGGTTCATTTCCAAGAACTATAATAAATCATTGTGTTTAATACACTACTTCTTAGCTACAATAGAAGCTACAATGTAAACAGTATTTATAGATATGACTATAACTAGCTTGTATGATTTTTTCTCTCTCATTCCATTCGCCTTAATGTTATATTATATCACATTGATCCTGGGAATACTAGTTTGTGTACTCTCAAAGATTATATTCCTTCCTCTTCACATAGAATGTATATATCCATTGTACCAACTCTAGTACTATTGGATAGTTCTAACATCTTCCCTTTCACTTTTCCTAGATATAAATGATATTTTCATATCATAAATTATATTTTGGAGATATAATTTCATGTACATTTCATAGAATATATGATTTATCCATTACAAAATCATATGAAATTTAACTCACCACTTTAATCTCCTCCTATGACTATGGATGTCTTATTAGAGAGATATATTCCATGGGAAACATGTAGCAATTATCCCTAAAAATTTTCTAGACTTTATTATTCAATACCTTGTCAACATAGGAACTATTTAATTGTTCTATGAAACTATTAAAAAAAGTATAAAAGATCATTTTCCCTAGAACTTAGGCTGCTACATTAAGTCTATCATAAGAGTTTTACTTTGATCCTGGTCTTAACTAACTATAAGAGGAACCACTATTTTACATATTTCACTAATCATATTACACTTCGAAAACAATGGTTCTCCCACTTACCTCTATTAAACACCTACAAAAGATTCATTACAAATTAATATTCTATTATCATGTTACTTACATTAATCCAAAACCATATTTGAGGAAATTTCACCTATTATTAGAAATATTTGGTGTCACCATCCCATTATGGTTATATCGTATAGACACCATTCATGAACAAGTGTGTTATTTCATGATATGAAAATTAAATAACCTCCCATTTATTAACTCTTGTTTTAAATAATTTTTAAAGGTGGATTTTATGTCATTTTTTACGTTGGAATTTTTTCCTTACCATTCCTCTAACTCTCCATAATATCAAATGATTATAATTTATTCAATTTATTATTTACATAGAGAACCTTTCCAAAAAGTTAAAAAAGAATTTTCTCCATGCTATTTATTTTGAAGACTTAAACAAAACTATAGTAAATGGGTGGAAATGATGTGAGAAAGGTATCCATTGTAATTTTGTGATCGATATTTTAATTTACACATATCTAGTGTAATAATCACCAATTCATATCTCTCTTAATGTTCTCCTTGAATGATTATATAAGATAAGAAAACATGTAATATCATCCATGTCATGATGTAGTATCCAAAACTCACATAATATGTTGATGATATAATTATGAAATAAAAATTCTATTCATCTTAAATGATTCTCTTATAATAATTTTTAATACACTCTCTTCTTGAGGTGGTTTAACAAGAATTAGGGACACCCACACCATGAATTTCTGATGTCATAGCAATTTACACAATCACCTGTACTACCTACTTCAAAATTGTTCAAGTTTAATCATTTTCACTTTCCAATATCATCACCGTGTATCTTGCGATATTAATTTCCATTTTATAAAAAAATAAAATCTCACAAATTTTAATTTTATCTTCATTTCTGATTTATACAATATCTATTAATTAATTAAATCATTAAATGTATCCCATTATTTTTTTCAAATTCTACATCCCCTTCGTATAAGAATTGAAATATTATATCTCTTGAGTATTATAGTGGTAAGGATCCTTGAACCCCACTTATAGTATACAATCTATGGCTAGTTCACTACTCAATGAGTTAATGGTGGGTGTTTGACTAATCAACTGTAATTTCTCATGGTTATTTGATCTATTGAGTGATGTCCCAACTTCTAAAATTATAAACTCAATTTACACAATGACTGAATCTAAAGATTCAATAAGATAGATTAGGATACTTATTTACTACTAACTTCTATTAAGTCAACCCATCACTCTCATAATAGCTCCTCAGAGTAGGATGCACCCCCATCATTGGATGATGAGCACCCCAAACACCCAGTTTTGTTCAAATTCAAATGGTTGAATACATTTTCAGTTTAATATTTATTTGAGGGGGTTTAATTTTTTTGACAAATTTATTCCATTTATTTTAATTATTCCATTATATATTGTCATTTTCATAACTGAACATTTATAAAAAGAAAATTCATTATAGATTTATACATTTTACAGTTTATTATTTAATGAGTTTCCCACTGTCAAGAAAATTCATAACATAATAAACAAATGAAAAAAGGCAATAAAAATACCACACTGTTAATTTAATATTTTTTTGATCTATTTAAACTTAAGGGATCATCCATGACGTAGTTGAATTATCCCAAAGTTGTAGCTTGAATCACGATTCGTCTTGACCATCATCATGTGTCTTTCCACTAGATGTAGCATTGTCCATGAATTACAGTGTCACATTAAAATACTAAGGTACTCACACACATGCCAGGGGGGATCTTTGGAAGAACAATTTATAGAAAAATAAAAATTAATATAATCAAAGGCCCCTATACATATTTAAATGAAAAATAAGATGATTAGACCATCGATAAAAATAAACAATTTATTATAAAAATCTCACACATGTAATAAATAACAAAATAAAATAAACAAAAATTTCATTGATTTTATCAATTGCTCAATATTGGTAAATGGTTAAAATAAAATCATGATAGAATTAAATTACAATAAATTTAAAGTAAGAGAGATTTTAAATAAATTAAATGAAATAAAATAATTTTACTTTAATTAGTACAAGTATTAATTTAATTTTAATTCAAGAAATTAAATTAAATTAACTGATTAATTTAATTTAATTCCTAAAATTAAATTAATTATTTGAATCATTGCAATTATTATTTTTCATAATCCAAAATTATTTAAATTTAATTTGATTATATTTTAAAATTATATGATCCCCAAAACACTACGAAAGCCTAATGCAAGTTAGTCTGACAACACAAAGGCCCATTCATGGCTGGTCAGATCCCATGCCATCTTTTCTCAACCAGGATGACCCACCATATCCTTTTTTGGTTTAGGATGGTCGGATTAGGCCCATTGCGGGGTGGGTTGTGTCATACTTAACCCAAAGAGATGTGGAGCTCGACCGAAATGGAGTAGCTCAGGTGTGTGAAATAATAGAGAGTGACCAGATCAGAGGTAGCCATGTCTGGTAGGTGTGGTGTCCACGCTTTTGTGGTTTCAAGAGGTGGTGAAGGTGGAGACATCCAGTTGAGTGGCCCAGCGGGTGGTATGGGTAGAGAGGGCTAGTGGTACGTTGATCAGGCTTGACAAGGGGGCGACGGTCATGGTCAACCATGACAAGAAAGAGGTGGTAGGGGTTTTGCACTGAGGTAAGGATGTTAATCTAGATCTGGACATTAGAGATGGGCTTGGGGAAACATTGTGATGGAATTTTCCTTATCTACAGTGGGTAGCAGTGAAGCTCACTATGAGCAGAGGTGGCATCCCGCAGTGTCTCGGTCGGTGGAACATTAATGCAATCGGAGTGACCGAGTCAGTACCAATGTAGGTTGTGCATCATCTTAGTGATTATTAGAAATGAATAGGTTGGGTTTTTGGGAGCATTCTAGATTGGAGAATCATTTAATTCCTCCTTAATTAAAGCACCACGCAGTTTCTCTTTTAATGTTGTGTTTTTAAAACGGGCCATGACCGCGTGAAATAATTCATACAGTGACAAACTTTTGACGCAGATACATTATTGAGTGTGTTATATTTTTCATATATAAGGAGGTAGTGACAATCCATTTCCATACACCGACACTAACAACACTTTGAGAAAATCTCATTTAGTGATATCCTTTCATCGACGACCATCTTTATTGCTCTCCATCTTTGATTCTTTAATTTTATTCTTAAGTATTACTATTGAGATCTATTCCATTTTTGTGGAGTTTCTACCATGTACCTCTTTATTTTAGTGGATCCCTCTTTTTAGACTAGGTCCTATGGTTTTTTCTCTTTTTGGGTTTTCCACATAAAATTTATTGCAGTCAACTTTATATTCTGCACTTATTTTTGTCACTGCACATCCTCTAATTAGAAGGAAAAATTTTATTTCCACTGCACATTTTATTTTCGGTTGATTTCACATTCATTTATTTGTCATCTTTCCAAACAATTGGTATTATAGGGTTTGATTTTTATTTCATATTCATTATGGAGTCCAATTATAGTCAGACGATTTTGTTGAATGATACCAACTACCATATGTGGTGACATAAAATGAAGGATCTACTTTTTTTCAAGAAACTGAATTTTTTAGTGTTTAGTACCCAGAATCCAGAAAGGATGTCAAATGAAGAATGGGTGTTTGATCATGGGAGGTTTTTTGGCATCATTCTCCAATTATTTGAAGAAAACATGATGAACCACATTGTCAACATCTCTCATGCGAGAACTTTGTAAGAGAAGTTTGAGATGACCTATGCTTCCAAGATGAGAAATAATAAATTTTTTCTACTCAATAAAATAATGAACTTGAGGTAAAAGTAAGGATTATCTATTTTTGACAACTTAAGTTAATGTCAAGGATGTTTTTATTAGTTGTTTTTCATGGGTATCAATTTTGAAGATGATGTTTTATCTATTTTTCTGCTTAACACTTTACCCGATTCATGGAAGAATTTACGTGTAACTCTAACCGATTCTGCTTCTAATGGCGCTTCTATATATATTTTTGTCAAGTATGTTGTTTTAAATGAAGAGGTTGGGAGATTTACTTAGGAGAAATCTTCTCCAGAGCATTTAGTGACAAAGAACCTGGGGAGAATCTAGGATTAGGGATATTACAGTAGAGGTAAGAGCAGAGGCAGAAGAAAATCCAGATCGAAGAAGAGAGAATTTTAATGTCATCATTGTGGTAAGAATGGTCATTTTAAGAGGTTTTTTATTAGCTAAAAGTAGAAAATATAAAAAAGGAAAATACATAGAAGAAAAATAGTGATGGAGATTATCATGTCGTCTCCGCTATAGGGGTGATCTTGTTTTTGTTTATGACTCAATTAATATTGCTTTTGATGATTCTTATTGGGTTGTTGACAGTGGTGCTTGTTTTCACGTGACATCAAAGAAGGAGTTATTTACATCTAATAGCCCAGGTAATTTGGGGATATTGAATATGGGAAATGATGGTCATGATGACATTGAATGTATCAGGAAAATTTGTTTGAAGACTAGTACAAGAATTAAGCTGACTTTGAAGAATGTTCAACATACATCATAGGTTCTCTTCAATCTTATTTCTACCAGCATTCTTGTTGATGAAGGTTTTATTAGTACTTTTGGTGATTGTTAATGGAATATTTCCATTTGATCTTTGATTGTGGATCAAGGGAAGAAACAATTCTGTTTTTATTGGACTAGAGCTTTTATTCCTTATGATACTGCTTGTGTTGCTGAGTGCATTGTTTCTTCCAAGTTGTGGCATAAGTGGATCAGTCACATCAGTGGCCAAGAAAAATATTCTTCCATATTTTAAGAGTTTCAAATTGGACATATGTGACCATTGCATGGCTAGAAAATAGAGCAAATTGAGTTTCAGCAGTCATCCTACACACAGGAAGTCACAGGTACTTGAATTCGTAAAGTATGATTGTTGTGGTCCTTTTAAATCTAAGACCTTTAGTGTAGGTCTTTATTTTGTGATATTTATTGATGAATTCTCATGAAAGATTTGGTTTTATGTTTTGAATGCTAAAAGTCAGGTGTTTAGTGTTTTTATGTAATTTCATGTTTCTGATGAAGGGGAATCATGAAAGAAATTGAAATGTATTCACAATGATAATAGGGGATAGTATTGGGGTCTGTTTGATCTGTATTATAAGCAAAAAGGTATTCGACATCATAAGACGCCGCCCAAGACACCTCAGCTGAATGGTATAGCTAAGAGGATGAACATGACTTCACTAGAAATATTTTATTGTCTGATTTTGGAAGCAAAGATACCAAGAAAGTTATGGGGTGAGGCTTTACTTACTACTACTTATATTTTCAATTTATCACCTAATGTTTCCTTTCAGACAAACACTATCGAAATGTTTTGGTATGGCAAAGTGATCAGGTACGATCACTTGTGTGTTTTTTTGTTGCAAAGATTTTGCTCATGTCCCTAGATATGAGAGATCAAAATTGGATGGTAAGACACACCAGTGTATTTTTATTGTCTATTGATGTAACATCCCAGGTAAATAAAGAATAAGACATATTTCAAATTTATTAATATTTTTGAATAAAATATTAATCTTACTTTAAAAGGGTTTCTATGTTCGATAGCATACCCGATATGCAACAACGGGTTTCGTTGAAATCTTATGTTTCACACTAATAATATAATATTATTATTTTAAATGGTAGTTAACTCCTAGCCGTTTTATTGGCAAGAATGAACAAAACTAACTTAAATATGATTATACGTGATTGTTAAATGTATTTACATTATCCAATAAAAAGTTAGAGGCTTAAAATATGAATGAATCTAATTTTAAGCATAATTTACATTTAAAGGCCAATTTACCGCCTTTTAATGACAAACCATTTTTAAATCAAGTTTTGGTCACTTTAATACATTCTATATAACCAAATAAAATCATTCATTATAACTGGGACATCAAAATTTAGTTTGGGTAAATTTTTTGAACTTTTCCGATAATGTTCATTTTTTAATGAATTGTGAAAATATTGTATTTTAATTCAAAACTATGTTTTAATATAATTTATTTATATGGTTAGATTATCTTTTTTATTTGTTTTAAAATTTAAATAGAATATATTTTTACAATTTAATATAATTTTGGCCATTGGAATTAATTTCACTTTAAAATTGGATATAAACAAGTATCAATCTTTTGATAGTTATTGTTTCTTAAAAACACGCTATTTGTTTTGATAACGGGAGTTAATTTTACAATTAATTAATGTCACTTCTATGTTTTGAATTTGAAAAAATATAAATAATATTTGAATTCAGAATATCAAATATATCTTAGGCTAAATTTTTGGTATTTTTCTAAAAAAACATCATTTTTTGATGAATAGTGAAACCACTTAATGGTAGTTAAAAAAATTGACTTTTTTATTAAAATAAAATTTTACCACTCTGTGAATTGAATTTCAAAAATCCAACATACATGGTTGTTATCAAGAAGTAAAATGTGGTTCATTAAGATGAAAATAATTTTTGGTGAATAGTAACTTTTGACTTTTATTTATCGCGATTAAAGGTAAATAGGGTAATTCAAGGTTAAAAGAATATTATAATAATTAAAAATTACCTTAACACTTTGGTTGAGTCATTAACGACAATGGGTATCATTGGATCGATTTTTGGACCCCACTGAGCCACTTGGGTGTGATAATGTCAATTTCGATTAATTAATTTAATGTAAAGAATGAATTGACATTACCTAAAAGCTTTTAGTAATTAATTTTCATATGGTGTCATATAAGTCATATTTTCAACTATAAATATTCATTGGAAATATAATAATATTTACTACATAATTAAATTTTTTTTATAATTTTTAGACAACAAATAAATTAAATTATTTATAACAAAATAATGATGTTGTATTTACCTCATTAATAAATCATTTTAATAAATAAGATTATAATGATTACAATAATATCCAAAACATGTCAAATTCTGATTGATGATTTTATTTCGACAATGATTCATCTTATCTTCATCTTTAATGATTTTTGGACAATTAGAAACCGAATATAATTATATAATAAAATAATAGTTTCACACTTTCCTAAAGAGCCCATCCTCCCCCTTATAAAAGGAGACCATTTCTATCCTATTACTCACACCTCTCAAGACATTTGGCTTGTCCAAACTCTGCCCAATTAAGATCCCTACATCCCTAAACTCCCCTTAGTAGCCTTACCATAGGCATAAGGTACTTCAATAAGTTCTTTGGTTCAAACTAAAGAGAGCTACCCAAATTAAAGGTAACAATTTCTCTGAATTTGTTTTCTTTTATTTTACTTCTCCACCCCTAAACTCTTTTTATTCCTTTATTTTGTAGCAACAACAATATCCTCAATATACTAGGATGTTTTTATGAGGATTATTCTAACTACCCATACACACACATCCATCTAATGGGTGAAGAACATAATGTTTCTGTGGATGGAAAACTAACGACTCACGAAACGATGATTGTTCGATTATCTCCTACCGCCTCTAATGGTGGCCATTATGATATAAATATATTTATATATGATATATATTATATTTATGTTTTCTTTATGCTTCAGTATTTTCCATATATATCATTCCATTATGATTTCCAAAGTTGGTAAATACGATAATCTCATTTGAGAAAGTGCGGACTACCGCCCCCTCAAAGTGATGTGACTCGTTAATGCCTTATGTGGGATGTATAAAGGATAGAGTTAATGATATTATATATGATATTATAGTATAATTATAATATATCTATGTGTCATTATGTTTTAATTCCATTAAAATAAGAAATATAAATGAAAGTAGCATTCATGCGTACGTACGGCTTACCGTCTCCATGAACGGTGCATTTAATTTCTTACCTCCAAATGTTATGTACTATTATAAAAAACATCTATATACTGGATATATATGATATATATGATATCAAAATAATGAACACCATTCTGTATATAATGTACTATTGACCACCTGGAAAACTTTTAAATATACGGTGTTCATTTTTTTACTCAAGTACCAAATGTCGACAAAATGACCATTATTAACTTAAATGATTACATAATGTTTATAACAAGGTAATAAGCAATATAAAAGTAATAATAAACTTTAAAAAATGTTTCTCGTCAATTATAAATTATCATTAGATTATTATTTATGATATTAAAGAATGAACGGGTCAAGTCGGACAATAAGGTAAGGGAGTTCTTATCTCACTTTTAATTTTGTGAGATTTCCATTCATTGACACTTATTTATTGCATGTGGTGTATTGAATACTGCCATTTGATATATATTGTCATGATTATATGTATATTCATGGTATTATGTGATTCATTTGGTGGTTATTAACTTTTGTTCTTATGACTTGATTGATTACAATGTGGTAAAGGGTTTCATCTCACATTTTATTCTCGTGAGATTAATGCTATATTTTCCAATATTTCCTTTTGTGTGGTGTATTTACTACCCATGATTGTACTATTTGTGTAATATAATTTAATTTATAAATATTTACATGTTCATTGTATGATCCTTATATCATGTGGCATATGTTTTGTAAGTTAACAAACCGATAAGGGAACCTTTCACCCTCCTCTTTTTAAAAGACTTCTTTTTGTTATGTCTTTTAATTTACATATTATTATATTGGGATGTGTTCTTCTATATCATTATTGATGTAAATTTTATGTTCAAGTGATGAGATACCATTTTCTCTCCCATCCACTAATTTTCTGAATTTTAAAGTGACGTCGTTATGCAGTCGAATTTTTCCAAGGGAGCTTCTTAACCCAATTTCAATTCTTTGGGTTAAACTTGTGCTTCTTGAATATATCGTCTTATAAATATGTGTGAATGAACTCTGATTTTTTTACACTTAATATCCTCTTATATTGGGTGTATTATTATTTTTCACACATAATTATGTAATTTATTTATCCTTAATCAAATTATACCATCTTTATAAGGGATTTCATCTCAATTTACATTGCCATTGAGAATTAATTGTTGTTATGCACCAATTCACTCTTATATAGTGTATATAATGCCATTTTACATATTATATCATGAATCCCTTTATTATCATGATATTATAAAGTTTTAGTTAAATGTTATTCCTAAATTATTTGTATTCAAGCTTTTCTCATTTTGTTAGAAAACCCTTAACTAAAATATCATTTTAATTGTTTTAAAGATTTATTCTTTTAAATATTTATCATTAATGTACATGTTTTAAAAATGGTTTTAAGGATTTATTTATATGAAAATTATTTTTTTAAAATGTTAATTCCTTTAAAAGCTTCAGAGTGGTATGGGACACTTTGATTCAAAAAAAATCTCTTTATTAAATTGTTTTGAAAATGGTTTGATAAAGCATTGATTTTTTCAATATATTGATATTTTATAATTGTGATTTCAAATGAAATATTAATAGTGAAATGTTTATATTTACAATATTTTATGTGCTATGATTGTATAATGGTACATGGACATTTGATGGGTGGTTACATGATTAACCAAATGATGGGTGGTGCCATGAATACCAGGACGGGTGGTTACATTATAACCTCCAATGCATTGGATATGGAAGTCAGTTGTATGTCTATTCCATTTAGTGATATGTGTGGAAGTTGACCATATGGTTAATCTATTTATGTATGTTTATGTCCCAAGTTACCTTTATATGTTATGTGTTCTTTATATGGGTTTTATGGTAATCTTTTGGTTACAAAAGGGTAATAAATGATATTTTATTCAGTGAAGAGTATTTACTACTTCATAAAGGTGAAAATTATTACTTATGTTAAAGTATTCATGGTTTATTTGTTTTTTGAAAGCCTAAAATTTTTACTTCTTTGTGTATCCCTTACTGAGCTTTTTATGCTCATCCCAAGTTTTTGAAATGTTTTTCACAGGACATAATGTGGAATAGGGTCAAGGATGGGATCAAGGAAAATTCATGATGTATTATACATGGAGCTAGACATGACTCTTTTTTTCAAGAGTTAATGTTTTGTAAAAAAATTGGATATTGTGTAGAAGGGTCTACTTTGTAATATTTTGAAATGTAATAGTTAAGTTCGAACTCTCTAAAACTCTAAACCTGAAAAGATCCTCAATGTGAATTATTCATTTAATTCAAGATTATTTAATGTTTTAAGGTCGGGTCCTTATAGTTGTTATCAGAGGTTGGTTTAGAAAACTTTAGAGTTTAGGGTGTTATCTAAGAATAAGTAACATAACCATAATGGTTAGCATATTAGAAAGAGTCATAGTTGTTTTGAATTTGTTTAAGATAACATGAATAATTATTTACCCTCCTCATAAGATATTATATGATGATTTTACTAATATACTCACACTGACCTTTTAGGTTTTAGTAAATGGTTGGATCTAGCAGGCACCAAAGTAACAGTGGATATGAAGAAAATGTTGACAGTTTTCTAAACGAGCAACTGAATGAAATGAGAGAACAAATGAGAACTCTTGTGGTTATTCTCAACCAAATACCTAGATTCATGATTGAAAACATGAAACTTAGTGATTTTTATAAGGCATCATATATTTTAGAAACAAATCCATACGGAATTTCAGGTAATAACCATAAAGGTAAGTATGTTCAAAAACCTATTTGTCAAGGATGTGGAATGAAACTCCTATGAAAATGCTTCAAATGGATGGGAATATGATATAGATGTCGGAACGATGTTCATAAAGCAAGAACCTGCCATGGAAAAATGAACCATCCAATTGACTCTAGGAAAGGGAATGAATTTATTTCTGAGGGATCAATTGAATGTTTTAAATGGGGTGTGCATGTTCATTATACAAACAGGTTTCCTACAAAGATTTTTTGGGAAAGGGATCACTAGGATCCTACAAATATTTTTTTACCAATACCTAATGCCTTTATGATTGAGGATGAAGACACTGACAATCACCAATGAAAGGTATGGATTATTTCATAACATATGTTTTGATATTATTGAGTCTTAGGATATGATTCATGATTTTGTTTATAGGAAATAAGTATTTAATAATAAGATGAAAAGGATTGGTTAATGTATCATGAATAATGTTGAATGAGTAAGAAGTCAACATATAAGGGATTCAAGAGTTATTGTAGATATTAGTATGGTGAAATTATTAAAAGTATTAAGGCTCTTTTGATGATGGGAATTACATTAGAAGAATTTTTATAGTATGCGTAACCCTGAAGTTTGATATATAAAATTTTTATTCAAGTAATAATTATCATTTCTTTTGTGTATATAGTTATAAAGAACCATTTGGGATTATATGATCCTTGAATTTGAAGAAATTATTGGTTAATACATTTATGGGATGAAAAATGAAAGTTATTAGAAAACCATCGTGGTTAAAATATGTGATGGTTATTTTTGATAAATTTATCTCTTTTTGGGAATGTTATAAAATTATATAGTTTTTGAAAAGGGACAACATGCAGACCATGTGACAACCCGTCGCGTCGGACGGAGCTACGGGAATCGAACCCACAACCAAAGTGCGACTTGTATTTATCGCCTACCACTGGACTATGTGAAATCCCTGGTTTGATTGAATAATTTTTTTTAGTTGGATGATTTTATAAACTAAGAAAATTTTATCTTGGGTTATATATTGAAATGATTAACCTATCAGAGAGGATATGTGATTAGGTTAATTACTTTTCAATATGAGACTTTAAGAGTAACTGATGTTATTTGGAGATAAATGTTATGATTTACCTTGGAAGACTATGTGATTAAATCTTTCAGAGATTTGGGTTTCAATATTAGTTTGGATTACATTGATTAATTTAAAGGATAAATGTTTATTTAATGGTCTTTCTTGAACCTTGGGTTCTTTTTGTTGAATTTTTGATCTTAAGAGTAGTATTTCTTTTTATAAAGGATTATACTTTTGGTGATTATCTGATCTTATACTAAACGATTTGGTTTTAGTTAATATCTAAAGACATGGAAAATATATAGTTCATCTTTTTTGGATTATTTGATTCTCTCGATGTTGATTATAGCACTCTTAATGTGAAAAAAAGTCATCCTGAATATTCATCGTTTGGAGAAAATATTAGTTGGTGTTAGAAATCAAGTAAAAGATAAATTTCTATATGAAAAGTAAGTATATTTCCTTATGTTTTTGGTTAAGCTAATAAATAAATTCCTCGATGAAAAGTAACTTTAATCAAAAACCTTGTCCGTTAACTTTTCCAACTGGGGAATCAAAGACTGTTTAACCCATCACAAGTTTGTGATTTTTTAGTGGTTAACTTTCTCTTAAACATGTTTCATAACACTCTCCATCAAAACTTGACCCTTTTTTCTCCTCCATATCAATGTTTTCATAGAATCTTTATATTGGTTAACTCGGGTGACCTTGGTACTTTTCTTTATTTCTTTTAAAGTGATAGTTTTATTGACTCTTTTTTCGATGTGGTACTTTCAATGATGTTTTCAAGCCCATTTTTTATAATTACGAGGACGCAATTTCCAAAAGGGGAGAAGGATGTAACATCCAAGGTAAATAAAGAATAATACATATTTCATATTTATTAATATTTTTTAATTAAATATTAATTTTACTTTAAAAGGGTTTCTATGTTCGATAGCGTACCCAATACGCAACAACGAGTTTCTTTGAAATCTTACGTTGCACACTAATAATATAATATTATTATTTTAAACGGTAGTTAACTCCTAGCCGTTGTATTTGCATGAATTAACAAAACTATCTACAATATTATTATACATTATGGTTAAATGTATTTAAATTATCCAATAAAAATTCAGAGGCTTAAAATATGAATGAATCTAATTTTAAGCATAATTTACATGTAAAGGCCAGTTTATAACCTTTTAATGGAGAACCCTTTTTAAATATAGTTTTGGTCACTTTAATAAATTTTATATGACCAAATGAAATACTACTTTAGAATGGGAACATCAAATTTTTGTTTGGGTAAATTTTTGGAATTTTTCCGATAAAGTTCATTTTTTTAATGAATAGTGAAAATATTGTATTTTAATTCAAACTATGTTTTAATATAATTTATTTATATTGTTAGATTATCTTTTTAATTGGTTTTAAAATTTAATTAGAATATATTCTTACCATTTAATCCAATGTTGGTCATTGAAATTAATTTTACTTATAAATTGGACATAAACAAGTATCAATCTTTTGATAGTTATTGTTTCTTAAAAACACGATATTTGTTTTGATAACAGGAGTTAATTTTAAAATTAATTTATTCCACTTTTATGATTTGAATTTGGAAAAATAGACATCATTTTTTAATTCGGAATATCAAATATAGCTTAGGCTTAATTTTTTATATTTTGCTGAAAAACTTCAATTTTTGATGAATAGTGAAACCACTTAGTGGTAGTT
The DNA here is from genome assembly GCA_963277665.1 of Viscum album. Lineage (NCBI taxonomy): Eukaryota > Viridiplantae > Streptophyta > Magnoliopsida > Santalales > Viscaceae > Viscum > Viscum album. The sequence continues at coordinate 733,281,773 of OY728141.1, forward strand.
AAAAAAACTGACTTTTTCATGTAAATGAAATTTTACCACTTCTGTGAATTGAACATCAAAAATTCGACAGACATGGATGTTATCAAGAAGTAAAATGTGGTTCATTAAGATGAAAATAATCATTGGTGAATAGTAACTTTTGACTTTTATTTACCGCGGTTAAAGGTAAATAAGGTAATTCAAGGTTCAAAGAATACTATAATAATGAAAAATTACCTTAAAACTTGTCCAAACGTTATTGGTTGAGTCATTAATGACCATGGGAATCATTGGGTCGGTTTTGGGACCCCATTGAGCCACTTGTGTGTGATAATGACAATTTAGATTAATTAATTTAATGTAAAGACAAAATTGACATTAACAAAAATATTTTAGAAATTAATTTTTATATAGTGTTATATAATTCATATTTTCAACTATAAATATTCATTGTAAAGCTAAAAATATTTACTACATCATGGAATTTGTTATATAATTTTTAGACAGAAAATAAATATTATTATTTATGACATAATAATGATGCAGTATTTACCTCATTAATAAATCATTTTAATAAATAAGATTATAATGATTAAAATAATATCCAAAACATGTCAAATTATGATTTGATGATTTTATTTCGACCGTGAGTCATCTTATATTCATCTTTAATGATTTTTGGACCATTACAAAATGAATATAAATATATAATAAAATAATAGTTTCACACTTTCCTAAAGAGCCCATCGTCCCCCTTATAAAAGGAGACCATTTCTATCCAATTCTTCACACATCTCAAGCCATTTGGCTCATCCATACTCTACCCAATTAAGCTCTCTACATCCCTCTTCTCCACTTAAAAGCCTTACCTTAGGCAGAAGGCACTTCAAGAAGTCTTTTGGTTCAAACCAAAGGGAGTTACCCAAATTAAAGGTAACATTTTCTCTTAATTTGTTTTCATTTATTTTACATCTCCAACCCCTAAACTCTTTTTATTCCTTTACTTTGTAAAAAAACCAGTATAATAAATATACTAGGGTTTTGTTATGAGAAATATTTTTACTACACATACACACACCTCAATCTATTGGGTGAAGAACATAATGTTTCTATGGATGGAAAACTAACGCCTCACGAAAGGATGATTGTTCGATTATCTCCTACCGCCTCTCATGGTGGCCATTATTATGGAATTGTATTTATATATGATATATATTATATTTATGTTTTCTTTATTCTTCTATATTTTCCATTTATATCATACCTTTATGGTTTCCATAGTGGGTAAATATGATAATCTCATTTGAGGAAGTGTGGACTACCGCCCCCTCAATGTGATGTGACTCGTTAAAGCGTTATGTGGGATGTATAAAAGATAGAGTTAATGATATTATATATGATATTATACTGGAATTATAATATACCTATTTATCATTATTTTTTAATTCCATTAAAATAATAAATAGAAATGAAAGTAGCGTTCATGCGTACGCACGGCTTACCGTCTCCATGAACGGTGCATTTCATTTCTTACCTCCAAATGTTTTGTACTATTATAAAAACATGTATATGCTAGATATATATGATATACATGATATCAAAATCATGAACACCATTCTGGATATAATGTACTATTGACCACATGGACAACTTGTAAATATACGATGTTCATTTTTTTACTCAAGAACCAAATATCGACAAAACGACCATTATTAACTTAAATAATTACATAATGTTTATAACAAGGTAATAAGTAATATAAAAGTAATAATAAACTTTAAAAAAATTTCTTAAGCAATTAGAAATTAAAATTAGTTTATTATTCATGATATTAAAGAATGAACGAGTCAAGTCGGACGACTAGGTAAGGGATTTCTTATCTCACTTTTAATTCCGTGACATTTCCATTGTTCACCACTTATTTATTGCATGTGGTGTATTGTATACTGTAATTTGATATATATTATAATTATTCTCTGTATATTCATGGTATTATTTGAATCATTTGGTGGTTATTAACTTTTTTTCTTATGACTTGATTGATTACAACGTGGTAAAGGGTTTCATCTCACTTTTTATTCTAGTGAGATTCATGCTATATTTGCCACTATTTATTTTTGTATGGTGAATGTACTGCCCATGATTGTACTCTTTGTGTAATATAATTTAATTTATAAGTATTTACATATTCATTGTATGAACCTTCTATCATGTGGCATATGTTTTGTAAGTTAACAAACCGGTAAGGGAACCTTTCACCCTCCTCTTTTTAAAAGACTTCTTTTGGTTATGTCTTTTAATTTGAATCTTATTATGTTGGGATGTGTTATCATATATATTTATTGATGTAAATTTTATGTTCAAGTTATGAGATACCATTTTCTCTCTCATCAAATCATTTTATGAATTTTAAAGTGACGTCGTTAGGCTGTCGAATTTTTGCAAGGGAGCTTCTTAACCCAGTTTCAATTCTTTGGGTTAAACTTGTACTTCTTGAATATGTCATCTTATAAATATGTGTGAATGAACTCTGATTGTTTTACACTTAATATCATCTTATATTGTGTGTATTATTATTTTTCACACATAATTATGTAATTTATTTATCCTTAATCAAAGGATACCATCTTTATATGGGATTTCATCTCAATTTACATTGCCATTGAGATTTCATTGTTGTTATGAACCAATTCACTCTTATATGGTGTATATAATGACCTTTTTCATATTATATCATGAATCCATTTATTCTCATGATATTATAAATCTCTAATTAAATGTTATTCCTAAATTATTTGTTTTCAAGCATTTCTCATTTTGTTAAAAAAACTCTTTAACTAAAATATTGTTTTAATTTTTTTAAAGATTTATTCTTCTAAATCTTTATCATTAATGTCCATTTTTAAAAAATGGTTTTATGGACTTATTTATATGGACATCAGTTTTTTAAAATTTTAATTCCTTTAAAATCTTCTAATTTGTATGGGACACTTTGATTCAAAAAGAATCTCTTTATTAAATGGTTTTGAAAATGGTTTGATAAAGCATTGATTTTTTCAATATCATGAAATTATATAATTGTGATTGCAAATGAAATGTTAATAGTGAAATGTTTGTATTTAAAATATTTTATGTGCTATGATTTTATAATGGTACATGGACATTTGAAGGGTGGTTACGTGATTAACCAAATGACAGCTGGTGCCGTGAATACCAGGACGGGTGGTTACGTTATAACCTCCAATGCATTGGTTATGGAAGTCAGATGTATGGCTATTCCATTTAGTGAAATGTGTGTAAGTCGACTGTATGGTTATTCCATTTAAGTATGTTTATGTCCCAAGTTACCTTTATAAGTTATGTGTTCTTTATATGGGTTTTAGTGTAATATTTTGGTTACAAAAGGGTAAGAAATGATCTTTTATTCAGTGAAGAGTATTTACTACTTCATAAAGGTGAAAAGTATTACTTATTTTAAAGTATTCATGGTTTATTTTTTGTTTTGAAAAACTTGAAGTTTTACTTCTTTGTGTATCCCTTACTGAGATTTTTATGCTCATCCCAAGTTTTTGAAATTTTTTTCACAGGACATAATGTGGAATAGGGTCAAGGATGGGATCAAGGAAAATTCATGATGTCTTAAACATTGAACTAGACATGACACTTTTTTTTCAAGAGTTCATGTTTTGTAAAAAAATGGATACTCGGTAGAAGTGTCTACATTGTAATATTTTGAAATGTAATAGTTATGGCTGAACTCTCTAAAACTCTAAACCTGAAAAGATCCTCAATGTGAATTATTCATTTAATTCAAGATTATGTAATGTTTTAAGGTCGGGTCCTTATAATGGACATGATGATATTGGGTACAGGTTCTATGATCATGTTTTGAAGAAACATGACAGAAGTTGTGATGCAGTGTTTAAGGGGGATCAGTCTATTGCAGACATTGTTAAGGGAGAAAAATATTCTCCTACAACATCTGATAGTTTTCTTAGTCTTGAGCCAGATTCTGATTCCCATTTACCTCATATTATTTATTCTGATAATCATGTTGATGTAAAAAATGATGCTCAAGGTGAACAGTATGGAGCTGATGTCTCTAATTCACCTTTTGTTTCTGATGATTCAGTTCCACAGGTTATTAATGAACTTGCAGTTCCACTCCAGAGGTCATCTCGAAATCGTACCATTTCGACTCAGTATTCATCTAATAAGTATGTAGTCCTCGCTGAAGGGGGAGAACCAGAATCATTTGACGAGTCAATGGAAAGTGAACAGAAGGAAATATGGGTTGCGGAAATGGATAATGAGATGATATCATTACATGAGAACCACACTTTTGAGCTCGTGAAGTTACCTACTGAGAAGAGAGCTTTAAAAAATTTATGGATTTATCAGATTAAGAATAAGTAATCTAGTTTTGTTCCACGTTATATGGAATGTATATATGTTAAAGGATTATGTCATAATAAAGGTATTGATTTTCAATGACATTTTTTCACCTGTTGTCAAAATGTATTCCATTAGTGTTGTTCTTGGTTTGGCTGCTAGTTTGGATCTGCAGATCGAGCAGATGAATGTGAAGAAAACATACCTCCACAGAGATTTAGAGGAGGATATTTATATAGATCATCCAAAGGGTTTTATTGAAACGAGTAAATATAATCATTTCTTCTAGTTGAATAAGTGTTTATATGGTTTGAAGCAAACTCAAAGGCAGTGGTATAAAAAGTTCGAATTTGCCATTTCTCATTAGGGTTTCAGGACGATATCTTCTAATCACTGTGTTTATGTTCAAATATTTAATGATGATGATTTTATTATACTATTTCTCTTTTTTATGATATACTCATTGTTTTCGATGATACTTCTAGAATTGACAGAATAAAGAAGGATCTTTGTCAGTCTATTCCAATGAAAGACTTAGGGACAACACAACAGAATCTTGGAATGATGATATCCCATGACCAGAAGGCCAAGAAAGTGTGGTTATATCAAGATAGATAAATTGAAAATGTTCTTCAGTGATTTTCTATGGATAGAGAGAAAGTGGTTAGTAATCCTCTTGCTTTACATTTTATACTCAGTACCAGTCAGTCACCTTCAATTGACGAAGAAAGAGAGGATATACAACACATACCTTATTCATCTGTCGTTGGCTATTTGATGTATGCAATGGTATGTACTAGACCGAATATATCTCATGCAGTTGGTGTGGTCAGTCATTTTCTATCAAATATAGGTATAGATCATTGGAGAGTAGTGAAGTACATTTCTTGTTCTCTTAGTGATACTTATGATCTGAGATTGTGGTTTGAAAAGGGGAATCGATGATTTATGGCTTTATAGATTCAGATATGGAAGGATATATTGATTCAAGGAAGTCGACTTATAGATATTTGAACACTTTTATAAGGGGTGTCGTATCTTGGCAGTCTATATTGTAGAGATGTGTTGCATTATCTACCACAAAATCAGAGTTTATTGTAGCTAATGAGGCGTCCAAATAATTATTGGGTAAGAAAACTTTTATTCGAGAGATCAGTTTAAATTTTGAGAAATAAGTTTTATTTTGTGATATTCAGAGTGCAACTTGTTTGGGAAATAATTCCAGTTTACCGAAGGTCAAAACATATAGATGATCAATATCATTGTATCTACAACGTCCTTGATTTGAGATAGTTAGAGCTTGAGAATATCCACACTAATGACAATAGGTCAGACATGTTGACCAAGAGTTTACCAGGAGGAAAATTTGAGTCATTCCGTTTGATTTCAGGGTTGGCGATGTTCCCCATTTGAGTCCGAGGGGGAGTTTGTTGGGCGCCATCCTGATTGGCTCACCATGTAATGCCTCCTTAATTGGTGCACCACGCAGTTTCTCATTCAATGAGGTGTTTTAAATGTGGGCCAAGACCGCATGAATTAATTCACATGGTGGCATGCTTTTGATGTAGAGAAATTCTTTGACGTGGATTATTTTTATTATATAAGGAGGCAGTGGTAAAGAATTTCAACACACCGGAACCAACAACACTGAGAGAAAATCACATTTGGTGATCTCCTTTCTTCTATGATCATCTTTCTTTATCTCTGTATTTGATTCACTACTTTTATCCTTGAGTATTAATTTTTATGTATCTTCCGTTTTTGGGGAGTCTCTACTGGATACCTATTGATTTTATTGGATCCCTCTTTCTGGACTAGGTCGCATGGGTTTTTCGTTTCTGGGTTTTCCACATAAAAATTTCCAGTGTCAACTTTATATTCTTCACTTATTTTAGTCTCTAGACTTCTGCTGTTTGGAGGGAAAAATTTTATTTTTGTTGCGTATTCTCTTTTATGTTTTTTGTGCGTTCATCACATATTCATCTGTCCCAATAGGTTCATCAGGTGTTTTGTTATAGTGGAGGTCCGTCATGCGGCTAGATTGTGGTTTCAGCTTTGGAGTACGACAATGAGCATAGAGATAATGAGGAAGACCGACAGTGGTTGTCTGATGTTTACCTAGATCAATGAAAAGTGAGGGAGATTAGATCGATGCTTCGGTAGGGTAGTGTTGTTAGAATATTCTCTTGATGAGTAGGTGGGGTAGCTTTCTGCTGAAGGAGGGGGAGGTTGTGTCATTGAAGACCCCTCATTTTTTAAAATCTTTTTAAATTTTGGATTCTGGATACAAGAATTAAAATGCATCTACATTTTTTTAAAAAAAACATCATCTAATACTATGGATTTTAAAAAATATTTCTTCTTAGAGATTTTTTCAAAACTTTTGATTAGTCTTAAACTATTTTCTATAATATTCTTCAAATCATGTGAAATAATTTCAATCTTCCAAAGAAGATCCTTCTATCAGATTTCAGCAGGAATATGGCCAGAAATCATTGGGGTCACCTGAAATATTTTTTTCCCTTTTGTTTTCTTACCTCACCAATGAAAGAAAGAAATATATAATATATTTTTTTTCCATTTTAACTAAAACTAAAACATAAATTATCAAAATAATTTTTTTAGATGGCCATAAATCAATGATTTTAAATTGAATTGATGTACATTATATTATGTTGCAACAAAAACAACCCCCTCTTCATAAATTTAATGATAATTTAATTTTCTTGAATTAGAAAATTCACACTCTTTTTATGATACCAATTGATGGAATTGGGACACGTAGTGGAATCTTGTCATAATATATTAAGAAAATTTCATTACCATAGTTATGAAACTTATTATCTGTAGAGATCCAAGACCAAGTAGAGACATGAGAATATCACATTAATTATTCAATGAATCAAAATTAAATAAACAAAAACCTCATTTAATTTGGTAGCACGTTCGACTACAGCCCCCCTCCAGTGATCATTACACTAAGGATCTGAAACAAAACACCTCTTGATCATATACACACGATACAAGAATCTGCACACTCACCTTTTCTAAAATTATAGGTACTAGCATAGAACTTTGAAAAACCCTTTAGCATCATAATGATCACCTCGATCATATGTATTCGATTTATTGAAGGTGTTCTTGGATCAGTCACTCGAAGGGGTACTTTTAATCACAAGGAAGTGGGGGGGTAGATTTGATCTCAGTCCATAGGAATTAAAACCACATGGAATAAGTTCCTCTATTCTACTTATATACTGGGAGGTGCAAAATACACAGAAGGCTTCCCTGACCTAATGAAATAAAACACCTGTTGAATGATAAATAAATAGTTTTGAAAAATTAAATTCATCATAAATACAATTTATATATTATCATATACTAGTAATATATATTAAATATATTACGTGAGAAAAACTGATAAATCAACGCAACTCAAAATTACCACTAATATTAAATGAATCTTGAATATTAAAATTATATTAATTTGAATAATACTTTACATTGTATTAACTAAATATCACATGAATACTTTTAACTAATAAATTCAACCTAATTATTCTATACTATAATAATAATGAAATTATTTATTTTTTTGTGATAGTTTATTGGGAAAACTCTCGAACCCTGTGTTAGGGCCTACCATGTCCTATAATCCTATTCACCAAAATAGTGGGGATTCTTGAATGCGCTATTGTGTGTGACACTATAGGACCTTATCTTGACAGCATTAAGTAGTATTCATAGACCAAGAGTAAATTATAGCAACCAATCAAGTCCCCAAAAGAGATTAGGAATAGTCATAAAAATGGAAACCATCCTATAAACATGTAATATTTAATATAATCTCTTTTCCTTTAGATATATCATATTTAAGGATTCACATTTGTTTCATCGTTCTTTATTATTTTATTATTTTATCATCAAACAGGACAAACATACCCTTGAATACCTTGAAAAAGGATTTATTAGGGCATTACCATCCTGATCTACTAGGCCTAAGATATTACTTCCTCAACATAGAAGTGAAACATTTGATCTTAACTACTCAAATAATTTTATACCATGAATAACACACCCAACACATGATACCTTTCCATGATTTCATTATCATGGATTTTTTTATTTTCATCTAAGTATGTGATCAAATGAATAACATTGATAATAATCTATGGCCAGGAGACCAGTACACATGTCCTTATATAGGAAAAACCAATAACACTAAAAACATTTTGTGTTCCAATAAACATGTCTAGCTTTATGATATCATCTATTAGTGATCAAAAAGTTTGAAATTCATGAGAATATGTCTCAATTCTTATGATCCCCCCAGCATCTGATATTCAGATATCAACTGTGTCCAGTCAGTATCATGTATCTATATTATAGAGTATTTATTTAAGATAATGTTATAGTATCTTAGGGTTCTCTTTATATCCTAGGAACTTCTATAACCTTTCAAATGAATAATTAATCTATGTAAATTACCATTTAATGAGTGGAAGTAGAAATATATACACTACAATGGTATGTTTTCATCATGTATAATTCACTGTATCCATTATATGGTAATCGATGAGTAACATTTAGTTGAGTCTAGGGAAGACAGTATTATAATAATAAATTCCAAGGAATTTTCATATAAATAGACATCTAATACAATAATACAATCTACAATAGAATATTAAAGAAATATAATGGAAGAATACTAAGGCTACAACAACACTCAATGAAATCGGTTCCATGAAACTATAGGTCTAACCACCATCTACATGTGACACGCAAGTAACAACCATGATCCCAACAACCAAATTTTTCATAAGAAAGATAACACAATATCAAACCTAATAGATAATACATGAAGAAAACTATACAAGACATGAATACTACAAACCTGGTAATTTCATTGAGTTGGGTGAGCGACGAAGCTAACAGGATATCACCATGAGTCTATTTGAATCTATTTATAAAATAATCCTTAACTGCTAGTTTGAAATTAATACCTCAAATAGATTTTAATCTTCCTTTACATAATATAGGATTAAAAATCATGAAATATTCAATTTCCCAAATAACAACATTTATAAACATGTCATGTAGAGGTTTTATCAAAATATTGAAATTTTAGAACCCAACCATTTATCATTATAACACCACACTTTTTAAAATATACCAACACATGGTTTCAAAAATTTAAAAATGATTTCAATCAAAACTAGATTGTTTAAACCATTTACCCCCTTTTACATTAAATTATTTTACACACCCAAATCAATTGTAATAAATGATATAAGAGAAATAATAATGAGAATATAACAATATAATGTCATAAAAATTCTAATAAATGGATGGAATCAAACTTTTCAACATCAATACTAAGACATAAAAATATCAACACATCAAGGAAGTACATCCAATAAAAATAATATCATATGAAAATAGATATAAATAAAGGAATAATATATGATAAATAACATGAGAAAATACTAAAGGGACTAATTAGAAAACCCATAACACATATAGGTGGATATACTTCTGGAAGGTTAACAATCACACATCTTTCAAATGAATCACTATAACTAGTATCCTCAGTTATAATCCCACTAGCTATGTTTTCTGTACAACTAGGGGGATGATGAAATTAAATACATAACTATCCTATCCATTTACTACTACATCAAATATAGTGGCCTTGGTCTCCCAATGGATAAATAAAGGAGGTGGGCTTAGAGGAGACAATTCCATCACATGAAAATAATAAATCCCCAAGGGATAACACCATAATAATTTCATTACCACATTACAGAATACCCTTAGAAAGTGGATTAATTAATGAGAACAACATGAATCACTAAAAAAGCACCCATCACATTAGTAATCACTGACATCACTAACAAAACAAGGTGGGTCATCAAGGGAATAATCAACATTACTTTACAAATTTCAAATCAAGCATTCACTTATCACACATATCATATAAATTTTAAAATACATTTTAAAACAATTTTTAAGCCAAAAAATATTCCAATGAAACTATTATTATCAATAATCACAATCAATAATCCAAGTAAAACTCCATTTTATTTTATAAAACAACACGAACACTTTTAAAAATCAATAAAACCACATAAATCAAAATGGGATCCTACATTACACATCAAAATTATCTTAAAACACAATGAACATGTGTTTATATCAATGTAAACCATGAATATAATTTTTTCAAACTTCTATAATGCATAAAATACCATTTTACATAAAATTTTCATTTAAATATGAAATTTCAACCAATAAGCCACAAAAAACCCAAAAGATGTTATAGAAACCATTCATAAATAAAATCTAGAAAATCAATATCATAATTATCTAGTTTCTAATTAATATATAAGTACAATTACTCTTGTAACTCTTAAAAAAAGGACATATAATGGAAATGCATACCCTATGTGGTGAAATCATGTCACCTTCGATGAAATACTCCCGATTAGGTATCAAAGTAGGGAACACAACCCCTAGGAATAAAAAACCAATTTAATAACAACTATAGTCATGGAAATAATACAATAATGGACACGAAGGTTATATTAGAAGAGTGTAATAGATTAAAACCCAAGAAGAAGAAGAAAATAACTCTAATCTTTTAAACTTGGTGAATAATCACAAAGAAACCCCTTAAAAATCTACTTAGTAAAGATTTGAAGAGAGATAAAACTAAATATAAGGAACCTATGATATGAGGAATGAATTGGAAAATACAAGGTATGAAACCCCAATTTAAACTACCAAAAATGTAAAAATACCCATCTTCGAGTGGATTTCATGGTTTAGCCACACAGTTAAAAAACTGCATGACAATTGTGGAGATTTACGCTATTAAGAAATGAATGATATATACACATAGACTACATGTTTAGTTTAATTATGTTCTTTAACAATTATACCTAGAAAACTTCCACAAATTTGAGACATATAGAAATCATCTATATATCAATCTGGTAAATGTTGTGGTCGGTATGGCTTAAAGTGCAAGTTTTCAATATAAAAGTGTCATTTATGTTGAAAACATACATTAAGTAGCTAAAACTATTAAAAAAAGATCTTATTCTTTTCAAACATTAAGAAAATTATCCCTAATTACTTTTTTCAATATAGTAGTGGATTGCATGTTAATATGACATATGATGTGGCCAGTATGACTCAAAGTGCATGGTTTCGATAGAAAAGTGTCATTTTAGTTTAAAATGAACGTCACATAGCTAAAACTGAGTAAAAAATAATGTATCTATATCAATCATTAGAACAATGATAAGTAATTAATTTTTTAATTTTGTTAATTGACCTCACATCAATTTGACACATGATGTATCTAGTATGTCCCAAAGTCTATTTTTTCAATATCAATGTTTCAATTCATTTAAACGACTTGTCACATAGCCCAAACTAATAAAATGATCATGGAATATTTTCCAACATTAATAAAATGATAAATAATTCATTTATGATGTGTATGAATCAAATACACAGTAATCCTATAGATGATGTGGTCGTCATCACTGAATGTTTGTGATATCATTAAAAAGTATCTTGTATTATTACTAACATTGTGAAAACTGTCCATAATTCATTATTGACTAGTTAGAATCCATTAAATGTTAATAGGATACACAATATCTTTATTATGACTCAGATTTCCTGTTTTAGATATAAAAGTGCAATTTTGAGTTAAAACATGTGTCGCATATCGAAAAGATAGAAAAATACCTTGTATTATTTTTAATATTTCGTAAAATGATATATAATTCATTTTATACTTATATTAATTGACCGCATGTGATTTTAAAAAATGATGTGATCGATATGAATCAATGAGCTTGTTTTCAATATATAATTTTCATTTTAGTTTAAAAAGAGTGTCAAATTTTCAAAACTGGGTAAAGGAGATTTTATTGTTTTAAAAAATTATTAAAATGATAGAAATTTCATTTGTTATGTTTAGGAATTTACTACACACCAATACAACTCATAATAGATACATTGTGACTCTAAGTGAGTGTTTTCATTAAAAAAGTTTCATTTTTATTTAAAACTAGTTGAACTTTATAAAAATAGAGTAATGAAGATCATTTTTTTAATAAAATTGAATAATGATCCAGAATTCAATTTTTATGCCTAGGAATGATCAACATGTCAATCCAAAATATGATGTGACCAGAATGACCCTATGTCTATGATTTAAATTTAAAAGTTTCATTTTAGTACAAATCATATTCCACATTATTAAAACCTAATAAATGATCTCAAATTGATTTAAAAATTAAATATAATGATCCACAATTCATTTTTTACATGAATTAATTGATCGTTCATGAATCCAGTATGCAATGTGGAATTTTTAACTCAAAGTGTGTGTTTTACTATTAGAAGTGCCATTTTAGTTAAAAAATAGGCCACTTAGAAAAATATTATAAAATAATATTGCAAATTATTAATAATTTTGTAATATATTCCATTATTTATTTTTGGTTTATAGGAATTGACCACAAGTTAATCTTTCACATGATGTGGCAGGTATGACACAAGTTCCTGTTTTCACATTTAGAGTGTCATTTTAGTTTAAAACATGCATAAATAGACAAAACTATGAAAATGAGGTCATTATATATATATACTTTAGTAAAATGACCCATAATTTATTTCCAATATATATCAATTTACATAACATTCATACGACACATGATGGGGCCAATATGACTTAAAGTGCATGATTTTAATATAAAAGCTTCATTTTAGTTTACAATGCATGCCGCATTGAAAAAACTAAGAAAATATATTTGATAAATTTCTGAAATAAGGAAATCAATCCATAATTCATTTCTAAAATGTCATAATCAACCACACCTTAATCTAGAATATGATGTATCTAGTATGACTCAAAGTGTCTATTTTCAATTGTTATTATAGTGTAAAACACATGCCACATAGAGAAAACTAAGTAAAAATATTGTATTATCTTGAAACATTTGTAAACTGATCCATAATGTATTTTAGGCATGTAGGAATTGAATACACATAAATTCAATTAACTATGTGGCTGGTATGACACTATGTGTGTGTTTTCAATATAAATGTGAAATTACTGTTTAAAACAGACGTCAACTTTTCAAAATAAAATATGGCGATCATATTATTTTTAAATATTAGGAAAAAGATCTATAATTAATTTTTGAAGTGTAGTAATCATCCACACATCAATCGTAAACATGATATGTTCAATATAACTAAAAGTGCATGTTTTCAATATAAAAGTATCATTTTACTTTAAAACAACCCTCACGTATCCCAAACTATTCAAACGTTCTCAGATTATATTTAAACATTATGAAAATTATATATAATTAATTTCAGATAATATGAATCTATTTTATGAAAATCGTCCACATGATGTGGTTGGTATGACTCAATGTGTGTGATTTTAATTTTAAAGTGTCATTTTAATTTAAAATGCATGTCACATTGAAAAAATTGAAGAAACAATCTATGATTTTTTTATAAAAATATTTAAACAATCCAAACTTTATTTGTGACATGAAGTAATTTTACGCAATTCAATTTAACACATGATGAGGTTGGTATGACTCAATGTGTGTGATTTCAATAAAAAATTATCATTATAGTTTAAAATGCATGTCACATAGTCAAAACTGAAAAAATGATCTCTTATTATTTTAAAACCGTAAAAGAATGATCCATAATTTATTTTTTACATTATGGAATTAACCACACATCGATTTTACACACCATGTGGTAAGGATGACTCAAAGTTCATGGTATCATTAAAAAATGACATTTTTTTTTAATACAACCATCATATAGAAAAAAATGATCAAATTAGCTCAAACTATTTCATAATATTTGAACCATGATCGATAATTAATTTATGTTGTTAAATAATCAGCAACACATCAATATGACACTCAATGTGCCAATATAGATCAAATTGCATGTTTTCAATATAAAAGTTTCATTTTAGATTAAATTTTTTATCACATAAGCAAAATTGAGAAAATGACCTTGGATTATTTTTAACCATTAAAACAATGATCAAAAATTCATTATTGGCATGTATAAATCGGCTATAAGTTAATATGGAACATGATATGGATTGTATGGCTCAACATGCATGATTTCAATATAAAGGTGTAATTTTAGTTTAATATTCATGTCACATATACAATATAGTGAAAACCACGTCATATTGTTTTTAAAATTTTGGGAAACAATTCACAATTAATTTTAAACATATAGGAATTGATTGTATTTTAGTTTGACACACAATGTGACAAGTATGACTCAAAGTATTCATTTTCAATATAATAGTGTCATTTTAAAATAAAAATTACTTCATATTTCTAAAACCAAGTAAATAATATTTTATTATTTCTAACATTAGAACAATGATACATAATTAATTTGTGATATTTGGAATTTACTACACATCAATATGAAATACGATGTGACTAGTATGACTCTAAGTGTGTGTTATTCAAATAAAAGTGTCATTTTAGTTTAAAATGTGGTTCACATCATCAAATCGTAGTAAATTTCATGATCCCATTCCTGAAAGGTACCCCTCCTAGCAAAATAGTGAGATAAGGGAGATGGTCACCAGCTAAATTCCACCTTAAATTGGCCATGGGTTGGTGAAAATTAGAGACGTTATAATGAAAATCAAAATGGGAGGCATTACCCTGTAAGATAATATCCGAAAGCGGAAGATTTGAAATATACACAAATAAACTACTACTCAGATATTGAAAATGAAAACTAAATAATGTGCATCTAATTTTATACTAGAATAAAAAAACTTAATTGAAAACTACATGAATTAAAAGGTAAACTCATCAATAACCTTGGAGACTAAATGACTCATGAAAAATCTTGAGCTTGTAATATCTGGCCTGATCTCTAACCAGTTATTCCTAACTTAAATAATAGTTCATATATATGTTGTGTGGGCTTAATAGTTACAGTCAATTGGTTATTCCCCAGATCCTACCATGAAAAAGATAAAAAATACATTTTAAAACCATGTGAAAATAACTCATCACCAAAAAAGGTCTACAAAGTTCCCATTTTCAGTATGGCTATCTATCACCATTTATTTTATAAAATTGGTCATTTATTATAGAACTAAAATAATGTTACCCCACTACCACTTCCCCACTGGTTTTCTACTCTTCCCCAACACCATACTTCATGAGCCATCCCTCTCTAAAAAAAGTCATTCCAAAGACACATGGTCTATATATCATAACATAGACCTTGTGCATCACATCCCTACACCATTCCATCCATATATCCATATAGTAAATGAGTAGTTTATATGAGTCAACACAATCTATATTCCATCTATCTTATGTTATGTATTGTACCTCAATCCATCATATCCCAAACAAACTGTATGTACCTCGAACCATAATATCTCACACACATCATTCCAATAATAATCCTAAGGATACTATATCCTATGATATATGTGTGGGAAAAAACAGAAATCCATTACATATCTCTATACACATATATGGTGAAATATAACCACCATGCATACCATGGTATAATAATACTAGGAGTGTAGTGAAAATACATAGGGGTAGTTATCTGTCCATCCCACGCCTACCTAGATGTTTTGGAAAATACCTTACCAAATTCTACTGGGTGTCAATCGTCATACCGACATGGTAGGGGTAGACTATGAAATCATAAAAAAAATATGGAAACTCACAACCACACTAGAGGCATTAACCTATTTCTATGATTAACTAAATCTATCAACACTCAGACACCTCTCTACCACTTCTATGGACTAGATATCCTATAATCACACAATATTTATGATGACTTTAATTAAATTTTTTATTTCCTTTATTACATTACACTTTATGTTAATTAATTCACTAACCATTAATTAAAATTATTCTAATTACACATTTCATTAACCTTTAAGGAAAATTACATGACCTTCAGATATATTCCAACTGATTCCATTGATTGATAGGATCATCCCACATTTCTTTCAAGAACCAACCCAATAAGTTAAAAATTATTTTCATTAAAATCACTCAATTCTTCCAGGTGCTCTATGAAAAATCAAAATCTACTATTAGGAGAAGAATATCAATGTACAACTAGCTACCATAATAATTTGGGAATGGATGAAAAAAAGAAACATTTCCATCCATAACATACGGTAATTCATTCCAATAAATCACCCCATATTTAAAAAAATCATGGCTAAGATTAAATTCAACCCATTCCAACAAGCCTAGTGCAATCCCCAATGCCATTATTCATGTCTCGTTTCTTCCCACCATCATAGGAATGAACTACTTCCAAAAACCCATTCCTATATACCCATATCTCAACATCCATATGAGGATCACATCACATCACATAACAAGGCTCACATACATAGTAACACATAAGGAAACAGACAACAAACAAGGTTAATAGGAAAATTGTTCCCTAAAAACAAGAAATTTAGACTTTGTATTAAAATGGTCTCACTCGGCCCCAAACATAGTGAATTTAGACATCATAAGAATATATACTCACTCGTCCCAAAACATTCACCATTATCAAACAAATACTTTTATTTCATCTTGAATTAACCAATTCTTTCATTACAAGTTTCTAAAAAAGGCACCCAAATACTCCAATTTTAACAAGCTATAAGTTCCTTAAACAATGCTTCAATGAATAACATCTTGTTTCAATAAACATTAGGGAATAATCCAATTTTCAATTAATATGACTGTTTATCTCATTAACATTGACAAGAATTACTTTAATCATGTTTTTTATCAAATTCTATTAACACATGGAAGAATAAAATAATTAAACATGCGTTAAGCATCAATTCTATTACCATTAAGTTATAATAATCTAATTATTCATTACACATGCCTCTTTAATTATTTATACATCCAAAAAATTACTATGTTTATGTATTTTAACCAATCCCATTATATTACACATTCTTACCCAAGAATAACTGACATGAAAAGTAGATAACTTCACAGATAACACATTATCTAGTAAACAATAGGAAAACCATTATCATGAAGGAAGGAAACATAGAATCAATAATAATAGAACATTATTTCATTAATATGGATTATCTTTTATTAGTTTAATTTCCATATCCTCCCAAAAAGCTATATATTGTTCAATTTATAATTAGACAAAAAATAAATGGAGATGTAAAGAATCCACTACATCAGAGTGTCAATATTATTTTCATAATAATGGAACTACAATGTTGATCTTCGATCACCACTCTCACAAGTAAAGCTAAATCCCACAATGGATTATAAAATAAAATCAAACCAATGTCATCAAAATAAATCCATTAGAATGATTGAGATCCAATGATGTAATATTGAAATAAAAAAAGGGATGAAATGATAACAAACAGAGAGATATGGAAAAAGAGGTAAAACTCACATTGAATCATAGTGGATCGATCACAAAAATTCTAGGATTAAATCAGATCGATAGGGGATTCAATTTAATTTGAAAATAAATCATGGGATCCTATGAGTGAAGTTATTACCTCGGGGAAAACTTGGGGTTTGATAGGGTTTTTATATTTATTGGCCAACTCAAAAATCATAGGACACAATAAAACCTCCAAGACCAGGCCACAGAACTAGCTGACATAGGGAGTACTATGTCACATTGAATGGAACCAGGTGAAAAACATCTTATTCAAACCAATGTATGAGGAACACAATTAATTTCATGACCCGACTAATATTTACCAAGTGATTGAAAATGATATTTCCAAATCCAGCATATTGTAGAACCCATTCTCCACGTAGGAGGCTATGACATAGCCTAACCCCCATACTACAGCAACCCCAAAATTTGAAGAACACCCATTTAATAACAATAAAACAACCTATATCTATGCCTAATTTTTGCCAAATATTCATGAATATCGGAATATATATTTATCAATCCTCGATATATCAGTCGGTAACACTACGCTGTAATAGTTACCCATTTGGTGTCACCTTAGGCTCCATATTGTACAATTTCCCCAAAATCTCTATTTTATTATTAAACAACATGAAACAACTTCAAAAAATTTATTAGAAAAAAAAGACCCAAAACACTCAATGGAAAGGGCTAATAAGGTCCATTACCTAACATTACATTATTTTCAAACTATTCTCATCCTTGCTAATTTAAAACCAACCCTAATGAAAATAAATAAAATGGTTTCCTAAACAAACCCCCACGAGATAGCTCTCAAGAATCTTACCATCATAGAAGATCAACGAACTCACTCAGAGGAAAAAAGCTAAGAACCATGCAACAAAAAGAAACCAAATCTAAAGGATACCTCTCAAATAAGAGAAGATACAAAAAAGCATAAAGAAGACAAAAACATCTCACAAACTAGAAATGTTAAACATATACAAATGAAAAATGATTACAAAAGAAGGGTTAAAACAACATATAGCTTGAAGTAATGAGAATATATATACGAATCATGTTCACATGTTCTCTCCTGCATGCCACCATGATACCACAAGACAGAAGCCAAGGGAATAAAAAACTAGTGCAAAACATTATCTTGGTGATCCTAGATCTCCACAAGCTACACCTTGATATTTCCCCACAAATTAATGTGAGATTCATCATGAAGATAAAATAAAATCTATGAAACATGGAAGAAATCATGTATCCATCTCACCTTATGAAGGACTATTATCCAATATTCCATGGATACAATGTGATCCAACATCTAATGAGGTCTAGTAAACTAGGGATAAATTTTACACCCATAACCAAGACTTCACTTCTTTCAATGAGGATTCACCTCCAAGAACATATGATCACCAATGTCATACTATAGAGGTCACATCCTATAATCAGTATAAGACTTATGATAGTCATGTGCTACCTTCATCCTTTCACGAATCACCTAAACCATTAATGTCATATTCCAGACTATTTCAGGCCCATGAATTGCTAAATATCTGACACTAGTCTAAAATAATATAGAATGGAATGGTCAACCACACAAATCTTCAAATGGAACCATTCCAATGGTAGAGTGCAAACAATTTTTGTAAGAAAAATCGACCAAGGGATGGATCGTCATCAATGAACCTCCAAAATCTTGGACATAAGAGAATAATGTGTCTATAATAGTTTATATATTGTTATCTATTTGACCATTCCTATATGGAAGAAAATCTATTTTAAGAAATAATTGAGAGTAAAAAGTATGCCGGAGACCTATCCACACACTGTAGGTAAAATGGGGATCATGAAGAGATATTATCATCCTAAAGACTGTATGGACTCTCTCCACCTACTCTATATATATCCTCGATAAGAAATATATAGAGATTGAGTCATTGATTGTTTTGAAGTGGGATAGTTTCATCAAATGATCCACTATCACCCATGTAGAATCAAGGATTCCCTAATCTTAAAGTACAAATTGAATGAATTCCATATTTATGTCCTCCCACTTCCATTGAGGAATATTCAACAGGTGAATAATACATCCTAAAACACAGTTCTAGACCTTCACCTTAAAACATTCCAAACATGGATACCCAAATTGTACAACTAAACAATCATCCCAAGCCACCAAAACTACCATCTCAGTTCTTAGTTCATTTATTTCACACGTGATGTACCACCAAGGGTGATCTTTGGAACATATATATATATATCACATTAATTGAAAAAGGGATGAAAAAACTTCAATGGAACAACACTTAGTGTTTATCATCCATAGACCAACCATCAGATGTGTCACTTATAACTACTCGGCATCTCTAAACATGCATATCAAAATACCCCAGTTGGGACTCCTACACCTAATACACTAAAGATGATTGAAATATCATATTTAAAATATAACCTAAACATGAAACATCTCCCATATAATGATTCATTACTAAGAGATCTTCCATCACTCTCCATGAATCTCAAGATTAATGGATGAGATCACTTTACAACATCATGATCATTGAATTAGCTACAAAATTTCACTTAACTGATGTATATAAAAAATGGAATTCATTATCATATATGAATTACATCAATCTTCACTATATCAAATTCGATTAATAGTAGGAGAATTAATACCTCAGGTACTTATGATCTGTAAAAACCACCAAATGCTTACCAATAGGTAATGCGGAAAAAACATTAGAGAATACATGATTGATGCCAACTTGAGATCATGGGTGTCATAATTATTATCATGCGGATACCACTGATGAGAACTATAAGAAACATCTGATATATGGTTTATATTATGATATTTGAAACAAAGACACAAAGTGTCCTATAACAACCTAAACAAAACTCCCTCTTATGGTAGATGATGAATTAGAGATCTATCCAACATTCCCTTAAGGTACACAAAAGTTTCTTGATTATGATTACTCTAAAAGAAAAAAACATGTTTCCTTGTAAAGGTAGTTAGAGGAGTCAAAAATAAATATATTTTATCTATGAAACTCCAATAATATCCTACAATAAAAAGGGAACTCTACACCTATGAAACAGTCTTAGGGTATTCCTAGGAAACTACTACCTCAAACATTTTAGTATTTATAACTAATCCTTGTAGGGACACATCATTCCCCAAGAAAGGAACATAATGATCCTATAATTCATAGTTTTAAAAATTCAAGAAAACAATATTTTGAAATAGAACTCTTAAAATAAAACCCATATGCTCTGTGTCAAATTACATAGAAACAGAGTACATAAGGATTTCATCATTGAAAACCACCACATAATTGTCGAAGAACTCTACAAAAACCATATTCATTATACAAATGAACACAGTCAGAGTGTTATTAAAATTGAAAAACATTATAATGAACTCAAAATGAGAATAATAACATTAGAAGGTGGTCTTTGGATCATCTGGTCTCGCCCAAATTTACCCAAGATTTTCAGTTTAAGCGGTCGCTTGTAGTTTAGCTTGGGTTGTCAAATCCTCAGAGACTTAAGAAGTAACCTACAGACACGTACATCCTATGGATTCTTTTGGATATGAATTGGCCAAATTGGGTTGATTTTAGATGGTTTTAAATGAACTCTAAGAGACTTAAGTGAATTAATTTTAAAATAATGAGTTGATCCTAGGTTATAACTTGGGGGGTGGATTGGATGAAATTCTTTTTTTAATGGTTTCAACTTCTTATATTCGATATAAGTTTGTTCAAGAATATCAAAAAACATAATAACTTACTATTTTAATACCATGTAACCATAATACTATTCTCCTATACACTTGGAGGATCAAATTTAGGAGCACTCCAAGGTAAAGGTTCGGATTAGCACTTGATGTATGTGGCCATAAAATTCACCACGGAAAAAGAAGTTTCAAAATCATCAAATAAAAACCTCAATTAGAAGAGGTGATTAGAAATTATTGGGGTGATAAAAAAAACCTATTCCATCCCCTTGCTACTCCCATGGATCAACCAATAAGTAGGTTAGACCACCATTGATTCTATGGTTTCAATGGAAGCAAAAGGTCGACTCGTGACGGAGAAAATGGAGAAGTAAAACAACAATGAAATAACAATCACTCCAACATTGTGTGATAATTTCACAAGGTATGGTGTGAATAAATTGACTCCTTGAAGTAAAAGTATCAAATTGATATGAATAAAAACAAAATAGAAGGAGACAAAGAACTTTTATTAATAAATTAAAGTGAATTGAACAAATTATATGTGAAAGACAAACTTGAGACCACATAATCACATCATAACATTACAATGAAAGAAGGCTCACAAGATCCCTCAATATTCCAAAACCACTAGATTAAATAGGCATTTCGGGAGACTTTGGTCGATCCACTAATAGTGAAAGTCATCTCACTTGAGTATGGTAGGATTAAGGTATTGGAAAGCTTATGGAACTTAGACTTTTCCACCCTTGACCTGAAGTGGAAGGAAACATGCATCCACTAAATAGACGCATCAAAATGACCTTATAGATGGCCAAATTAGAGTGGTCCATTGAAGAAAACAATGGATCTATAGATGTCTCCTAACCACCTATAAACTTTCAAACCAAATTGAATTTTTTTGTGAGATATTATCGAAATGGTGGGATATTTTTCTGGGCCCTAGAATCTAGCCTAGAGTTTTATCTTCCACTTTTGCCACCTAAAACTCCAATAAAACATCTGAATTATCTCTTTTCATGGTGTGATGAAATTTTTCCATGATTTACTCTATCTTAAGTTAAATTTTGAGATTCATTAGGCTTTTATCTTGGCTTCTATAGTCTCTTTATTGGGCTGCTCTCCAGTTTACTTTTCCCGGATGTGTTGGCATGAAAGCCCATTTTGATGTTCTTCCAATGTGAATCTGCAAGTGCTCCAAAATCATTAATTGTTCAACATAGAATAAGATACCTAAAATGGAAATTTTAAAATAAAATAAAGACATTTTTGTTTTTTAGGAGGTGTTCCAAAATGTACCATGTAATAGTTCATTTTAAGAGGGAATTACAATCATAATGTGAATTAATGTTCAAAGTGTGAAATGAAATAAAATGGTGTATATGAATACTAATGAACATGAATATTATATATATTAAAAAATAATATTATCCCATTTGAGTGGCTAATAACACCCCCCAACTAGATTTTTGCAAGTCCTGAGCAAAATGCATCTCAAAAATATGAAATTTGAATTCCCTTTTCCAAAAACATTTTAATACACATTGATCCCAAAGAACCCTTATATCAAATAATAATGAAAAACAAAAAATATTTTCAAACAAGATAGTTTCATAATTTGATCCTAATCTGAAGCCCATTCATTTAATCAAATTCATCAACATATTTCATCTAAATTTAATTAAGCGTTGTGATGTGTAGTGCATCACAATAGACATGGGGGTTCATCTTTATTCAAGGGGGAAATGATGGACGCACTAGGTGGAATCACATATCAATATTAAGATGAGTATTCAAAAAATATTGTAATTTTATTTTGTTTTTTTGTTGCCATTTTTCCATGGTAATTGAAATGGAACTCAAAAGTGTCAACCCATGTAGTGAGACTTTGCTGATGACTTCGAGGCTAAAAGACCATAGGGCACCAAGTGAATCCCGCATACTCAGACATCATCTCGAGTAAAATCAGTCAAAGGTAAAGTCAAAGTACAAAAAATTGGGCTGAAATTACTAACTCTTGGACTGAAAACTATTGACTCACGATCCCCAAGCGTCGAAATCCACAAATTAGGTAATTTCATTGCTCTACGCGCAAATTTATGGTTTTCTTTTAATTTTTTGTTTGATTTTTTTTAATACTCATATTAAAACTAAAATAATTACCCAAACTATGCTATTTATTTGAGGGACCCCATGAACTCAAACTAATACTCACAATCCAAAGGATTTGCATTGTGATTTTTTTATTTGGATGCAAATATAAATGATGAAATATCACATTAGACAGCCACACATTCCAAAACCAATGCTCATGAAATTATACATGGATTAAAATTAGAATCAAGGCATGCAAAATTATTTTATATTCAATTTGAAAGTGTGCAATATTTTTATCATGTTCTAGGTTAATGTAACATTTCATTCAATTAAGGCATACTTTTTTTAAATCATTTTTTTGTACAAAAAAGAATTTTTTTATTTAATCTCCCCCAAACATAAAATAACATTGTACACAGTGTTTGATGAAACGAAAATATAGAAGGTGGGTAGAGGTAGAAGATAGGATTTCTAAAATGAATTTGAATAAATTAACATGGAACAAAGTCACCTGGTTTTTTAAGTTGATGTTCATGATGCTCTTGATTATTCCATTGATCTCCATGCTACTAATGGACTCCTAGTGGAAAATGGTAGAAAATCATGGAATTTCTAGATATAGTTGATTTCTCTATAAAACTCTTCAACCTCAATATCCACTACTTCTCACTCACAAACTAAATTTGAGACCATGGAAACATCGAGAGGTTCCCTTAATTGAAAACAGACAAAGACTCAAAATCATACCTATTTATTTTAGCATACCAAAGACCGATAAAAGTATCACGTAGAAAAGATATATATATATATATATATATATATATATATATAATTGATATATATGTATATATATAAAATAATTATAGAATAAGGAAACACTATAAGTTGGAGGTCGGTGGAAAGCGTGCGCCCCTATCTCCCTTTGGTATTGGGTTCGAGTCCCTACGGCTTCACCAGTTGTGACGGGTTTTTCCACACAAACTACGATGTGTCCTTTTAATTATTATTATTATTATATTTTTTTATTTTTTTAATTTTAAAAACACATAAAAATAAAAATTAACTGATGGTGAATTTTATTCTTTTTAAATTTCTAGGTAAGGTATTACTCAAGGATCACACCGCGTGACTCAAACAAATATGGTACTCCCCTTTCATACCCATCCATACTCATAATAGAAGAACATGTAAAAAATATACGGTACTATCATATTCAGAGATAACTATATATATTTTTTAATATAAAATTTATTTATTAATCCTGTTTAAATAATAAATACGATGCACAAATATTGGAAACATGAAAACCACGGGTTTCCTCCCAAGCATTGATTTTGTTTAATGTCGCTAGCTTGACATGAACACCCCAAATTATTTGACACCAACTTTTAAAATTTCAGTGATAAAAATTTTCACCACTTCAATTACATTTTGATTGAGTCTCTAATGGGTTTTATAGGATGGTTTTGAAATGGATTCAAGAAAAACTATACAGGTCCCAATGAATCGGCCAATCCCATGAATATCGATAAGGGTCCATCTAATTGTCTTCCTAAACTATCTTAAGACATCAAGTATAATTTTATCATTATTATAATCAAGATAGGATTGAATTATGATAAAAAAAAATTTATTATTCTCTATAAAGTAATACTTGAGAGATGATGTAAGGACATTGAATTTGAGATTGGGTTCGCTAACACTTTAAGACCTTGGTCGGGACATTGAATCAAACTCAATTTCATTCTCAAAATTTCACAACAAAATTGGTTCCTTTTGAATAGAAGATTCGGCCACCAAATTGGAAAGATCAGTGTCTGGAATGGGTATGGAATCAATGTTTTCTATTTCTCCCTATGTTTCACTGATCAGTGTTTTTAAAAAATCATTAGTGGAGCTATAATAGGGAAACTCAATCCACAATGTCCAATTTAATTCTTATGAATAAATGAAATAAATTTCCTCCTGATTTAAAGACCCTTCAACAATTTTAAGATTCAATTCCACTACCCCAAATCCAATGGTTAGTTATTCAATTAATTCATGAGTGGTTTGTGGGAAACTATACACTTCATATATGGTTATAGAATGGATAGTCGGTGTAGGTATGAGTTCCTCACAAGTATTAATGCATTGTAGTTCAAATCTCAAAGATGAAACCTTAGAATTCATTATCTCTATTTTATCACACAATTTTTCAAGAATATTTTGGGGATTGGTTTGGAAAAATGTTTGCAAATCATGGAGATCTCTAATATTGATCTCTTCTAATATCCTTCAGGGGGATTGAAATTTATCCTTTATGTTTTAATCATCAAAAAGATTATACACGTTACTGGTAGACGGGTATTCATTTAAGGGTAGATCAAATAAATTTCCTAACTTAGGGGCTTCCCAATATTTATTTTAAATTTTATTATATATTGGGTTTATGTTGGGGTATTTCTGATTATATTCCATTTGAGTAGATTTGAAAATGGGGATTATAACTTCTTTGGACACATAGAACAGAAATGGGAAAAGATAAGAGAAATGGTGGTGAGAAAAAAGTATTTGGGTAAGAATAGAAGGTGAGTGTCTAAGATAACTTACTTGGGTCCACAGAAAAGGTTCCAAAATTTGGTCTCGCCCAAATTTAACTATGATTATATGTTCAAGAGGTCACTTGTAGTTTAGCATGGGTTTTCGAATCCTCAGAGACCTAAGAAGTAACCTACATAAATGTACATCATATGGATTGTTTTTAGCAATGAAGTGGCCAAATTAGGTTTATTTTAGATGGTTTTAAATGAATGATAATATACTGAAGTGAACTCAAATTAAAATAATGAGTTGATCTTAGGTTACCACTTGGTAGTGGATTGGATGAAATTATTTTTTTAACGGTTTCAAATTATAATATTCGAGATTGGTTTATTTAAGAAGATCAAACATCCTCATTAATTATTGGTTTAATACCAAAAACCATAATACTAATCACCTATACATTTGAAGGTTAAACTTTAAGAGCAATATAAGGTAAATTTTCGTATTAGCACTTGAAGTATGTGGCCTTAAATATCAACAACGACGAAGAATTTTGAAAATCATCAAATAAAAATCTCAATTAAAAGAGGTGATTAGAAATTAATGGGGAGATACATAACATCCAATACAACAACTTTATACTCCCTTGAATTAACCCATAAGTGGGTTATCCCTCCATTGATTCTATAGTTTCAATAGAAGCGGAAAGTAGACTCATGAGGGAGGAAATGGAGAAATAAAAAAACAATTAAACAACGATCACTCCACCGTTGTGTGATAATTTCACAAGGTTTGGTATGAATAAATTCACACCAAGAACCAAAGGTATAAATTTGATATTAAGACCAACATAATAAGAGCAGAATAAGAACTTTTATTAAGACACTAAAGTGAATTGAACAATTTACATGTGAAAGACAAACTTGAGACAACAAAATCGCAGCATAACATTACAATGAAATAAAACTCACAAGATCCACCAGTCATCCCAAACCAATACCCTGAATATTAATTTTGGAAGAATTTGGTCGATCCTCCAATAGTGAAAGTCGTCCCACTTGAGTATGGTGGGATTAGGGTGGTGGAAATCTTGTGGAACATAGACTTTTCCACCCTTGAACCTATGTGGAAGGTAGCTTTCATCCACCGAACAAACAAGTAGAAATTACCTTCTATATGGTTGAATTAGAGTGGTCCATAGAGTAATAAAATTGATCTCCAGATGTATCCAAACCGCCTATAATCTTTCATCACAAATCAAATTTCAGTTTTCGAGATATTATAGAAATGGTGGAAAGTTGTTTTGGGCCACAGAATCTGTCCCTGAATTTCATCTTCCACTTGGGCTGCCTATAACTCTAATGAAAAATCTGAATTAGCTCTTATCACAGTTTGATGAAATGTTCACCATTATGTCCCCTATCTTCAGATAAATATTTAGAATCGTTGGGACTGTATCTTTGACGAAATAGTCTTTTTATTGGGATTCTGTTCAGTTTACATTTCCTAGAATGTGTTGGCTTGAAAACCCATTTTTGTGGTCTTCTAACGTGAATCCTCAAGTTATCAAAAATTATTAGTTGTTCCTTATAGAATGAAATACCTGAAAATAAAAAAAGAAAATAAAATCAAGACAATTTTTTATTTTAAGACGTGTTCAAAAATGTACCATCTAATAGTGCATTTTAAAAGGGAATTACAATCATAATATGAATTAATGTTCAAAGTGTAAAATGCACTAAAATGGTGTATATGAATAATAAATCACATCAATATTATATATATTAACAATTAATATTATCTTATTTTAGTGGCTAATAAATATCCTAATCTATCACTAGAATCTAATGATATCCCAATGGATGATTGGTCATCGAGAACCAACTATCTCCATTTATCTAATCAACTAAATTAGGAATCTATGGAATATGATGCTAGTTCTTCAGTATTAATAATTAAATGTTATGATAATAATTAAAAATATGTGCACTACCACTGTACATCTTCATGAACAAGTCTAGACCACCCTAAAGAGGCACAATTTTTTGAGAAAATACCCTGATACAATAGATCATCGAGATATACTCATAACTATCATAAATTAGAAGGCAAAATATTATATATAGTCATAAATATTATAGAAATTACTAGTTGTATCTCTATTCCCAAACTCAATCACCTATCAGTAGGGGGCATACAACCCCCTTAGGAAGAACATCTGGGTACTCTTAGACAACCATGTAAAACACTATTAGATGAATCTTTGAGGAACTTACATTATCTCATCCATCGTGTAAGATAATGATCGAAAATGATTTAAACCAATAAGAGGGTCTTTATTTTTAATGAACATAAAAGTATCTTTGTCAGAATTATAGAACAAAACATGTCTCTTAATGAAATCAAAAATAGCATGCACTAAATACATATAATACATAACAAGGATGATGGAATAGAGATATATATGTAAATATAGACAGTGTCCTAGAGAGAGGTATTGTTCCAACGCATTCTCATAGACTCTATATACATCATACATAAAAGATCGACCTCCAACTAGAGTATTAAACATCAAGTGGAATAGAATCCTCTCCCCCTCATGTTCCTAAGAATATATTAGGGTAGGTGATTTGAATGAGTTTATAGATCATAAATTTTAAAAGGCATACACCCATGTTGAAATTGAGTAAAGGGTACCTCAAATGATATCTACACACCCAACATTGGAAATTCTGAAGCATAGAGTTAACTCAACCTCCTCCATGACCTCTCTAGCCCTTATGTGGAATACATACTCTACCATGTTTTAATATATGAGGACGAGGAACATATCAAGGATGTCCTATACCTAACCGATATCTTATATTATAATCCCATGATAGAGTATCCCCCATATACAACCTCGACTAAAACTACCTTAGTTTATGTACCTAAACGGGAACACATGCACATGATACAATCTTATAATGTTTGGGAACCCTCACAGCTAATTAAATTATCCTCCACAAAAAACATGCCTATGACCCTTTAAAATTTGAATGAGATCCACCACCCCTAATGAAATGAGATGATGTGGGATGGAACCTACCCCTAGCTATCCAAAATCTCTTCTCTCTATTAATTTTGGAACCACATACCACATCTCTAATTAAAGAGGAATCTCGATGAATCCCATCTAAAAAATACCTACTTGTTTATATAATCCACTAAAAAACCTCTTCATTCACCAAAACCTCAAGATGTGTCTTTCGCATAAACATGATGAAATTTCACTAGATCTTTGGATGTGAATCCTCCTTTAAATCCATCACCCTAGACTCCTCATATAGAAATGGATCTAAATAATATTGGAGAATGGTTTGGAAATGGATTTTAAAATTCCACATGCTTGAATTACCAAGTAAAATGGTAATTAGATTTTGGATTGTTTCCACCATCACAATCGAAGAAAGAAACTATACTAGGATTTGGTCTCTAAACATCACTCATGAGACCTTTTACTACATATGAATCATAATAAAAAAGAACCACCACTACCAATATTCTCTATGAAACATCTTCATGACCAATGAAACATAAATATCCTTTGCAACATGGATCAAAATAAAAGTTATCTCAACCACGTCCAACCAGTCTCTGGTCACTGAGTTTGAAATGAATCCCTCATACTTCTATAGAACCTAGCATTAAAACTTTCAGAGTGTCCTCCTCAAAGTGTAATTGTAGTCAAAATCCACACTATGGAGATATTATGGAACATTATAGAGACCCAGACATTTCATGCATGGATAATACATTTTTTAGATGAATATTCATTATAATTCACAATCACACGCCTGTGGATCTAATAGTTTAGTGCTTTTGGATAGTTGGAACACATTTTTTTAAATTTCTGAAAAATATTCAGTGTTTACCAAAAAGATATTCCCATTTATTACTCTTTATAGACATACCATACATATATTATTTTATAACAACCAATGTAAAGGAAACATAATAAAGGGTGATCTCAGATGCACAATATGGGTAAACAAGGGAGATACATAAGAAGAATATGAACATAAGGGTATTGCAACATGATTATAAGAATAACATGAGCATAAGGATATTGGAACATGAGAATAAAATTTAAAAACCTTATCATTCATATCAAATATAATAATATTGAGTCATTATACAAGGATTCATAGTTCATAATACATGAATCATACGTGAATCAAAGAACATTATACATGAGAGAATAACCTTATCATAAGACTTTGGTTTATTGCATACATGTAATAATAGAAAATATCACATCCAGTATACCACCAAGATATTCATAATGTGTTATGTTTATGATATTTCATTGTGTACCTTCTTTAGTATTGGGATAACCAACAGTGTACCCTATTTTTTAGGCTTTGGATTCCCACCCATGTACCCTATTTTTGGCCTTTAACTAACCATCTATCTACCCTCTAAGCTCATATAATATTTATCATTACACAATTAATTAGAGGGAGATATATATTCCAAACATGTCATAATGAAACCCATATTTATGTGTTTCATAATATCACAAAACATTCACCATATCACAACCCATGAAATTAATTGGGTTTGAAAAACTTTTCATCATATCAAACTCCATAGAAAATATACAGGTTTCATAATCCTTTCTTAATTTATTCATTACATAACCCATAGAAAATTAGCATGTTTCATAAGAATTATATCATGGTATAACTCATGGAAGTGAAATGGGTTTCATAAAAATATTATCACAAAAAATCATTTGGAGAAATAATAATAATGACATTCGTGGTTCATATCCCTAGTAAATTATAGGAAACATCAACATATGCCATCTTAGAAGGAAATTGATTTTTGAATATCATTTAAACAATTTATTGAGTAAAATAACCATTCTTAAAGAATATTTGTTTAAAACATAAAACCTTTTTGAAAATCCATTTATTTGAAAATAACCTTTAAAGATTATATCCGAAGATTTTATAAATCATTTAAAACATTTCATGAGAAAAATATCTTTCGAATTTGATAAAACAATTTTGAAAACAATTTTTTTAAAATTTATCTCTTTAGATAAAACATTTAAATCTTAAAAAGTAAATTTCATACATGCATACATACATACATACATACATACATACATGCATACATACATACATACATACATCCATATATACATAGATACATACATACATAAATAAATAAATACATACATACATACATACATACATATATATATATATATTACCATATATGATTTACTTATTTATTATTCATTTATTATCAATTTCATGTTAGTGTCATGTTTCAAGCAATACCTGTTATGTTTTTCATGTCTCTTTTAATTGTTTGTTTTTTTCAACTTATATTAATAATGACCACATAATTTTAAATCTGATATTAATATTATATAAATTCATTATATATGTATTTATCATAAATATATAAATTGAAATTCACTACTTATTGAGTAGGTAGTCTCTACTAACGCATGAATGTTGTTTCCATTTTCTTGAAGGATTGAAATAAATAAAACTAAATAACATGTGAAAATTAAAAAATAAATTTTATGTCATATATATGAATGATTTTCATTAAATATATTCTTATTACCTTTCATGTAATGTGTGAATGAATCCCATTAGTTTGCGAGGCGGAAATCTGCCGTACACACGAGCGATATTATTATATTCCAAATAAATGGAGTGTATGAAGGTATGTGTGATATAATAAGTTTACAAAAATAATAATATCATTAATATAAAGTATAAAAAATAAATAAACCGTTATGTCTATCCTTTATAAATTTTAATGGATAATAAATGACATTTATTCGTGAGGTGGTAGTCTTCCATACACACAGACAATGATTATTAAACCATTTTAAATAGAAGGATATGGTTGTAAGTCATGAACTAAATGTAAAAAAATTTATGTATATATAAGATAAAAAAGTTATTATATCATCATGATATAATAGTAATTGAAGGGGTTGCAAGAAGAAATAAAACAAAAATGCTCATTGATAAATGTTACCTCTTCCTCAGGTATTGTCCTTAGGATTGCACCAAAATACTTTCTAGGTTGGATTTATTTTCAAAGAAAGGAATAAAAAGTTATATTATGGATGTTTTTAGGTTAATTAGGTAGGTATATTCCAAACAAAAATGGTTTATGGTGTGAATAGGACAAGATAAGGGGTGGGCTTTTATAATTTAGGTGGGTGACACACTTGAATATTTTTAAAAGAATTTATTTGACCAATCTTATTTTCATGTAAAAAGGATAAAATAATGAAGCATTATTAATAATATAAAGTATAATATTTAAATATGGACAAAAATTTGTTTTTTTTTCATTTTTTGGGTTCTTTGTAACTCTTATCTTTTCAGTTTGATCCACTAGTAAACTTATTTTCACCCCCAATGACGATAAATAGATTTTACATTATTTTATATTCATTTTGGTAAATAATTTATTTTTACTTATTAGATAATATAAATTATTATGATTAAAAATATAGTCTCAATTTTTCAAAATTATATTTATATAAGTGGAAAATTATAATTTAAAATTAACCCCATATATGTGATGAGAATGTATAGTTTTAAAGATTAAATATTCAAAAGTATATAAGGTTTTTATATTTAATTTATATATTAAAATGATTTAAATGAACTAAATAAGATTAATAAATATATATTTAATCTAATTTAACATTAAAAAAGTTTAAAATATAATTCATCATTATAAATAATTTTAAAAAAAAGTTAATTTTCAATTAAAATTCTGTATTTTTCCACTATTTTATTAAAAAATAATATTTTTAGAAAATTTTCAAATATCCACCCAGAAATAATTTTAACATGACGATTTAAAAAATTAATTTTATTTTTTAAAATAAGTTTTTAAATATTGGAAAAAAATAAACAAAACTTGTAGACCAGACGAAAACGGGGTTTTCAAGAAGTGGTTTTTTCATGTATAAGATGTAACTATGTTAAATCTATGTCAAATAATAATAATTGTAAGAATATAAATTAAAATTTATTGACACATAAAATAAATGTTTCTTTTAAAATATTCCCCATTAGGGATAATTTTAGTTAATTAAAATGGAGAAACATTATGCACTTTAAAACAATTTTTATAAAATTCTTTTTTTTAACCCAAAAAATTAACTTATTCTAAAATCCAATATAATGTTGACTAAAAGTTATTAAGTTGATTAAATGTAAATAAATAATAATTATGATAACTTAATACATAACAGTTAATTTGAATATCTTAATTTATTTAAATAAATTATTGTTCTACAAAAATGCTTATTTTTCATTATTCACTTAGTAATCAATATGTTCTGAAACATCCCAAAATTTTATAATAAGTAAATTTTGATATGATTATTTTAAAATTTTATTTAATTTTATAAAATAAATTATTTAAAATATCTATAAATTAATTATAATATTTTCTATTAAAAAGTAGTTAAAATCATTTTTGAAAAAAAAATAAATGAATATAATTACTTTACTAAAAATTGATTGATTATTTACTATGAGTATATAAATAAATTTATAATGATTTAAAAATATATATATATTTCATAATGTAGTAAATACTATTCATAACTACCTATTTAATGGCGCGGTTATAACATTAATATAATACTTCATTGTTTACTGAATCTCAATGTCATGTGTCATGCATGTTGTAGAAGAAACTCGTTGTTGCATGTAATGAAAGCTGAAATAGTTGTTTCATATACTGAAAGAAATACATAGTGATTCATGTAATGGAAAATATTAAGAATATTAAATTTATTTGGAAAAATATATTTCATAAAATATTAGGGTGTTGCATTCAACCCCCCATAAAATGAATTTCGCAGTAAAAATTAATCACTTTTGTACCAAAAACTGAATATAATTATGTCTTATTAAATCATCAAGTTCACATGTAATGTTCTCAAGATAGTGATTTAAACAAAAAAAATTCACCATGTTAGTGTTTATGTTTCATAGAAATAAATTTTTATGATGCAAAATCTCTATCTGTTATTCCTCCAAAATCAATGATTAGGAGTGGTTTATGAAACCGCCCTGAATTATTTTTAAATAATTTATATACAGTTTGTTAAAAACCACCTCTAAAAAATCATTTTTTCAAAAAACTAACAATTATATTCCAAAACACCAACTCCCCCAACCCCTGCAACCCTCCAACCCCCAACCCCCATAACCCTACCCTCGTTGCGCCTCGCCACCGCTCCTCGCCATCGGTCTCGAGCATCCCCACCACTCGCCATACCTCTCTACTGGTCCCAAGCGTTTCCACACCTCACCACTTATCACCGCTAGTCCTAAGCCTCTCTACCCTTCTATTGTGGTTTCTAAACTCTGGGATTATCAAAAACATATACCCATTAATCAAGGTAACTTCTTCTGTCCATTTTATCTATTATTTTGATTATGTATTTTGTGTTATACCAATTGATGTGTTATCACGATATTTTTAATTGTTATTGAAGATTTTTTTATCTGTACCTAAATAATTTTTTAGTTTTCTCATTCTAGAATTTTTTAATTTTTATTAACCTTGAGAATTTATTTTATCTATTTTTTTCTACATAATATGAAATATTTTCATATATGTTTTTAATTTAGTGATAAGCTACTAATGACATGCATACATGCTTTAAATAATTAAAAAAATTACAAGATGTATGTTATATTAAACTAGAAGTAATTTATTCATGTTTATTTTTACATTATTGGGCTTATTAAAGAAATGTCTACATGGTTATGTTATATAAATAATGGAGTTGATTTGTTATGCTATGTTGTTACTTGGATAAAGTATAAATAATTTTTTTTATTTTGGTTTTAGGTTAGTAAAGTAAGTTATGATTTTCATTTATAGTATTCCATAATTAATAAATTATTTAAGTATGAATTGGGTTTTTAATAAAAATAGTAAGAATATTTATATTAGTTTCATATACTTTGAAAAAGTGTTGAATATAAAATTGGGTTTTGAACAAAAATTCAATTTTATAAACAATAATTGTATTTATTTTAGAAATTTATTGTGTATGATTTTCTTGAAACCAAACATTAAATTGAATAAAAACTTTTATCACACTATTTATATAAGTGTTCATGTATGGGTTAGTTCATGAACCACACTTTAATTATATAAGATACTCTGTGTTGAAAACATATCCTTTTGGAGTTTTTATTATTTTTTAAAATTCAATCACATTTATCACTTTTTATGAAAACTTGATTCATTTGGTATGTATTGAGATGTGAACATATTTTTTATAAATGGAATACTTAAAAATTTAAAGGGCTGAATGTGTAGACACCTTTTTTCCTTGGATACTAACAAATTTCTAAATAGTTTTTCCCAAAATTATGTTTTAAAACATTGAAAACTTATTTGTATTAAGAACATATATTTTTTCTTTAAGAATTTATTTCTTGTAACATAATCTAATACATGTTCTTTTATTTGAATGTTAATAGTTTATATTATTAGTTTTGTATTCCATGTCTTATAGTTTGTTTGGGTCACTACTAGTATGCATCTATTATATTATATTTCATCTCTCATGGTTTATTTGGATAGATACTAGCATGCTTTGATGAATTTCAAATTAAAACAGTTGTTTAGATTATATATTTGTATTTGTTCTTTAAATAGGTGATATTGGATTATTTCATGCTGATATTATAATTGCTTTCCCTGATAAAAACATTTTTATAAAATTTAGTATTTTTCATGTAGTGTGGAACAATTTTTTCCTTTAATAAATCTTTTCCATTTCCAAAATATATGTATTTTTTTGTTGAAATATATTTTTATCCTAAAATTTATTCAAAATATTCATTTTTTTCAGGAATTTTTTTATTATAATCTATAATTTATTTTTTAAAAAATATTTTTTATTAGAATAGGGAGAATATGAATGTACAATACCGATTGGATCTCACTCGAGTTTCAAATTTAGTATTTTTTTTTATTTTTTATTTAATAATGATTCAAATGGATGTCTTATACAATTACCATGTTATAGTTTCATTGGAATACCTTGGTTAATTCTTAATAAAGTGAGTTACCATATAAAAAAAGTTTTTTTATAGATAAAGAATTATGTTTGGTATTAAAATGGAGAGAAAATGTCTTAGTATATTCATGATTAAAATGAATGGAGTGGAATGAATAATTCAATATTTGACTGGTTTCCATTTATACATCCTTACGAGAAAGAAATTACAACCTATAAAAAAGACAATGGGAGGATTATACATGATTCAACTGATGAAAATAATGATGTTGAGAGTGTAAAAAATGATTGATGATGCAATGAATCATGTATATCAAGAATGTGGTATAATAAATTAGTTAGAAATGTTAATGTGACTGTATCATAGGAAACAATTTTATTTAATTTATAGTATTGGAATAAATTATATTCATACTTATATGCAAGTGATTCTTGCATTTACATAGGTGTTTCTTATATTTAAACTAGTGTTTCTTACCTCTATGAAAGTGTTAAGATAACCTTAAGCGGCATGAAAAAAATAAAATTTACCCTTGTGTAGTGAACTAGAAACTTTTAAATAGTGTATGAAATTTATTTTTCCCTTTTTCGTGCTTTATAAAATTATTATTACCCTTATGTAACTTTGGAGTGCCTTTATAAAACTTTTCATGTTTCCTTTTCATGACTAGTTTTAGTAAAAGCTTACCATTAAACAACTTTACTAATCACCCTTATGAAATGCATATAATTTTTTCTTAAACTTACATAGAATTATAATTTACCTATATACATCATGTGTGAAATTCATCTTATCTTTATACAAGCTGTATATTTTTAAGGTTACCTTTAGAAAAATTATAAAAATTATGAGGTACCCTTATGCAGCTTGTGAAAAAACATATTTTACCCTTATGTGGGATATATAATTATAAAATTTTCCTATTATATTTAAGTAGTAGCATATCTCATCTATTTTAATGGTAGAAATATTATTTCACTAGAAAATGATACCATGACTAAAATAAATTGTGCATTTTAGAATATAACTGTGATACGTTAAACAGTTTAAAATTTCTATTTTAATATATAACTTTTGGGTTATAAATGTATGATGAAGAATTAAGAAACACCCATTTGTAGAATATTCAATGTATTTCTAATAATGTTATCCATTTGTGTTTTTAATATAAATAGAAGATAAAGAAATAAGTGGATAATGAATAATAAAGATGTTTAGAACATCATAGATTCATTATACTGATTTCTTCAGGCATTTCTTATTGCCCTATATTTCTTTATTATGTATCAATTAAAGAAGGGTTGAAGTTCAATACTCTACACCGGTTTCTTCATCGACATATTCTAATAGTCCAAAGAGTTTTACAATATTTCTGAAGTGTTTGTAATTATTATTTCAGATATGGTTATACTTACATTTAATATGTAGTGTATGGTTATTTAACATATTCATATATTTTTCAGATAGAATATAAGAATCTATTTTCTTATTTAGTAATAGTTATGTGTTTTAATTTTTTTTCATAATATGTTGGCACAATGTAATATATATATATATATATATATATAATTTTGATTGCATTAATGAGGAACACACCTCAATATATCAAGGGTTTAGAAGATTTTTTTGATTTTTTAATTTCTCATCAATCTGTTGAAGGGTGAATAAGATTCCCAGGTCTGAAATATAAATTTAGAAGATGTGTGAAGAGAGATTAAGATTATGAACATTTGATATTGATGTAATTCCCTAATCTTTATTTGTGTTGGTTTTGGCATGGATAATCAAACCTTACAGAAATGTTGAGCGCTAATTTCAATCCCTATAATGAGAGCCCAACTTCATCAAAAATGGAATATGAAATGAAAAACCTTATAAATGAGGGATTAAGTATTAAAAGAAACCAATATCAACATAAAAAACTTATCAGAAAAAACATTTGAGGGTGATACAAATAGAAATGTGACAAGTGATGTTTTTGGGACTATAGGAAAACTAGATCAAGATTTTAATATATCATTAGATCCTCCTCTTAATTATATGAAGAGTAATTTTAGAGAAACATTCACTGAGAACACAGATTTGTTTTATAGTTTAGTTGATGATGGGAATCAAGAGTTGTATCATGGATGTTTGAAATATTCAAAACATTATTTTCTACTGAAGTTGTACCATATCAAATGACTATGTGGAATTACAAATAAGGCTGTTTCCATGATTTTAGAATTTTTTCGTGATTCATTTCTTAAAGAAAAGATCCCTGAGTCTTTTCATGATATCAAAAAAGTTGTTTAAAAGCTTGTTCTAAATTATAAAATAAATTCATGTGCGTCCCAATGATGGTATGCTTTATTGGGGAGAGGATTCAAGTAGATAGGATTGAAATAAATTTTCTTTCTCTAGATGGTAGTTTATGGTTGATGTTGGAAGTCTAAATCAACATACTACCACGAAGAAGAAGAAAATGAACACACCTGCAAAGATTTTTCATTACTTTTCATTAAATCATTGATTGCAAAGATTATTCTTTTCATTGAAAACCTCCAAACACATGAAGTGGCTTTCTCTAGATAATAACAAGGATGGGTTAATGAGACATCCAATATTTTGAAAAATATGGAATAAATTTGATTAATTATATCTATATTTCTCATAGAATCGTATGAATGTTTTATTAGGATTAGATGTCGATGGATTCAACCCATTTGGGACTTTGGGTACTAGTTATATCATTTGGATGGTTGTTTTGATCCCTTACAATCTGCCTCTGTGGATGTGTATGCAAAAAACGTATTTTTATATTTTGATAATTATTCATCACAAAAAATTCGTAGAAATTATATTGATGTATACTTTCAGCCTTTAATTGAATAATTATATGAGTTATGGAGAAACAGTGTTGAGACATATGATGCATCTTCTAAAACAATGTTCAAAATGAAAGATTCTCTAATGTGTACCATTATTGACTTCCTTGAACCTGGGAATTTATTTGGTTGGAACACTTATATGGGTTTGGATTTTCCTATTTGTAACTTTAATTTTAATCTCGAGTGGCTACCTTATAGTATAAAATGGCTCTTCTTGTGTCATTGATGATTTCTCGATGCATCTCATATATTTCAGATGAATAAGTAAAATTTCAATGGTTTCATTGATCATAGACCACCACCAATGTTTTTAACTAGTTCTAAAATATTGGAACAACATGTAAATTATAAGGCCCCGACCTTAAACCATACTTAATCTTGAGTTATTACAAGATTACACATTGAGAATCTTTTCGTGTCTAGAGTTTTAGAGAATTAGATCATAAAACATGCATTACATTCCACATATAAACAAAGTGGTTACATAAAGATAGTATTCTTCATTCCCATCAATGGAAACATATTTAAAATAAAACATGGATTATTTCTTGACACATCATTGACACTATCATCATAGCATTTACCTTTCCCTTGACATGGGAAAAACATTTCAAAAAAACTTGGGATGAGCATAAAAAGCTCGGTAAGGGATATAATAATATGGAAAGGAAACATGGGTACATATATTCATAAGAATGAAATCAAACATTATCCATAAAACATAATCACATTAACATACCTCATCAAACCACGAATAAATCATAGAAATCACAAGACATAAAGGTAACTTCAGGCCTTCATACCATTTTTACGTAGGGAGTAACCCTCTTGGTTACGTTTTGAATATCCATCAAAGTATATTCCCTAAATCTATTCCGAGAAACCTTAACGTCTCACTCCTTCACGTTACCCAATGCATTGGAGAGATATATCGGGCTCACCCGCCCTTAGTTTATCACGGAACCACCCGTCTTCATAATAATGCCCAAGAACCTCAACATAATCGTATCACATAAAACATGCATAAAGGAAACATAACATTTCCACCTTTCAATCACAAGATATAAATACAACACATTGATATAGAAACATTATGAAAACCATTTTCAATACCAAAATAAAAGAAAAGTAAAACATGGTATTTATTTTTCTTTTTAAAAAAAGTATGGCTTGTAGAGGAAGGCGAAACTCAAATAATGGTCACAGCGGCAGAGAAGTCATTGTCACCGCATACGCATGACAAAAACATTCCCTTTTGTCCTTTAGTAAAATGCTTCGTATAAAAAATATTCCTTTTGTATAAACGTAAAAGTCAAAGGGGTTTATACACCGTATAAAAGAAGGTTGTGTATAAAACAAAATATGCCTCAATGAAAGGAGATTGAGACGAAGTCCCATACCTCGGGTCCGACTTGACACGATTGTTCTTCAATGTCCTGAATAATAAACTTGAGTTAATTTCTGCTTGCTTAAGAACCTTTTTCAAGTTCATTATTCCTTTTATATCACTTATTTCCATGTCATGAACACTATGTAATTATTTAAGTTAATAACGGTCGTTTTAATGATCATTGATACTTGAGTAAAAAATCAACCCTTTATAATTAAAAGTTGTTCATGTATGAATTATATCCAGAATTATAATCATGATGTATATATCATATATATCTAGTATATACATGAATTTATAATATTACATAATCATTTAGAGGAAAGAAATGAAATGCACCGTTCAGGGAGACGGTAAGCCGTACGTACGCATGAACGCTACTTTCATTTCTATTTCGTATTTTATAGAATGGAATCATAATTATATAAAGTTATATTATAATTCTATTATAATATCATATATAATATCATAGTTCCATCCTTTATACGTCCCACATGTGGTATTTATCGAATCAAATCACTTTGAGGGGGCGGTAGTCCGCACTTCCTTAAATAAAGATATCGTGTTTACCCATAATGGAAACCATAAAGGTATGCCCAAAATGAAAAATACAGAAGCTTAAGGAAAAAAATAAACATATTATATATCATATATAAACATAGTGACATCTTAATGTCCACCTTTGAAGCTGTTAAAAGAATTTTGAACAATCATCATTTCGGGAGGCATAAATTCACCATCCACAGAAACAGTATGTCCTTTAGCCATTAGATGTAGGTGTGTGTAAGTGTAGCTTGAATCCTTCTTATAACAACATCCTAGTATATTGAGGATACTAGAGTTGTTACAAAAGAAAAGAATAAAATTAGTTTAGGGGGTTGGAGATGTAAAATAAAACAAAAGGACTCAAGTGAAGACATTACCTTAAAATCGGGTAACTCTC
This sequence comes from Viscum album, assembly GCA_963277665.1. NCBI lineage: Eukaryota > Viridiplantae > Streptophyta > Magnoliopsida > Santalales > Viscaceae > Viscum > Viscum album. Next base: position 733,323,297 of record OY728141.1, read on the forward strand.
TTTGGTTTGAGATCAAAGGCTTCCTTGGGAAGACTTCTGCCCAAAGTGGGGCTTCAAGGAGTAATAGAGGGATGTGGAGAGCCAAAATGGTAAGAGGTTGGCCGAGCCAAAGGCTCTGGGAGTGTGGGTAAGGAGGTAGAGGTGGGGTCCCTTTATAAGAGGAGAGGAGGGGTACTCTTGGAAGGTAATGAAAAGACACTTTATTTTAAAATGGTATTCGGATTTAAGAGGTCCCACATTGATGTGTATCGTGGATAAGGTGATAAGGGTTAGAAATCCACCCATACAATAGGTTATGGCCATGTTTTGGTCTTATATTTTACATTATCATTCCATTTTATTTAAATCATTAAATATTGAGGTCATCACTGCATCATCATGATGTCATAAATAATTTAATGTATTTAAAGTCTAAAAATTATAAAAAAAATACTATGATGTAGGAAATATTTTTAGATTTCCAATGACTATTTACAATCAAAAATATTATCTTCATAACCCCATGTAAAAAATAGTTTTAGTAAAACATCTCATGTTTGTGTCATTTTTACATTTACATTAAATAAAAAGTTATTTATGTCATTTCCCAGCCAAAGTGGCTCCATGGAGTCCCCAAGATGACCCATGGATTTTCTTGGTCGGCCATGACACATCCAATGAGGGTAGGACATGTGTCAAGCTCATCTAATTTTATTAATGCATTATTTTTACCTTAAACTACACTAATTACCTCTAATCGTGATTAAGAACTTAAGAGTTACTATTCAACAAAAAAATTATTTTAATCTCATTGAACCACATTTTACTTCTTAATGAAAACCATGTATGTCAGATTTTTGAAATTCAAAACACAGAAGTGGTAAAATTTCTTTTAAACGAAAAATCAGTTTTTATAAGTACCACTTAGTGGTTTCACTATTCACAAAAATTGAAGTTTTTTCAGAAAAATACCAAAAATTCACCCTATGCTATATTTGATATTCTGAATTCAAAAATGAAGTATATTTTTTCAAAATTCAAAAAATATAAGTCACATTAATTAATTTAATAATTAATTCCCGCTATCATGACAAATAGCGTGTTTTTATGAAACAATAAGTATCAAAAGATTGACACTAGTTTAAGTCCAATTTCAATGTGAAATTGATTCCAATGACCACCATTGGATTAAATGGTAAAAATATATTCTAATTTAACTTTAAAACCAATTAAAAATATAATCTAATCATATAAATAAATTATATTAAAAAGCAGTTTTGATGTAAAATGTAGTATTTTCTACTATTCATTAAAAAATGAACATTGTCAGAAAAATACCAAAAATTCACACAAAGTAAATTTTGATGTCCCAATCATAAAGAATAAGTTTATTTTGACAAACATAGCTTATAAAATTGTCAAAATATAGATTTAAAATGGTTTTACATCAAAAGGCAGTAAAACAATCTTTTAAGAATATTAGTGTATTCCATGCATAAGATTGTATTTATTTTCAATTTAAGCCTCTAAAACACTATCTTGATAATTAATAGACATAGATAAAAATATCTATTATTCATTACTTAATTGGGATGTTACATCCTTCCCCCCTTTTGAAAATTGTGTCCCCGCAATTTATTTACTTATCGAATAAATGGGGCTACTTATTCCTCATTGCATTTTCAGATTCCCATGTTGACTCTTCCATCATGTGGTTTTTTCCACAAAACCTTTACCTGATTAATCACCTTATTTCGTAACACTTGCTCCATGTGGTCAAGAATCTGGACCGGTTGTTCCTCATAAGATAGGTTCTCTTCCAGCTGAACTACCTCCGGACTCAAAACATGAGATGGATCTGGAATATACTTTCTCAACATCGAAACGTGAAAAACATTGTGTACCTGAGATAAACTCGGATGTAAAGACACCCGGTATGCAACTGGTCCCACTCTCTCCAGAATTTCATATGGTCCAATAAACCTTGGACTCATCTTTCCTTTCTTACCAAATCTCATCACACTTTTCCAAGGAGAAACATTGAGAAAAACATGATCACCTACCTCGAAAGATATATCCTTCCTCCGGTTATCCGCATAACTATTCTGCATGCTCTGAGCTGTTCTCATGAGTTTCTGAATCAACTGAACTTTTTCTGCCATATCTTCTACCAATTCTGGTCCCATGAGCTTCCTTTCACCCACTTCATCCCAAAATGTTGGTGTTCGACACCGCTTCCCATATAATGCCTCAAATGGTGCCATCTGTATACTGGAATGAAAACTGTTATTATAAGAAAACTCAACCAAAGAAAGATGTTGGTCCCAACTTCCCTGATAATCCATCGAACAAGCTCGTAGCATATCCTCCAAGGTCTGAATTGTTCATTCTGACTGCCCATCTGATTGAGGATGAAAAGCTATACTAACATTTAATTCAGTACCCAACGACTTCTGAAGGCCTTTCCAAAAGTTAGAAGTAAACATGTGATCACGATCGGACTCAATGAAGAGAGGAACTCCATGTAACCTGACTATCTCTTTAAGATACAAACGGGAAAGTTGATCTAGGGAAAAAGTATCTCGTATAGCAAGGAAATGAGAAGATTTAGTCAATCGATCATCAATAACCCAGATTGCATTATTACCTCTAGATGTCTTCAGTAATCCCGCAACAATGTCCATGGATATATTCTCCCATTTACACTCTGGCACTGGTAAAGGCTGAAGCATCCCTTTCAGTAACTACCGCTCTGCATTAACCTGTTGACATGTCAAACACTTCACAGTAAAATCAGAAATATCTCTTTTCATTCCATCCCACCAGTAATACTCCCGCAGATCTCTGTACATCTTAGTGCTGCCAGGATTAACTGAAAACAGAGAACTATGAGCTTCACATAAAAACTCTCTCTTCAACTGTGAATCACAAGGCACACACAATCTCTTCCCAAATCTCAAAACTAAATCATTATCAATGTTGAATTCATGCAACTTACCTTTCTGAACCAGTTCTACCTTTTTTTGAAACTCATTGTCTTGCTTCTGTGCTTGCTTGATTCTATCTGATAGAGATGATCGCACTAATACCTGAAACAAAACAGAAGGACTTCCTGTACAAAAAAATTCTATGACAAAGTTCATCAAATCCTTAAACAAAGGATCACGTTCCAAACGCAACATTGCTAATGAAGCATTACCTTTTCAACTCAAAGCATCATCCACTTTATTTTCTTTTCCCGGATGGTAATGAATTGTATAATCATAATCCTTGATTAATTCTAGCCATCTCCTCTGTCTCATGTTTAACTCTTTCTGAGTGAATATATACTTTAAACTTTTGTGATCAGTATATATTTCAAACTTTACTCCATACAAATGATGCCTATGAATTTTTAAAGCAAAAACAAAAATAGTTAATTCCAAATCATGTGTAGGGTAATTTCCCTCATGAGTTTTCAACTATCGTGAAGCATAAGAAATTACCTGATCATTCTGCATTAGGACACAACCAAGTCCTTTCAATGAAGCATCACTATATATAAGAAACTCACCATTCCTAGAAGGTAGTTCCAAAACTGGAGCATTCACCAATCTTCTTTTCAATTCCCGAAAAAAATCATCACATTCTTTTGTCCAGATAAACTTAACACCCTTCTGAGTTAGCTTAGTCATTGGACTAGATAACCATGAATAATTTCTAAAAAACCTTCGATAGTAGTCTGCCAAACCAATGAAGCTACGAATCTTAGTTACATTTGTGGGTCTTGTCCATTCTTCAACAACCTTTGTTTTTGCAGGATCAACAGTTATCCCATCTTTAGAAACAATATGACCAAGGAAAGAAATTTGTTGCTACAAAAACTCACACTTGCTGAATTTCCCATACAATTTCTTTTCTTTTAAGGTTTTCAAGATAACCCTTAAATGACTTTCATGCTCCTCTTTTCTTTTAGAAAACAACAAAATATCATCAATGAAAACCACCACCAACTTATCCAAGACTCATGGAAAGTTCTGTTCATTAAGTCCATGAATACAGCAGGTGCATTGGTTAGCCCAAAAGGCATTTCTACAAATTCATAATGGCCATATCTTGTATGGAACACGGTTTTCGGAACATCTGCTTCTTTTACCTTGAGCTGATGGTACCCTGATCTCAGGTCAATCTTTGAAAAAAACTGAGCTCCCTCGAGCTGATCAAACAAATCATCGATATGAGGAAAATGATTTTTGTTCTTAACAGTGATGTTATTCAAGGCTCTATAATCAATGCAAAGTCTCATTGAACCATCTTTCTTTTTAACAAAAAAAACAACAGCACCCCATGGTGATGTGCTAGGTCGAATGAAACCTTTCTCTAATAAATCTTGCAATTGTCCCTTAAACTCTAAAAGTTCAATTTGAGCCATTCGATAAGGGGGTTTCGAAATTGGATTACCATCAGGAACTAAGTCAACAGTAAACTCAACTTTCTGATCTGGTATTATTCCAGGAAACTTATCAGGAAAAAATCAGGATACTCATTTACCACTGGCACATCATTAATCTGAACAGTTCCTTTATTTCCAATGATGTGTGCAAGGTAACATTCATTTCCATCTTTTACAAGTTTCTTGGCCTCTTGATAAGTTATCAACAGTAAGGGTTCATTCTTGTACACAAACTGAAAGTCTTTTTGAAAAGAAACTTCTTTAGCTCTACAGTCAATCTTACCATGGTAAATAGAGAGCCAATCCATACCCATGATAACACCAAAATCTACTAGAGGTAGAACAATAAGGTTTTCAAGTAGGTTCTTTCCACAGATAAGGATAGGAAGATTCTTATAAATTCTTTTTGCCTCAACATTTCCCCCCTGGTGTTTTTACCAAAAGTTCAGGAGTCATTTCTTGAGATGGTATTCCCATTTTACTAGAAAAGGTTTCAGAGATGAAAGAATGTGTAGACCCCGAATCAAACAACACATTGGAATAATCTGAAAAAACAAACAAAGTACTTGATACAACTTCATTTGATGGCCCAACATCTGCTGAAAAAGTTGTAAAGGATTTCACCACCCCTTTCTGCTTGTAGTCTAACTGCTTCCCATCACCCAAGCTCTTTGTCGGACACTCGTTTGCATAGTGACCCATCTCATTGCACTTATATCATTTCACTAACTGTAAATCAAATTTGGTCTTACCGTCATTCTGATCTTTTCCAGTGCAATCACGATCCTTATGTCCCATCTTACCACATCGGTATCACTTTCCAAAATTCAGAAGACATTCGCCAGTATGCTTTTTTCCACATTTATCACAGACTGGAAACTTAGTTTTCTTACCGTCAGACTTTTTTGAAGAATTCTTACCTTTCTCCTGCCACCTCGGTCTCTTCTTCAGTTGGTTGTTATAGAACACTTGATCATCGGAAAACTCCATTTCGACCTTCTCAGCACATCGAAAAAGCTTTTCATAACTTTTAAACTCACGAGAAGCTAATTCCCTTCGATATTTTGGCTTTAATCCTGAGTAAAAACGACTAAATTTACTATCAAGGTCTCGGATAAAATTTAGAGCATACCTTACCAATCGAGTGAACCATTCTTCATAGGCAGCCACTAAGTCTTCTCTTGCCTCAATTCCAAGAATTGATTTTCCATCCTAATTCAAACAGCCTTAGGAAAATACTTCTCAAGAAACATACCTTTGAATTCATCCCAGTCGAGAGCATCAATCTCATCAGCACCCCTGATATTTTTAACCATCGACCACCACTGATCTGCTTCACCCTCCAAACGATAAATAGCAAGACTAACCTTTTGATTGTCTGAACACCCCATGACATCAAAAATCTTCTCCAATGATTTAATCCACCCTTCAGCTAGCACATGGTCAGATGATCCTCCGAATGATGGGGGATGTTGCCTCATGGAATGTTCCACCACTAACATGTTCCTCTGTGGTTGATCTGGTTGATCTCGTGTATGGATACCACCACCATTTATCGCTTGAGTCAACATTGTCATTACTGCAACAAACTGTTCAGTTCCAATTCCGACCATCTCAAGATGCTGATTCGGAAGGTTATTTCCTTCTGCATGCCTTCCTAGCACTGCTTCCCTGTTTCCTCTGCAGAAAACCATTCTGAACAAACATGTCTTAGATGAAGCAACATTGTAATCTTCAAGTACTACATCACTTCAATTTGACCATAAAAAAAATATTTTTGGATAATCATTTAATAGAATTCTAACTCCTAAAGTTTTCTAAACCATCATCTGATACCAACTATACGGCCCCAGCCTTAAACCTTACTTAATCTTGAGTTATTACAAGATTACACTTTGAGGGTCTTTTCGCGTTTAGAATTTTAGAGAATTAGATCATAAAACATGCATTACATTCCACATATAAACAAAGTGGTTACATAAAGATAGTATTCTACGTTCCCATCAATGGAAACATATTTAAAATAAAACATAGATTCTTTCTTGAAACTTCCTTGACACTATCATCATATCATGTACCTTTCCCTTGACCTGTGAAAAACATTTCAAAAAAACGTGGGATGAGCATAAAAAGCTCAGTAAGGGATATAAAAATATTGAAAGGAAACATGGGTACATATATACATAAGAATGAAATCATACTTTAGCCATAAAACATAAGCACTTTAACATACCTCATCAAACCATGAATAAATCATATAAATCATAATACAAAAAGGTAACTTGAGGCATTCATAACATTCTTACAGAGGGAGTAACCCTCTTGGTTACGTTTGGAATACCCATCACATTATATTCCCTAAATCTCTTCGGAGAAACCTTAACATTTCACTCATTCACGTTACCCAATGCATTGGAGAGCTATATAGGGCTCACCCGCCCTTAGTTTATCACGGAACCACCCGTCTTCATAATAATGCCCAAGAACCTCAACATAATCATATCACATAAAACATTAATAAAGGAAACATAACATTTCCACCTTTCAATCACAAGATATCAATACAACACATTGATATAAAAACATTATGAAAACCATTTTCAATACCAAAAGAAAAGAAAAGTAAAACATGGTATTTATTTTTCTTTTAAAAAAATGTATGTCTAGTAGAGGAAGTCGAAACTCAAGTAATTGTCACGGCGGCGGAGAAGTCATTGTCGCTGCATACCTACGACAAAAACATTCCCTTTTGTCGTTTAGTAAAACACTTCTTATAAAAAAGATTACTTTTGTATAAACGTAAAAGTCAAAGGGTTTTATACACCGTATAAAATAAGGTTGTGTATAAAACAAAATATGCCTCAATGAAAGGAGATTGAGACGAAGTCCCATACCTCGGGTCCAACTTGACTCGATCATTCTTTAATGTCCTGAATAATAAACTTGAGTTAATTTATACTTTCTTAAGAACCTTTTTCAAGTTCATTATTCCTTTTATATCACTTATTTCCATGTCATGAACACTATGTAATTATTTAAGTTAATAACTGTCGTTTTACCAATCATTAGTACTTGAGTCAAAAATAAACCCTTTATAATTACAAGTTGTTCATGTATCCATTATATCCAGAATTATAATCATGATTTATATATCATATATATCCAGTATATACATGCATTTATAATATTACATAATCATTTAGAGGTAATAAATTAAATGCACCGTTCATGGAGACGGTAAGCTGTACGTACGCATGAACGCTACTTTCATTTCTATTTCATATTTTATAAAATGGAATCATAATGATATAAAGGTATATTATAATTCCAGTATAATATCATATATAATATCATAGTTCCAACCTTTATACGTCCCACATATGGTATTTAACAAATCAAATCACTTTGAGGGGGCGGTAGTCCGCACTTCCTTAAAAGAAGATATCGCGTTTACCCATAATGGAAACCATAAAGGTATGCCCAAAATGAAAAATACAGAAGCTTAAGGAAAAAATAAACATATTATATATCATATATAAATATAGTGACATCTTAATGGCCACCTTTGAAGGTGTTAAAATAATTTTGAACAATCATCATTTCGGGAGGCATAAATTCACCATCCACTGAAACAATATGTCTTTTAACCATTAGATGCAGGTGTGTGTAAGTGTAGCTCGAATCCTTCTTATAACTACTTCCTAGTATATTTAGAATATTGGAGTTGTTACAAAAGAAAAGAATAAAAAGAGTTTAGGGGGTTGGAGAAGTAAAATAAAACAAAAGGACTCAAGTGAAGACATTACCTTAAAATCGGGTAACTCTCTTTGGTTTGAGCTCAAAGGCTTCCTTGGGAAGACTTCTGCCCAATGTGAGGCTTCACAGAGTAAGAGAGGGATGTGGAGAGCTAAAATGGTCAGGGGTTGGCCGAGCCAAAGGCTTTGGGAGTGTGGGTATGGAGGCAGAGGTGGGGGCCTTTTATAAGAGGAGAGGAGGGGCACTCTTGGAAGGTAAAGAAAAGTCACTTTATTTTAAAATGGTATTCGGATTTAAGAGATCCCACATTGATGTGTATCAAGGATAAGGTGATAAGGGTTCGAAATCCACCCATCGAATAGGTTTTGGCCATGTGTTGGTCTTAGATTTTACATTAGCATTCCATTTTATTTAAATCGTTAAATATTGAGGTCATCGCTGCATCATCATGATGTCATAAATAATTTAATTTATTTAAAGTATAAAAATTATAAAAAAAAATACTATGACGTAGGAAATAATTTTAGATTTCCAATGACTATTTAAAATCAAAAATCTGATCTTTATAACCCCATGTAAAAATAGTTTTAGTAAAACATCTCATGTTTGTGTCAATTTTAGTTTTAAATTAAATAAAAAGTTATTTATGTCATTTCCCAACCAAAGTGGCTCCATGGGGTCCCCAAGTTATCCCATGGATTGTATTGGTAGGCCATGACACATCCAATGAGGGTAGTACATGTGTCAGGTTCATCTCATTTTATTAATGCATTATTTTTACCTTAAATTACACTAATTACCTCTAATCGCTATTAAGAACCTAAGAGTTACTATTCACCAAAAAATTATTTTAATCTCATTGATCCGAATTTTACTTCTTAATGACAACCATGTATGTTGGATTTTTTAAATTCAAAACACAGAAGGGGTAAAATTTCTTTTAAAAGAAAAAACAGTTTTTATAAGTACCACTTAGTGGTTTCACTATTCATCAAAAATTGAAGTTTTTTCAGAAAAATACCAAAAAACCCTCCTAAGCTATATTTGATACTCTGAATTCAAAAATGAAGTCTATTTTAAAAAATTCAAAACATATAAGTCACATTAATTAATTTAATAATTAATTCCCGCTGTCATAACAAATAGCGTGTTTTTATGAAACAATAAGTATCAAAAGATTGACACCGGTTTAAGTCCAATTTAAAAGTGAAATTGATTCCAATGACCACCATTGGATTAAATGGTAAAAATATATTCTAATTTTACATTAAAACCAATTCAAAAGATAATCTAATCATATAAATAAATTAGATTAAAAAGCAGTTTTGATGTAAAAGGCAGTATTTTCCACTATTCATTAAAAAATGAACATTGTCAGCAAAATACCAAAAATTCACACAAAGTAAATTTTGATGTCCCAATCATAAATAATATGTTTATTTTGACAAACATAGCTTATAAAATTTTCAAAAGATAGATTTAAAAATGGTTTGCCATCAAAAGGCAGTAAAACAATCTTTTAAGAATATTAGTGTATTTCATGCATAAGATTGTATTTATTTTCATTATATGCCTATAAAACACTATCTTAATCATTAATAGACATAGATAAAAATATCTATTATTCATTAATTACTTGGGATGTTACAGAAATGTTGGAACCGAATTTGGGATGGTGAAACATTTGAACGATAGTGGGAAACGAGTTCGAAGAGCATCGTTAAGTGAAATCGGAACACAACAATAGAAGAAAAAATGTATATTCTTCAAAAATACATATTGGGAATTTAATTTTTTGTGGAATAATCTCAATGTGATGTGTATTGAGAAGAATTTATTTGACAGTTTGATATTCACATGGATTAATGATTATAGAAAGTAAAAGTATCATATCAATTCTCAAAAAGACATACAATCAATGAACATAAAGCATTATCTATGGCCAAATGAGAATGGAAAGTATGCTCTGAAAACAATTCAATGAATAATTGGTAAATAAGATACATTATTTGAATTTTAAAACATGTGAAGGTATATGATGGGTATTCAAGTAACAATGGAGGTTTTATTACTTAATGAATCATTTGTTACATGGATTGAATAGCCATAATTCACATATTTTGTTACAGCAGTTACTTTCATTTTCATTGAATACATTATTACCTGAAAAGGTAACTACTATTGTACTCCAATTATATATATTTTTTAGACAACTATGTGAGAAAACACTACATCCATTTCTGCTTGAAAACTTTAGGTGGGATTTTTATTGACACATTGGGCAATGAAGATGATCTTTCTTCTATAATTTTTTACTATCACGATGCATTTAACTATTCATTTAGTTGAGGAAGATAAATTATGAGGCCCCATACAAAATACATGGATGTATCCAATTGAGAGGTAATTTATTTATATTTTTTTCATTTCAGTAAAAAATTCTTGGCACATTATTAAATACAAAATTATGATTTTTTATTTTATTTCACAGATATCTTAGGAATTTGAAATCATACATAAAAAATAAATCTCAACCTAAAGGCTATATTTCTGAATACTAATTGGAAGAGGTGTGTCTTACCTTTTGTTCTAAATACTTGGATAATGTTGAGAAAATATTCAATCATGTTGGATGTGTTTATGACACATCGACACAATCTGAAATACCTGGGAAATTAATTTTTTTTTCTGATATTGGATGATCAGTTGGGAGATCAAATGTTATAGTAACAAAAATTGAATTATTACAAGCACATAGATATGTGATCTTGAATAGTGAAATTACAGATCTATTTATTGAAGAGTTGATGATACAAATAAAGAGGCAAATGAGAGGACGAACATGAAATGAGAAACATGTAACAAAATATATTAATGAATATCTTGTAGAATTGTTTTCACGATGTGCATGTTCATAAATATTGAAATCAATATTGGTATTAGATTGATACATATATTTTATAAATATAACAATGTATATTAATTTTTCGATATCATCAATACTGATACTCAATATGAGTTTTTAGGATATTTGAATTTTCTTAATAGAGTTCCTCTAAAACAAGATATAAATTTCGATTCTTACAACGTGTATGGATTTAGATTTCCTATAGTTGATCGAGAATAGGGTTCAAAAAAAAGAATAGTGGAATATTTATGTTTTATGATGTGTAATACTATGAAAAATTGACTGATATTATCGAATTAATCCACCGCTAACATTTTGTATTTGTTTTATACAAATGAAATTGGTTGTATATTATCAAGGGTGTAAAAAGAGATTCCTTGAAATTTACTTTTATGAACTTCTCTCACATAATAGATGTTGGTGATTATGAACTACATGATCCATATATCTTATCATCACAAGAGAAAATTGTATATTATGTAAATGATTTCATAAATTAAGGGTGGAGTGTAGTTTCTCAAATAAAAAAAAGTGACATAGATGATATGGGTGATGAAGTGGAATATTTGACCTCTGACATTGAATCCCATCAACAGAAAGAAGAAGACTTATTTTTCCATCATGATAGTGAAAATATTAGTCTTCCTTGAGTGGATGAAGTAGATGAAGTAATGATGGAGTAGGAAACTAATATTATTGAAGGGGAAAATGATTTTATGTGCAGTTATCCATTCATTTATCAACTACTTATGTCATTTATTCAGTCATTCATTATCATTGTTATGTATATTTTGTTTGCTAGTACTGTGCATATGTTATCATTTTTATTTTTTGTATGCATTATTTTTTTTTAAATCTATGTTCTGAAATTAATTTTATTTGATTAAATGACCTTAATGTCTAGGAAGAATTATACTCACACTATGGGGTCAAATTGTTTTTCTAGAAGTTAATTGACTTTGGATATTCTTGTTTATGTTGTGGTATGGTTTTGGTGACTTGATCAATAAGAATCTGCCCATGGCTTGGTAGAGTGGTGTATTGACTTGAGGTTATACACCCACAGGTCGAGTTAGACTAAGGTTCTAATATCCACCCCAAAATTCATGGGTTAAGAAAGGGGACATAAGCTCTATTCCCCTAATGGTTTTCATTCCACCCAGACTGAGGCTTTGAGGTGAGGATAATATGTTGATGTGATATTTGTATCACTAGTGAGATAGGGACTTGATTTATTTCCCCTATACATTTTCATTGATTGCCTTAGACCCTTATGTAGATGATATTAATTCATAACCCATGGAACATGTGATTAAATGGATTGATTAATGAAGTTGAAAAAAATAATGTAATTGGGATAAATTCTAGGAATAAATTAAATGAAATTTTTTAACTTACGACACCCAAAATGTCGTTTGTTTACTAACCCTTTATTTTGGTACATGCATGCACTATCTTTTAGACCGGATATTTTGTAGACATCATTGGTGGTGGCCTACGGAGTTTTATACTCACACCCCACTAAGGCCGTCGTTGGGTACCCGAGTAGATCTCTTGGTTGCAGTTCAGGTCGAGGGAAAGGGCCCTACTCTAGGATGCTATGTTGGTATAAGGATGTACATAGAGAAGGATCCAGACATAGAGTTGGAACCCACATGGATATTTGGACATTTTATTATTTTGGTATTTATTCACATTTCACCACTAGTATAGAATTGTATTTTTGTATTTTATTTGTGTTTATACTCTGTTTGGGAAACATTGGGTTATGCATGTTTATTGGTTGCTTCATATTTCTTCAATTATTTTTATTATGTTTGGTTGTGGATTACTCTAGTAAAGAGTGTATAGTCTCCCCATGTGACTCCTTAGACCACTGACGCTAGTCAGAAACCTCTGGCATATGGGGAGGTGCACTTGACCTCGGGTGACGACCCAGCTCAAAGCACTGGTTTATTGGATTTTGGGTTGGGGACGTTACAAAGTGGTATCAAAGGAGTTATTTTATTATTCATACTATTTGGGGATGGTAGAAAAGATATTGAGATGTGTTATACCTTGGTAATAAGCTCATGTTATGGAGTAGATAACCCATGTACGAGGGAAAACCCAAGTCACCCTAGGTGGGACTTGTTGTTCTTAATGTGCAATGTTACAGTTGAAAGATATTTCTTCATTGGGTGATGCACATGTTGTGTGATTTGACTTATTTATGATATATTCTTCATTTATTGGATGGCATAAGGTTGTGAATTCACGCATCATTTTAGAAACCTAAGGATATAGGTTCCATGTATCATTATAGGCATGCACACAAGATCTGTGTGCGTGGTATAGAGAGTAGAATTTATTTTACAACCATGAAAAAATTGAAGGAAATGATGCATAATAATGGTAATGAAAGTGGTTGAATGGAAACAATGCAAATGAATAGTTAAGGAATATCATGTATAAAGAAATTTTATTAATGGATTATAATTTTGGTTTGTGATAAATTGTAAAGGTCAATTTGGTGTCTAAAATATAATTATATCATAATGATGGTAAAATCTTAATGAATTTTTTTTAATAAAAGCTATAAATGAGTTAAAAAGTTGATTTTCACATGTTGTGAAAAGGGATATGCGCCTGAGAGGAAAATATTTTTTTGTAAATGAAGAATTGGGTTGAAGAGGTGTTGATGAAATACTTGTGATTAAGTAAATTTGTTACCACATGTTGATCATGACCCATCGTAAGGATGATATAGGGTAGCGTTCTAAGTGTGAGGATGATTGTTGGTATAGATTATGAAGGATGGGTTGTTTAAGGTCGATAGCACGAGGCCCTTTCCATCTATGGTTAAATCCTTTTGGTCATTATTCAATGTTTCAGGTGAATGATAAGTTTAAGATGATAATTTTTACTTCAAAGGTGGCTATCCTCTGTGTTGTTTGTTTTTCCCATGTATGTGTGGGTTGGGGGCTACGAGAGTTCCCTGATTTGAGATTATGGGGCCTTATTGGTCATGATATGGACCAGTTGGGGTGTTCTATGAACCCCTATCAAGTATGGGGTTGTTGGGTTTTGAGGCGTTGTTTGGTAATTTGAGTGAGGAAACTCTCATGGTTCACGACCGTACGGAGTGCGTGTTGGGCCCTAAGGATGGTGTCTGGGTCTTTATGACCTTACTATTAGAGAACTTATGAGTTGTGTATTTAATATGGAAGAGTATGGTTGTCTTGTAGTACCGAAAAATGTTTCCACCTATGGTGTGTAACCTAGAGTAAATGGTTGTTTGGTGCGCTAGGCATATTGTGCATCAGAACTAGGCTGAGAGTGCCAAACACAAGCATTGCTTTATATGTGACATGATATGAATGTTTTGGGGAGAGGGCCAATGTATTTTCTTGGGTGTGACTCTAGTCTAGGTAGTTGGTATATTTTAACCTTCAAGGTGACCTATGAGAAATGATGGACATGTTTCTTGGTGCTTTTGGGTGTGTGTCACACAATTAGATGTTTTGGACCTTGTTAATGGAAATCAGAGTGTTTTATATTGTAGGATTGGTCATGAGGGCTAAATGGGAAGGTTGAGGGTAGGTGGTTCCCCTTGATTTGTGGTTCTGGGATGATAGATTCAGAAATATCAAGGGTTACCTCGTGGGGGGTTAGCCCGGTGGTGCAGGTACGTCGAAATATGAAGCATGGGAGATGCTTCAGAGGTGGTGTCAATGCATACTAAGTACCCCAAGTTTTAGTGAATGGGATTGTTGTTCCCGGTTTCATTGTAGGGTAACCCTAGTGTGTGTGATAAGTGGTAAAGTTTATTTTGAAGGATTGTATCACATGGAATCCTGACTCACCTATTTGGATGATTATTTATGGAATCCTTGATGTTATTTTGGAGTGGAAGATACAATGATGGATAAAGTGTGGTTATATTCTTTCACTCGATAGTGTAACCCAATGTGAGGGTGGTCACATGGATTAACTTGTTTTATGAAGGTTTTGTTTGTTGGGTGTGATGCAGAGGCCGCCTCAGGGAAGATTATTCTGACTAACCATAGACATGGTTAGGTAAGTAAGTTGGTGATGGGATATACCCAATTTAAGGTCTATTTGTGTGAGAAAGTTGGTTTGATTGTTGTGGTAGACCTTTTTGGTTTAGTTTTTAGCTGGTAGGGACACATCAGAAGGACTCGAGCAGTGCGGTGGAACTAGTTCCACATAAATTGTTGGTTCATGGATTCTTGGAAGTTTGGTTGTGGAGTGATGGTTAAATTTTGTTGGCAATCACACCTTAGTGGTGGTGGTTAAGTGTTGGTGAGATGTGTTCGGCAGGGAGGCATGAAATACTTTGAAGGTCATGGTGTCCTATAGTTTGACATCAGAAATGAATATGTTTTTCATGGTCTTCTTTGAAAACTTGTTAGTGTGCCTCAGCTATGACGAGGATTCCCAACATCTTGACATCATCCCGGGTACATTGATAAGATCTAGATCATGTTAAGAGACATGTAGGTGTTTGGTTGGATGAGGGACATCATGGAGTTTATGCACATGGAAATGGTATATGTGGACCTTGATGATGGGATGCACACCCTCCATGTTATAGGTAGAGGTCCTCAGGATGGACCGAATGTCGACAGCCGTCATGGGTACCATTCACAGAAGCTAAGAACGGGCACGAGGTGATGTTTGTTGTCTTGTTTTGGATAAAATATAGATGTCCATGTCTATGTTTGGGGTTAAGTTCGTGATTAGTTATAAGATGCAGTGATTGGAATAGATCATAGTGAGCAATGGTAATGACACTCCTATGTTTGGGAGTGATATGTTGGTCCTAGGTGTGAAGAGGAGAACATGGAGTTGATGTAGTGACACCAGAATGCCAGTGAGGAACCTGTGCAGCGCATGTTAGGTTCCTCAAAGGGAGAATGTGGGACTTGGATATGATTACTGATGAGCCATGTGTTGGCTTTAGGCTCGGAGTGTTTCTGTTTGAAGCTTTTGATGTCTGTGTTGAAGTCGTATAAGGGTGTGGTTTGATATGATAATGGGTTATGGCGAGTGAGGTCAGTTTCCATAACTCCAATGAATATCAGGGTTAGACTCAAGTAACATCTCCTTGGTTTGTTTTAGAACATCTTTAAATTGAGGGAACCTTGGCCATATGATTTGGTGACATGGGAAGGGTGAGGCCCGATGATGTTATGGAGGGTGGTAATTCCATGATAATGGGATTATAATAGAATTTATGATATAAACTAAGTGGGTGAATGGGATGATAATGATAGGCTTACAGTCAGTAAGCACCTTGGGATGGTGTGAAAGGGGTAGTGTACCATCAGTGGAATGTGGGTGTATTGGGAAAATCCAGTCAGATGTGGTCTGACCTGAGATGGTAAACTTGAATTGGTGTGGTGCGAGTGACCCGCCCTCGATTGAGGTTATCTCGTAAAGAAAATTTTGAAATGAGGTTGTACCTGAGTTAGGTCAAGTTGATCATAGTCCTTGACGAGATAGTTCCAAAATGTCCTTCAAAATCATTTCAATAGTGCTATTAGATCCTAATGTTGGGCAATGCCCTATGGATTCTTAGGCACGATGAGTTGAAACATATTAGGTGATGGAAATTTGGGTTGAGTTATGGAGGTCCTTCGTCGATGGAGGAGGTTCCAAGTAACTGAAAATGGTTGAGAGAACCATACAAGATAAATGGTTGGTTGATGACGTGATCATAGTTTCATGTTGGAAAGACTCGAGTGCTCACCGTTCGGGTAATATAGCCCAGATAGTGAGCCTTGGCATGAGTTTAGATGGTTGAGTACCCGAGCGTTTTGGGTGGAGTTTGGTTGTATAGTAATGGAGTGAAATCGTTAGGAAATGTGGTTGGAAGGATCGTGTGTTTTCCATTGGGTGATACCGGATATGGTCACCATTAGAGTAGGGGGAACAAAAAAATGATGCCAAGTGATTTGGGTTATGAGTTGTGTAGAGGATCGGGAAGATGAGGTACAGATGGGATCCTCTATGATTTTTGATGTTGTGCATTATGTTTCCATTTTTTGTGAGTTAGGTGTTTCCACCTATGTTTCCCCCATGAAGTTCTCATGGTGGGAATGGTTAAAGTAGATGTATCCTTGAGGTGTATTTCTGATCATGTTTTGGTTTTAGTGAGGAAAGGTTGTGGGGGCATGTATGTCCCATTGTTTTGTTTTCGGTGGGAATTGTGATGTGAAACTAGAATCATGGAGGTTGGGAATGGATAGGTAGGACCAGTGGAATGAAAACTTGTTCTAGAAACTTAGTGATACTTGGAAGAGAGGCTCAAGGATGAGCTGTTATAAGGTGGGGTGGATGTAAGATCCATGATTATTCTATAAGTTATTTTATTGTTTATGTTTTAGTTTAAGTCCATGTTTATGGTTAATTAAGTGTTTTACAAAGTCCTTGAGAAGGATCCGGGGTGTTTTGGGGGTTTGGGACATGAAAAAGGGGAAACATGGCCTTTCAAGGAAATCTGCATGATTTGTGCATGGTTTGGAAAACCGTGCGAGGGGAGACCATGCAGGAAGTAGCAATCTGTATGGTTTGCACACGGTTGGGGAATCCATGAAAGATAATGGTGTGAAGGAAGTAGCCCATACACTGTTTGTGTATGGTTTGGAAAACATTACGGGTAAACCGTGTGTCCTGGAAGCTTTTAAAAACTTACAAAATTTTCTTCCAGGTATTTTAAACCCCAACTCGGGTTTCTCCTCCATTCCACCTCATCTTGCCCTAGTGATCCCCCAAGAACCTCAAGAGCTCCCATGGATAAATCTCCCTCTTTTCAAAGACTTTTTGTACATCTTTGGTTATGTATTGAAGATCCAGGTTGAGGATTCAAGGAGTGTTTGAATGTTGATAGAAGGCTATGATTAAGAGTGTGTTAATCACCAGATTTGAGTTAGAATATCCACATGTATTCTCCCATAATTTTTATTCTATATTTTTGAATGGAAGATTGTGTTCTTATTTTCTCTAATTGTTTTCGTGGCTCTGTAGGAGTTTTTGATAAAAAGGGGTGTCTAAGTGACCAATTGAAACCCTCACGATCCCCGTGTAATGCGTAGAGGATGGCTTGACCATTTAAGGGCCACCCATGGGGTGAAACAGTATTTTTGAACATAGAAAATGGTATGGTTAAATAAAGGGTTGCAAAATGATAATGTGAAACCCTTGTAGAACATGTGTTAATAGTTGATTTAGTGTAAGTTTATTGATAATAGTGATTCCTTGGGTGACAAGGATTAAGGGGTTGAAGGCCATGAGTTGGAAATGCAAAAATTTGGTAGAATGAGATTATGTCAATTGTATAATGAAATTTGGTTTGAAATGACTAAGAGGATTATTACATATTAAATGGTGAACTTATAATCATATGATATAATTGGGAAATGGGGTGTATGTTAATGGGATTTAATGAGTTAATGGAAGAATATGTTGAAAAGGATAATATATGGGAATTGTGGTACAACAAACAGTTGAATGAAACAGTGGTTGTGTTATGATATATGGGAAAGATACATTAAATGAAAAAATGTATGAATGATTATGAAATGATAAATAGGATAAATGGGTAAATATATGGTCATTGATGAATTTGACTAAGGCATAGGGGTTGATGAATACACTTAAGGGGTTAAGGCACGAGAATGGGAATTTGGATAAATGGAAATGATTCGTAATTGGTAAATGAGTTAATGGGTTATGGAATGATATTAATTCCCATGTTGTTGTCATGTATTATGAATTATAATGGCATTGAATATGATTGGTTGTGTAATGTTATGGTTGTTGTGATTTTATGAATAAGCATGTGCAAATGGATTGGTATAGTGGGGTATTGACTTGAGGTTCTATGCCCACAGGTCGTGTTAGATTGAGGCTCTAAACTCCACTCCAAAATACATGGGTTAGGGAAGGGGTTGGTGGCTCTATTCACCTAACGGTTTCATTCCACCCGGACTGAGGCTTTGAGGTGAGGATAATGTGTTTATGTGATATGTGTATCCCTAGTGAGATAAGGTCTTGATTAATTTCCCCTATGAAATGTGATTGATTTATTTAGACGCTTTTGTAAATGATATTTATGCCTAACCTAGTGAACATGTGATTTAATGGATTGAGTAATAAAGATGAAAACATGAATGTAATTGGGATAAATTCTAGAAATAAATTAAATGAACTTTGATAACTTACAGCACCCAAATTGTCCCTTTACCTGCCATTTATTTTTGGAACATGCATGCATTATCTATTAGAATGGATATTTTTTAGACATCATTAGAGGTGTCCTAATGAAATTTTCACTCACACCCTCCTCGGGCCTCCATTGGGTACCCAAGCAGATCTCATGGTTGCAGGTAAGGTCCAGGGAAAGGGCCCTACTCTTGGATGTTGAGTTCGGCTCAGGATGTACATGGAGAAAGATCTAGAATTAGATTTGGAACCCTCTAAGAGATTTTTACATTTTTTTTATTTTTTTATTTATTCACTTTACAACACTAATATGGAATGGAATTGTTGTAATCAATTTGTGTTTGTAGCCTGTTTGGGAAGCACTTGATCATGCCTGATTATTTATTGTTTTATATTGCTTTAGTTATTTTTTGTATTATTTTGTGGATTACTATTGTAAAGAGGGTATAGTCTCCCCACATGATTCATTAGACCCTCGCTGCTAGTCGGAAACCTCTGGCATACAGGGAGGCACACTTGCAGTCATGTGATGACCCGGCTCGGAGCACTAGTTTAGTGGCTTCTGGATTTCAGACATTACGAAGTGGAATTAGAGGATTTATTTTCCCCTTATTACTATTTGGGGATGGTATATTGTATATTATTATGTGTAAGGCCTTGTTATTAATGTGTGATGTTACAGTTGAATGATATTTCACTATTGTGTGATGCACATGTTGTGTGATTTGACTGATTTATGATATTTTTCTCATTGCTGGGATGGCATGAGGTTTTGAATTCATGAATCATTTTAGGCACTTAAGGATATAGGTGGCATGAATCATTATATTCACACACATGAGATGGGCGTGTGGGGTATAGAGAGTAGAATTAATTTTACTTCCTAATCAAATATGATGAAAATGATGCTTAAAATGGTAATGAAAGTGGGTGAATGAAAATAGTGAAAATGGATAGTTAAGGAATATCATGTATAAAGAAACGTTATGAATGGGTTCACATTTTGGTTTTGTGAAAAATTATAAAGGATGATTGGGTGTCTAAAAGAAAAATATTTCATAATAACGGTAAAATCATAATGAATTTTTTCTGATGAAAGATGAAAATGTTTTAAAATGGTGATTTTGACATGTTGTGAAATGGTAAATGTGCCTAAGAGGAAAATATTTTGTTGTAAATGAAGAATATTTTTGAATAGATGTTGACGAAAGACTTGTGATTAAGTAAATTGTTTAACCCATTTTGACCATGACATGTCATAGGGATGGTAGAGGGTAGTGTTATAAGTGTGATGATGATCGTTGGGAAAGAGTATGAAGGATGGGTTTTTTAAGGTTGATAGTGTGAGATTTTTTCCATCGATGGTTAAATCCTACCAGTCATTATTCTAAGCGTCGGGTGAATGACTAGATTTAGATGAGAACGTTTGAGTTCAAAGGTGGGTATACTCTGTGTTGTTAATTTTGCCTGTGAATGTGTTGGTAGGGGCATCGAGAGTTCCCAAGTTTGAGACATTAGATTTGGATTGTGAGGCCTTATCGGTCATTATATGGATCGGGTGGTGTGTTTAGGGAACCCCTATCAGGGTTGTGGTTGTTTGGTTGTAAGGTATTTTTCAATGTGAGTAAAGAAACTCTAATGGTGTGCGACCTTATTGAGTGCATGTTGGGCCCTAAAGATGATGATTGGGTCTTGGCGACCTTGTGAGTAGTGACCTTACAAGTTGTGTTTTGAATTCTAGAGATGATGTTTGGCTCATAGTACCAAGAAATGAGTAGACCTAAGTTGTGTAACCTAGAGTAAATTGTTGTTTGGTGCACTTGGAATTGTGTGCATCAGAACTGGGGTGGGGGTGCCAAGCACGACCATTGCTTTGTTTGTGGCATGATATGTATGGTTTGGTGAGATTTACAATTGATTTTCTTGGTTTTGAATCTATTCTAGGTAGTTGGTATCTTTCAACCATCAAGGTGACCTATGAGAAAGGTTGGACGAGGTTTGTGGTTCTTTTTGGTTACTGTCACACATGTAGATGTTTTGGACTTTGTTTGTGGGATTCAGAGTGTTTTATAGGGAAGCTTTGTCCTTGAGGGCTAAGTGGGAAGGTTGATGGTTGGTGGTTCCACTCAGGTTGTGGTTATGAGATGATAGTTTCATGAAAATCAAGGGTGATCTCGTGGGGGGTTATCCTAGTGCTACATGTACCTCATAATTTGAAGCTTGGGAGATGCTTCAGAGGGGGTTTCAATGCATACTAAGTACCCTGTGTTTTTTGTGAATGGTATAGTTGTGTTCGATTCTTTTGTAGGGTCACCCCATGGTTTGTGATAAGAGTTATGGATTGTTTTAAAGGGTTGTATCACATGGATTCCTAAATCACCTATTTGGATGATTATTGATGGAGGTCTTGAATTTGTTTTAGAGTGGCAGAGACGAGGGTGGCTAAAGTGTGGATTTATGATTTTGCTCGATGGTGGCACCTGAGGTGATGTTAGTTACGTGGATGAACATGTTTGTATGAATGGTTTGGTTTTTGGGTGAGATGCAGAGGCCACCTCAGGTATGATGAGTCTGATTAACAAATAGACATGGTTAGGTAAGGAATCAGGTGATGGGATATACCCAAGTGAAGGATGATTTGTGTGAGATAGTTGGTTTGATTGGTGTGGTAGACCATTGTGCTTCGGTTGTTAGCCAACATGGATGCATCAGAAGGACTCAAGCAGTGTGGTGGAAGTAATTCCACATGAAATGTTGTTTCATAGCTACTTGGTGGTTTGGTCATGGAGTGATGGTTAAACATGGTTGGAATTCACACCTGGGTGGTGGTGGTTAAGTGTTGGTGAGATGCATTCGGTAGGGAGGCATGAAATCCTTGGATAGTCATGGTGTCCCATAGTTTAATAGTAGAAATGGATAAATTGGTGGTGGTTTTCTTCGAAAACATCTTAGTGTACCACAACAAGTGACGAGAAAGCCCAACATATTGACATCGCCCCAAGTACATTGAGAAGCTCTGTCTCATTCCAAGATACATGAAGGTGTTTGGTTGGAATATAGAAATAATGGAATTTATGCTCATGGAGATGGTATATGTGGAGCATGATGATGGGATTTACACCCTATACGGATTGGGGTGTGGTCCTTAGAATGGACCGAATGTCGACACATGTCATGTGTACCATTCACAGAAGCCGGGAATGGGAACTGGGTGATGTTCATTTTCTTTTTCTGGGAAAAATCTAGATGGGAATGTCTATGTATGGGGTTCAGTTCGTGATTAGGTATAAAATTTTGTGGTTAGAATAAATCATGGTGGGTAATGGTAATGAAACTCCCATGGTTGGGAGTGATAAGTGAGTCCTAGATGTAGAGAAGAGAACATCAAGTTAATTTAGTGACACTAGAATTCCAGTGAGGAACCTATGAGGTGAATGTTAGGTTCTATAGAGGGGAAATGTGGGACTTGGATGTAATTAATTATGATCCAAGTGTTGGCTTCGGGATCACGGTTGTTATGTGTGATGCTTTTGATTTCTGTTTTGAAGTCATAGAAGGGTGTGGTTGGATATGAATGCAATATTTAGAAAGTGAGGTTGGTTTCCATAACTGTCATAAAGATCGGGGTTAAACGTAGGTTACTTCTCCTTGGGTGGTTTTATAACATATTTAAGTTGACGTAACCTTGTCCATATGATGTGGTGTCATGCCAAGGGTGAAGCCTGATAACGATTTGGAGGGCGGTAATGATGTGATGATGGAATTATACTGGAATTCAATAAATGACCACAGTGGGTGCATAGTATGATAATGATAGGCTTCAAGTTTGTATGAACCTTGGAAAGGTGATAAAGGGGAAGCGTACCATCAGTGGAAAGTGGGTGTTCTGGGATAATCCATTCTGATGTAGTCCAGACTGACAAGGTAAACTTGAATGTGTGTGGCGAGAGTTACCCATCTCTGAGTTCATCTTGTTTTGGTAAGAACATTTTGAAACAATTTTGTACCTGAGTGAGGTCGATTTTATCTTAGTCCTTAAAGGGATAGTGTAGGAATGTCCTTATGAATGGTTTTGATAGTGCATCTAGATGCCAATGTAATGTAATGCCCTATGGATTCTTGGGCACAGTGAGTTGGAACATGATAGGTGATGGAATTTTGGGTTGAGATCTAGTAGTAATTTTTCAATGGAGAAGATTCCATGTAACCAAAAATGGTAGAGATAAACATACCGTATAAATGTATGGTTGATTACAGGATCAATGTTTTGGGTTGGAAGGACAAGAGTGGTCACTATTCTGGTATGTTAGCACCAATTGTGACTATTGGCACAAGTTTAGTTGGTTGAGTACCAGAGAGTTCTGGGTGGAGTTTGGTTGTACAGTTATGGAGTGAAATCACCATGAAATGTGGTTGTAAGGATCATGTGTTTTCCTTTGGGTGATACGAGGTTTGGTCACTGTTAGAGTTGGGGGATCATGAAAATGACGCCAAGTGATTTGGGTCATGAGTTGTGTAGAGGATCGGACCGATGAGGGTTCGATTGGTTTCTCCATGATGATGTGATGTTGTTTGTTAAGATTCCATGTGTTGTGAGTTATGTGTTTCTTCTTATGTTTCCCCGATGATGTTCTCATTGTGGGAATGGTTGAATTAGATGCATCCTTGAGGAGTTTTTCAGCTCATGCTGTGGTTGTAGTGAGGAAGGATTGTGGGGAAACTCCGTACCCTTGTTCTATCTTCAGTTGTAATTGTGATGTAAAAACATAAACATGGAGGATCGTAATGGATAGGAAGTCCTAGTATAATCACTTATAGTTATAGAGGCTTAGTGATTCTTACAAGAGAGACTCTAGGATTAGTCGTTATAAGGTGGCGAGGTTGTAAGATCCTGGATTTCTCTGTAAGGTATGTTCTTGTTTATGTTTCAGTTTAAGTCCTTGGTTTTTGTTAATTAAGTATTTTTCAAGTCCTGGAGAATTCTTGAGGGAGTTTTAGGGGTTTGGGACATGAAAAATGGAAAACAAGGGATTTATGGGAAATTCTTAAGGTTTACACACGGTTTGGAAAACGATGTAAGGGTTGAACATGCAGGTAGATGAAATCCGCACAATTTTCACACAATATGGAAAAACGTGTGAGAGAAGTTAATGTGGGATGTATCCTCCACATTCTTTGTGCACGGTTTGGAAAGATGTGTGGGTAAATGGTGTAGCCTAGAAAATTTTAAAAAATTACAAAATTTCCATCATGGGATTTTAAACCCCAACTCGGGTATCTCCTCCATTCCCCCCCCCCACCAGACCAAGTGACTCCCCAAGAACCTCAATAACTCCAATAGATGAATCTCCCTCATTTAAAGTTCATTTTGGAGGTCATTCGTTGTAGATTGAAGATCTGGGTTGGGGCTTCAAGGGGTGTTTAAATTCGGATCAAGGCCTATGATTAAGAGCATGTTCATCATCAGATTCTAGGTAGGTGTTGGACTCACCTATTTTAATAATCCCAAATCATGTTTAAATATTGATCATAATATATTAAGTCAATCTTTTATATTTTTAATCTACATATACAATTATCTCATTGTCAACAATATATATTCTTAAGATTCATGACTTCGCTGCATCAACTTACAGTCCATATTTATCTAAATATAAGTTCACTGTTAAAGGCTACTGGTAAGAGCCTTCTGTTCAAAGTCACTGTTATAGCTTACTATCACCTTAAGTCATTGTTTCTAGAAGATCACGTTTGAAGACTTACAGTCACTATTGAAAGCTACTGGTACACGGTTTCTATCACAAACCTACTGATGATCTACTTATCAAAGCTCACAGACAAAGAGTTACCATCATAAGGTCACTGCTGTAACAAGGCTTCTGCTAGAAGTCCACTGTCAGACTCTTTCTCAAGCCTTCTATTGAGAACCTCTCTGTTCAAGCCTACAGTTGGACAGGTTTAGAAAAAGGCTACCGCTGGACAACTCCTATGGTCAAGATATTCGACTGTTCCTCAAAGAGTACTGATGAGGAGCTACTATTATACAAAGTAAAAGCTATCTTTAAAAGATATCCACTAATAAAAAGTCCACTATTAGAAGCCTGCAGTTGAAGAACCTACTGTTGGAGCCCTCAGATGAATAGTCTACCGATGAAGTCCACAGTTATAGAGATTGAAATCTACCGTGTGACATGCATCTGCTACCAGTATAATGATATTCTTTTCTTTTCTTTAACTATTTTATTAATACAATTATAACGGTCATGTCGGGACAAATCAATACACCTGACATTGTTTAATATTATTTTCAAGGATATCAGGAGATAGTACGATGTACGAGGAAGAACACACGTGGTTGAAACATTTCTCTTGTCGGCCCATACTGGACAACAAAACACAAAAACAAGAGACAATATAAAATACACATAAGAGAGACACAAAAAAGAGCACCTGAACATACTGGAAAGAATAAGGGAACTCTCCAGCACTCATTCAGAAGAACAAGAGCTTCACAGAGGTCGATTGAAAGAGCCTTCTACAATCTGTAGTAGTGTGCTGCAAAGAGTTTCTGAATCCTAGAAGCTGGTCATCTCTTCATTGGGAAGTCATAACCTGGAAGTTGCGACACTATGTTATAGAGACAACTTGCATAGAAGGACCAAATCTTCATATCATTCATCCCAACAAGTCTAGAGATGATCTGCCAACAAAACAGAGCATTCTAAACTCATTCCTACAATATTTAGCTCTACTGTGTTTTATATACATTACATTTGTGAGAAGTGTGTATGTGTTACGCACACTGACTCTTGTGATTGAATTGTGGGATACTGAAAATCCCCATACCAAACTTTTTTACATTTTTTTCCCACATGTAACTGTGGAAGAAGCCTGGTGTGGCTTAGTAGTATATTTCCCACGAAGAACTGTGGTAGAGGATGCAAAACCTGGACAGTTTATGAACGCTATTGTAAAGCCTGATACAGGCTGTGTATCACTTTTTAATATAACTTCTTGGTGGCAGGTGATCACTAAGTGGAGAGGAATAGGTCTTGACTTAAGACTGAACCTCTTGTTTAAATTTTTTGTGTTCAAGTTTGCTTTAATCTGTTTAACATCTATCCACTGTGCTTATATTTTCAAAGACAGAAATCTATTTTTACATTCACCCTGATAGTTAGTTTTTGTTAGTGGGTATATGTGATTGGTTTAGTAAACTTGTTTCCAAAGTCGAATTAGTTCACATACTAATTCAACTGAGGAGTAATCAACCTTTGAGAAACCTGTTGAACAATAACTCACTTATATCTCTACTGCCTTTATTGACTGGGCTGTTCTAATTTCGGGGATTCTAATCCTAAAAGTTTTTAACAGAAATTTTAATTGGTACTCAATTCACCCCGTCTTGATTATCCACTCCTACCAATATCTGGTATCAGAGGCTTCATTATTATTTATAAAAGGTTTTCAAACCCTCTATTTTAAAACTGTGATTTTAGTTTTACTTAAAAATCATAAATTTCTATTAGTTCTAAATTTTCTCTCTTTAATATATTTTCTGAAATCTAGTTATGGAAAATAGACTAGATGGAGATACTACTAACATGCCACCTTTCTTTAATGGTGTGAATTATGGTCAATGGAAAATTAAAATGAAAATTCATTTGGAAAGTATTAGTTTTGATATTTTGTCTATTATAGAATCAGAATATGAAATTCCCAAAACTGGTAGATCTACCTGGGATGATTCTACAAAGTCTGACTATAATAATATCTGTAAAGCTATGAATTCCCTTTACTGCTCTTTAGGAGATGAGGAATTTAACCACATTTCTGCATGTAAAATAGCTCATGAAATCTGGGACACCTTGGCTGTTTCTCATGAAGGAACAACCAATGTGAAGGAAATGATATTAAATACTTATACTAGTATATATGATAATTTTAAAATGAGACCTAATAAACCCATTTCTGATAGGTATCTTATGTTTAATGAAATTTTCAACACCATTATTTCACTGGGAAATGCTGTTCCAGAAAAGGAGTAGATCATGAGAATATTGAGATTTTTTCCTGACAGATGGAGAGGATCTTTTGTGTCTATCCGAGAATCATGTGACATCAGTAAGCTAACGGTTAAGGAGTTTATTGGTAAACTAATGATGTATTAAGTGTAATTAAAGGTGAACAATGAAGAAGATGATGAACCCAAAATAAAATCTGTAGCATTCAAGTCTACTACTTTAAAGAGCAAAGACAAGGAAAAAATACATGTACCAACAGAAAGTTCAACTACTGTAGATTCAGATTCAGACAGTGATGAGGAAATGGCTCAAATATCCAGGATATTTAATAAGTTCTATAGGAAGAAAAAGTTTTTCAGAAATCCAAACTATAAGGTTAAATATGATCAAAAATGTATGTGGAAAATGGATTGGAAGAAATCTAATAAGGAAAATGATATAGTCTACTATGAATGCAAAAGGAAAGAACACATCAAGGATGACTGTCCGAAGTTAAAATTAAAAAATAAATATGACCATAAGGACAAGAAATAAAAGAAATCCATTAAAGCAACTTGGAGTGCTTCGGAAGACAGCACAATTGAATCAGAAGCTACTGACTCTGAAAAGAATCATGACATCATTTTCTTCATGACTAACATATTTGAGGTACCTATTTCCCCTATTCTAAATGATTATTATTCTGGAAATAATAGTGACTCAGATAATGATACAAATATGTCTAAGGATGAACTATTTGAATATAGAAATGTACTGGAAGATACCTTCAATGAACTAAAAGATAAATACAAATCTTTGATGAAACATCATGCCTTGAATAATAATATTAAAACAGATCTAAGTGTAGAAAAAGAATAGAATGCTCAACTATTGAAAGAGAATACTCAGCTCAAATTATCTAATGAACAATTAATAAAATATATTGA
The DNA here is from genome assembly GCA_963277665.1 of Viscum album. Lineage (NCBI taxonomy): Eukaryota > Viridiplantae > Streptophyta > Magnoliopsida > Santalales > Viscaceae > Viscum > Viscum album. The sequence continues at coordinate 733,351,551 of OY728141.1, forward strand.
GAAGTTCACTTCTGGTAGGGATACCTTGACACAGTTTCTAGGAAGTCATATTGCTCCAAAATATACAACTGGTCTAGGATATCAGCCTGGACAGACACACATTAGAAAAACAAAATTTGTTTCAAAATCTGGGTAGTTCACTGCTAATTCTGGGCAATCTATTGAGAAACAATTTTCTAAAGGACCGAACAAAGTATTTATGTCTCAAAATATGTTTGTTGATTTCAGAAATTCTATAATGAAAATATGGGTTCCCAAAGTTTTATTGTCTAACCTTTCTGGACCCAATAAGATCCGGGTACCGAAATTATCCCATGTTTAATCTATTTACAAGGGAAGTTGTTTTAAGAGTTCATTTAACACTCTATTGTATTTGGATAGTGGATGTTCAAGACATATAATAGGAGACTATTCGTGCTTTAAGAGTCTAATTAATGTTGATGGTGGATATGTCACCTTTAGTGACAATGCAAGAGGAAAAATCATTTGCTTAGGCCAGATTGGTATCCCTGATACAATATTAATTTCTAAAGTACTTTTTGTTGATGGATTCTAGTATAATTTACTTAGCATATATCAGTTATGTGATTATGGGAATAATGTTAAATTTGATATTGATTCATGTAATGTTTTTAATTCAAATAATGACTTAGTTTTCACTACATGTAGAAATGAGAATGTATATGCTGTTGATTTAAACTCCTTAGCTAAACAAAATGTTTCTTATTTAAATGATTTTCATAAAAAATCTTGGTTGTGGCATAGAAGATTAGGACACTGTAATGTGCACTCACTTAGGAAGCTATCTAAGAAATGTTTAGTAAGAGACCTACCTAAATTGGAATTCCCAAATGATAAAGTGTGTAATCCCTATCAAAAGGGAAAACAACACAAAGTTTCTTTCAAACCAAAGAAATAAGTTTCAACTTCACAACCACTTGAGTTGGTTCACTTGGATTTGTTTGGACTATCAAGAGTTTCAAGTTTAAATGGGAGGCACTATGTTTAGGTTCTTGTAGATGACTTTTCTAGGTATACTTGGGTATACTTTCTAGCTCACAAAAGTGAAGCATTTTCATACTTTGTCAAATACTTCAAGTCTGTAGAAAACCTTATTGGACATAAGATTAAAACCCTAATACGTGATCATGGCCATGAGTTTGAGAATCATGAGTTCGAATCCTACTGCTCGCATAATGGCTATAGTCACAACTTTTCATCCCCTAGGACACCCCAACAAAATGTAGTTGTAGAAAGAATAAATAGGACCCTTCAAGAAATTGCAAGGACTATGCTTAATGAGTATGACTTGCCTATTTATTTTTGGTAAGAAGCTGTAAATACAGCTTGTTACATTATTAATAGAGTCATAATTAGACTTATTCTAAAAAGGACCCCTTACAATATTTGGAATAATAGGAATCATAAGGTTAATTACTTTAGAGTTTTTGGTCACAATGTCTTTATTATTAATACTAAATATAATCTTTACACATTTTCTCCCAAAAGTAATGAAAGAATTTTCCTGGGTTATTCAATTTCAAGTAAAGCCTATAGAGTGTTCAATAAGAAAACCAAATGTGTGGAAAAATAAGTTCATATCAAATTCGAGGAGACTGATCCAAATGAGCCTAAAGCATATCTTGAAAATCTCAAGGAAGATTTATCAAATTTGAACCTTCATGATAAAAATAGTGAATCCCCTGTAAAAGAATACAGTTCTATAAATTTTCCAGAATCTGCAACTACTGATTTTGAACCAACATAAAACAATGAGGAATCTAGTTCAAGCCTTCCTAGAGGTATTAAGACTCTCAAGAATCATCCTTTAGATGCTGTTATAGGCAATTTAAATAGATGAACACAAACTATAGTTTCTCCAAGAAACCAGGTTGAACATCAAGCTTTTCATTCACAACATCAACCCAAAAATATTAATGATGCAATCAATGATGAATTTTTGGTAATGGCTATGCATGAAGAACTAAATCAGTTCGAAAGAAACAAAGTTTAGGAATTAGTGGAAAGACCTAAGGACACCATAACAATAGGCACTAAATGGGTGTTTAGAAACAAAGTAGACGAGTCTGGGAATATAGTTAGAAATAAAGCTAGGCTAGTGGCACAATGATATAGCCAAGAAGAAGGAATAGACTATGAGGAGACCTTGGCACCTATAGATAGACTAGAATCAATTAGGATACTACTTTCCTATGAAGCTCATCTGAATTTCAATATTTATCAAATGGATGTTAAAAGTTCTTTTCTAAATGGGTACATAGTTGAGGATGTGTTTGTTGAACAACCTCCTGGTTTTACGAATCCCCATTTTTCCAATCATGTTTTCAAACAATCTAAAGCATTTTATGGCTTAAAACAAGCTCTAATAGCATGGTATGATAGGATCGACTATTTTCTTATTTCAAAAGGTTTTACCAAAGGGATAGTTGATCCAACTCTTTTCATTAAATAAATTTATAAAGATGTTTTTATAGTACATATTTATGTGGATGATATTATTTTTGGATCTTCTAAAAGTTCATTATGTATTGATTTTTAAAAAATGATGCAAAATGAGTTTGAAATGAGTTTAATGGGAGAACTCAAATTTTTCCTTGGATTTCAGATCTTTCAAAATAAAAATGGAATTGTTTTGAATCAAAGAAAATATATTATGGATCTTTTAAAACGTTTTTCTTTGGATGGTAGTAAAGGTAGTGACACACCTATGAGTACCACCTATAAGTTGGATACAGATGAAGCTAGAGAACTAGTGGATCAAACCAACTACAGAGGAATGATAGGGAGTCTACTCTATCTTATAGCTAGTAGACCTGACATCATGTTTAGTGTATGCATGTGTGCTCGCTTTCAAGACAATCCAAAAGAGTCTCATTTAACTGCTGTTAAAAGAATTTTTAAATATCTCAAACATACTCCCAACTTAGGATTATTCTATCCAAAATGATAATCATTTGATTTGTTGATTTATTCTGATGCTGATTTTTCCGGTTGAAAATTAGATAGAAAAAGCACCTCTAGGACATGTCACATTTTAGGAAAATTACTAGTATCATGGTGTAGTAAGAAGCAGAATTCTGTCACATTATCTACTACCGAAGCTGAGTACATAGCCGCTGCTAGTTGTTGTACTCAAATTCTATTGATGAAACATACTTTTCTAGACAATGGATATCAATTTAAACTTGTCTCTATAATGTGTTACAATACAAGTTCTATTAACATTTCCAAAAATCCAGTTGCTCATGCGAGGACAAAGCATATTGATGTGAGACATAACTTTTTGAGGGATCATTATCAAAAGGGTGATATCACTCTTGAATTCATTGGCACTAAACAACAACTGGCTGATATATTCAAAAATTACTTGAATTCTGAGAGGTTAAATTACATCAAACATAAGTTAGGTATGATTAATTTCAGCATAGGAGACCACATAGTTAGACCTCACAGTTAAACCTCACAGTTAAACCTCATAGTTAGACCTCACAGTCGAACCTCATAGTCGAACCTCACAGTCGAACCTCACAGTCAAACCTCATAGTTAGACCTCATAGATGACCCTCACAGTAGGACCTCACAGTTGGACCTTATTGTTATACCTCACTATTGCACCTCACCGGTGTACCTCACTAATACATCTCACTGTTGGATACCTCTCTTTTTATTATAGTAGGAATTCGAACTGTTTTTATTTCTTTTTATTTATATTTTATTTTGTTTTAATCCCTAAATAATAAAACCAAAGGAAACTAACACATTTCAATCCACCTTCCTCTCCCAATCTTGAACCTTGCTCTCGAAATTCCTAAACCCTAACCCTTCACCTGATCCCTCGAACCTCTCTCAATCTCTACGGCCAGAACCAAGCGACCCCCGAATGTCAATGAGGATGCGCAAAGGCCTATGAGAACCCAGGCTGAATCCAGTGGCACTAGTAAAACCCTTTGGGGACTTGTAAACCTGCATTTGACCAAGAGACAAATCTTTGCTGAGAAAGAGTTAAGTGAAGAATGAATGCTGTCAAGAAAGTCATTAGTAATGAAAGTACTAGATGCCCAAGTTTTGACCGAATTATTTTCCAAAAACAATGGACCTTACTACCCGAAGGTTGTGAAAGAATTCTATGAATATCTGACGTTCGAAGAGGAAGAGGATGTGCGTAATCTAATGTCCTGAGTCAATGGCAATGAAGTTAGTTTCTCATCTGCTGAGTGGGATGCCTGTTTGAGAGTTCCTCATGAAGGAATATTCGATTACTACTCTAGAGTGGCTCATGCAGACATTGCTGTTTTTGAGTATGAAAAAGCTCTGTAAGAACTGACAGGAGATGGAAAATCAAGAAGGATCATTGTAGTTGAGATGAATGGAGAAGAAAGGATATTATTTAAATTCATTCAGGATGTACTTAGTTCGAGGAGAGGATACTTTGCTATACTGATGTACCAGGACATATTTCTGATGTACTTACTGAAGCATGGAAAGAAGATTAACCTATGTAGGTTAATGATGGTACAATTGGAGGATATGACCAAGGCAAGCTCGAAGTCCAATGCCTTATTCCATGCCAAGCGTATTTCAATTATGCTAAAGGTAAAAGGTGTTCCTGGAAATCAAGAAGAAATGGTAGTGGACATGAACAATGTCTGTATCTCCATGGTGATTTGCAAGTTCATGAAAATTAGCTGGAATCCCTGGAAGGGGACATGGGTGAATGATGAAGGAAAGGTGTATGAAAAGTTTTACCCTAATACTCATCTGACTAGGACAAAAGTCAAAAGAGATCCAGGCCCGAAGCCTGATGACCCAGAACCAATTTATTCTGATTAGGAGGAGGCTGAAGGAGATGTGGACCCTCAAAGAGGGAACACCACCATTGATGATGGGAGTGATCCTGCTTTACCTCATAGTCCTATAAGGATAGTAGATTTTGGAGCAGATATCCCTCCAAAAGAACTATCAAGGAGAGAGACTGTTCTTAAGGATAGTGATACTGAGACCACTGAATAAGAAGAAGAAGAAGAATATCAGAATGTAGTTAAGGACACCTCTGAAGAGGATGAGGCTACTAAATCAGATCATTTTACACATGAAGAAAAGGAGGCTGTTACTGAAGCAGATGATGAGGACAATGAATAAGAAGAGCTCAGTTTGAGCCCTCTGATTAATAATACAGACAATATAGTGTCTGGTCAGGAAGTAGGAGTGGCATCTACTGCCATTGATGAGGGAGTCAATGATGACTCAGAAAAGGATAGGACTCTCCCTACAGTTGAGCTGATATACCAAATGGTTATTGAATCTTCTAAAGTTACAAAGGAGGTTGTGGATTTACCTAGAGCAGAACAGCTAGAAAAGATTCCTCAGGATAATTCTCTAAATGAGGGGGAGCATCTTGGGATAGTTTTTGTGATGTATGACATCGAAGTTTGGTCATCAGATCCAGGATATATGGTACTTGGACTCAATTATGAATGTTATGATGAGAAAGACCAGCCCCAAAGGGATTCAGTTATCTTACCTGTTGTGGCTGAAAATTTGGCAACCAAGGAGGACCTTGAGTCCTTAAAGGCTTAAATGAAAGAAGCACTGAAAGAATCAGTGGAAGATTTGAAGAAAAGCCTGGTTGAAGAGACGAGGAGTGTGGAGAAATCCCTGAAGCTATATATGGGATGTGTTGTGTCTAGTCCAGTGAAGGAAATGATTGATGAAGTTAAAGTATGCCATACTCAAATTGAGAGTTGGAAAAGAGATGTGGTTGCTCTAAGACAATCTATTGGTTCATTGACTGCCATGAACAGTTCTCGAACCCATGTGAATGCTGATATTAGATATATCAAAGAAGTATTCAAGCAGTTTGTGGAAGTATTTGAGGGTTTTATGACATCAGTCAAAGATAATTTGAACAGTCAAGATGCACTTGGTCAGAAGGTAATTAGTAACATGACTCAGTCTTTCAAAGAGACAGTAGCCTTCTCGGTAAAACCCCTTCCCTCATCTAGTTCCTCTGTGAACGTTGACCATATCAGAATTGTGATCCAGGAAGAGTTTGTTAAAGCCAGTACCAGTGGAACCTCTGATACTCAGATACATTTTACCACTCGGGAAGTCAGCATTTTTGTTTGTGACCACTTGTGGGAAGCTACTGCTTATCAAGAGGCCATTAAGAATAACGTGGATGGTTACTTTGAAAAATATTATACCAAACATCAAATGGCCAACCACTTCAAGATCTTTCTAGAGAATTTGATGCTGCCTCCAGTGACTCAGGAATTCAGAGAGCAGGTCAGCAAGCCAAGAGAATTGGCCCCTGCTTTGGATATGTTTTTGGATAATAAAGATGATTTCCTATCTGTTATGGAAAGAGGAGGAATCATTATTATGGATTTCAGAAACCTTATTCTCCCCTTTCTCCATGTAGATTGCACCCCTATCATTATCCCTCCTGCCTTACCTACATCTCAACCCAGTGGTTCTTCTTCCATCATGTTTCCTGCTGAAGCTATCAGAAGCCTTACTCCACTGATCCCTCAGCAATCTACCCACTACAGAACTACATGAGCTTCTGTTGTTGCCCCTCCAGTCATTCCTATAGCCATTCCTAAACCTGCTGATCCACCATCTTCTTCTCCATATTCTTCTTCCAAAGGGAAAGACCCCTTACCTACGGATGTTGTGGATTGAGTCTGTTTATGTATTTTGATAGGGACTCTGTATTCTTTTTTTTCATGAAATGTACTATGTTATTAATATAATCCTTCTCAGATTTTCTCTCATTTGTATTTATTTTTCTAATCACAAAGGGGGAGAAATATTGTTCTTACTATGATAATTGAGAAATTAATATGAAAATATTATGGTAACTCTCGAAATATTGTTCCTATTAATCTCTGATACTTGAAAATTTTAATACATACTGAGATAATTTGTGATTATCAAAAAGGGGGAGATTGTTGGACTCACCTGTTTTAATAATCCTAAATCATGTTTAAATATTGATCCTAATATATTAAGTACGTATTTAATCTTTTTAATCTACATATACAATTATCTTATTCTCAATAATGTATATTATTAAGACTCATGACTTCGCTTCATCAACTTACAGTCCATATTTCTCTAAATATAAGTTCACTGTTAAAGGCTACTTGTAAGAGCCTTCTGTTCAAAGTCACCGTTATAGCTTACTATCACCTTAAGTCACTGTTTCTAGAAGATCACCATTGAAGACTTACAGTCACTGTTGAAAGCTACCGGTACACGGTTACTGTCAAAAACCTACTGATGATCTACTTATCAAAGCTCACAGACAAAGAGTTACTATCATAATGTCACTTCTGTAACAAGGATTCTGCTAGAAGTCCACTGTCAGCCTCTTTCTCAAGCCTTCTACTGAGAACCTCTTTGTTCAAGCCTACAGTTGGCAAAATTTAGAAAAAGGCTACCGCTGGAAAACTCATACTGTCGAGATAGTCGACTGTTGCTCAAAGACTACTGATGAGGAGGTATCATTATACAAAGTAAAAGCTACTGTTAAAAGATATCCACTAACACAAAGTCCACTTTCACAAGCCTATAGTAGAAGAAACTACCGTTGGAGCCCTCAGTTGAATAGTCTACCGATGAAGTCCACAGTTGTACAGATTGAAGTCTACCATGTGACATGCATCTGCAACCAGTCTAATTATATTCTACTCTTTTCTTTACCTATTTTATTAATACTATTATAACTATCATGTCTGGAAAAATTAATTCACCTGACATTATTTAATGTTATTTGTAGGGATATCAGGAGATAGTACGATGTACGAGGAAGGCCACACGTGGTTGAAACATATCTCTTGTTGGCCCCTAGTGGACCACAAAACACAAAAACAAGAGACTATATAAAAGTCACACAAGACAGACACAAAAAAATGTCACTCGAACATACTCGAAAGATTAAGGGAACTCTCAAGCACTCATTTAGAAGAACAAGAGCTTCAAGAAGATCTATTGAAATAACCTTATACAATCTATAGTGGTGTGGTGAAAAGAGTTTCTGAATCCAAGAAGCTGGTCATCTCTATATCTGGAATCCATAACCTAGAATTTTCGACACTCAGTTTTGGAGACAACTTGCATAGAAGGACCAAATCTTCATATCATTCATCCCAACGGGTCCAGAGCTGATCTTCCAACACAACAGAGCATTCTAAACTCATTCCTACTATCTTTAGCTCTACTCTGTTTTAAATACTTTACATTTTTGAGCAGTGTGTATGTGTTACACACACAGAATCTTGTGCTTGAACTGAGGGATACAGAAAATCCCTATAACAAACTTTTTTACATTTTTTTCCACGTATAACTGTAGAAGAATCATGGTGTGGCTTGGTAGTATATTTCCCACGAAGAACTACTGTAGAGGTTGAAAAACCTGGACAGTTTGTAAAAGCTGTTGAAAAGCCTGATACAGGCTGTGTATCACTTTTTAATATAACTACTTGGTGGAAGGTTATCACTAAGTGGAGAGGACTAGGTCTTGACTTAAGACTGAACCTATTGTTTAAATTTGTTGTGTTCATATTTTCTTTACTCTTTTTAACATCTATCTGTTGTGATTATTTTTTCAAATATAGAATTTTTTTTACATTCACTCTGATATTTAGTTCTGGTTAGTGTGTATATCTTATATGTTTAGTAAACTTGTTTCAAAAGTCGAATTAGTTCTCATACTGATTCAACTGAGGATCAATCAACCTTTGAGAAACCTGTTGAATAATAACTCACTTATATATCTACTTCCTTAATTGACGAGGATGTTCTAATTTGTGGGATTCTAATCCTAAAAGTTTTTAACAAAATTTTTAATTGGAACTCAATTCACCCACCTCTTGAGTATCCACTCCGACCAACAGTAGGTGGTATACAAGTATTATCCCATGTTTCTATTCTATATTTGTACATGGAAGATTTTATTCTTCTTTTCCATAATTGTGTTCTTGGCTTCGTTGGTGTGTTTAATAAAAAAGGGGTGTCTGAGTGACCAATTGAAACCCTTACGATCCTTGTGTGATGAATAGAGGATGGCTTGTCCATTTAAGATTCACCCATGGGGTGCGCCTGTATTTCCGGACTTAGAAAATGGTAGGGTTAAATGATGGGTTGCTAAATGATAATGTGAAACCCATGTAGAACATGTATTAATGGATGATTTATTTTAAAAGGAATGATAAAAGAGATACCTAGGGTGATAATGCATAAGGGGTTGTTTGGAACGATAGGGAAATTGGAAAATTGGGTTGAATGAGATTGTGTCAATTGTATACCAAAATTGGTTAGAAATTCCTTAGAAAATTAATTCATATTAAAAGGTGAACTTATAATCGAATGATGGAATGGAAAAATGGGGAGTATGTTAATGGGATTAAATGAGGTAATGGATGAATATATTGAATGGGTTAATACATAGGATTTGTGGTACACCTAACAGATGAATAAAACAAGTGGTTGTGTTATGAGATAGGTGAAATATACATGAATTGAATAAATAGGTGAATGATTATGAAATGATAAATGGGATAAATTTGTAAATGTATGATCATTTAGTAATTTGGCTAAGGCATAGGGGTTTTTGAATACACTTAAGGGGTTAAGGCACGAGAATGGGAATTTTTATAAATGGAAATGATTTGTAATTGGTAAATGGGTTAATGGGTTAGGGAATGATATTAATTTCCATGTCATTTTTATGTCTTGATAATTATAATGGAATTGAATATACTTGGTTGTGTTATTGTATTGTTGTGGGGACCTGATGAATAATCATGTGCGCATGGATTCGTAGGGTGGGGTATTGACTTGAGGTTCTTCCCCCATGGGTCACATTAGACTGAGTCTCTAAATTCCACCCTAAAATGTCTGGGTTAGGGAAGGGAATGAAGGATATATTCCCATAATGGTTTCATTTTACCCGGATCGAGTCTATGAGGTGAAGATAATGTGTTGATGTGATATGTGTATCCCTAGTGATATAAGGACTTAATTTGTTTCCATTATGCATTGTGATTGATTTCATTAGAACCATTTGTAGATGATATTTATGCCTACGCAAGGTAACACGTGATTAAATGGATTGAGTAATGAAGATGAAAAAATGAATGTAATTGGAAAAATTCTATGAGAAAAATTAAATGAACATTGTCAATTTATGAAACTCGAGATGTCCTTTGTTTACTTACCATTTATTTGGGTACTTGCATGAACAATATATTTGACAATATATGTTTTAGAAATAATTGGTGCTGGCCTACTGTGTTTTGTACTCACACTTTTCATTGGCCACCATTCGGTACCCAAGAATATTTCTTAGTTATAGTTCAAGTTGAGGGAAAGGGACCTACTCTAGCATGTTGAGTTAGGCTCAGTATGTATATAGATAACGATCCAAACATATAGTTTTAACCTACTTCGAAACTTTATAGTTTGTTCTATTTTGGGATTTATTCACTTTGTACCACTAGTATGGAATGGAATTGTTTTATTTGATTTATGTTTGTACCCTGTTTGGGAAGCATTTGGTTATGTATGTTTATTGGTTGTTTTATATTGCTTCCATTATTTTTATTGTGTTATGCTATTTCATAATCTGGTAAAGAGGTTATAGTGTACCCAGATGACAAATTAGACCCTCTCCACTAGTTATAAATATCTGGTGTACGGGGATGTGTGCTTTAGGTCATGTGATGACCCAGTTCAGAGCACTGGTTTAGTGGCTTTCAGGTCAGGTATGTTACATAACTATAATTAATTTTGTAGTTAGAAACTTCTAAATAATTAAATTTGAATCATGCGTCAACAACCCCACTAGAATCACATCATATAGCTAAAAATGATAAAATGAACTCATATTGTTTTCAAGGATTAAGAAAATGATACATAATTCATTTTTGACAATTAGGAATTAACCTCATGTCAAGCTGACACAGGATGTGATCAATATGACTCAATGCATAGGTTTTCAATTTAGAAGTGTCTTTTTTGTTTAAAATTCACATCACATAGTCAAAACCAAGTAAGAGATCTTTCATTTCTTTAAAAAATTATCTAAGTGATCCATAATTTACTTTTTTTGTGTAGTAATTTACCTCACATCAATATGTCATATGATATGGTTGGCATGAATCCAAGTGCGTGTTTTAAAGATAAAGTTTCATTTCAGTTTAAAACACATGTCACATTTTAAAATATGTGTAAAGGAGATCATATTTTTTAAAATATTATATACATCCATAATTCATTTGTTATATTTATGAATCTACAACATGTCAATATTACATATGTTGTGATTGAAATGATTCACAATGCTTCTTTTGAAAATAAAAGATTTATTTTTGTTTAAATAAAGTTTCACATTTTCAAAACTAACTACAAAATATTAGAATAATTTAATACATTAGGAAAACAATACATAATTCATTAGTGTTTCATGGTAATTGATTGTGCATCAATATGACACACAATGTGGCCGACATGACTCAAAGTGTTTATTAATGTTTAAAGTCTCATTTTAGTTTAATGAACATGTCACATTGCGAGAACTATGAAATCCATCTTGAATTATTTTTATAATTTAGGAAAATGATCTCTAATTCATTTGTGGAATATGGTAACTGACCACAATTCAATTAAAATAATTATGTGGTTGGTATGACTCAATGTGTTCTTTTTTCTGAAAATTATGTCATTTTATTTTAAAAAATATTTCAAAAATCCAAAACTGAGGAAAAAACCTTGGATAGTCTTGATACATTACGAAATAAATCTATAATTTATATGTTAGGTATAATAATTTACTATAGGTCAATCCAACACATCATGTATCTAATTTAACTTAAAATACATGTTTTCAATATAAAAGTTTCATTTTACATTAAAATATGAATAACATATCCAAAATTTAGAAAAAAATATCAGGTTTTTTCAATCCTTATGAAAAAAAACATAATTAAAATTTGATTTGTAAGAATTTACCACACATCAATATGAGAAATTATGTGGCTAGTATTAGTCAAAGTTCATGTTTTATAGTTTAATTTTAGTATAAAATGAACACCATATATCCAAAGTTGAGTAAACAAGTTCATATTATCTCGAAACAATAGGATAAGGATCCACAATTTATTTGTGGCATGCAAGAATATACCACACATCAATCCAATAGATGATGGGGCCAGTATGACTCCAATTGTGTGTTTTAAAAATAAAAGTGTAATTTATGTTTAAAATGCACATCGCATGGTCAAAATAGAGCAAATGAGCCTAGTTTGTTTTCAAAAATTAAGAATACGATCCATAATTCACATTTTTATATGTAATAATTAACCACCTTTCAATCCTATACACAATATGGTATTTAATACTCAAAGTTCATGTTTTCAATATAAATTTAATTGAAAATTCACATCACAAATCAAAAATAGTGAAAACAATATTCGAATGTTTTTAAAATTTAGGAAAATGATCCATAATTAATTTGAGACATCTAGGAATTTACTATATGTCAATACAACACATGTTGTGGCTGGCATGACATAATGTGTGTGTTCTAGATATAAAACTTTCATTTATGTTTAAAACACATACCACATAAAAAAACCACGAAACCTATCATGTATTTTTTTAATGAATTATTAAAGAAATCTATTTTTTTATTTTTAAGAATCAACCACATTTCAATCCAACACACGATGTGAAAGATATGGATAGAAGTAATATTTATCAATATAAATGTGTCATTTTAGTTTAAAACATGTTTCACATATCCAAATTTTACAAAAAGTCTCATATAATTTTCAAATATTAGAAAAATGGATCGTAATTCATTTTTGACATTTAGGAATTGACCCCAAATCAATTTGACAGAAGATGTGGTTGGTAGGACTCTATGCCCACGGTTTCAATATAAATGTGTCAATTTAGTATAAAATGCATTTCACATATCCAAAACGTAGAAAATGAGATTTTAATACTATCAAAAATTAGGAAAATGATCTGTAATTCATTTAAGCCCTATAGGAATTGACCATACATTAATACGACATGTGATGTGGATGGTATAACTAAAAGTTTATGTTTTCATTAAAAACATCATTTTTTTCATAATGCACAAAATATAGTTGAAACCAAGAAAAAATATCATTTTCTTCAAACATTAGTAAAATGATCCATAATTCATTAGTGACATATATGAATCAACCACACATCAATCCGACATACGATGTGGCTGGTATGATTCGAATTGAATGTTTTTAATATAAAAATTATTTTTAGTTTAAAATGTACATCACAAAGCCGAATGAAGAAAAATAAGTTTTATTTTTTTCAATAATTAAGAAAATGATCCACAATTAATTTCTCATGTATAGGAATTGACCATATATCAATATGATAGATAATGTGATTAGAATGACTCATAGTTCATGCTTTTAATATAAAATTTTTATTTTAGTTGAAAACACACGTCACATTATCAAAACATACTAAAAAAATTTGGATTATTTTCAAACTATTTATAATTATCCCTAATTTATTTTTTATATTTCGGAATTAACCTCACATCAATCTGATATGTGATGTTGGCAGGGTGACTCCACAAAAAAAATTTCAATATTAAAGTGTCATTTAAGATTATATCACATGTCACATTATCGAAACTAAGTAAAAGAGATTATATTTTTTAATAATATTAAAAAATTATCCATAATTATTTTTTAATGTGTATTAATCGACAACACATCATACTAACACATGAAATGACCTGAATAACTCAATGTTTGTGTTTTCAATAGAAATGTGTAATTTTAGTTTAATCACACGTCCAAATTTCTCAATTGGATAAACAAGGATATATTTATTTCTATATTTTTTAAAATAAACCATTATTCAATTATGATGTGTAAGCATTAACCATTAATCAAGCTGAAAAATTGTGTGGTTTTTATAACAGAATGTTTTTGTTTTCACATTAAATGTGCCCTTTAGTTTAAAAAATAGTTCACATAGATAAAACTAAGAAAAATATCATAAATAATATTTATAATTCATTAAAATAATATATTATTCATTTATAGTGAAAATGAATTGATCGTAATCCAATTAGACACCTGATGTGGTTGGTATGACTCATAGTGCATGTTTTCACAATAAAAGTGTCATTTTCATTTAAATCACATGTCACAAAGATAAAACTGAGAAACCAAGATCAGATTGTGTTGATACATTTTTAAAATGGTCCATAATTCTTTTATGATGTGTGTACATATACTTCACATAAATTCAACACACGATGTGTTGTGTATGACTTAAAGTGCGTGTTTTCAATATAAAATATCAATTTAGTTAAAAATGTACTTTGTATAGCCAAAACCAAGAAAAAAAGATCTAATTGTTTTCAAACCTTAAGTAAATGATTCTTCATCCATATTTGACATTTATTAAAAGACCACATGTTAATATGACACACTATGTGGTCACTGTGACTTGAAGTGCAGTTTTTTAAATTCCATTTAGTATAAAATGCATATTATATAGCCAAAATTGTTTAAAGGAGCTTGTATTTCCCTAAATCAATATGAAAATGATCCATGATGCATTTTTAGGTGTTGGAATTGACCTCAAATCAATCCAACAGATTATATGGCTGGTATGAATCCAAGTGTGTGTTTTCAATATAAAAGTTTCATTTTTGGTTAAAACACATGTCACATTATGAAAACATAGCGAACAAGATCCGATTGTTTTCAAACTACAGTAAAATGATCCATAATTAATTTTTAACATGTAATTAAATGCATGTAAAATATAAATATGATATGTTCTGTATATATCAATGTGAGTTTATTCAATATAAAATTGTTATTTTAGTATAAAACGCACATCACAAATCCAAAAATGAGAAAACAAGACTGTATTGTTTTCATAAATTTTAAAAATAATACATAATTTATTTGAGATGTATAGGAATTGATTTCATGTCCATCAGGGATATTATGTGGTTAGTATGCCTTAAACTATGTTTTTTCAATATAAAATTGTCATTTTACATTAAAATGGGAATCACATATCCAAAACCAAGAAAACAAGATCATATTGTTTTCAAATATTTCAAAAAAGATAATTAATTAATTTTTAACATATAGGAATCCACCACATTTCAATTTGATAGATGATGTTTCTGGTATAACATAAAGTGTTTTGTCAATATAAAAGTTTCATTTTTTTGAACATGTTTCACACAACCAAAACTATTTAAACAAGATCATGTTGTCTTTATACATTATAAAAATGATCCATACGTCATTTTTTCATATGAATTGACTACATGTAAATCAGATATATGATGTGGCTAGTATAAATCAAAGTTTTTATTTCGAATATAAAAGTGTCATTTTAGTTTAAAGTACAGGTCACATATCCAAAATAGATAACTTAACTGAGAGTATTTTAATATATTATGATAATGATCCATAATTAATTTATGACATATAGTAATTTACTGAACATCAATCAGACACACGATGTGTCTAGAAGGAATGAATGTATGTTTTTTCAGTATAAAAATTTGACTTTAGTTTGAAATGCACATCACATATCCAAAACCAACAATACAAGACCTAATTTTTTTACAAATATTAAGATAATGACCTATAATAAATTAGTGACATATAAGAATCTACCATATATCAATCTAAAACATGATGTGGATGGTATGAATCAATGTAAGTTTTTTCAATATAAATTATAATTTTAGTTTAAAAGACATGTCACATATCGAAAACCAAGAAAATGGCCTTTTATTATTTTTAAACATTAGTAAAATGATCCATAATTCATTTTTATCATATTAGAATTAAGCACATGTTAATTTGACACAGGATGTGATCGATATTACTCAAAGTGTGTGTTTTCAATATAAAGTTGTCATCTTACTTTAAAACACACATCACATTGTCAAAATTGAGTTAGTGATAAAAAATATTTCCCAAAATTAAGAGAACGATCCATAATTAATTTTTTATATGTAAGAATTTTCCTTACATCAATCCAACATATGATGCGGCCTATATGACTACAAGTGCGGGCTTTCAATATTCAAGTTTCATTTTAGTATTAAAATAATTTCACATTATGAATAGTATATAATGGATATCATATTGTTTTGAAACATTATAAAAATTAACTATAATTCATTTATGACATGAATAAATTGACCAAACCTTAATCTAACACATGATGTGTTTGGTATGACTCAATGTGCATGTTTTTAATATAGTAGTGTCATTTTAGTTTAATGTGCATGTAACATTTCCAAAACTAGGTAAATTATAGAATATTTTTTTCAAACATTATGAAAATTATTCCTAATACATTTTTTATGTGTAGAAATTTATTTTTCATCAATATGACACATGATGTAGCTGGTATGGCTCAAAGTTTGTGTTTTAACATTAAAAGTTACATTTTAAAAAAAACATGTCACATAGATGAAAATGAAAAAAGGTTATATTGTATTGATAATGTTGTAAAATAGTCTATAATTATTTTTTGTTTTGTAGTAATTTAGCGCATGTAAATCTAACACATGTTGTCACATGTATGAATCAAGGTGATTTTTCTCAGATTTAAAGTGTCATATTACTTTAAAACACAAAACATAAACGAAAAACCAACAAAATAATCTCATATTGTCTTGATAATTTAGGAAAGAAATCCATATTTTATTTGTGATGTGTAAGAACTGACCACATGTAAAATTGACACATAATGTGGTTGGTATGACTTAAAGAACGTGTTTTAATATAAATGTGTCTTTTTTATAAAACACACATTAGAAGCCCAAAAACCTATAAAATAGGATTATTTTGTTTGAAAACCTTAGGAAAATTATCCATAATTCATTTTTGATGTATAGGAATTGACCACACATAAATATGACACATGATGTGGCTAGTATGAATCAAATTTTTTTTATTCCGATGCCATTTTTTTGTAAAACACGCATCACATGGAAAAAACTGAGTAAAAATTTTCATAATTCCTTGAAACATTAAGAAATTGATCCATAATTAATTTTTGGTATGCTGGAATTGATGACACATCAATCCAAAAAATGGCGGGTCTAGTATACCTCCAATTGAATGTGTTCGATATGGATGTGTCATTTAATTTAAAAACAATCATCACATTATCAGAACTGAGAAAATGATCTCAAAATAATTTTAAGAATTTTTAAAATCCTTAATTCATTTTTGATGTATAGGAATCAAAAGAATGCCAATAATTTACATTATGTGGTTGGTATAACTCAAATTGAATATTTTCAATATAAAAGTTCCATTTTAGTTTAAAACATGCATCACTGAGAAAAAACTAAGCAAAAAATATTGAATTGTTTTTAAACATAATAAAAATTATACATAACTAATTTGAGACATATAATAATTTAATTCATGTTAGTCCAGCAAATGATGTAGCTTGTATGACTAAAAATACATGTTTTCTATATAAAAGATTCATTTTAGTTAAAAACCCATGTCAAATATTAAAAACTAATCAAAAAAGATCATATTTTTCCATACATTAGTAAAATTATCCATAATTACTTTGTGATATAGAATAATTGACCACATATCAATCCAAAAGAAAATGTCGCTGGTGTGACTCAAAGTGCGTGTTTTCTATATAAAAATATAATTTGAGTTTCAAATTCATGTCACATTGTAAAAACTATGTAAATAAGAAATTATTTTTTCCATGAAATATCAAATTGATCCATAATTGATT
This sequence comes from Viscum album, assembly GCA_963277665.1. NCBI lineage: Eukaryota > Viridiplantae > Streptophyta > Magnoliopsida > Santalales > Viscaceae > Viscum > Viscum album. Next base: position 733,369,398 of record OY728141.1, read on the forward strand.
TGGGATGTTTAGGAGTTGTCCACACACCAATATGACATATGATGTGGCCAGTATGACTCCAAGTGAGTGTTTTGAATATAAAAGTGTCATTTTTTAAAAATGTATTTCACATTGTCAAAACTAAGTAAATGAGATCATGTTGTTTAAAAACGTTATTACAACAATCAATAATTCATTTTTGCGATGTGTTGGAATTGACCGTGCGTCAACCCGACACACAATGTGACCAGAATGTATAAAAGTGCATGTTTTCAATATACAAGTGTCATTTTTGTTTAAAGCATATGTCACCTTTTCAATACTAGGAAAATGATACCATATTGGTTTTAGTATTTAATAAAAAAATCTATAATAAATTTTTCTATTTGTATGAATTTACTATATGTCAATCTGACATACATTGGGGATGATTTGACTCAAAGTGTGTGTTTTTATGTTAAAAGTGACATTTTATTTTTTAAAACTAGTCATAAAACCAAATATAGTAAAATGATCTTGTTTTGTGTTTATAATTTAGTAAATATGTTTATAATTTATTATTGGTATTTCGGAATTGGCCACATGTCAATTTGACCGAAGATGTTGCCAGTATGACTCTAAGCGCTTGTTTTAATAGTACAAGTTCCATTCTAGTTTAAAACATGTATCACATAGCCAAAACTAATAAAACAGGATATGATTGTCATGATAAATTAATAAAATGATCCACAATTTTGTACAATGTGTATGAATCAACCACATTTAATTTTGACACTTGTTGTGGTGTTTTTTTTCAATAAAAAATGTTTCATTTTAGTTTAAATCATGTGTTGTGTAGAAAAAAAATATATGAAAATAAGCACAGATTTCATTCTAATTTCATGAAGACGGTGCATAATTCATTTATGATGTTTAATAATTTACTTCTAGCCAATATGACACATGATGTGGCCAGTATGAATCAAAGTGCATGTTTTGAAGTGTCATTTTGGGGTAAAACGAATGTCATGTAGCTAAAAACTAAGTAAATGAGATCAGATTGCATTGAAAGTTAAGGAAAAAAAATCAATAATTCATTTCTTCATGTAGTAATTAAATTAAAATCAATCTAATAGATTATGTGGCTGGTATGACTCCAACTGTGTGTTTTCAATATAAAAGTTTCATTTTAGTTTAAAATATGGGTCTCATTGACAAAACCCAGAAAATAATAATGAATTATTTTCAAACATTAGTAAAATGATATATAATTCTTTTATGTTGTTTAGGAATTATCTGCATATCAATCCTATAAATTATATGGTCGGTGTAAGTCAAAGTGATTGTTTTCAATATAAAAGTGACATTTTAATTTTAAATGTGCATCACATAGCCAAAATAGAGAAAAAAATATCAAATTATCTTCTAACATTATGAAAATGATCCTATGATTATATGAAAATATTCTTCTTTTAATAATGGAACACATACCACAAAATAATATTTTTATTACGTTTTATTTTAGAAGAACATAAAAAGCCTTTTACATTTTAAAATAACATTACACATCATGCCTAAATATGGACTAGTCAACTAAGAATGATAAAGGGATATAAACATTGAAGAATATTATATTCAATAAAATAAAATCCACAGGTTCTAATTACCCTATGATGATCACCTCTACCATAATTATCACAAAGATAAAGTGATTTGTTAGGAAAACAATTGAAATTATTAATGAATGTGGATGAAAATTTATAAGAAACGTACAAAGTGATAATGTTATAATGATGGTGTATTTATATAAAATATAGTTGTTTTCTGTTATTATTATTTTACAATATTGTTTATTGGGATTATACACATTAGATAATCAAACAATTAATAATTATTATTGTAGGTTATGTAGATGCAATTAAGTGATTGTCTAGATTATTTTATGATATGATCAAAATTGTTTTATTTGTGTAGACTACAAATATATCATATTAAGAAAATATTTTTTTTATACATCTAAAAATGTTAAATAATATTTATTTCACTATTTAATTATATAAAACACTTTTTAAAATAATTTATGTTTTAACAAATCTCTATGGAATTATTATAACAGTCAGAATGTTTACTACGCTATAAAATTTTTGAAATTTAAATAAATAAGGTTTTTATTTAAAATATAATATTCACATATTTAGATAATTATATTTATAAAATAAATTACATTTTTCAGCTTAACACATCAAAATTATTCTATGGTGATTATTTGGGATTTTTTTTTACAATTTTGATTTTTTAGTGAAAAATTGAAAATTAAAATTTTACAAGAACTTTTAATTAATGCCATAATTATCATGTGAAAAAGATTAAAAAATTATTCAACTATTTATTAAATAAAAATTTCATTTAATAATTATAAAAATAAATTTTAAAATAAAAATTTTATTTTTAAAATTTACACTTTACATTTTGGAAAAAAAGGATTTTTGAGATAAAAATTATTTTTAGGATTTGTGAATTTAATTGTTTTTTAAAAGGTATGTTATGATTTATAATGGAATTTAAATTACAACCAGCATATTTCACGCATTAATAATCCTTAAAATACTATGGAATTCATTTTTCCCATATTTGGTTGGCTTATATTGTAAAAAACAAAATATTCATTCCTTTAAAAGCCCCACTCCTCAAGTATAAATACATCCATTACATCCTCAATGTCACATAAAAGCCTTCGATAAAGAAATATTTCTTAATATCCTTATCAAGAGTCTCACTAAGTTAGTTATAGTGTTCTTTAGATCCCCTCTATATCTTTAAGATGCATCCCCTCATGGTAAGGGTTTCCACAATCATCCTCTTTCCATTTCAAGTTCATTACTTTTGATATATTATCCATTAAAATATATTTTCTTATACTACCATTAATTTTATTAGATGGTATTATCTTCCATATGATATTTTATTTACTCCCTCTCATTATATCCTTTCCATAAGCCATTATTATGATGAAATAAGGGTTCCTCAACACTCATTTTCCATTACTTTTATGATCCTTATTATTTCATTAACATTTAAAAGGAAAATTTTATTCAAATAATTGTTATAATTTCCTTTGAATGTTATAAATAAGAGATCATCATTCACTCCCACTATAATATCTTCATATTTCATTGGGATTCTCACGGTTTTTATAGCCAAAAAACCATCATAATTTTTTTTAATAAAAAGTATGTGTGGTTTTACTAGAAATGTATTCATATCTAGATATTGTAAGTGAATGTGTGTCCATCATAATTATACCTAGGGGTAATAACCACAAATAAGGAATATTGGTCTTTCACTCGATCATCACCTGGTACACGACAATGGGTATTTTTGTACACTTATTTGGACACTCCATAGATATTTATTTTACAGAATGTTCATGCACTTTATAAACCATACAAAAGATTATAATATATGAATTGGGATTTACATTGAATTGATAAACCGATAAAAAATTTACATCTATAACTTCCTTTTATAATTACTTCAATTGGGTTACTTCCCTAAACATTGTGAATGTCCAATAGTTCTGAAGTTGATTGTTGGGTATTCACCTTGATAACAGCATTAATCCTTTGAATGAGATTATTTATCTAATAATTTATAACCACTATTCATGTTCCCTATTATTATATATTATTATCATGGACATTACCTTTACCCTCATTGAAAATTTCATTATGAACACATTTTATGGGGAAAATGAGATCACTATTGAGAGTAACTCATCACCTTTTTTGTATTTCCTCATCATTATCTCTACATAAATTTCCTTCCATATTATTTCTATTGTTGATACCCTATTGTGATTGTTATAATTAAAGGGTGTTCACATAGAAACTCATCCATCTGTTTATTATAGAAATTATTTACTAAAACATTACTTATGATTCTCTATGGTATAAATACATTATAATTAATTATATTGGTTGAAGGGTATTTACAAGGAGTGATTTGTAACATTCATTAGAAACATGTTTATTTTCCACGGTTTCATGATATAATAATTGATGTATTTTTTATGTTTTTCTTTATGCAGAATAGATGAATTAAAGAATATGAAGTGTTCACCATGACAGGGATGCAATGTATTGGGAAAATAATTAATCAATATATATAATATTATAAAGACCTGACCGTAAGAAATATATATTCTAGTGTCTTTGAGATGGAATTTAATTTCCTAAAATCCAGGGGATCATTTTAATTTACATTTTTAGATAATTAGGATAAAATCTTACATACAAAACCAATAATCCAAAAGTAAAAACTTATACAGAGTATCCATTTTTCTAACCAAATATGACTTTTTAAAATAAAACATGGTTTCTTTTCATGAAATATTTTCACAATTCTTATCTTGACCTTATAAGTTCACATACTATTACATAAACCATCTAAAAATAATTTTAAAAATGTTTGATGAGAACAAAAATTTCATTTTAGGGACATAAAAAAAGACACCCATTAGTCTAGTGAAAAAATGACAACCCATGTAATGTTTACCTTTATCTTTAATGTTCTTTGAGAATATGAAATAAAAAATTTCCACATGAAAAAAAGATTAAATTTTTCTCAAAGAAAACCCTTAAAACCCATGTTAATAAAATAAAAACACTTTCTCTCAACATAGAACATCACATTCATAAATACATTTAAAAAACCTTATAATAGGAACAACCTTAAGATAGACTTCTAATAAAATTATCCGGTGAAAATAATCATTACCAAATTCATTGGGGAGCTATAATTGGGATCACCCATTTTATAAGATATATCATGCCCATAAATTTTTCATGGCCTATAATATGTCTCAAACCTTCATATAAGCTATATTGGGGACACCCATGAGCTATAATGGGGATCAACCCATCATATAAGCTATATCGGTCTCACTTATAGGCTATAATGGGGTTAAACCCATCTTATAATCTATATAAATCTCTCCAATTTTTCATATAATTCCCATTTACCATATAATAAGTAAAATATTTTATTATTGAGCCTTTTTATAATAAACTCTTTCAAAAACTCTTTTAAATAAAAACAAATTTAGATAAGAAATACTCGTTTCTTTTAAAAATGGATTTTAAAATAAAAAAGTTTTTCACATCATAAAAAATATCTTTAAAAAATAAAATAGAAAATTATAAAGTAATCTTAAAGTAAGTAAAGATTCATTATGGTGGGAAAATTCTCTCATGTCATTGAAGTTAAAAAAACAATCCTACTAATTTTTTTGAAAAGGTCAAAAAGTACATCATTTGGAAAATGTCAAATAGATTCCTTCCAAATGATTTTAAAAATATCAATCATAGTAAAATGACATTAAGAATCATAGTATTATAGTAAATATATTTTTTAAAATATTTTTATAAAACATGTACATGGAATAAAAGATAATTTTAAGGGAAAGAATAATATTATTATTTTAAAAAATGTTGTTTACCCCAAGTCAGATTCATCATGTACGTTCTATATCATCCTGAATAATAAAATCATGTGAATTATTAAATTTTTTAAGAAAATTTTTAAATTTTATTATTCCTTTTATATCAATTATTTTAATATTATATTTAATTACTCAATAACTTAGGTTCACATCAGATATTTCTATAATATTTGATACTTAAGTCCAAAATGACTTTGGTCGGTTGACTATGGTCAATGTGGTTATAATTTCATCATATCTAGAATAATATTCATGAAAGAAAAACCACTTTTTTACATTAATGGTACTATTAAATACAACCATTAAATATAATTATAAAAAATGACGTACATTGCAATCATAGGGGTTGTAGGTCATACATACACATGAGTAACATTTCCGTTTTTCAACGATCATTGTGGAAAGAGAGAAAATATTATTTTTTATTTATATGATGATAATAATATCCCATATATAATATTAATTCTTCAAATATACATACACACACACACATATATATATATATATCATCCATGTTATGTAGTTATGAAAAACTAAATACATCACTTCATAGAGATGGAACTCCACACGTATGCATGAAGGATGTCATAATTTTTCTGTTCATATAACGGTAATAAGGTAAAATGTATATTATATTTTCATAATTATAAATATTTCATGAATATCATATATAAACATTAATTCCATCATTATAATCTATCCCAAGATATGATGGTGGAAAATGAATTGCATCACTTCGTGAGGCAGTATACCATTGTACACATGAATGATTATTTCATTTCCCATTTGACAGAAGAGGAGATGGATATAGGTTGCTAAATTAACATAAGAACAACTTAATATATATAATATAAATTTTTTATTATATAATAACGTCTGAATAATGTTTTAGTGATGTGTATGAAGAAATAAAGGAATCTTTTTTTTTCTTAAACAACATGGATAAAATTTTTCACCATTTTGACCACTCAATGTTTTTAAGATTATTTTACATGTTTTAAAATTTTATTTTTAATGAAATATATTTTCAAAATATTGTGTGACATTTTTTAAAAAAATATTCTCAAACTAAAATTTTTATTTTCCTAGAAAATGTTATTAATGACATTTTTATGGTAAATATATTCTTAAATAACATAATAAATTTATATTACAAATGATCAAATTTGGATATATTATGTTGATATCATCATTATTTTTTCTTTTGGGGGATTTTGGTCAATTTGACTGAATATGGAAAATTTTATTACCATTCACCATATTACTTTGGATGGTTTATGATTATGTTTATTTGATTGGGGTAAGTGTCAACATTTCATATGTTTTTCAATATGAATGTTTATGTTGATTATGCCTCACCCATTTCATATCTCAAATGTGTTTAAAATAGTATGTAATTATTGGTAATTGAGTATAGATAGCCCATTGATGTATCAATGGATCTAATGAGACAAACCAATTGTCCAGATTACATGGGTTGATACCAAAAAATTTAAACTATCTTATGAAAATTTATGATATTATGTTTCAGATGTCCAAAATTATGTATTCACTTGTTATGATAAATTTTATTCATTTCCAAGTGATAATTATATTTGTTAGAATATATAGGGATAAGTTACAAGATTATGTGATTATTTATATGGATTTATTTGATCATCATTTATTTATTCCATATTAAGCTTACTTTATTCATTAAATGGAACGTGTTTCAATTATATACCTTTCCATATTGATTATGATTATTTATTTATTATATGTTCTACTATATACTCACCCTTAATAACCATCTGAGTTCAACTCTATATTATTTTTTAATTTCCCTAGGATACCAGTAAGTGGTCTTTGATAAATAGACATGGATACGAAATGAGGAATAATGACTTTATCAATGAAAACAGTATAGGTATTTTATGTTTTTAATTGTAATGTGAATTTAAAGTTTGTTTCTAGTTTACAAATATTACTCAACTCTTTAGTCTTTTAGGATGTGATTTCTTATATATTATGATAATGTAATAAAGAAACCACATAATTTGAGATACTGAGATCAAGGTATTTACAAATGGTATCAGTGGAAGTTTTTTATAAACCTTAGAAAATAGTTTTTGGAATACATATATTTATAAGAATAATAATTTGATAGATATTGAGTATAAGTATATAAGAATATCCTAAAGATTTGTTGAGGTATAGTTTATGTGTATTTTCCTAGTAATACATATCACTTTGGATATTACAAGTGTAAATAGTTCTAGAAAAGATATAATTTTGGGAAATAACTCTAAAAACGTCATGTTAGGAATGAATCAATCATTACCTTGTACATATAAATGAGCCTTACTACACATCTAGATTAACACTCTTGGGGGATATTATTTGGTTAGTTAAAATTTTATTTTCAAACCATCATGAAGGATTTTAATAGATATGACAATGAATAATAAATGTTAAACCAAGAGTTTTATTTATTTAAAAAATGTTTTCAAGATGTATAAAATCTATAAACTATTCCTCATTTCTATGTTATTTCCCATTATGATTACTGTTACCCACACAATGATTTCTTATTTTAGAAAATGCAGAAAACCTAAAGGAATTGAGTTAATGCTGAATGTGGTAGATAATGTGTTCCTGAGAAACTAAAGGAGATAATGAATGAGGAAAAAGATATTGGGATTATGCCTGAGTAGTAGTCTAGATAAATGATTAACAACTTTCACCTTAACAACTCTCAGACTCAGAATGAATAGAAGGATGGATTCTACTAGGATCTTGAATAGTGGGGATCATGGAAGAAATAATACTCAATTTCCTTCATGTCAGAAATGTGGAATGTTACACCAAAGATAGTTTTTTTATTTAATAGGAAATTTTTTTATGTGTGGAAAATAAGGACAGAAGGAAAGTAATTTCTAATTAAAAATGGGATGTTTGGTTATAGTACATGATAAAAATGATGGTCTCCCTAATGTATTATCTATGGGTGAATACATTAAATGTGGAACATATAAGCATTATGAAAATCAGTGTCTGGGGAAGAAAGATCCTTAAGGTAATTATTAAGGTTTTATGAGTAATTGTTATATTTTTAATGATGAAGAGACTATAAATGGAATATAAAATTAAGGATGTATTAAGGAATAAGATGATGAATTATAGTTAATGATTTATGATTAAAGTGAAATGATTGACGCTAATGTGTTGGGATTAAAAAAAAAATTATAGGATTATTTTATCAATGACATTCTGATTATAATAATTATGAAATGTATAGTGATTGGTCTTTTTTACTTTGTCTTTATGGATTTTATCACATGTGTTGAATGGTACCAATAACCACGAAAAATGATTCACTAGAAAGGTGATCTTTTTAGAAAAAACATGATCCTGGGAAAATAAACCTTAATATTTTCTCAATGATGAGATAACAATGATCATGTGATATTTATCAGATAATATTGGTCGAAATTAAATTGGTTAGTGATTTGAAGTTTTTTTTTATCATTGCTGGAGTTTAATACATGTTGGATTTTTGGAATATATTCAACAATGTGAGATTTTTTATTTTTTTAAGAATTCATGTTCTAATTAAGGTTTTATAGTAATATAGGTATTAAAATATTTTTAATATGACATTAAGAGAAACATTACATTGTCTTGGAAATAGAATGACGATTTAGTGATCTTCTGTAATTTTGAACATTAAATTCAATTGGACATATTTTGGATGATTCATAAGGTTAACCAATTATGAAATTAATTATATTGAATAATGAGAGTAACTATTGATGTATTAGTGATTAATGATTTATATTGGATAAAAGTTTCAAAACATTTTTTTATAGAAGATATAGGATGAATTCCTTGTTACTCTTTTATAGATCTTACGATCCATTAAATGTTAATTTTAGTACTTCAATAATAAAATAACCCATCTTGAACAATTATTTCTTTGAGTAATAAATGATTTTTAAATTGTGAAAAGCATAACTACAAGTAGAAGTTATTCTTAGAAAGATATCATATTAGTATAAATACTGGTGTCCTCCACCATAACAGTAAAATAATTCCTTCACTTTTTAAATAGATCATGAAACTAAAATCTTATCCAATTAACTTCATATCCAATGAATAAAATGTACATTTAACTCACCATTGATTTATAATTGTGTGGTTGTTTACTTTATCTTGATCATTTACATTTTTGTTATCAATTACCTCTATCACCATCTATTATTATGTTAGAATTATGATTTTTTTTCATGTATATATATTCAGTTCCCACCTATGTTCTCATACACGGAAACATAATAGTGTGATTATACAAGAAAACCTTCATAATAATCTATATATCTTATCATGAGGATGATTTATTTAGAAAATTTAATATATGCATTTCCAAACAAGGTATTGTCAAATGTAAAACACTTTATTATTAAGATCAATATTAAATTGTGAGGTTGCAATTTATTTAATGAGGTATAATGTAACACCCTGATTTTTTAAAAGAGGAACAAAATATATGATTTAATGTATGAAACAAAAAATAAATATTATAATATAATGTAACACCATGATAATTTACAATATATTTCCTTAAATTCAATCTCTTTGATATATTGTGATGCAGAAAATGATGGGTTTAAACAAAACATGATACACAATTAAAATATTATTATTTAAACATGGCCATTATAAATTAGTTGTATAGTTGGTGGGAATAGATAAAAATAATAATTTAAAACATATGGTTTAAACATGTATAAAATAAATTCAATGGATTTTAAATTATTATAAATAATATAAGATTCATTTGAAAGGGGATGAAATGTTGTTTGAAAAATTTTATTTTTCTAAAAGGATGTCTACCATGCATTGTTCACATAGTTTCACATTAATTATTAAAATTTTTAATTTTTTTTTGAAAATATTAACTTAATTTTAGAAATATAAATATTAAAAATATTTTTCTATAAATTTTCTGTATTTTTAGGATAATATTAATTATTTTTGATTAATATTGAAAAATACTAAATTTTATTAAAAACCAACTTTTAGTAAAAAAAATAAGGTAAAATTATATCTCAGATTATTTTTAAATTAAAATTACATAAATTATATTAATATTTAACCAATTTAGGTGTTTTTAATATATTTCATATAAAATTTTGATATTATAACATTTTATACTCATGAGGATTTTTTCTTTTTAAAATTTTTCGTTCACTGTGTCTGCATTTTAATATTAAATTGAATTTTTCCAATTATAAAAATTGAATGTTAAAAAATAGATTCTATATTTATAATTTGAATAATTTATATTATTTAATAAGGTTAAATTATTTTTTTATCAAAATTAATAGTGAAAATAGTAAAAATAAATTACTAAAGTTATGGTAAAAATGCTATTACAAGGGGAGTTAAACTAAGAATATAATGGTTAAACATGGTATAATAATTTTCCAACACAAATTTTGTTGAAATATTTAAAAAACAAAACCACTAAGTATTTATAAATACCTATTTTTGATACTTATGACATTATAAAAATGTGGTTATTGGTTTATCTTTGTAACCGTCAATGTTTTCCTTATTCCCCACTAATAAAAGCCCATCCCCTATCCTCCCCACTACACACATTCAAATCCATTTGGTTCATACATTACCTAAAGAAATTCCATACATAACTTCCTCATCACAAACTATATTCATTATTTTTATTATCAATCCCTCCTAATAAGGCTTCAGGTTAAAACCTAAAGATAATCTCTGGAGAAGAGATAAAATTATTAAATATGTGTATTTATTTAATTTCTTCTTACACATCCTTAAAACCTTCATAAAATATGATAATATAATAAAAAATATATAGTATATAATGAAATTTTATTACATTAATGAAATAAACCAGATCTATCTCCACATCTATTAAATGGGAGTACGAAACCATCAATCGTATATACGAGGGACTACCACCTCACAACCTAATGTAATTAATTTTTTATCACAAAATTTCATGGCTGGATATAATGATGTATTTAAAATATATTTATGATATTTATTAAATTATTATACATATTTAATTATAATTTCTCATAAAGAGTCTTACTTTCTATTCTGTGGGGGATATGATAATGTCGCTCATCTATTCGGAAGACTATTATCTCACAATGTGATGTGATACATTTTTCACTTACACTTTACATAAAATATAGTAGGGTTATTGTTAATAAATATATGTGATATTTATGATATAATCATAATTATGGAAATATAATATAACATATAACATATTACCTTTTAATCCATTGGAAAACAATTATGTTGCTCGTGCGTACATGTGGACTACCACTACCACATAGTGATGGGAACTGTTTTTCAATTTTTTTACATGGATTATAAAATGGATGAATTTTGTTAATATAAATTATAAATATGAAATAATGATGATTTTGGAAATATGAATTTAGATTTATTTACCTTTTTATAAATTCTTCAAGAAAAATGGAAAAAGTGTTCATGCATACGAACTGCCTTCAATCTCCATGAACAATGTAATCCATTTGATATATCTAACTTTAATAGATTACACTAAATACATATATAATGAATATATATGATATTTATATGATTTTTAACATTATATATATAATTTCACTATGATCAAATTAAAATGACAAAAATTATCAAACTAAAACATACATGAAAAACAAAGTAATTACCACCCAAAATGATGATTTTAACAAAGAATTTTTAATAAATAGGGGGTAAAATACAATAAGTTAATCACATATTGTATGAGATATATGATTATGGTTCTATATTAAACTTATAATGAAAAATTATTTGTTATACATGAGGTTCGATCACTCATGATATAAGTCAAACCTGAGATAAGGGTTTCTCATCTCACTTTTACTTCCATGAGACATACACCATATTCCCCAATTATTCCTTTTCATTGTATGTATAATACCTATTGGACATGTTATATCCTAAACTTATTTATTTTCATTGTATTTAGTGTATAAGTTTATGATTATTTCATTAATAGGGCATACGATTCATATGTTACCAATGTTTTAATGGATTATTTCACAATCTCATAATTATTCGGGATTTTTTTTGTTTAATTCTCCCATTTGGGGTATTATTTGATATTTATATATAAAGAAAAATATAGATTCTTTTACTCGGGTTATTCATAAAAATTTTCAATTAATAGTTAATTTTTTCCACACTTTGGTTCTTCATATGATTGAGAAAATGTTTTTTAAAAAAATATGACATTATTACTCTTTTCGGTTGAAAATACATTTTCATCAAAATCCATGTTTTCTAAAAAAATATCAAATATTTTTTTACATTTTAAAAATGTTATATTATATTATTTTTTATCCATTTTTAATTTTTACATTTTCTTAAAAGAATTAATCATGTAATTTTTAAAACAATATTTGTTAGGATTTTACTGAAAAATGTGAAGAAAATCATTGTTTTAAAATGTATGGCATTAATGAAATTTTCTACCTTCATGGCCACCAAATTTTTAAAAGATTATTTTACATGTATCCAAAGGTTATTTTCAAATAAATGTGTTTCAAAAATATTTTCTGATATTTTTTTTTTAAAAGTTTTTTCAAATTGAAAATGTCATTTTCCTAAAAAATGTTTTTAATGAAAATATTCTTATATATATATTAATTAATAACATAATAACTTCATTTTAAAAAATAAAAACTAGGGAAATATTGAATTGATATCTTCTTAATTCATTATTTGGATGGTTTATGGTCATTTTTAACTAAGTATGTACAATTTTATTACCAATCATAATTTTAGTCTGTATGGTTTATGATTATGTTTATTTTATTAGGGTATGTATTAAAATTAGAATTATTAGTTTTTCAATATGAATGTTTATGTTAATTATGTTTCACCTCATTCATGTGGGGAATTAATTGGACATAGTAAGTGATGTGTGGGATAAATTGATAAATATCCCCTTGAGGAATTAAAAATATCTAATGAGAAAGATCGATTGGCCAAATTAGACGAGTTTCTACCCATAGATTTGAAAAATCTAGTGAAATATCTCAACAATATGTTTTAAATGTCTATAATTATTCATTACCTCGTTATGAGACTAATTATTGTTTTTTATGTGATTATTTTAATATACATGGATAATTTTCATGCTTATATGAATATTTATATGGATGTATATTGTCATCATTCATTTCAACCATATTATACTAATTGTTTTGATTAAATATCATAGTTTTTAGTTATTTACCTTACCATATTGGTTAATATGTTTATTGATTATATCCTCCACTATATTCTTACCCTTACTATGAATTTGAGATCACCCTTTTCTTTTGTTTTACTAACCATAGGATACATGGAAGTGTTTTGTGATTGATATTCTAGGATAAGCTATGAGTAATAATGGAATTCTCAAAGATTCTACTTTATGTATTTTATGTTTTCAATTTTAATATGAATTTCATGTATGTATCATGTTTTCCAAGACTACAAAACTATTCAATCCTTAGGGATAGATTCCTTGTATCCTATACCAATTAATAAAGTAACCAATATATTTAGTATAGTGGTGTATATGTCTTAACAAATCTAATTTATAATTCATTTGTGACGTATATGAATTGACTGCATTCCAATTTGACCCATGACATGATCGGTATGAATAAAAGTTCATGTTTTAAATAGAAAAGTGTAATTTTAGTTTAAAACACTAATAAATATGTAAAAAATTATTAAATTAGAATTTATTATTTTTATACCTTAGCAAAATTATCGATAATTAATATTTTATGTTTAGGAATCGATCGCATGTCAATCTGGCACATGATGTGATGGGTTTGAATAAAATTGTGTATTTTCAATATGAAAGTGTTAGTTTATATTAAAATATGTGTCCCATTATCAAAACATAGTAAATGAGATCATATTTATTTCAAAAATTATAACAATGATCTATAATCCATTTGTGATGTATATAAATTTCTACTTCTCTATCTAACACATGATGTGATAGAAATGACACAAATTGCGTGTTTTCAATATAAAGCTGTTATTTTAGTTTAAACCACATGCTACATTTATAAACTAATTAAATAGGCTCATATTTATTTTAAATAGTTCTAAAACTCCATAATTCATTTGTGATGTGTAGGAATTGATTGTGCATCAATCCGACACATGATGTGGTGGGTAAGACTAAATGTGCGAGTATTCACATTACAGTTGTGATTATGGTTTAAAATACATATCACAACAACAATAAAAAAAAGAGAACACGATTTTACTATTTTAAAAAAATCATTAAAAGGATCCATGATTCATTTATGATGTGTCAGAATTGACCATACAACAATCTGACACACAATGTGGCTGGTATGACTCAATGTGAGTGTTTTCTATATAAATGTATAATTTTAGTCTAAAATGCATGTCACATAAAAAATGATAAAAAAGACTCATATATTTTAAAAAAAATATTAAAACAATCCATAAATTCTTAGTGACTTGTAGGTATAAACTTCACATCAATCAGACTCTGGATGTGTCTAGAATATCATAAAGTGTATGTTTTCAATATTAAAATGTAATTTTAGTTAAATATTAATGTCACATAACTAAAATGTTGCAAACAACCTCAGGTGGGTTTCAAAAATTAGGAAAATTATTCATAATTCATTTTTGATTTATAAAAAATGACCTAATTTCAATCTGACAAACAATGTGATTTGTATGACTCAAAGTGCTTGCTTTCAATATCAAAGTGTCATTTTAGGTTAAAATGTGCATCACATTATCAGAAAAAACTAAAGAATATTTTTTTAGAACAATAGAAAAATGTTCTATAATTAATTTTTTATTCTTTTGTTGAATTTAAAACACATCAATCTGATATACAATGTGACTAGTATGACTCCATGTGCATGTTTTCAATATAAAATTGACATTTTAGCAGAAAACATGTCTCCCTTTTTAAAAACATGTTAACTAAGAACTGATAGTTTTCAACCATTATGAGAATAATTCATTATATATTTCTAATATAAAATAATTGACAATGTGTCAATCTGACACATGATGTGTCCAGTAAGACTCAAAGTGTGTATGTTCACATTAAAATTGTCATTTTAGTATGAAAACTTTTTAGATAGTCAAAACTAATAAAACTATCACATAAAACATTGATAAATTATAAAAATGATATATAATATATTTTTGGTGCATATTAATTGACTACACGTCAATCCAACACACTAAGTGTTTGATAAAACTCAAAGTGTGTGTTTTCAAATTAAAAGAACCATTTTTCTTTAAAAGACAATTTACAAATCCAAAACTATGGAAATAAGCTCGAATTGTCATGATAAATTAGGACAATGTTAAGTAATTCATATTTAATGTGTGAGTAGTGACCTAATATCCATTCAACACACGATGTGTTCAATATGATTTAAAGTGTGTGTTTTCATTTTAAAAGAGTTATTTTAGTTTAAAACATGGTTCACATAACAAAAAAATAGAAAATAGGCTCATATTTTTTAAAAAAATTGGTAAAATGATTCATAATTCAGTTTTTTAGTGTGGTAATCAATCCCATGTCATTTCAACACATGATGTGGATGGAATGGATCAAAATGCATGTTTTTAAGTTTCATTTTTGTGTAAAACACACATCACATAGAAAAAACTATGTAAACGAGGTCATATTTTCTTAAAAATTTATAAAAACTCAAACTTATTCATTTTTTGAATGTTGGAATCAACTGAACATCAGGCTAATATAAAAGATGACTCCATGTTTTATTTTAATATAAAAGTTTCCTTTTAGCATAAAATTCACGACCCATTTTCAATGATGAGAAAACGTTGTCAAATTGTTTTTAAAATTCAGAACAAAAATTAATAATTCATTATTTACATGAAGGAATAAACTTCAAATAAATTCTACACACGATATGGTTGGTATAAACCAAAGTTCCTATTTTAATATAAAAGTTTCGTTTTAGTTTAAAACACATGACATATATAAAGAAACATAAAAAATAGCCTCATATTATTTTAAAAAAATTGTAAAATGATCTATAATTAATTTGAGACATATAGGAATTTACAACATGTCAATCTATCACTTGATGTCGTTGAAGTTACACAAAGTGAATGCTTTCAATATAGAATTTCCATTTTAGTTTTAAACGTGTGTCATAGAGAAAAAAACATATAAAATGATCTCTATTTTTTCAATCGTCAATAAGATGATCAATAATTTATTTTCTATGAGAATTTATTAACCTCATGTAAATTCGACACACTATGTGGCTGATATGACTCAATGTGCATGCTTTCAATATAAAAGATTCATTTTATATCAAAACACATGACACATAGCCCAAATATATCAAAATAGATCATATTGTTTTCAAAACATAGGAAAATGATCCATAATTAATTTTTATGTATGTGAATTGGCCGTATATAAATCTGACACGTGATGTGGTTGGGTGACCCAATGTGCATTTTTTCAAAATAAAAGTTTCATTTTAGTCTACAAACCGCATCTCAAATCCAAAACCAAACTAGTGAGCTCACAATTGTTTAAAACATCATGAAAATAATAAATAATGCATTTATTATGTGTAGGAATTGGCCATACATATATCTACTTCATTATTCAACTAGTATGAATCAAAGTGTGTGTTTTCAATTTAAATGTGACATTTTAGTTTAAAACACACATCACAAATCCAAAATAGTGAAAATAATCTCATATTTGTTTAATCATTATTTTTCCATATTTCATTATTGACATGTAGGAATATTCCCCTCATTAATCTAACACGCCATGTTCCATATATGACTCAAATTAATTATTTTAAATATAATTTAAATTTTGGTTTCAAACATTCATCAGATTACCATAACAGAGAAAAAAAACTCAAATGTTTCTCAAAATTTAAGAAATAAATAGATAATTCATTTTTTTCTTTATAGTAATTGACTTCTTTTAAATCATACATGTGATGTGATCAGTAATATGAAAAGTTATTTTTTTCAATATGAAAGTGTCATTTTAGTTTAAAACATGTGTCACATTTTCAAATCTAGGTAAAAAAGATTCTACTATTTTTAATCATTTGAAAAATAGTCCATAATTTATTTCTGATGTTTAGAAATTGGCCACACACAAATCTGACATATGATGTGCTTAAAATGAATCCAAGAGCGTGTTTTCAATATAAAATTTTCATTTTAATTTAAAACATGTCTCACATTGTAAAAACAAAATGTTTTTAAAAATTACATAAATGATTCAAAATTCATTTTGACATGTACATTTTGACTGTGTGTCAATCTGACACACGATGTGACTAGAATGACTCAAAATGCATGATTTCAATAGAAAAGTTTATTTTTGTTTAAAGTACTTGTAAAATTTTCAAAACTAGGTAAACAATAAAATATTGATTTCAATATTTCGTAAAATGACCCATAATTCAACTCCAACATGTTAGAATTAACAATGTGTCAATCTAACACACAATGTGGTCGATATGACTCAAAGTGTATATCATCACATTAAAAGTCTCATTTTAGTTTAAAAACACACCATATAACCAAAAATAAGAAAACAATATTAGATTACATTGATAATTTTGGAAAATTATGTATAATTATTTTTTAGTGTGTAGAAATTGACCGAATGTCAATTTGACACTTGATGTGGCCAGTATGAATCAAATTGCGTGTTTTGACATTAAAAGTTTCATTTTAGTTTAAAACACTCATCATTAATCGAAAACATAGAAATCAAGAATAGATCATCCTTGTACCATAGGGCAATGATATTTGAGTAATCTAAAACTTTTATTAATCAGCCACATATAAATTTTACACATAATGTGTAAAATATAGCTTAATGTATCTATTTTTAATATAAAATTTAAATTTTAGTTTAAAACATTCACAACAAATACCAAACTAAGAATAAAAGATCATATATTTTTTATAAAATTCATAAAAAGATCTATAATTAATTTTTGATGTGTAATTACTGACCAAAAATCAATTGGACACAAGATGTGGTTAGTATAAATTAAATTTCGGGTTTTCAAAAGTTATTTTAGTGTAAAATGCACTTTAAAAATCCAAAACTGAGTAAATGATATCGAACAACCATTAAAATTCAGGAAAAGGATCCAAAATTCATTTATGATGTTTAGTAATTTACTACACATCAATCAAATAGAATCCATGTGTGGAATATCTCTAAGTGCCTATTTTCAATTTAAAAGTGTCATTTTATATTAAAATGAACGTCACGTTGTCAAAACTACGATAATGAGATTGTATTGTTTTTAGAGATTAGGAAAATGATCCATAATTTATTTTATAGCTTTAGGAATTGACTATAGGTAAATCATTGATATGTGCCGGGAAAAAATACTCAAAGTAAAAGTTTTCATTATAAATCTATCATTTTAGTTTAAAATATGTGTCACCTAGCCAAAATTGACAAAAAAAGACCAGATTGTTTTCCAACAATAGAAAAATGAAACATAACTCAAGTGAGATGTATTTTTAATAAATGGTTCCTTGTGACAGCACAAACACCCCACCTTAACATGGTTTTTGGGTCCTTACCCACAAGGTACCACCAGTTTCCCCACAGACATGTGGTCCCCAAACTGGTGCCCTCCCATGTACCCGAACGGGTCATCTGAAAAATGAAAGTCCACATAGGCCAAAATGTGTCCTTTCTAGTGTTATTTTTCCTCACTCACACACACCATGGGAAACTTCCTTCAAGGTCACCCATCCTATTTACTACTCTAAGCCAATCACACGTTAATATGTTGTCCTAATATAATAGGATCTAAAAAAGGAAGGTGCACCTTGTTGACAAGAGTCATATCTTTTAGTCATTTAACCCTTTATCATTCTGGAGTGTCACATTCACCCTCTCATTTAGAGCACAACATCCTCATTGTGGACCCTACATCTCAACCTAGGAAGTGTATTGAACTTAAGGATGAGTTCCTCTTATGATAACAAATGTAACAACTTGGCCCCACTGACAGTATATACCCCCCACATTAACATGGGTGTCAGGTCATGGCCGAGAAGGTACCACCAGTTGCCCCGTAGACAAGTGGTCCATACCCAAGGGCCCACCCACATGTTTGAATATGTCATATAACTAATGAAAATCTCCATAGTCCAACACATGTCCTTTCTAGTGTGCTTTTTCCTCACTCACAATTGGGAACCTCTGACAGAACATACACCCCGCCCTAACAAGGCTATCAGTTCATGGACCAGTAGTTACCACTAGTTGCCCCGCAGAAACGTGGTCCCCACCCTGGGATCCACCCACATTCCCAAACAGGTCATCTAACTAATGACAGTTCCCATAGGCCAACACATGTCCCTTTTAGTGTGCTTTTTCCTCACTCACACACACCCAGGGAATCTTCTCAGAATGTCACCCATCCTGATCACTACTCCAGTCCAAGAACATTTAATTGATATGTTTTGATCAGGTAGGATCCCAAAAAATAAGGTGCATCTTATTCACATGATTCATATCATTTAGTCATTTAACCCTTCATAATTATGGGGTGTTACATTAACCCCCATTTAGTGCACAACGTCTTCATTATGGGCCCTACATCTCATCCTAGGTAGTGCACCTCACATAAGGCTAGGTTTCTCTTCTGATACCAAATGTGACAACTAGGACCTAGTGACCACTCAAACACTCTACCTTAACATGTTCATCGGGTCCTGGCCTGCTAGGTACCACCAGTTTCCCTGAAGACATGTGGTCCCCACCCTAGGGACAACCCACATGCCCAAATGGGTTATATAACTAATTATTATCCCCACAAGACAACACACGTCCTTTCCAGTGTATTTTATCCTCACTCACACACACCCTAGGAAACTTCCCAGAAGGTCACCCATCATGATCACTACTTCAGGCCTAACATGTTTAACTGTGGAGTTCTAATCGGGTAGGCTCCCAAAAAGGAAGGTGCACCTTGTTGACATAAGTCATGTCATTTAGTCATTTAACCTTCTACCATTCTATGGTGTTACAGTATTTTAATCAACTGCACATCAATCTGGCACAATATGCGGTCAATATGACTTATAGTGTGTGATTTCAATATAAAAGTATTATTTAAGTTTAAAACATTTATCACATAACTAAAACTAATAAAGAAATCATGTATTGATTTAAAACATTAGTAAAAATACCGAAAATTTATTTTTTGAGTGAATGAATCAACTTCATGTCAATTAGATATATGATGTTGCTGGTATGACTCAAAATATGTGTTTTCAACATAAAAGTTACAATTTAGTTTAAAACATGCTTCACAAATCTGAAACATAGGAAACAATATCATATTATTTTCGAAATTTAAGATAAATATCCATAATTTATTTTTGAAATTTTGGTATTAACCACACGACAATTCGATGCATGATGTGTCCAGTGACTCATTGTTCATGATTTCAACATAAAAGTATCATTTTTTGATTAAAAGGAGTCACTTATCCATTACTAAGAAAACAAACTTGGACTATTATAAAATCATTAGGAAAATGATCCATAATTTATTTATGTTAAGAAGAAATTGAACTCACATCAATTAGACACATGATGTGGTTGATATTACTCAAAGTGATTGATTTAAATATAAAAGTTTCATTTTAGATTAAAACATAGTTAACGTAGTCAGAACTAGGAAAATGAGCTCTTATTATCCTCAAACATTACTTCCTCAATTCAATAATGACAAGTTGGAATTGATTTTCCAAAAATCTAACACACTATGAGGTTGATATGACTCAAAGTGATTGTTTTCAATATAATATTGTAATTTTAGTTTAGAACATGTGACACATATCCAAAATAGAGAAAAAATACTTGAGAATAGTTTTCAAACATTAGGAAAATTATACATTGTTCATTTTTTATTTAAAATAATTTCCAACATGTCAAGCTAACACATGATGTTATAAATATGACACCAAGTTCTTATTTTAAAACAAATGACTCCAAAAAACATATTGAAAATTAATTTCAATCAAACAATGCATGTCAATAAAACATATGATACAGCTGTTATGACTCCAAGTATGTGTTTTCAATATAATATTGTCATTTTAGTTTAAAATGCATGTCACATTTTCAAGATAGAGTAATTTAGATCATATTGATTTCATATTTTAGAACAATGATCTATAATTCATTTGTAGCATGTAGGAGTCAAACATAGGTCAATATAATAAATTATGTGACCAGAATTACTCAAAATTAATGTTTTCAACTTAAAAGTTTCATTTTTTATTAAAGAATGTGTCAAATTTTCAAAATTGAGTAAATGAGCTCAGATTGATGATAAGCATTATAGAAATGATTTATAATTAATTTATGATTTATAGGTATTGAACATACATCAATATGACACACAATTGTCTAATATGAATCAATGTGTGTGTTTTCACATTAAAATTGTCATTTTAGTTTAAAAACATGTCACATGTCCAAAACTGAGAAAATAAAATTTTAATTTATTGATAATTTAAGAAAATGACCTATAATTCATTTTTGGTGTTTTGGAAATGACTACACATTAGTTCAATACACAAAGTGTCATTTATGGATCAGAGTGTATGTTTTCACAATAAGGGAATTATTTTAGTATAAAAACATATCCCAAAGGAAAAATCAAGAAAACAATCTTGGATTCAATTGACACAATGTGTCCATTTCGACTTAAAGTGCGTGTTTTCAATATAAAAGTGTAATTTTAATTTAAAACGACCATCACATAGCTAAAACTAATTAAACATGCTTGAATTATTTTCAAACATTTGGAAAATAATACATTATTAATTTTGGACATATAAGATTTATCCAAATAACAATTTGACACATGATGTTGATGGTATGACTCGATGTGGATTTTTTCAAGTGTCATTTTAGTGTAAAACACACGTTACATAGATAAAAATGAGTAGATGATCTCATATTTCTTTGGAACATTAGAAAATCAATCTATAATTCGTTTGTGGAATGTAGATATCAACCTCACCTCAAACAAACTAAATCCATGGATGGTATGACTCCAACTGCATGTTTTCAATAATAACGTGTCATTTTAGTTTAAAATGTTTGTCACATTCTGAAAATTTAGTAAACATGCTCATATTGATTTCAATAATTATAAAAACTTTCCATACTTATTTTTTGACCAGTAGGAATCGACCACTCATCAATACTAAACATGATATTGTTGGTATAACTCAAAGTGTGTGTTTCTATATAAAAGTTTCAATTTAGTTTAAATTGAATGTACATAGAAAAAATTCAGAAAAAAAACATGGATTGATTTAAAAAATTAGGAAAAAATTACATAATTCATTTGAGTTATATAGGAATCGACAATATGTTAATTCTGTGGATGATATGGTTAGTATGACTCAAAGTGCATATTTTCAACATAAAAGTGTCATTTTAGTTTAAAAAGTTCTTAACATCGAAAAAACTAATCAAAAAAGATTATATTGTATTAAAACATGATAAAAATATAATTAATACGTTTGGGACATTTGGGAATCAACCACATGTCAATATGATGCACGATGTGGCCAGTATGTCTCAAAGTGAGTGATTTCAATATAAAAGTGCAATTTTAGTTTAAAATGTGTGTAACATATCCAAAAATAATCAAATAATGTTGTAGAATTTTCAAATATTAGTATAATGATCAATAAATCATGTTTTTTCTCTGATAATCCACCTTACAACAATCTAACACATGATTTGGCCGATATTACTTAAAGTGAATAATTTTAATATAAAATTATAATTTTTGTTTAAAACACATGTCATATAGACAAAATCAAGAAAATTATCTTGAATTATTTTTAAGAGTGATGGAAATGGTCCATAATTAATTTATGACATGTTGTAATTGACCACACGTCATTCTTACAAACGATGTGGTTGGTTTGATTCAAACTATGTGTTTTCAATATAAATGTGCAATTTTAGTTTAAAATACATGCCACATATCCATAATTGACCAAAAAAGTTCATGTTATTTTGATATTTTATGAAAATGATCCATAATTCATTATTCATTCATAAAAAACTACCACATGTCAATCCAACACGCAATGTGGCTGATATGACTCAAATTACATGTTTTTAATATAAAAGTGTAATTTTAGTTCAAAATGAATGTCACACATCCATAATAGAAAAAATACATATTAATGTTTTAAAATATTAATAAAATGATCTATACTTTTATTTTATATTTATTAGAATTCACCGCCTATCAATTTTATACATGATGCAATTAATATGACTCAAAGTGAGAGTTTTCAACATAATAGTGTAAATATATTTTCAAATAGGCATTAAATTTTAAAAACTGAGTAAACAAGGTGTGATTATTTTCAAAAATTATGTAAATTATCCATCATTCATTTGTGATGTGTATGAATTTATCACACATCAATCCAACATTTGATTTGGCCGATATGACTCCAAATGTGTGTGTTTTCATTATAAATGTGTCATTATGGTTTTAAACGTGTGTCACATTGTTAAAACTGAGTAATAGATATCAATGCAATGTACCAATATGGGACATTCATCCAGAAGACTCTAGATCCTCCCACAACCATTAAGTCTTGTTTCACCACCAAGAAACAAAATATAATCATCCAAACATAGAATAATAATAAGGATACAAGATAAAATACAGGGCCATATTATATTAAAACATTGAATACATGAATAAAATCTATAATTTAAGCTAAAATAAAAATAAAGTAAGACCAATTAGGTCATAAAAATGTTGAATCCAAATGGTTCTATGAAACTGATGGTTGGACCACCATCTCCATGTGGCTCACAAGTCACCGCCACGATCTCAATGACAATCTTCTTACCTAGGAAGATGAAACTAAATTTATCTAGAAATCCTAGAAATGAAAAATCCTACACAATACAAGAATACTTCATACCCACCAACATGAGTATGTAGGGTGTGGGATGAATACATTGATTCCTTTAATAAAAGAAACCAGAATTTCTAGTTTGAAAATAATATATCAAATACGATTTCATTTTTCTTTATATGATATAGGGTTAAACAAAAATATGGAACATTCAATTTCTCAAAGGAAAAAAATTATAAAAATGTGATAGGTAGTTTTTACAAATAAAATTATATTTTAGATCCCAATAATTTATATTTTAAACACCACACTTTTGAATGTAATCACAAATATGTTTTATACCACTTCAAAATTATTTTTATAACACTAGAAATTTTAAAAACATATCCCTTCCTTATTTTAAAATATTTCACACCCCCAACTCAAAGGTAATAAAGGAAACACTGTCACGACCCGCCCTCGGGGCCCGTGCCGTGACTACCCCAAGCCCGCCTTCCATAGGCCAGAGGCTGGCGACTAGAACCAAGGCGTAAATCCCAACAAAAGGGAAGCCATTGCCTTTTAAAAGTAAACAAGCACCACAGAGTAAGCAAGTGGAAAAGTAAACACTAAGTAAAAACTGTACAAGCTGTGCTGAAAGTAAAAGGGGCCGGAAATACAAGCCCAACAGTAAAGTACAACTGAAAGGAAAAACAGCAACTGAAAGGGAAAACTGTAGCATCGAGCCGTCCTCTGGAAATCCCACCTGAAGGGTGGGTACAGATAGCATCCACTGCTCCTCGGGTCCACCTGACCGCTCCGAGTACGTCCCGCCCAGTGGTCCACCTCCAGGTACTGTCCTGCTCCGCACGCCTCCACCACGATCAACGCTATCCGTCGTCTGCAACCAACACAACGTAGTGCGGGAAAAGCCCGTGCATGGGTGAGTATAAGCTACTCAGTAGGGACCCCGAGACCCCCGAATGTCTCCCGAAATCCACGAAGGATAATACACAAAGTAAAGATAGAATCATGAGGTAACATCGGACACGACTTAGGTATATGCCCATACATATACCTAAGTCATCAATTCCCATTCGGCTCCGACGTCCGAGCCCAAGCACAACCCAGTCCACACAGGAAAGCAAACGTATACCCACACAGGATAGCTCAACACAATCCACAAAGGAGAGTAACACAAGATTCAGCTCACCCAGGTATACTTCTTCGGATGACGATAAAGATGATCACTGATCCATCTAAGTCGTCGGACCCACGATGTATCGATAGGTAACTAACCCCCGCAATGACCAACACTGGATCGGGCCCACACAGGACCTGTAGGCGCTGGCTCACACAGAACCGCTGAGCGCGTACCCACACAGGATCGGACCCACACAGGACCGGGCCCACACAGGACCGGGCCCACACAGGACCTGTAGCACTGATCCACGGAGGATCGCTGAGTGCAGTAGTCATCGCAGTCCACTGAGGATCTCTGCACAGTCATCACCGCAGTCCACTGAGGATCTCTGCACGGTCGTCGTCGGAGTCCACAGAGGATCTCTGCACAGTCGTCGCTGTCGAAGTAGCAGTCGTAGCCAGCCTAGGGTTCCTACACACATCAAGCTCGTTCGGGAGGGTCCGCTCCACGAGCTGAGAGGCTGATACATCATCTGACACAATGTCTGAAGTTGATGTATCCAAAAGTTCCATATCGTCAACAGGAACTCAACGTCGCAGACGGCGCGTCAATCGGACGTCCGGTCTGAGAGTTATTGGCATTTTTCGTCCCAGGGGCCCGGTTGGTTTTTTAGGTAAAACCAACCCGACCGCACTCCACCTGTGTTCAAACCACGGGCGGAGTATGCCAAAAGATCCGTCTCACTTAGAGGAATAAAACAAAGCTGACGGCACGTCAATCGGACGTTCGTAGCTCAAGTTATGAGTGTTTCCGCTCCGAGGGCCCGGTTGGTTTCATGTACGAACCAACACGGCTGAACATAAAGTATTCCGAAACCTTGAGTGCAATATACCGAAACGACCGTCTTGATCCAAGGATCGCGTTGCCGCTAACGGAGAGTCGTTTGGAGGCCCGTAGCTCAAGTTACGAGTGTTTGAACTAAGTCCATCCGAAGACGGGGGGTACGGGCCCGGGCCGACCCGGGCCGACCCCCCCGAGAGTCGGCCGAACCGGGTCGACCTGACGCGGTCCGGTCCGGCCAGGGCACGGCCCGGGCGGTCGGACCGGCCTGGCCTGGTTCGGCCGAGCGGCCGAACGGCTGAGGCACACGGGGCACCGCCCCCACGGCCTGGTGGTGCCGCGGCCCCCGCGTGGGGCCGCGCTGAGTCGGGACACGGCTTTAGCCGCGTCCGAGGGCACCGGACCCGCACGGCCGCGGGTTCGCGGGTGCCGCCGCTCCCGGCTGCCGGCGCCGCCGGCGAGTTCCGCGGGTCACCGGGATCGTTCCGGTGGTCCGATTCTCTTCTCGTCTGCGCCATTGCTCCTCCCGGGACTCGTTCTTCACTGCGGGATCGTCAAACATCCGTTGTGGCACGTTCCGTCATCGCCCGTCAAATCCCCACAAAACGAAGAACGGCGGAGGGTCGTCGGGCCGTGTTCGTTCGGCCCGCACCATCCGCGTTAGAGATAAAAAAACGGGAGAATTTTATTCCACATATGAAACAACAATTTTTTAATAAGATTAAAATTGTTCACAATCTGGTTCATTAATTTCTTTAAAGAAACATTGACGGGAATAATAAAAAGGGGTAATTCCCATAATAAATCCCTACCTCGTCGATCGTCGCGCGTGGGCGTTCTTCGCGGAAAAGCCTGTCGCGGAAGAGAGGGATCGTCGCCTCGTCGCGGGGAGGCGTCGCATCGTCGCGGAATCCGGCGTTGAGTCAGCGAAATCAACGCACCATGAAACAGCAGATTTAATTTAATTAATTAAATCCGTGTTTTTGGTTAAGAACCACGAATGAGATAAAAAGGAAGGTCTGAGACTCTTACCTCAAGCAGCCGATCGAAGATCCGTCGCGGAGGAAGAGACGTCGCAGAAGAACGTTTTCGGCGATGCGGATCACGGCGTCGCGTCGTTGATTTCCGGGTTCGGCGTTCTTCGCGTTCTTCGCGTTCTTCGCGTTCTTCACGAAGGAGGAAGAAGGATCACGGATTCTGTCTCAACGAGTAATCCCCCAAAAGGTTTTGGTTGGTCTTATTTTATTAATATGCCAACACACGAAAACAGGTTAAGAAACGATTCAATTAATTCGTTGAATTAATTCAACGAAAGAAACAGCCCATTTAATTCACGAAATAAACCGCCCAATTAAATGGTCTGTTAAGATTTTAAGAAATGCGTCAGTTGACTTTCATTAAGACGGGTTTTCGTGGGTGCGTTTCTTAGCAGAAAGAAACGGTGGGGCTCGTGTGGGCCCCACCTCACAAATATCCCACCAAGGGGGTAGGATATTTCTGGATAGCATCCTATCTGGTTCAACTCAGTTCAAGCCGTCAATAAGTGGCTTCAAGTGGCTTCCAAGTGTCTTAATTGAAATAAAATAAAGTTGTCACAAAATTATTTTATTTCTTAACTTTAAGCCCGAAATTTAAAAACCAAACCCAAGCAAACACAACTCCGGAAGAGGCGTTTCTAAGCGAATACCAGCGCTGCGATTTCATAGGTTCCCTCAGAATTCGATTCCGGGTACCGGTTCAAAAGTTAGAAAAACCCACTCGTCCGTTCACTGAACGTACCCGAGCCAAACTTCGGAAAATGATTCCAGGCACACCGGGCCTCGGAATCAGGTTCCGTCAGAAACTGCGCTCTTGTAAAATTCCATATAAAATTAAGAAAAAAATTTCCTTGAAATTTACGGGTCTTTACATTACTCCCACCACAGGACTTTACGTCCCCATAAAGATTCATCATAAACTAAGGAAACAAATCTGGGTACTGAGCACGCATCTGAGCCTCCCGCTTCCAAGTGCTCTCCTGGAGGTTCCCGTGCTGCCATCTGATGCGCACAAGAGGAATCGATCACCCACGTAGGACCCGCTCCTGTCGATCCTCTATCTCCACTGGGACCTCCGCAAAAGTCGCCCCATCATCCACGTCTAGCTCCCCATAGTCAATGATGTGCGTCGGGTCGTGCACGTATCTCCTCAGCTGGGATACGTGGAAGACGTTGTGCACCCGGTGCAACTGAGGTGGCAGAGCCAGGCGATAATCCACCTCGGCAATCCTGCTGAGGACCTGAAAAGGCCCGATGAAGCGTGGATACAACATGCCGCCTCGGCCAAATCTATGAAAACCACGTTGAGATGAGACACACAAGAAGACGTGGTCGCCATCGTCAAACACTAGTGGCCTCCGCCTCCTGTCAGCATATGACTTCTGCCGGCTCTGTGTTGTCCTCATCCGCTCCTGGATGACATGGACCTTCTCTGTCGTGGCCCGGACCATCTCTGGTCCCACAAGTGCTGAGTCCCCAGGGTCTGTCCAGCACAAAGGAGATCTGCACGGCCTGCCGTACAACGCCTCGTAGGGTGCCATCCCGATGGTGGAGTGGTAGCTGTTGTTGTATGCGAACTCCACCAAGGGTAGGTGGTCCTCCCAGTTGCGACCAAAGTCGAGGACACATGCACGGAGCATGTCCTCGAGATTCTGAATGGTCCTCTCCGTCTGACCATCCGTCTGTGGGTGAAAGGCGGTGATTAGACGTAGCCGCGTCCCGAACGCCTCCTGCAACCCCTTCCGAAGCCGGGAAGTAAAGCGAGCGTCTCGATCGGAGACGATAGTCGATGGCACACCGTGAAGCCGTACAATCTCCTGAACGTAGAGACGTCCCAATCTCTCCACTGGTCCATGTTATCGGATGGGTAAGAAGTGTGCCGACATGGTGAGTCGGTCAACAATCACCCAAATGGAGTCGTGACCTCTGGAAGTTCGTGGAAGTATAGTCACGAAGTACATAGATATCCCGTCCCACTTCCACTCCGGGACCTCCAAGGGTTGTACCAAGCCTGCTGGTACCTGATGTTATACCTTCACCTGCTGGCAGGTGAGGCACCGTGAAACGAACTCTGCCACAGCCTTCTTCATGCCCGGCCACCAGTGCTGTCGTCTGAGATCCCGGTACATCTTCGCCACTCCAGGATGTACCGCCAAAGGAGAAGTGTGAAACTATCTCATAACCTCCTCTCGTAAAGCGATTGTTACCAAGGTACGTCCTCTGAAAAGGACGTCGTTCTCAACTCCAAGGGAGAAACCATCAGGTGCCTGTCCCGAGGATATCTGTGCACGCCATGTCTCACAGTCAGCGTCCCCACGATGTGCCTCTCTGACCCGCTGTAGAAGTGTAAGAGAGACTGTGAGAGACTAAAGGAAGGCTGCTCCGTCTCTATCCACGAAGGATATCTGCAAGGCGGCTAGATGCTTTGTCGCCTCCTCAAGCAGCTGGATGCCTGTCCTCCTGCTGAGGGCATCGACTACCACGTTCCCCTTTCCAGGAGTATAGACTATCTCAAATTCATAGTCTTGGAGGAACTCGAGCCGTCTCCTTTGTCTCAGGTTTAGTTCCTTCTGAGAGAAGATGTACCTGAGACTCTGGTGGTTAGAAAAGACTGTGAAGCGCTCGCCTATCAGATAGTGCCGCCATTTCTTCAGTGCAAAGACCACTGCTTCCAACTCCAAGTCATGGGTAGCGTAGTTCTGCTCTTGCGGCCTCAACTGACGTGATCCGTAGGCAATCACGGCCCGCTCCTACATCAGGACACACCCGAGTCCGGTCCCTGATGCATCGCAGTAGACTACATATCCAACTCCCTCCTCAGGCAACCTCAAGATAGGCGCGCTGGTGAACCTCTTCCTCAGTTCCTGGAAGCTCTGCTGACATCTGTCTGACCACACGAAGGGTTTATCCTTCTTCGTCAACGCTGAGAGTGGGGCCGCATCTCTGGAGAAGTACAGCACAAATCTCCGATAGTAACCGGCTAGGCCAAAGAAACTCTGCACCTCTGTCACGCTCTTGGGTGGCTTCCAAGCTAGCACTGCCTCAATATTCGTGGGATCAACTGCAACTCTCGCCTCAGAAATGACGTGCCCCAAGAAGTGGACTTCACGTAACCAGAACTGACACTTCGAGAGCATTCCATAAAGCTGGTGCTCTCGGAGTGTGTCTAGTACAACACGCAAGTGGTAGGCGTGCTCCTCCTCCGTGGTTGAGTACAAAAAGATGTCGTCGATGAAGACTACAACAAATCGATCGAGGTATGGATGGAAGATCCGGTTCATGAGGCTCATGAACACTGCTGGAGCGTTGGTTACGCCGAAAGGCATTACCAAGAACTCATAGTGGCCATACCGACATCTGAAGGCCGTCTTCTGCACATCCTCGTCTCGAACTTTGAGCTGATGATAGCCGGACCTGAGGTCTATCTTCGAGAACCACCGTGCTCCCTTGAGCTGATCGAAGAGTTCATCAATCCTGGGTAGCGGATACTTGTTCCTCACTGTCACCTGGTTCAGGCGACGATAATCGACACACAGTCGCAAGCTCCTGTCTGCCTTCTTGGCGAACAATATCGGGGAAGCCCAGGGTGAAACATTGGGTCGGATGAACCCCTTGCCCTGCAAGTCCTCCAACTGTACCTGCAGCTCTCGAAGCTTAGCGGGGGCCATCCGATATGCTGGAGTGGATATCGGGGCTATCCTGGGGTACAGGTCAATAAAAGTCTACCTCTCTGCGAGGAGGTAGTCCTGGAACGTCGTCGGGAAAGACGTCCGCGTACTGATCCACCACTGCAGGAAAACTGGGACTCTGCACGTCGACTGCTCCCAGGATGAGGCTAGCCAACTGATGAGTGATGGGCTGAACTCTCCTCTGCATGAGTCCATCCTGTGCTGCTAAGGCTCCCTTCTCGCCGGTGAAGGTGAAACTGCTCCCGTCAGTGCGCACACATCGCACCTTGCACCTAATGCAGTCAATCTGATCATAAACCGTAGATAACCAATCCATGCCCAAGATGACGTCGTAAGGCCTCGACGCCGTTACAAGAAGATCCCAGCCAAAGCTCTCGCCTCCTAGAGTAAGCTCACACTGCCGGAACCAGTGCGTAATCGTTGAGTCTGCTCCCGTAGGAGTCTCTAGCCATAAAGATTGAGCCAACGGCTCTGTCGGAATCTCCGAGCTCCGAACAAGGGAAGTGGCTATGAAAGAGTGACTCGCTCCTGTGTCTATCAGAAATGCAGTAAGGGTGGAATAGACACAGATCGTACCTCGAATCATCTCTGGCGCGCCGTGGTCGCATGCCTCTGCTGCCTGGAACCCTGAGTCATCCGTCGGCTACCTACTGCCGAAGACTCCGCTATCTGCCGCCCTGCGGCAGGTCTCGCTGTGGACTCAGCCAGGAAGCTCTCGATCAGAAGGGCTCGCTCTAGCACTCCTGCCTGGGTCGGGATGCTGAGGGAGATCAGCGATGACCTGATCTCGTGTCTCAGACCCTGCCCGAAGGTCCGGGCCCGGAAGAAGGGGTCCCGTACCATGTCTGTCAAATAGAGAGATAGGTCGGTGAACCTCGCCGCGTACTGGGCGACCGTCAAGCTTCCCTGCCGCAGCTGAAGAAGCTTCTGAATGCGCACAGCACGGAGGGTGGTTGGGACGAACTCTGAGCGGAAGAGGCTCTCGAAGTACGTCCAGATCAGGGAGGCCTCATCGTGTACCTATAGCATCAGGCTCCACCATCGTCCTGCTACTGCGTGCAGTAGGCTCGCCGCGAGGATCACCATGAGGTTGGCTGGTGTCCTCACTAGCCTGAAAACTCGGACGACCACCTCCAGCCAATCCTCGGCTGCCGAGAGGTCTGACTCCCCACGGAACCTGGGTGGTCGCTGGCGCTGGAACTCGTGCAGAGCTCCGAGGCGTCGTGCGTCGTCAGCTGCCAGTGATGGAAGCTTCGAGGGATCGGTGGGTAAAGGTACCGCCGGTGCCTCTGCTGTCAACGGGCCCTGTACCGAGGCCTCGTCGCTCGGCGGGCTGTCATTGTGCTCTACTCTAGGAACCCTAGCTGGATGCTGTCGTCGTGCCATCCTGAAAAGGAAACAAGTGCGCCACGGTCAGAACAGTATACCTAGTGAGCTGACACAAGTAATCACGAAAAAAAATTGAAACACACATGGAATCAATGTTTTCGTGCATTAAGTCGGAAATCAGAAGTCAGGGTCCTGGTGTATGGATACGTCGGCCGCCGCACCAACACTGGACTCCCTGGACTGATAACCACACTCAATACACTAAACACTTTTGCTTCACATAGATGAAAGATCAGAGTCTGCGGTAGAACCGACCACCTCTGATACCAATTTGTCACGACCCGCCCTCGGGGCCCGTGACGTGACTACCCCAAGCCCGCCTTCCATAGGCCAGGGGCTGGCGACTAGCACCAAGGCGTAAATCCCAACAAAAAGGGAAGGCATTACCTTTGAATAGTATACAAGCACCATAGAGTAAGCAAGCGGAAAAGTAAACACTAAGTAAAAACTGTACAAGCTGTACTGAATGTAAAAGGGGCCGGAAATACAAGCCCAACAGTAAAGTACAACTGAAAGGAAAAACAGCAACTGAAAGGGAAAACTGTAGCGCCGAGCCGTCCTCTGGAAATACAACCTGAAGGGTGGGTACAGATAGCCTCCACTGCTCCTCGGGTCCACCTGACCGCTCCGAGTACGTCCCGTCCAGTGGTCCACCTCCAGGTACCGTCCTGCTCCGCACGCCACCACCACGATCAGCGCTGTCCGTCGTCTGCAACCAACACAATGTAGTGCTGGCAAAGCCCGTGCAGGGGTGAGTATAAGCTACTCAGTAGGGACCCCGATACCCCCTAAGGTCTTCCGAAATCCACGAAGGATAATCCACAAAGGAAAGATACAATCACGAGGTAACATCTGACACGGCTTAGGTATATGACCATACATATACCTAAGTCATCAATTCCCGTTCGGCTCCAACGTCCGAGCCCAAGCACAACCCAATCCACACAGGAAAGCAAACGTATACCCACACAGGATATCTCAACACAATCCACAAAGGAGATTAAATAGTAAATCCACACAGGACAACTCAACACAATCCACAAAGAAGAGTAACACAAGATTCAGCTCACACAGGTATACTTCTTCGGATGACGATAAATTTGATCACTGATCCATCTAAGTCGTCGGACCCACGAAGGATCTATAGGTAACTAACCCCCGCAATGACCCACACAGGATCGGGCCCACACAGGACTTGTAGGTGTTGGCTCACACAGAACCGCTGAGCGCGGACCCACACAGAATCGGACCCACACAGGATCGGGCCCACACAGGACCGGGCCCACACAGGACCTGTAGCACTGATCCACGGAGGATCACTGAGTGCAGTAGTCTTCGTAGTCCACTGAGGATCTCTGCACAGTCGTCGCCGCAGTCCACTGAGGATCTCTGCACGGTCGTCGTCGGAGTCCACGGAGGATCTCTGCACAGTCGTCGCTGTCGAAGTAGCAGTCGCAGCCAGCCTAGGGTTCCCGCACACAGAAAGCTCGTTCGGGAGGGTCCGCTCCATGAGCCGAGAGGCTGATACATCAACTGACACAAAGTCCGAAGTTGATGTATCCAAAAGTTCTGTATCGTCAATAGGAACTCAACGTCGCAGACGGCGCGTCAATCGGACGCCCGGTCTGAGAGTTATTGGCATTTTTGTCCCAGGGGCCCAGTTGGTTTTTAAGGAAAAACCAACCCGACCGCACTCCACCTGCGTCCAAACCTCAGGCGGAGTATTCCAAAAGATCCATCTCATTTAGAGGAAAACAACAAAGCTGACGGCACATCAATCGGACGTCCGTAGCTCATGTTGTGAGCGTTTCCGCTCCGAGGGCCCGGTTGGTTTCGTGTACGAACCAACCCGGCCAAACTCAAAGTATTCCGAAACCTTGAGTGTGATATACCGAAACGACCGTCTCGATCCAAGGATCGTGTTGCCACTGACGGCGAGTTGTTTGGAGGACCTTAGCTCATGTTACGGGCGTTTGAACGATGTCCTTCCGAAGACGGGGGGTACGGGCCCGAGCCGACCCGGCCCGAACCCCCCGGGAGTCGGCCGAACCGGGTCGACCCGACCCGGTCCGACCCGGTTCGGCCGAGGCACGCGGGGCGCTGCCCCCGCGACCTGGTGGTGTCGCGGCCCCCTGCGTGGGGCCACGCTGAGTCGGGACGCGGCTTCAGCCGCGTCCGAGGGCATCGGACCCGCGCGGCCGCGGGTGCCGCCGCAGCCACGCTGAGTCGCGGCGGCCTGTCCGGCGGCGCGCCGCCGGCGAGTTCTGCAGGCCACTGGGATTGTTCCGGTGGTCCGATTCTCTTCCCGTCTGCGCCATTGCTCCTCCCGGGACTCATTCTTCACTGCGGGATAGTCAAACATCCGTTGCGGCACGTTCTGTCGTCACCAGTCAAATCCGCACAAACCGAAGAACAACAGAGGGTCATCGGGCCGTGTTCTTTTGGCCCGCACCCTCCGCGTTAGAGATAAACAAATGGGAGAATTTTATTCCACACAGGAAACAAAAATTTTTTAATGAGATTAAAATTGTTCACAATTCGGTTTTTTAATTTCTTTAAAGAAACATTGACGGGAATAATAAAAAGGGGTAATTCCCATAATAAATCCCTACCTCATCGATCGTCGCGCGCAGGTGTTCTTCGCGGAAAAGCTCGTCGCGGAAGAGAGGGATTGTCGCGTCGTCCCGGGGAGGCGTCGCGTCGTCGCGGAATCCGGCGTTGAGTCGGCGAACTCAACACACCATGAAACAGCAGATTTAATTTAATTAATTAAATCCGTGTTTTTGGTTAAGAACCACGAAGGAGATAAAAAGGAGGGTCTGAGACTCTTACCTCAAGCAGCTGATCGAATATCCGTCTTGGAGGAAGAGACGTCGCAGTAGAACATTGTCGGCGATGCGGATCACGGTGTCACGTCGTCGATTTCCGGGTTCGGCGTTCTTCGCGTTCTTCGCGTTCTTCACGAAGGAGGAAGAAGGAACAAGGATTTTGTCTCAATGAGTAATCCCCCAAAAGGTTTTGGTTGGTCTTATTTTATTAATATTCCAACACATGAAAATAGGTTAAGAAACGATTGAATTAATTCGTTGAATTAATTCAACGAAAGAAAAAGCCCATTTAATTCACGAAATAAACTTCCCAATTAAATGGTCTGTTAAGATTTTAAGAAATGCGTTAGTTGACTTTCATTAAGATGGGTTTTCGCGGGTGCGTTTCTTAGCGGAAAGAAACGGCGGGGCTCGTGCGGGCCCCACCTCACAAATATCATACCAAGGGGGTAGGATATTTCTGGATAGCATCCTATCCGGTTCAACTCAGTTCAAGCCGTCAATAAGTGGCTTCAAGTGGCTTCCATGTGGCTTATGTGAAATAAAATAAAGTTGTCGCAAAATTATTTTATTTCTTAACTTTAAGCCCGAAATTTAAAAACCACACCCGAGAAAACGCAACTCCGGAAGAAGCGTTTCTAAGCGAATACCAGCGCTGCGATTTCATCGGTGCCCTCATAATTCGATTCCGGGCACCGGTTCAAAAGTTAGAAAAACCCACTCGTCCGTTCACTGAATGTACCCGAGCCAAACTTCGGAAAATGATTCCGGGCACACCGGGCCTCGGAATCAGGTGCCGTTAGAAACTGCGCTCTTGTAAAATTCCAAAGAAAATTAAGAAAAAATTTTCCTTGAAATTTACGGGTCTTTACAAACACGGTCATAAATAATGTCAACATAACCATTTAAGGTTATAAATACTACCAATAAATATATGGGACCAAACAAGTCAACATTATTGCTAAGACAAAAGAACATTGAAAGATCAATAAATTTCATAAAAAATAATCAAATCACATTCTAGTACATATAAAAAAGGCATAAAATATGACACATATCATGAGGGAACACCGTAGGTATCAATAAGAAAGCTCAAGACACATATAGGTTGACCTTCTGCTGGTAGGTTAATAGTCACAGATCCATCGACCTGAAAAATCTAACCAATCACCTCGATGAAAATCCCACTAACTAAGAGTTACATACAACATGGTAGAAATATCCAATGAAAAACTGAAACATGGACAACAGTTTACCACCACATCCACTTAGTATCCTTGGTCTCCCCATGAAATAATAAAAGAGGTGGGTTATGAGAAAACAATTTCATCACATGAAAATAACATATCTCCACGGTCCAACCACAAAATCACATCCTTTCCACCTCACACACTACCCTTAGAAAGATCCTAAATTCATGATCACAAAATGAACCACATAACAAATAATTCATAACATTGATAATAATAAACATCACTAAGAACACAAGTGGGCTCATGAAGGGAATAGTTAACACCCCTTAAATTTTTTTAACTAAGCCATCATTAGTCAAATATTTTACATTCATTTAGAAATAAATTTTTAAATCAATGTTGAGTCCAAAAAAATAATAAAACCATTATTATCACCAATAACAATCAAAAATCCAAGGTAAACCCCATTTCATTTTAGAAAACAAAAAGATCCCTTTTAATAATCAATAAAACCCTTTAAATCAAAAAGGGAACACACTTTATAAATCAATCATAGATTTGAACAAAATGAAAAAGTGTTTTTATAAGAAAAAACTTTTATTTTGATTTTATCAAACCTTTGGATTGCATAAAATACCATTTTACATCAAAGTACCTTTTAAAGATGAAATTTTACCAAATAAGTCACAAGAAATACATGATAAGTTATAGAGATCTTCCATAAATCAAACCTAGATAATTTTAAAATTGAATTCAAAATTCCAATAAATTGAGGAACACATAAGTAAAAGATAGTAATGTAAAAACACCAACCATATGTGTTGGAATCATGTCACCTTCATTGAAATCCATTGTATTATGTCTCATAGGTTGGATCAAAACCCATAGGAAGAAAACCCTCGATTTTAGAATAACTCAATGCATAGAAACCAACCATGCATAGAGACTAGTGGTAAATAAGAATAGAAAAATAAAAGAAACCCTATAGAGAAGAGTAAAGGAACCATAACCTTTGGAATTGGGTAATGAATTAGCAAGAAATCCATTCAAAATGGATTTATATGGGATTTTTAGGGGGAGAGAACTCTATAGAATGTGCCTTGGTCAAGGGAAAAGATGTGGGTAAGCCAAGGGAATAAAACCATTTTAAAAGGACCCAAATTAAAAAGTATCCATATTCAAGTGGGTTTCATGGTTTACCATCATTATTGAATAAACCATATGGAAACAGGGTATATCACAACTATTAATAGATAAATGGGATGCACACTTAGTCTACATGATTAGTTTAACCGTGCACATTAATTGTGTGACCTAGAAAAATTCCCCACATTTCAACCTTTTCAACCTAAAATTCCTTCAACATGAGGGTATAAACCATGAAAAAAATACCCCCACATAAAAATGTCACATGGGGTTTCATTAACTACCAATCATTCTAATTTCTACCCACATAAAGTACCCATTCAAAATGGATGTAAAAAAGAGAAATACAAAACCCACACTCCATGAAGTGAGGTGAGGTGGATAAAGTACCAGTTGAGAATTCCTAGCAATACTCTTCTATGAATTTATTATTTATTTAATATGAACCACCAAATCCATATGTCTACCAAATATATCCAAGAAAAAAACTACTATGCTCATCAGTGGAAGGCCAAAAAATATTTGGATATAGGGAACATTTTTTCCCACTATTTTGAAATCAACTAAATTGAGTAACAAAAAGATGATGTTGAATGAAGTAATACACTATTGGAAAACATCTCCAAAAAAGATCCTAATAAAATATAAGAATAAATCCTCACCTCATCAAATAAAAACCAATCTTAAGAAAAAAATAACCACATGGTCGAGCTGTAGACAATCTTAACACTCATTTCCTCATAGTTTAACTTTGAAGGAGTGCCACAATGAGAAATGACATGGTCTCACAACCCAGATCACCATACCCTTGGGGTAATTTTAGACCATAACTTATAAAATCATCCCATGGTAAACCCAACAAGTATATCCATTAGTGATCAATGTCCTAAAGGAAACATCTATCATAATTTTCCATGTATAGAACCAAAGGCCATTATGCCCACATCTTTAAGAAATCAACATTGAAATAGTTTATGACAATAGAAAACCCCAAAGGCTTCAAAATAAGACAATAAAAAAATGTTTTATCCCATGATCCAAACCTATGGAATCACTAAAGCCTAAAGTTAATCATAAAACTCACAATAATTCAAAATCTAAAACACACACAAGCATTTTGAAAAAAAACCCATTTTTATTAATTAAAACACCCTTAAAAAACAAATTCATGGGCCTCCACCCCTTATGTAAAATACCAAAAGAGGGATACTTCCCAAAAACCCCATAAAAAACCTAAACATATGAGGGTATTTTTTGAAACATTTTCCCAAAAACAAGTCATAGAGAAACAACATAATTCTTTCTAAAATGGCTTTCCAAATCATTTCTGCAATCCAATTTCAATGTAAATTAAAACATAACGCACACATTCCACTTTGGAAAACACTAAATGGGAAACTTTTCAATGGTTAAATTCTCACATAAAACCATTCATTCAAAACAAAGATCTTTAAATCCATTTTCAAAAACATCTTCCATATAAGTATTCACAAAAACAAAGAGGATCATTTTCAAAAAAATCATTTTCCTTAAAAAAACATCAATGACATAAATCAAACCTTTTATCTTTCACAACATGACCCAAAAAGGTTGAACCATTTAAAATATCATACTATTTTTAATACTATTTCGCAACAATATCAAAAAAACATTACACATTAAATATTTGATTTAATCATCCAAGACGAATCTCTATATGTTTAAGACCACACCTCCCATTTTATTTCATGTCCCAAACGAGTTCAAACCCCATTCAAATCACTAAATATAGTTTTAAATAATTATTATAATGATATTAATATTTTTCATTTCAATTATCACTTGAAATTACACATGAAAAAGATTATTCAAGAAACAAAATCTCCACAAACGCATTTTAAAATCCTAAACAACCTAACACACAAGGGTTAATCTTTAAAAATATGAAATTTTAAAATTACTAAGCATTTAAGGCATGATATTACACATACACCTATTCTATAGACAACCTAGGATAGAGGTTGTAACCTCACAATGGATAATTCCCTATTAATCCTCGAGGGATTATCTAGATACACCTAAATTTGGGATATTTTAAGAATACAGAAGGTTAAATCCCCAAAAAATAATCACACCATTAATGGATAAGTTTTAATAAAAACACCCACTCTTACATCAATACTTGTTTTGGAGGCACTTAGCAACCAACACAAGGCTTGATCCCAAATTTCGATGATCCTAAAAGAAAAACAAGTTCTCCCATAACAAAGGGAACAAAAAACCCTTTCCAAACATCCTTTTAAAATAAATTTCAATACAAAATGAAAATAGCATTTGAAATATGAACTATTTTCCATGACTCATTTCTCAACGTCTCAATGCATTACTAAGACCCACCAGTCTAAAATATCAATTTAAATGGGGTCAATACATTTCTTTTTCAAAATAATAACATAAAATTTCATAAAATGGGAAAACTCTGAATATTTTATGAAACAATTCCAAAAATCCCCTTTGAAATAATCTATCTCAAGGAAAACGAATCCATAAACCATTTCTTAAAACATCCACATTAAGAATCACAATGTTTCAAAAAATTACACTATTTTAAATAAAGTTTTTTCCTCTAAAAACATTGTCCTAAGTTTAGTTTCGAAACAATGAAAACTTGGTCTCTAACAACAAAACCCAACATATTAAAAAACAACCAAAATATGGTTTTAAAAAACAAGTCACCCTTCATCCATTCTAAAAAAATACTCAACATTCGAAACAAAGTCCGAAAGGGACCAAAACAAGCACAATATAACACATCTCATATGAAACCACATTAAACCACATAACATTCCATAAAAAATAAAAAATAAAAAATAAAACTCCTCTATAAGATTCTACACCAATAGAATAATACATTATCGTCAATATAGTAAGAAAGGGGGGTAAAACAACAATTTTGAAGGAGAAATTTCACTATGAATAGTTTGGACACACGTTCCGAAAAAACCTTGCACCAACCCTATAAAAGGAACTATCATGGTTGAAATTCCATGTTTCATGGGTACCAAACGGTTTTCCAAACCATTCATAGTAACCATAAATCCCTATTTAATTCACCACTGTCACCACTAAAACTCGAACCCACCCCCAATGTCACTAGTACACTCAATGGGGATTACAAGAATCATCTAAACACGTAGAAATTATTTAAAACATCCAAATTTAAACTTAAGATCAAGACTCAAGCCATATAATCCCATGAGAACACAATATTTAGTGCGAAGAAAAACTGGTGAGGCCCTTACCGTCACCCTCCAACTAATTCCTGATGAAAATCCTAGTCTCCAAAATACCCAAACACAACAAAAAATAAAATTAGTGTTTCTATGATACCATTTTGTAAGAAACCAAAATGGGATGTATATCCTAAAAAACCCCAAGATAGTCTTTGAAATAGCAAAGGGGAATCCCTAATCCCACAGTATTCCAATATGCGTTAAGGTTTTCTAAGATAATAATTGAGAATATATTCATTCTCAAGAAACAAAATATAAAAATCTAGAAAAGGAATAATTATAGGGATAAAAGATATATGTTGGTACTATGGAATGTAGTGGGAGTCGGTGAGATGGGGATTTAAAATTTTTCATCACCAAATAAATCAAACATTTCATCCCTAGTTATCTGATCTCTAGTATAGGTCAAATAATAGCCAATAAATTATTCAAATGATAGAAATTAAATTAATGAATAACTCATTTGATTTAGTAGAGAATTTGACAGAATCCCATCACTAATTTCCATTTTTCAATGGATCTATAGAAGAAACCATCTAGATCATCCAAACAAGCTTACATTATCTGTGGGCTCACCATTGGTTGAATTACGAGTGATATATAGAAGCATTGACCAATCTGTCAGAGTCACGACGATCACCTCAATCCCATGACATTGATCCATCAAAGGTGTTCTTCTATTGGTCACTCGGAGCGGTACATTATTCCCTTAGAAAGTGAGAGGAGAGAGAGGATATCATTCTGTTGGAATAAGCAATAAAATAAATGATTTCATCTCTCCAATTAATATAATGGGAGGCTCAAAATACACTAAAGGGTTCCTTGTCACTAGAAAATAAAATTCCAACTGAATAAGAAACAAATAGTTATGTAAAACTAACTATTTTATAAATACTATTTATACTTTATCACAGACTTTTCATATATATTAAATATATTATTTGATAAAATCCATGTCCATTAATTGACTCAAAATTCTCTCTAATATTACAAAAAATATTTGATATTAAAATAATATTAATTTCTGTACTATTTTTCCTAGTATTCACTAAATACCATGTGAATTCATTTAATAAATAAATTCAACATAATTATTTAATACTTTAATAATAATGATTTTTTTTATTTTTTAGTGATCATTTACTTGGACAACTCTCAGACCCCACAGTGGTTCCCATAATGTCATAATAACTATTAAAAATAATAGAGATGATTCTAGAATTATATATTGAGTGTGAACCTCTAGGACATTGTCTAAATAGCAGTAAATAGTATTCATAGATCAATAGTGGTGCTTAGTATCCCATCAAGGCCCCTAAGGATATGGAATTATCATATCAATAAAAACAATCCTATAAACATATAATATTAAATATAATATATTTTTCTTTAGATATCATACCAAGAAGGATACACACTTATGTCAACAACCTTTCTTACATTATTGTGTGTTGATATGACTAGACAAAATTACCTCCTACTACATTATCCAAGGATTTATAAATGTAATTCAATCTTGATCAACCAGGCCTGATATACTACTTCATTAACTCAGAAGTGAAAATTTCTATCTTGACCATTCAACCCATTGAGTACCACCAATGATGCCTCAAACACAAGATACCTCACAATTATTTAACTATCATGGTTTTTCCCTGCATCAAAGTATGCAATAAAATGGAACACATTGATAATGATCTCAATTTAGGAGTCCAATACACATGTATGTAGATAGGAAAAACCAATGGAACCTAAAACATGTGGTGTTACTATTGGTAGGTTTACTCTCATGATCTCGTCTACTCAAGATCACAAAGTGTGAACTTAATGAGAAGTAGACTCAATTATTATAATCCCCCATAACTTGATAGTCAGACATCAACCATTTCCAATCATTATGAAGTATCTAAACCACATAAAATTTGTTTAAAATTAATTTTATAGTATCTTAAGGTTCCAATTATCACTTGGTAAATGTTATAACATTTTGATATGAAAATTAGTCTATGGAAATTACCATTTAAATAGTAGTTGTAAAAATATCTACAATATATAGATATGTGTTCATCATGTTTAACTTATTGTATCTGCGATATGGTAATTGAAAATATTATTTAGTTGGGTTTAGGGATCCTAATATCAAAACACTCCCACTTTTACTAGATCCAACCTACTAATCATCCTTTTTTTCACCCACATGATTAAGATCATGTTTCTTCTGAGGCATGGACTTAGTTACTGGATCATCCATGTCTCTATTGTGTTGATATTCTGTTATGCATGTCCTCACCATCTTGAGTAAAACTCCTTAAGATTTGATATCCTAAAGTATATCCCTTATTTCCACTATCTAAACATGAGTACTTGGATAGTAAAAGTATTATAATTATAATGATTTTTAATTTGATAAAAAATTACAAATGAGGATCAATTCCAAGAACTATAATAAATCATTGTGTTTAATACACTACTTATTAGCTACAATAGAAGCTAAAATGTACACAGTATTTATAGATATGACTATATCTAGCTTGTATGATCTTTTCTCTATCATTCCATTAGCCTTAATGTTATATTATATCACATTGATCCTGGGAATACTAGTTTGTGTACTCTCAAAGATTATATTCCTTCCTCTTCACATAGAATGTATATATCCATTGTACCAACTCTAGTACTATTGGATAGTTCTAACATCTTCCCTTTCTCTTTTCCTAGATATAAATGAAATTTTCATATCATAAATTATATTTTGGAGATAAAATTTCATGTACATTTCATAGAATATCTAATTGATCCATCACAAAATCATATGGAATTTAACTCACCACTTTAATCTCCTCCTATGACTATGT
Organism: Viscum album; assembly: GCA_963277665.1. NCBI lineage: Eukaryota > Viridiplantae > Streptophyta > Magnoliopsida > Santalales > Viscaceae > Viscum > Viscum album. Next base: position 733,413,260 of record OY728141.1, read on the forward strand.
ATGTCTTATTGGATAGATATATTCCATGGGAAACTTGTAGCAATTATCCCTCAAAATTTTCTAGACTTTATTATTCAATACCTTGTCAACATATGAACTATTTAATAGTTCTATGAAACTATTAAAAAAATTATAAAAGATCATTTTCTCTAGAACTTAGGCTGCTACATTAAGTCAATCATAAGAGTTTTACTTTCATCCTGGTCTTAACTAACTATAAGAGGAACCATTATTTTACATATTTCACTAAACATATTACACTACGAAAACAATGGTGCTCCCACTTACCTCTAGTAAACACCTAGAAAAGATTCATTACAAATTAATATTCTATTATCATGTTACTTACATTAATCCAAAACCATATTTTAGAAAATTTCACCTATTATTAGAAATATTTGGTGCCACCATCCCATTATGGTTATATCGTATAGACACTATTCATGAACAAGTGTTTTATTTCATGATATGAAAATAAAATAACCTCCCATTTATTAACTCTTGTTTTAAATAATTTTTAAAGGTGTATTTTATGTCATTTTTTATGTTGGAATTTTTTCCTTATCGTTCCTCTAACTCTCTATAAGATCAAATGATTATAATTTTTTCAATTTATTTACTTAGAGAACCTTTCCAAAAAGTTAAAAAAAAATTCTCCATGCTATTTATTTTGAAGACTTAAACAAAACTATATTAAATGGGTGGAAATGATGTGAGAAAGGTTTCCATTGGAATTTTGTGATCGATATTTTAATTTACACATATCTAGTGTAATCATCACCAATTCATATCTCCCTTAATGTTCTCCTTGAATGATTATATAAGATGAGAAAACATGTAATATCATCCATGTCATGAGGTAGTATCCACAACTCACATAATATGTTGATGATATAATTATGAAATAAAAATTCTATTCATCTTAAATGATTCTCTTATAATAATTTTTAATACACTCTCTTCTTGAAGTGGTTTAACAAGAATTAAGGACACCCACACCATGAATTTCTGATGTCGTAGAACATTACACAATCACCTGTACTACCTACTTCAAAATTTTTCAAGTTTTATCATTTTCACTTTACAATATCATCACTGTGTATCTTGCGATATTAATTTCCATTTTATAAAAAAATAAAATCTCACAAATTTTAATTTTATCTTGATTTCTTATTTATACAATATCTATTAATTAATTAAATCATTAAATGTATCCCATTATTGTTTTTAAAATTCTACAACCCCTTTGTATAAGAATTGAAATAATCTATATCTTGAGTATTCTAGTGGTAAGGATCCTTGAACCCCACTTATAGTCTACAATCTATGGCTAGTTCACTACACAAAGAGTTAATGGTGGGTGTTTGACTAATCAACCGTAATTTCTCATAGTTCATTGATCTATTGAGTGATGTCCCAACTTCTAAAATTATAAACTCAATTTACTCAATGACTGAATCTAAATATTCAATAAGATAAATTAGGATACTTATTTACTACCAACTTCTGTTAAGTCAACCCATCACTCTCATAATAGGTCCTCAGTAGTAGGATGCACCCCCATCATTGGATGATGATCACCCCAAACAACCAGATTTGTTCAAATTCAAATGGTAGAATACATTTTCAGTATAATATTTATTTGAGGGGGTTTAATTTTTTTGACAAATTTATTCCATTTATATTAATTATTCCATTATATATTGTCGTTTTCATAACTGAACATTTATAGAAAGAACATTCATCATAGATTTATACATTTTACAGTTTATTATTTAATGAGTTTCCCACTGTCAAGAAAATTCATAACATAATAAACAAATGAAAAAAGGAAATAAAAATACCACACTGTTAATTTAATATTTTTTGATCTATTTAAACTTAAGGGATCAACCATGACCTAGTTGAATTATCCCAATGTTGTAGCTTGAATCACGATTCGTCTTGACCATCATCCTGTGTGTTTCCACTAGACGTAGCATTGTCCATGAATTACAGGGTCACATTAAAATACTAAGGTACTCACACACATGCCAGGGGGATCTTTGGAAGAACAATTTATAGAAAAATAAAAATTAATATAATCAAAGGCCCCTATACATATTTAAATGAAAAATAAGATGACTAGACCATCGATAAAAATAAACAACTTATTATAAAAATCTCACACATGTAATAAATAACAAAATAATATAAACAAAAATTTCATTGATTTTATCAATTGCTCAAGATTGGTAAATGGTTAAAATAAAATCATGATAGAATTAAATTACAATAAATTTAAAGTAAGAGAGATTTTAAATAAATTAAATGAAATAAAATAATTTTATTTTATTCAGTACAGTTATTAATTTAATTTTAATTCAAGAAATTAAATTAAATTAACTGACTAATTTAATTTAATTCCTAAAATTAAATTAATTATTTGAATCATTTCAATTATTATTTTTCATAATCCAAAATTAATTAAATTTGATTTGATTATATTTTAAAATTATATGATCCCCAAAACACTACGAAAGCCTAATGCAAGTTAGTCTGACAACACAAAGGCCCATTCAAGGCTGGTCAGATCCCATGCCATCTGTTCTCAACCAGGATGACCCACCCTATCCTTTTTCGGTTTAGGATGGTCGGATTAGGCCCATTGCGGGGTGGGTTGTGTCATACTTAACCCAAAGAGATATGGAGCTCGACCGAAATGGAGTAGCTCAGGAGTGTGCAATAATAGAGAGTGCCCAGATCAGAGGTAGCCATGTCTGGTAGGGGTGGTGTCCACGCTTTTGTGATTTCATGAGGTGGTGAAGGTGGAGACATCCAGTTGAGTGGGCCAGCGGGTGGTATGGGTAGAGAGGGCTAGTGGTACGTTGATCAGGCATGACAATGGGGCGACGGTCGTGGTCAACCATGATAAGAAAGAGGTGGTAGGGGTTTTTCATTGTGGTAAGGATGTTAATCTAGATCTGGACATTAGAGATGGGCTTGGGGAAACATTGTGATGTAATTTTCCTTATCTAGAGTGGGTAGCAGTGAAGCTCACTGTGAGCAGAGGTGGCATCCCAGAGTCTCTCGGTCGGTGGAACATTAATGCAATGCGAGTGACGGAGTCAGTACTAATGTAGGTTGTGCATCATCGTAGTGATTATTAGAAATGAATAGGTGGGGTTTTTGGGCACATTCTAGATTGGAGAATCGTGTAATGCCTCCTTAATTAAAGCACCATGTAGTTTCTCTTTTAATGTTGTGTTTTTAAAACGGGCCAAGACCGCGTGAAATAATTCATGCAGTGACAAACTTTTGATGCAGATACATTATTGTATGTGTTATATTTTTCATATATAAGGAGGTAGTGAAAATCCATTTCTATACACAAACACTAACAACACCGTGAGAAAATCTCATTTGGTGATATCCTTTCATCGACGACCATATTTCTTGCTCTCTATCTTTGATTCTTTAATTTTATTCTTGAGTATTACTATTGAGATCTATTCCATTTTTGTGGAGTTTCTACCATGTACCTCTTTATTTAGTGGATCCCTCTTTTTAGACTAGGTCCTATGGTTTTTTCTCTTTTTGGGTTTTCCACATAAAATTTATTGCAGTCAACTTTATATTCTGCACTTATTTTTGTCACTGAACATCCTCTATTTGGAGGGAAAAATTTTATTTCCACTGCACATTTTATATTCGGTTGATTTAACATTCATTTATTTGTCATCTTTCAAAACATTTGGTATTATAGGGTTTTATTTTTATTTCATATTCATTATGGAGTCCAATTATAGTCAGATTATTTTGTTGAATGATTCCAACTACCATATGTGGTGACATAAAATGAAGGATCTACATTTTTTCAAGCGACTGAATTTTTTAGTGTTTAGTACCCAGAATCCAGAAAGGATGTCAAATGAAGAATTGTTGTTTGAGAATGGGAGGTTTTTTGGAATCATTATCCAATTATTTGAAGACAACATGATGAACCACATTGTCAACATCTCTCATGCGAGAACTTTGTGGGAGAAGCTTGAGATGACCTATGCTTCCAAGATGAGAAATAATAAATTTTTTCTACTGAACACAATAATGAACATGAGGTAAAAGTAAGGTATATCTATTTTTGACAAGTTAAGTTAATGTAAAGGATGTTTTTATTAGTTGTTTGTCATGGGTATCAATTTTGAAGATGATGTTTTATCTATTTTTCTGCTTAACACTTTACCCGATTCATTGAAGAATTTACGTGTACCTCTAACCGATTCTTCATCTAATGGTGCTTCTATATATTTTTTTGTCAAGTATGTTGTTTTAAATGAAGAGGTTAGGATATGTACTTAAAATAAATCTTCTTCAGAGCTTTTAGTGATAGAGAACATGGGGATAATCTAGGATTAGGGATAGTACAGTAGAGGTAAGAGCAGAGGCAGAAGAAAATCCAGATCGAAGAAGAGAGACTTTTAATGTCATCATTGTGGTAAGAATGGTCATTTTAAGAGGTTTTTTTATTTTCTAAAATTTGAAAATAGAAAGAAGGAAAATACATAGAATAAAAATGGTGATGGAGATTATCATGTCGTCGTCGCTATAGGGGTGATCTTGTTATTGTTTATGACTCAATTAATATTGATTTTGATGAATCTTATTGGGTTGTTGACAGTGGTGCTTGTTTTCACGTGACATCAAAGAAGGAGTTATTTACATCTAACGGCCCAGTTAATTTGTGGATATTGAATATGGAAAATGATGGTCATGCTGACATTGAATGTATCAGGAAATTTTTTTTGAAGACTAGTACAAGAATTAAGCTGACTTTGAAGAATGTTCAACATACATCATAGGTTCTCTTGAATCTTATTTCTACCAGCGTTCTTGTTGATGAATGTTTTATCAGTACTTTTTGGTGATTGTTAATGGAATATTTACATTTGATCATTGATTGTGGATCGAGGGAAGAAACAATTATGTTTGTATTGGACTAGAGCTTTTATTCCTTATGATACTGCTTGTGTTGCTGAGTGCACTGTTTCTTCCAAGTTGTGTCATAAGTGGCTCAGTCACATCAGTGAGAAAGGCTATGGTTGTTGGCCAAGAAAAATATTCTTCCATATTTTAAGAGTTTCAAATTGGACATATGTGACCATTGCATGGCTAGAAAATAGAGCAAATTGAGTTTCAACAGTTATCCTACACATAGGAAGTCACAGGTACTTGAATTCATAAAGTATGATTGTTGTGGTCCTTTTAAATCTAAGACCTTTAGTGTAGGTCTTTTGTTTTGTGATATTTATTGATGAATACTCACGAAAGATTTGGTTTTATGTTTTGAATTCTAAAAGTCAGGTGCTTAGTGTTTTTATGTAATTTCATGTTTCTGATGAAAGGGAATCATGAATGAAATTGAAATATATTCACACTGAAAATGGGGGATAGTATTGGGGTCTGTTTGATCTGTATTACAAGCAAAAAGGTATTCGACATCAGAAGACGCCGCCCAAGACACCTCAGCTGAATGGTATAGCTAAGAGGATGAACATGACTTCACTAGAAAGAGTTTATTGTTTGATTTTGGAAGCAAAGATACCAAGACATTTATGGGGTGATGCTTTACTTACTACTACTTATATTTTCAATTTATCACCTGAAGCTTCCTTTCAGACAAACACTATCGAAATGTTTTGGTATGGCAAAGAGATCAGGTACGATCACTTGTGTGTTTTTTTGTTGCAAGGATTTTGCTCATGTGCCTAGATGTGAGAGATCAAAATTGGATGGAAAGACACACCAGTGTATTTTTATTTTCTATGGATGTAACATACCAGGTAAATAAAAAATAAGACATATTTCAAATTTATTAATATTTTTGAATTAAATAATAATCTTACTTTAAAAGGGTTTCTATGTTCGATAGCATACCCGATATGCAACAACGGGTTTCGTTGAAATCTTAGGTTGCACACTAATAATATAATATTATTATTTTAAACATTAGTTAACTCCTAGCCATTTTATTGGTGATAATGAACAATACTAACTTAAATATGATTATACATGATTGTTAAATGTATTTACATTATCCAATAAAAAGTTAGAGGCTTAAAATATGAATGAATCTAATTTTAAGCATAATTTATATTTAAAGGCCAATTTACCACCTTTTAATGACAAACCATTTTTAAATCTAGTTTTGGTCACTTTAATAAATTCTATATAACCAAATAAAATCATTCATTATAATTGGGACATCAAAATTTAGTTTGGGTAAACTTTTGGAACTTTTCCGATAATGTTCATTTTTTAATGAATAGTTAAAATATTGTATTTTAATTCAAAACTATGTTTTAATATAATTTATTTATATGGTTAGATTATCTTTTTAATTGGTTTTAAAATTTAATTAGAAAATATTGTTACCATTTAATACAATGTTGGTCATTGGAATTAATTTCACTTTAAAATTGGATATAAACAAGTATCAATCTTTTGATAGTTATTGTTTCTTAAAAACATGCTATTTGTTTTGATAACGGGAGTTAATTTTACAATTAATTAATGTCAATTATATGTTTTGAATTTGAAAAAAATACATAATTTTTGAATTCGGAATATCAAATATATCTTAGGCTTAATTTTTGGTATTTTTCTAAAAAACATCAATTTTTGATGAATAGTGAAACCACTTAATGGTAGTTAAAAAAATTTGACTTTTTTATTTAAATGAAATTTTACCACTCTGTGAATTGAATTTCAAAAATCCAACATACATGGTTGTTATCAAGAAGTAAAATTTGGTTCATTATGATGAAAATAATTTTTGGTGAATAGTAACTTTTGACTTTTATTTACCGCGGTTGAAGGTAAATAGGGTAATTCATGGTTAAAAGAATATTATAATAATTACAAATTACCTTAACACTTATCCAAACCTTATTGGTTGAGTCATTAAAGACAATGGGCATCATTGGGTCGATTTTGGGACCCCACTGAGCCACTTGGGTGTGATAATGTCAATTTCGATTAATTAATTTAATGTAAAGAAAGAATTGGAATTACCAAAAAGCTTTTAGTAATTAATTTTCATATGGTGTTATATAAGTCATATTTTCACCTATAAATAATAATTGGAAATCTAAAAATATTTACTACATCATGAATTTTTTTTTATAAATTTTAGACAACAAATAAATTAAATTATTTATAACAAAATAATGATGTTGTATTTACCTCATTAATAAACCATTTTAATAAATGAGATTATAATGATTACAATAATATCCAAAACATGTCAAATTCTGATTGATGATTTTATTTCGACCATGATTTATCTTATCTTAATCTTTAATGATTTTTGGTCAATTAGAAACCGAATATAATTATATAATAAAACAATAGTTTCACACTTTCCTAAAGATCCCATCCTCCCCCTTATAAAAGGAGACCATTTCTATCCAATTACTCAAACCTCTCAAGCCATTTGGCTCATCCAAACTCTTCCAAAGTAAGATCCCGACATCCCTATCCTCCCCTTAGTAGCCTTACCATAGGCATAAGGTACTTCAATAAGTTCTTTGGTTCAAACCAAAGAGAGCTACCCAAATTAAAGGTAACAATTTCTCTGAATTTGTTTTCTTTTATTTTACTTCTCCAACCCCTAAACTCTTTTTATTCCTTTATTTTGTAGCAACACCAATATCCTCAATATACTAGGATGTTTTTATGAGGATTATTCTAACTACACATACACACACCTCCATCTAATGGGTGAAGAACATAATGTTTCTGTGGATGGGAAACTAACGACTCACGAAACGATGATTGTTCGATTATCTCCTACCGCCTCTAATGGTGTCCATTATGATGTAAATATATTTATATATGATATATATATTATATGTATGTTTTCTTTATGCTTCAGTATTTTCCATATATATCATTCCATTATGATTTCCATAGTGGGTAAATATGATAATCTCATTTGAGAAAGTGCGGACTACCGCCCCCTCAAAGTGATGTGACTCGTTAATGCCTTATGTGGGATGTATAAAGGATAGAGTTAATGATATTATATATGATATTATACTGGAATTATAACATACCTATGTATCATTATGTTTTAATTCCATTAAAATAAGAAATATAAATGAAAGTAGCGTTCATGCGTACGTACGGCTTAGTGTCTCCACGAACAGTGCATTTCATTTCTTACCTCCAAATGTTATGTACTATTATAAAAACATCTATATACTGGATATATATGATATATATGATATCAAAATAATGAACACCATTCTGTATATAATGGACTATTGACCACATGGACAACTTGTAAATATACAGTGTTCATTTTTTTACTCATGTACCAAATATCGACAAAATGACCATTGTTAACTTAAATGTTTTCATAATGTTTATAACAAGTTAATAAGAAATATAAAAGTAATAATAAACTTTAAGAAAATTTTATTCAGAAATTATAAATTAACATTAGATTATTATTCAGGATATTAAAGAAAGAACGAGTCAAGTCGGACAACAAGGTAAGGGAGTTCTTATCTCACTTTTAATTCCATGAGATTTCCATTCTTTGACACTTATTTATTGCATGTGGTGTATTGTATACTGCCATTTGATATATATTGTCATGATTTTATTTATATTCATGGTATTATGTTATTCATTTGGTGGTTATTAACTTTTTTTCTTATGACTTGATTGATTACAATGTGGTAAAGGGTTTCATCTCACATTTTATTCTCGTGAGATTCATGTTATATTTTCCAATATTTCCTTTTGTGTGGTGTATGTACTACCGATGATTATACTATTTGTGTAATATAATTTAATTTATAAGTATTTACATCTTCATTTTATGATCCTTCTATCATGTGGCATATGTTTTGTAAGTTAACAAACCGGTAAGGGAACCTTTCACCCTCCTCTTTTTAAAAGACTTCTTTTTGTTATGTCTTTTAATTTACATCTTATTATATTGGGATGTGTTCTTCTATATCCTTATTGATGTAAATTTTATATTCAAGTGATGAGATACCATTTTCTCTCTCATCCACTCATTTTATGAATTTTAAAGTGACGTCGTTATGCAGTCGAATTTTTGCAAGGGAGCTTCTTAACCCAATTTCAATTCTTTGGGTTAAACTTGTACTTCATGAATATATCGTCTTATAAATATGTGTGAATGAACTCTGATTTTTTTACACTTAATATCCTCTTATATTGGGTGTATTATTATTTTTCACACATAATTATGTAATTTATTTATCCTTAATCAAATGATATCATCTTTATAAGGGATTTCATCTCAATTTACATTGCCATTGAGAATTCATTGTTGATATGCACCAATTCACTCTTATATAGCGTATATAATGCACTTTTACATATTATATCATAAATCCCTTTATTATCATGACATTATAAAGTTTTAATTAAATATTATTCTTAAATTATTTGTATTCAAGCGTTTCTCATTTTGTTAAAAAACTCTTAACTAAAATATCATTTTAATTGTTTTAAAGATTTATTCTTCTAAATATTTATCATTAATGTCCATGTTTTAAAAATGGTTTTAAGGATTTATTTATATGGAAATTATTTTTTTTTAAATGTTAATTCCTTCAAAATCTTCAAAGTGGTATTGGACACTTTGATTCAAAAAAAATATATTTATTAAATTGTTTTGAAAATGGTTTGATAAAGCATTGATTTTTTCAATATATTGATATTTTATAATTGTGATTACAAATAAATTTTAATAGTGAAATGTTTATATTTACAATATTTTATGTGCTATGATTTTATAATGGTACTTGGAAATTTGATGGGTGGTTACATGATTAACCAAATGATGGGTGGTGCCGTGAATACCAGGACGGGTGGTTACATTATAACCTCCAATGCATTGGATATGGAAGTCAGTCGTATGGCTATTATATTTAGTGATATGTGTGGAAGTCGACCATATGTTTAATCTATTTAAGTATGTTTATGTCCCAAGTTACCTTTATAAGTTATGTGTTCTTTATATGGGTTTTAAGGTAATATTTTGGTTACAAAAGGGTAAGAAATGATATTTTATTCACTGAAGAGTATTTACTACTTCATAAAGGTGAAAAACATTACTTATGTTAAAGTATTCATGGTTTATTTGTTTTTTGAAAGACTAACAGTTTTACTTATTTGTGTATCCCTTTCTGAGCTTTTTATTCTCATCCCAAGTTTTTGAAATATTTTTCACAGGACATAATGTGGAATAGGGCCAAGGATGGGATAAAAGAAAATTCATGATGTCTTATACATGGAGCTAGACATGACTCTTTTTTTCAAGAGTTCATGTTTTGTAAAAAAATGGATATTGTGTAGAAGGGTCTACTTTGTACTATTTTGAAACGTAAAAGTTATGTCTGAACTCTCTAAAACTCTAAACCTGAAAAGATCCTAAATGTGAATTATTCATTTAATTCAAGAATATGTAATTTTTTAAGGTTGGGTCCTTATAGTTGTTATCAGTGGTTGGTTTAGAAAACTTTAGAGGTTATGGTGTTATCTAAGAATAAGTAACATAACCATAATAGTTATCATATTAGAAAGAGTCATAGTTTTTTTGAATTAGTTTAAGATAACATGAATAATTATTTACCCTCCTTATAAGATATTATATGATGATTTTACTGATATACTCACACTGACCTTTTTGGTTTTAGTAAATGGCTGGATCTAGCAGGCACCAAAGTAACAGTGGATATGAAGAAAATGTTGACAGTTTTCTGAATGAGAAACTGAATGAAATGAGAGAAGAAATGAGAACTCTTGTGGTTATTCTCAACTAAATAACTTGATTCATGATTTAAAACATGAAACTTAGTGATTTTTTTAAGGAATCATATATTTTAGAAACAAATCCATACAGAATTTCAGGAAATAACAATAAAGATAAGTATGTTCAAAAACCTATGTGTCAAGGATGTGGAATGAAACTCCTAGGAAAATTCTTCAAAGTGATGGGAATATGATATAGATGTGGCAATGATGTTCATAAAGCAAGAACCTGCCATGGAAAAAGGAATCATCCAATTGACTCTAGGAAAGGGAAAGAAGTTATTTCTGAGGGATAAATTGAATGTTTTAAATGTGGTGTGCATGTTCGTCATACAAATAGGTATCCTACAATGATTTTTTGGGAAAGGGATCACTAGGATCCTACAAATATTTTTTTACCAATACCTAATTCCTTTATGATTGAGGATGAAGACACTGACAATCACCAATGAATGGTATGGATTATTTCTTAACATATGTTTCGATATTATTGAATCTTAGGATATGATTCATGATTTTGTTTATAGAAAATAAGTATTTCAGAATAAGTTGAAAAGGAATGGTTAATAGATCATGAATAACGTTGAATGAGTAAGAAGTCAACATATAAGGGATTCAAGAGTTATGGTATATTTTAGTATGGTGAAATGCTTAAAAGTATTAAGGCTCTTTTGATGATGGGCATTACATTAGAAGACTTTTTATAGTATGTGTAACCCTGAAGTTTTATATATAAAAATTTTATTCAAGGAATAATTATCATTTCTTTTGTGTATATAGTTATGAATAACCATTTGGGATTATATGATCCTTGAATTTGAAGAAATTATTGGTTAATATATTTTTGGGTTGCAAAATGAAATTTATTAGAAAACCATCGTGGTTAAAATATGCTATGGTTATTTTTGATAAATTTAACTCTTTTTGGGAATGTTATAAAATTATATAGTCTTTGAAAAGGGACAACACGCAGACCGTGTGACAACCCGTCGCGTCGGACGAAGCTACGGGAATCGAACCCACAACCAATGTGCGACTTGTATTTATCGCCTACCACTGGACTATGTGAAATCCCTGGTTTGTTTGACTAATTTTTTTAGTTGGATGATTTTATAAACTAAGAAAATTTTATCTTGGGTTATATATGGAAATGATTAACCTATCAGAGAGGATATGTGATTAGGTTAATTACTTTTCAATATGAGACATTAAGAGTAACTGATGTTATGTGGAGATAAATGTAAAGATTTACCTTAGAAGAATATGTGATTAAATATTTCAGAGATTTGGGTTTCAACATTAGTTTGGATTACTTTGAATAATTTAAAGGATAAATGTTTATTTAATGGTCTTTCTTGAAACTTGGGTTCTTTTTGTTGAATTTTTGATCTTAAGAGTAGTATTTCTTTTTATAAAGGATTATCCTTTTGGTGATTATCTGATCTTATACGAAACGTTTTGGTTTTAGTTAATATCTAAAGACATGGTAAATATATAGTTCATCTTTTTTGGAATATGTGATTCTCTCGATGTTGATTATAGCACTCTTAATGTGAAAAAAAGTCAACCTGAATATTCATCGTTTGGAGAAAATATGAGTTGGTGTTAGAAATCTAGCAAATGATGAATTTCTATTTGAAAAGTAAGTATCTTTCCTAATGTTTTTGGTTAAGCTAATAAATAAATTCCTCGATGAAAAGTAACTTTAATAAAAATCCTTGTCCGTTAACTTTTCCAACTGGGGAATCAAAGACTGTTTAACCCATCAAGAGTTTGTGATTTTATGGTGGTTAACTTTCTCTTAAACATGTTTCATAACACTCTCCATCAAAACTTGACCCTTTTTTCTCCTCCATATCAATGTTTTCATAGAATCTTTATATGGGTTAACTCGGGTGACCTTTGTACTTTTCTTTATTTCTTTTAAAGTGATTGTTTTATTGACTCTTTTTCCGATGTGGGACTTTCAATGATGTTTTCGAGCCTATTTTTTTATAATTTCGAGAACGCAATTTCCAAAGGGGATAAGGATGTAACATCCAAGGTAAATAAAGAATAATACATATTTCATATTTATTAATATTTTTGAATTAAATATTAATTTTACTTTAAAAGGGTTTCTATGTTCGATAGCGTACCCAATACGCAACAACGGGTTTCTTTGAAATCTTACGTTGCACACTAATAAAATAATATTATTATTTTAAACGGTAGTTAACCCTAGCCGTTGTATTTTCATGAATTAACAAAACTATCTACAATATTATTATACATTATTGTTAAATGTATTTAAATTATCCATTAAAAATTCAGAGGCTTAAAATATGAATGAATCTAATTTTAAGCATAATTTACATGTAAAGGCCAATTTATCGCCTTTTAATGGAGAACCCTTTTTAAATATAGTTTTGGTCACTCTAATAAATTTTATATGACCAAATGAAATCTTTATTTAGAATTGGGACATAAAATTTTACTTTGGGTAAATTTTTGGAATTTTTCCGATAAAGTTCATTTTTTAATTAGTAGTGAAAATATTTTATTTTAATTCAAAACTATGTTTTAATATAATTTATTTATATTGTTAGATTATCTTTATAATTGGTTTTAAAATTTAATTAGAATATATTCTTACCATTTAGTCCAATGTTGGTCATTGAAATTAATTTCAATTTTAAATTGGACATAAACAAGTATCAATCATTTGATAGTTATTGTTTCTTAAAAACACGCTATTTGTTTTGATAACAAGAGTTAATTTTAAAATTAATTTATTCCACCTTTTTGTTTTGAATTTGAAAAAATAGACATCATTTTTTAATTAGGGATATCAAATATAGCTTAGGCTTAATTTTTGATATTTTTCTGAAAAACTTCAATTTTTGATGAATAGTGAAACCACTTAGTGGTAGTTAAAAAAACTGACTTTTTCATTTAAATGAAATTTTACCACTTTTGTGAATTGAATTTCAAAAATATGACAGACATGTCTGTTATCAAGAAGTAAAATGTGGTTCATTAAGATGAAAATAATTTTTGGTGAATAGTAACTTTTGACTTTTATTTACCGCGGTTAAAGGTAAATAGGGTAATTCAAGGTTAAAAGAATATTATAATAATTCAAAATTACCTTAAAACTTGTCCAAACGTTACTGTTTGAGTCATTAATGACCATGGGAATCTTTGGGTCGGTTTTGGGACCCCATTGATCCACTTGTGTGTGATAATGACAATTTAGATTAATTAATTTAATGTAAAGAAAAAATTGACATTAACAAAAATATTTTAGTAATTAATTTTTATATAGTGTTATATAATTCATATTTTCAACTATAAATATTAATTGTAAAGCTAAAAAGATTTACTACATCATGGAATTTGTTTTATAATTTTTAGACAGCAAATAAATTATATTATTTATGTCATAATAATGATGCAGTATTTACCTCATTAATAAATCATTTTAATAAATAAGATTATAATGATTAAAATAATATCCAAAACATGTCAAATTATGATTGGATGGTTTTATTTAGACAGTGAGTCATCTTATATTCATCTTTAATGATTTTTGGACCATTACAAAATGAATATAAATATATAATAAAATAATAGTTTCACACTTTCCTAAAGAGCCCATCCTCCCCCCTTATAAAAGGAGACGATTTCTATCCAATTCCTCACACATATCAAGCCATTTGGCTCATCCATACTCTGCCCAATTAATCTCTCTACATCCCTCTTCTCCACTTAGAAGCCTTACCTTAGGCAGAAGGCACTTCAAGAAGTCCTTTGGTTCAAACAAAAGGGAGTTACCCAAATTAAAGGTAACATTTTGTCTTAATTTGTTTTCTTTTATTTTACATCTCCAACCCCTAAAATCTTTTTATTCATTTATTTTGTAAAAACACCAGTATAATAAATATATTAGGATTTCTTTATGAGAAATATTCTTACTACACATACACACACCTCAATCTATTGGGTGAAGAACATAATGTTTCTATGGATGGAAAACTAGCGCCTCACGAAAGGATGATTGTTCGATTATCTCCTACCGCCTCTCATGGTGGCCATTATTATGGAAATGTATTTATATATGATATATATTATATTTATGTTTTCTTTATGATTCTATATTTTCCATTTATATCATGCCTTTATGGTTTCCATAGTGGGTAAATACTATAATCTCATTTGAGGAAGTGTGGACTACCGCCACCTCAATGTGATGTGACTCGTTAAAGCATTATGTGGGATATATAAAGGATAGAGTTAATGATATTATATATGATATTATACTAGAATTATAATATACCTTTTTATCATTATGTTTTAATTCCATTAAAATAATAAATAGAAATGAAAGTAGCATTCATGCGTACGCACGGCTTACCATCTCCATGAACGGTGCATTTCATTTCTTACCTCCAAATGTTCTGCACTATTATAAAAACATGTATATGTTGGATATATATGATATACATGATATCAAAATCATGAACACCATTCTGGATATAATGTACTATTGACCACATGGACAACTTGTAAATATACGATGTTAATTTTTTTATTCAAGTACCAAATATCGACAAAACAACCATTATTAACTTAAATAATTACATAATGTTTATAACAAGGTAATAAGTAATATAAAAGTAATAATAGACTTTAAATAAGGTTCTTAAGCAATTATAAATTAACATTAGTTTATTATTCATGATATTAAAGAATGAACGAGTCAAGTCGGACAACTAGGTAAGGGATTTCTTATCTCACTTTTAATTCCGTGAGATTTCCATTGTCCACCACTTATTTATTGCATGTGGTGTATTGTATACTATAATTTGATATATATTATAATTATTCTCTGTATATTCATGGTATTCTGTGATTCATTTGGTGGTTATTAACATTTTTTCTTATGACTTGATTGATTACAACGTGGTAAAGGGTTTCATCTCACTTTTTATTCTGGTGAGATTCATGCTATATTTGCCACTATTTCTTTTTGTGTGGTGAATGTACTTCCCATGATTTTACTCTTTGTGTAATATAATTTAATTTATAAGTATTTACATATTCATTGTATGATCCTTCTATCATGTGGCATATGTTTTGTAAGTTAACAAACCGGTAAGGGAACCTTTCACCCTCCTCTTTTTAAAAGACTTCTTTTGGTTATGTCTTTTAATTTACATCTTATTATGTTGGGATGTGTTATCATATATATTTATTGATGTAAATTTTATGTTCAAGTGATGAGATAACATTTTCTCTCTCATCAACTCATTTTATGAATTTTAAAGTGACGTCGTTAGGCTGTCGAATTTTTGCAAGGGAGCTTCTTAACCCAGTTTCAATTCTTTGGGTTAAACTTGAACTTCTTGAATATGTCATTTTATAAATATGTGTGAATGAACTCTGATTGTTTTACACTTAATATCATCTTAGATTTTGTGTATTATTATTTTTCACACATAATTATGTAATTTATTTATCCTTAATCAAAGGATACCATCTTTATATGGGATTTCATCTCAATTTACATTGCCATTGAGATTTCATTGTTGTTATGAACCAATTCACTCTTATATGGTGTATATAATGTACCTTTTCATATTATATCATGAATCCATTTATTCTCATGATATTATAAATCTCTAATTAAATGTTATTCCTAAATTATTTGTTTTCAAGCTTTTCTCATTTTGTTAAAAAAACACTTTAACTAAAATATCGTTTTAATTGTTTTAAAGATTTATTCTTCTAAATCTTTACCATTAATGTAATTTTTTTTAAAAATGTTTTTATGGATTTATTTATATGGACATCAGTTTTTTAAAATTTTAATTCCTTTAAAATCATCTAATTTGTATGGGACACTTTGATTCAAAAAAATCTCTTTATTAAATGGTTTTGAAAATGGTTTGATAAAGCATTGATTTTTTCAATATCTTGAAATTATATAATTGTGATTGCAAATGAAATGTTAATAGTGAAATGTTTGTATTTAAAATATTTTATGTGATATGATTTTATAATGGTACATGGACATTTGACGGGTGGTTACGTGATTAACCAAATGACGGCTGGTGCCGTGAATACCAGGACGGGTGGTTACGTTATAACCTCCAATGCATTGGTTATGGAAGTCAGATGTATGGCTATTCTATTTAGTGATATGTGTGTAAGTCGACTGTATGGTTATTCCATTTATGTATTTTTATGTCCCAAGTTACCTTTATAATTTATGTGTTCTTTATATGGGTTTTAGTGTAATCGTTTGGTTACAAAAGGGTAAGAAATGATCTTTTATTCAATGAAGAGTATTTACTACTTCATAAAGGTGAAAAGTATTACTTATTTTAAAGTATTCATGGTTTATTTGTTGTTTTGAAAAACTTGAAGTTTTACTTCTTTGTGTATCCCTTACTGAGATTTTTATGGTCATCCCAAGTTTTTGAAATGTTTTTCACAGGACATAATGTGGAATAGGGTCAAGGATGGGATCAAATAAAAATTCATGATGTCTTAAACATGGAACTAGACATGACTTTTTTTTCAAGAGTTCATGTTTTGTAAAAAAAATGGATACTGGGTAGAAGTGTATACATTGTAATATTTTGAAATGTAATAGTTATGGTTGAACTCTCTAAAACTCTAAACCTAAAAATATCTTCAATTATAATTATTCATTTAAATCATGATTATGTAATGTTTTAAGCTCGGGTCCTTATAATGGACATGATGATATTGGGTACGATTTCTATGATCATGTTTTGAAGAAACACGTCAGAAGTTGTGATGCAGTGTTTAAGGGGGATCAATCTATTACAGACATTGTTAAGGGAGAAAAATATTCTCCAACAACTTCTGATAGTTTTTTTAGTCTTGAGTTAGATTCTGATTCCCATTTACCTCATATTCATTATTCTGATAATCATGTTGATGTAAAAAATGATGCTCAAGGTGAACAGTATGGAGTTGATGTCTCTAATTCACCTTTTGTTTCTGATGATTCAGTTACACGGGTTATTAATGAACTTGCAGTTCCACTCCAGAGGTCATCTCGAAATTATACCATTTCGACTCAGTATTCATCTAATAAGTATGTAGTCCTCGCTGAAGGGGGAGAACCAGAATCATTTGATGAGTCAATGGAAAGTGAGCAGAAGGAAATAAGGGTTGCAGAAATGGATGATGAGATGATATCATTACATGAGAACCACACTTTTGAGCTCGTGAAGTTACCTACTAAGAAGAGAGCTTTAAAAAATTTATGGATTTATCAGATTTAGAATAATGAATCTAGTTTTGTTCCATGTTATATGGAAAGTATATATGTTAAAGGATTATTTCATAATAAAGGTATTGATTTTCAATGACATTTTTTCACCTGTTGTCAAAATGTATTCCATTAGTGTTGTTCTTCGTTTGGCTGCTAGTTTGGATCTGTAGATCGAGCAGATGAATGTGAAGAAAACTTACCTCCACAGATATTTAGAGGAGGATATTTATATAGATCATCCAAAGGGTTTTATTGAAACGAGTAATGAAAATAATTTCTTCTAGTTGAATATGTGTTTTTATGGTTTGATGCAAGCTCAAAGTCAGTGGTATAAAAAGTTTCAATTTGCCATTTCTCATTAAGGTTTCAGGAAGATATATTCTAATCACTGTGTTTCTGTTCAAATATTTAATTATGATGATTTTATTATACTATTGCTTTATTTTTATGATATACTCATTGTTTTCGATGATACTTCTAGAATTGACAGAATAAAGAAGGATCTTTGTCAGTCTATTCCAATGAAAGACTTAGGGACAACACAACAGAATCTTGGAATGATTATATCCCATGACCAGAAGGCCAAGAAATTGTTGTTATATCAAGATAGATAAATTGAAAATGTTCTTCAGTGATTTTCTATGGATAGAGAGAAAGTGGTTAGTAATCCTCTTGCTTTACATTTTATGATCAGTACCAGTCAGTCACCTTCAATTGACGAAGAAAGAGAGGAGATACAACACATACCTTATTCATCTGTCGTTACCTATTTGATGTATGCAATGGTATGTACTAGACTGAATATACCTCATGCAGTTGGTGTGGTCAGTCGTTTTCTATCAAATCTAGGTATAGATCATTAGAGAGTAGTGAAGTACATTTCTTGTTCTCTTAGTGACACTTATGATCTGAGATTGTGGTTTGGAAAAGGGGAATCTATGATTTCTGGCTTTATAGATTCAGATATGTAAGGATATATTGATTCAAGGAAGTCCACTTATAGATATTTGATCACTTTTATAAGGGTTGTGGTATCTTGGCAGTCTATATTGTAGAGATGTGTTGCATTATCTACCACAAAATCAGAGTTTATGACAGCTAATGAGGCATCCAAATAATTATTGGGTACGAAAAATTTTATTTGAGAGCTCAGTTTAAATTTTGAGAAATAAGTTTTATTTTGTGATATTCAGAGTGCAACTTGTTTGGTAAATAATTCCAGTTTACAGAAGGTCAAAACATATAGATGATCAATATCATTGTATCTGCAACGTCCTTGATTTGAGATAGTTAGAGCTTGAGAATATCCAGACTAATGACAATAGGTCAGACATGTTGACCAAGAGTTTACCTGGAGGAAAATTTGAGTCATTCCGACTGATTTCAGGGTTGGCGATGATCCCCACTTGAGTCTGAGGGGGAGTGGGTTGGGCGCCTTCCTGATTTTCTCACCACGTAACGCCTCCTTAATTGGTGCACCACGCAGTTTCTCATTTAATGAGGTGTTTTTAATGTGGGCGAAGACCGCATGAATTAATTCACATGCTGGCATGCTTTTGATGCAGATAAATTCTTTGACGTAGATTATTTTTATTATATAAGGAGGTAGTGGTAAGGAATTTCAACAAACCGGAACCAACAACACTGAGAGAAAATCCCATTTGGTGATCTCCTTTCTTCTATGATCATCTTTCTTTATCTCTATCTTTGATTCACTACTTTTATCCTTGAGTATTACTTTTTATGTATCTTCCATTTTTGGGGAGTCTCTACTGGATACCTCTTGATTTTATTTGATCCCTCTTTCTGAACTAGATCGCATGGGTTTTTCGTTTCTGGGTTTTCCATATAAAAATTTCCAGTGTCAACTTTATATTCTGCACTTATTTTAGTCTCTACACTTCAGCTATTTGGAGGGAAAGATTTTATTTTTGTTGTGTATTCTCTTTTATATTTTTTTTTGCGTTCATCACATTTTCATCTGTCCCAATAGGTTCATCAGGTGAGTTGTTATAGTGGAGGTCTGTCATGCGGCTAGATTGTGGTTTCAGCTTTGGAGTACGACAATGAGCATGCAACTAATGAGGAAGACCGATAGTGGTTGTCTGATGTTTACCTAGATCAATGAAAAGTGAGGGAGATTAGATGGATGCTTTGGTAGGGTAGTGTTGTCAGAATATTCTCTTGATGAGTAGGTGGGGTAGCCTTCTGTTGAAGGAGGGGGAGGTTGTGTCATTGAAGACCCCTCATTTTTTAAATCTTTTTAAATTTTGGATTCAGGCTACAAGAATTAAAATGTGTCTACATTTTTTTAAAAAACTTCATCTAATACTAAGGATTTAAAAAAAATATTTCTTCTTAGCAAATTTTTCAAAACTTTTGATTAGTCTTAAACTATTTTCTATAATATTATTCAAATCGTGTGAAATAATTTCAATCTCCCAAAGAAGATCCTTCTATCAGATTTCAGCAGGAATATGGCCAGAATTCATTGGGGTCACATGAAATAATTTTTTTCCCTTTTCTTTTCTTACCTCACCAATGAAAGAAAGAAATATATAATATATTTTTTTCCATTTTAACTAAAACTAAACCATAAATTATCAAAATAATTTTTTTAGATGGCCATAAATCAATGATTTGAAATTGGATTGATGTACAGTATATTATGTTGCAGCAAAAATAACCCCCTCTTCATAAATTTAATGATAATTTAATTTTCATGAATTAGAAAATTCACACTCTTTTTATGATACCAATTTATGGAATTGGGACACGCAGTGGAACCTTGTCATAATAAATTAAGAAAATTTCATTACCATAGTTATGAAACTTATTATCTGTAGAGATCCAAGACCATGTAGAGACATGAGAATATCACATTAATTATTCAAAGAATCAAAATTAAATAAACAAAAACCTCATTTAATTTGGTAGCACGTTCGAATACAGCTCCCCTTCAGTGATCATTACACTAAGGATCTGAAACAAAACACCTCTTGATCATACACACATGATACAAGAATATGCACACTCACCTTTCCTAAAATTATAGGTACTAGCATATAACTTTGAAAAACCCTTTAGCATCATAATGATCACCTCCATCATATGTATTCGATTTATTGAAGGTGTTCTTGGATTAGTCACTCGAAGGGGTACTTTTAATCACTGGGAAGTGGGAGGGTAGATTTGATCTCAGTCCATAGGAATGAAAACCACATGGAATAAGTTCCTCTATTCTACTTATATACTGGGAGGTGAAAAATACACAGAAGGATTCCCTGACCTTATGAAATAAAACACCTATTGAATGAGAAATAAATAGTTTTGAAAAATTAAATTCATCATAAATACAATTTTTATATTATCATACACTAGTAATATATGTTAAATATATTACGTGAGAAAAACTGATTAATCAATGCAACTCAAAATTACCGCTAATATTAAATGAATCTTTAATTTTAAAATTATATTAATTTGAATAATTATTTACATTGTATTCACTAAATGTCACATGAATACTTTTAACTAATAAATTCAACCTAATTATTCTATACTATAATAATAATGAAATTATTTATTTTTTAGTGATAGTTTATTGGGAAAACTCTCGAACCCTGTGTTAGGGCCTACCATGTCCTATAATCATATTCACCAAAATTGTGGGGATTCTTGAATGCGCTATTGTGTGTGACACTATAGGACCTTATCTTGACAGCATTAAATAGTATTCATAGACCAAGAGTGAATTCTAGCAACCAATCAAGTCCCCAAAAGAGAATAGGAATAGTCATAAAAATGGAAACCATCCTATAAACATGTAATATTTAAAATAATCTCTTTTCCTTTAGATATATCCTAATTAAGGATTCACATTTGTTTCATCGTTCATTATTTATTAATTATTTTATCATCAAACAGGACAAACATACCTCTG
This sequence comes from Viscum album, assembly GCA_963277665.1. NCBI lineage: Eukaryota > Viridiplantae > Streptophyta > Magnoliopsida > Santalales > Viscaceae > Viscum > Viscum album. The sequence continues at coordinate 733,435,327 of OY728141.1, forward strand.
AATACCTTGAAAAAGGATTTATTCGGGCATTACCATCCTGATCCACTAGGCCTAAGATATTACTTCCTCAACATAGGAGTGAATCATTTGATCTTAACTACTCAAATAATATTATACCATGAATAACACACCCAACAAATGATACCTTTCCATGATTTAATTATCATGGATTTTTTTATTTTCATCTAAGTATGTGATCAAATGAATAACATTGATAATAATCTATGGTCAGGAGACCAGTACACATGTACTTAAATAGGAAAAACCAATAACACTAGAAACATTTTGTGTTCCAATAAACATGTCTATCTTTATGATATCATCTATTAGAGATCACAAAGTTTGAAATTCATGAGAATATGTCTCAATTCTTATGATCCCCCCAACATCTGATATTCATATATCAACAGTGTCCAGTCAGTATCATGTATCTATATTATAGAGTATTTATTTAAGATAATGTCATAGTATCTTAGGGTTCTCTTTATATCCTAGTAACTTCTATAACCTTTAAAATGAATAATTAATCTATGTAAATTACCATTTAAAGAGTAGAAGTAGAAATATATACACTACAATGGTAAGTTTTCATCATGTATAATTCACTATATCCATTATATGGTAATCGAAGAGTAACATTTAGTTGAGTCTAGGGAAGACAGTATTATAATAATAAATTCCAAGGAATTTTCATATAAATAGACATCTAATACAATAATACAATCTACAATAGAATATTAAAGAAATATAATGGAAGAATACTGAGGCTACAACAACACTCAATGAAATCGGTTCCAGGAAACTATAGGTCCAACCACCATCTACATGTGACACGCAAGTAACAACCATGATCCCAACAACCAAATTTTTCATAAGAAAGATAACACAATATCAAACATAATAGTTAATACGTGAAGAAAACTATACAAGACATGAATACTACATACCTGGTAATTTCATTATGTTGGGTGAGCGACGAAGCTAACAGGATATCACCATGAGTCTATTTGAATCTATTTATAAAATAATCCTTAACTGCTAGTTTGAAATTAATACCTCAAATAGATTTTCATCTTCCTTTACATAATATAGGATTAAAAATCATGAAATATTCAATTTCTCAAATAAAAAAATTTATAAACATGTCATCTAGAGGTTTTATCAAAATATTGAAATTTTAGAACCCAACCATTTATCATTATAAGACCACACTTTTTAAAATATACCAACACATGGTTTCAAAAATTTAAAAATTATTTCAATCAAAACTATTTTGTTTAAACCATTTACCCCATTTTACATTAAATTATTTTACACACCCAAATCAATTGTAATAAATGAAATAGGAGAAATAATAATGAGAATATAACCATATAAATTCATAAAAAATTCTAATAAATGGATGGAATCAAACTTTTCAACATCAATACTAAGACATAAAAATATCAACACATCAAGGAAGTACATCCAATAAAAATAATATCATATGAAAATAGATTTAATAAAGTAATAAAATATGATAAATATCATGAGAAAATACTAAAGGGACTAATTAGAAAACCCATAACACATATAGGTGGACATACTTCTGGAAGGTTAACAATCACACATCTTTCAAATGAATCACTATAACTAGTATCCTCTGTTATAATCCCACTAGCTATGTTTTCTGTACAACTAGGGGGATGATGAAATTAAATACATAACTATCCTAACCGTTTACTACTACATCAAATATAGTGGCCTTGGTCTCCCAATGGAAAAATAAAGGAGGTGGGCTAAGAGGAGACAATTCCATCACATGAAAATAATAAATCCCCAAGGGATAACACCATATTAATTTCATTACCACATTATAGACTACCCTTAGAAAGTGGATAAATTAACGAGAACAACATGAATCACTAAAAAAGCATCCATCACATTAGTAATCACCAACATCACTAACAACACAAGGTGGGTCATCAAGGGAATAATCAACATTACTTCACAAATTTCAAATTAATCATTCACTTATCACACATATCATATACATTTTAAAATACATTTTAAAACAATTTTTAAGCCAATAAAAATTCAAATGAAACTATTATTATCAATAATCACAATCAATAATCCAAGGGAAACTCCATTTTATTTTATAAAACAACACCAACACTTTTAAAAATCAATAAAACCACATAAATCAAAATGGGATCCTACATTACACATAAAAATTATCTTAAAACAAAATGAAAATGTGTTTATATCAATGTAAACCATGAATATGATTTTGTCAAACTTCTATAATGCATAAAATACCATTTTACATAAAATTATCATTTAAATATGAAATTTCAACCAATAAGCAACAAAAAACCCAAAAGATGTTATAGAAACCATTCATAAATAAAATATAGAAAATCTATATCATAATTATCTAGTTTCTAATTAATAAATAAGTACAATTACTCTTGTAACTCTTAAATAAAATGACATATAATGGAAACACATACCCTATGTGGTGAAATCATGTCACCTTCGATGAAATACTCCTGATTAGGTCTCAAAGTAGGGAACACAACCCCTAGGAATAAAAAACCAATTTAATAACAACTATAGTCATTGAAATAATCCAATAATGGACACTAAGGTTATATTAGAAGAGTGGAATAGATTAAAACCCTAGGAGAAGAAGAAAATAACTCTAATCTTTTAAACTTGGTGAATAATCACAAAGAAACCACTTAAAAATCTACTTAGTAAAGATTTGAAGAGAGATAAAACTAAATATATGGAACCTATGATATGAGGAATGAATTGGAAAATACAAGGGATGAAACCCCAATTTAAACTACCAAAAATGTAAAAATACCCATCTTCGAGTGGATTTCATGGTTTAGCCACAGAGTTAAAAAAACTGCATGACAATTGTGGAGATTTTCGCTATTAAGAAATGAATGATATATACACATAGACTACATTTTTAGTTTAATTATGTTCTTTAACAATGATACCTAGAAAAATTCCTCAAATTTGAGACATATAGAAATCATCTATATATCAATCTGGTAAAGGTTGTGGTCGGTATGGCTTAAAGTGCATGTTTTCAATATAAAAGTGTCAGTTATGTTTAAAACATACATTATGTAGCTAAAAAAATTAAAAAAAGATCTTATTCTTTTCAAACATTAAGAAAATTATCCCTAATTACTTTTTTCAACATATTAGTGGATTGCATGTTAATATGATATATGATGTGGCCAGTATGACTCAAAGTGCATGGTTTCAATAGAAAAGTGTCATTTTAGTTTAAAATGAAAGTCACATAGATAAAACTGAGTAAAAAATAATGTATCTATATCAATCATTAGAACAATGATAAGTAATTCATTTTTGAATTTTGTTAATTGACCTCACATCAATTTGACACATGATGTATCTAGTATGTCCCAAAGTTTATTTTTTCAATATAAAAGTTTAAATTCATTTAAACAACTTGTCACATAGCCCAAACTAATAAACTGATAATGGAATATTTTCCAACATTAATAAAATGATAAATAATTAATTTATGATGTGTAAGAATCAAACACACAGTAATCCTATAGATGATGTCGTCGTCATCACTGAATGTTTGTGATATCATTAAAAAGTATCTTGTATTATTACTAACATTGTGAAAACTATCCACAATTCATTATTGACTAGTTAGAATCCATTAAATGTTAATAGGATACACAATATCTTTATTATGACTCAGAGTTCCTGTTTTAGATATAAAAGTGAAATTTTGAGTTAAAACATGTGTCGCATATCGAAAAGATAGAAAAATACATTGTATTATTTTTAATATTTAGTAAAATGATCTATAGTTCATTTTCTACTTATATTAATTGACCGCATGTGATTTTAAAAAATGATGTGATCGATATGAATCAAAGTGCATGTTTTCAATATATAATTTTCATTTTAGTTTAAAAAGAGTGTTAAATTTTCAAAACTGGGTAAAGGAGATTTTATTGTTTTAAAAAATTATTAAAATGATAGACATTCCATTTTTTATGTTTAGGAATTTATACACACCAATCCAACTTATAATAGATTCATTGTGACTCTAAGTGAGTGTTTTCATTAAAAAAGTATCATTTTTATTTAAAACTAGTTGAAATTTATAAAAATAAAGTAATGAAGCTCATTTTTTTAATAAAATTGAATAATGATCCAGAATTCAATTTTTATGCCTAGGAATGATCAACATGTAAATCCAAAATATGATGTCACCAGAATGACCCAAAGTCTGTGTTTTAAATTTAAAAGTTTCATTGTAGTATAAATCATATTACACATTTTTAAAACCTAATAAACGATCTCAAATTGATTTAAAAATTAAATATAATGATCCATAATCCTTTTTTACATGAATTAATTGATCGTGCATGAATCCAGTATGCAGTGTGGAATTTTTAACTCAAAGTGTGTGTTTTCCTATTAGAAGTACAATTTTAGTTAAAAAATAGGCCACTTAGAAAAATATTATAAAATAATATTGGAAATTATTAATAATTTTGTAATATATTCCATTATTTATTTTTGGTTTATAGGAATTGACCACAAGTTAATCTTACACATGATGTGGCAGGTATGACACAAGTTCCTGTTTTCACATTTAGAGTGTCATTTTAGTTTAAAACATGCATAAATAGAAAAAACTACAAAAATGAGTTCATTATATATATATATACTTTAGGAAAATGATCCATAATTTATTTACAATATATATCAATTTACATAACATTCATACGACACATGATGGGGCCAATATGACTTAAAGTGCATGATTTTAATATAAAAGCTTCATTTTAGTTTACAATGCATGCCGCATTGATAAAACTAAGAAAATATATTTGATAAATTCCTGAAATAAGGAAAACAATACATAATTCATTTCTAACATGTCAGAATCAACCACACCTTAATCTAGAATATGATGTATCTAGTAAGACTCAAAGTGTCTATTTTCAATTGTCATTTTAGTGTAAAACACACGCCACATAGAGAAAACTAAGTAAAAATATTGTATTGTCTTGAAACATTTGTAAACTGATCCATAATGTATTTTAGGAATGTAGGAATTCAATACACATAAATTCAATAAACTATGTGGCTGGTATGACTCTAAGTGTGTGTTTTCAATATAAAAGTGAAATTATTGTTTAAAACAGACGTCAACTTTTCAAAATAAAATATGGAGATCAGATTATTTTTAAATATTAGGAAAAAGATCTATAATTAATTTTTGAAGTGTAGTAATCATCCACACATCAATCGTAAACATGATATGTTCAATATAACTAAAATTTCATGTTTTCAATATAAAAGTATCATTTTACTTTAAAACACACCTCACGTATCCCAAACTATTCAAACGATCTCACATTATATTTAAACATTATGAAAAGTATATATAATTAATTTTAGATAATATGAATCTATTTTATGAAAATTTTTGACATGATGTGGTTGGTATGACTCAATGTGTGTGATTTTAATTTTAATGTGTCATTTTAATTTAAAATGCATGTCACATTGAAAAAATTGAAGAAACAATCAATGATTTTTTTAAAAAAATATATAAACAATCCAAACATTATTTGTGACATGAAGTAATTTTACTCAATTCAATTTGACACATGATGAGGTTGGTATGACTCAATGTGTGTGATTTCAATATAAAATTATCATTGAATTTTAAAATGCATGTCACATAGTCAAAACTGAAAAAATGATCTCATATTATTTGAAAACCGTAGAACAATGATCCATAATTTATTTTTTACATTATGGAATTAACCACACATCGATTTTACACACCATGTGGTATGTATGACTCAAAGTTCATGGTATCATTAAAAAATGTCGTTTTGTTTTAATACAACTATCATATAGAAAAAAATGATCAAATTAGCTCAAAGTATTTCGTAATATTTGAACCATGATCGATAATTAATTTATGTTGTTAAATACTCAGAAACACATCAATATGACACTCAATGTGCCAATATGGATCAAATTGAATGTTTTCAATATAAAAGATTCATTTTAGATTAAAATTTTAATAACATAAGCAAAACTGAGAAAATGACCTTGGATTATTTTTAACCATTAGAACAATGATCAAATATTAATTAGTGGCACGTATAAATCGACTATAAGTTAATATGGAACATGATATGGATAGTATGTCTCAACATGCATGATTTAAATATAAAGGTGTAATTTTAGTTTAATATTCATGTCACATATACAATACAGTGAAAACCATGTCATATTGTTTTTAAAATTTTGGGAAACAATTAACAATTAATTTTAAACAAATAGGAATTTATTGTATTTTAGTTTGACACACAATGTGACAAGTATGACTCAAAGTATTCATTTTCAATATAATAGTTTCATTTTAAATTAAAAATTACTTCATATTTCTAAAACCAAGTAAATAATATTTTATTATTTATAACATTAGAACAATGATACATAATTAATTTGTGATATTTGGAATTTACTACACATCAATATGAAATACGATGTGACTAGTATGACTCTAAGTGTGTGTTATTCAAATAAAAGTGTCATTTTAGTTTAAAATGTTGTTCACATCATCAAATCGTAGTAAATTTCATGATCCCATTCCTGAAAGGTACCCCTCCTAGGAAAATAGTGAGATAAGGGAGATGGTCACCAGCTAAATTCCACCTTAAATTGGCCCTGGGTTGGTGAAAATTAGAGAGGTTATAATGAACATCAAAATGGGAGGCATTACCCTATAAGATAATATCCGAAAGTGGAAGATATGAAATATACAAAAATAAACTACTGCTAAGATATTGAAAATGAAAACTAAATTATATGCATCTAATTTTATACTAGACTAAAAAAACTTAATTGAAAACTACATGAATTAAAAGGTAAACTCATCAATAACCTTGAAGACTAAATGACTCATGAAAAACCATGAGCTTGTAATATCTGGCCTGATCTCTAACCTGTTATTCCTAAAGTTAAAAATAGTTCATATATATGTTGTGTGGGGTTAATAGTTACAGTCAATTGGTCATTCCCCAGATCCTACCATGAAAAAGATAAAAAATTTATTTTGAAACCATGTGAAAATAACTCACCACCAAAAAAGGTCTACAAAGTTCCCATTTTCAGTATGGCTATCTATCACCAATTATTTTATAAAATTGGTCATTTATTATAGAACTAAAATAATGTTACCCCACTACCACTTCCCCACTGGTTTTCTACTCTTCCCCAACACCATACTTCATGAGCCATCCCTCTCTAAAAAAAGTCATTCCAAAGACACATGGTCTATATATCATAACATAGACCTTGTGCATCACATCCCTACACCATTCCATCCATATATCCATATAGTAAATGAGTAGTTTCTATGAGTCAACACAATATATATTCCATCTATCATATGTTATGTATTGTACCTCAATCCATCATATCCCAAACACACTATATGTACCTCGAACCATAATATCGCATACACATCATTCCAATAATAATCCTAAAGATACTATATCCTAATATATATGTGTGGGAAAAAACAAAAATCCATTACATATCTCTACACACATATATGGTGAAATATAACCACCATTCATACCAGGGTATAATAATACTAGGAGTGTAGTGAAAATACATAGCTGGTAGTTATCCGTCCATCCCACGCCTACCTAGATGTTGGGGAAAACACCCTACCAATGTCTACTGGGTGTCAATCGTCATACCGACATGGTAGGGGTATACTATGAAATCATAAAAAAATAAATTTTATATGGATGCTCACAACCACACTAGAGGCATTAACCTATTTCTATGATTAACTGAATCTATCATCACTCAGACACCTCTCTACCACTTCTAGGGACTAGATATCCTATAATCACACAATATTTATGATGACTTTAATTTAATTTTTTATTCCTTTATTACATTACACTTTATGTAAATTAATTCACTAACCATTAATTAAAATTATTCTAATTACACATTTCATTAACCTTTAAGGAAAATTCCACGACCTTCAGATATATTCTAACTGATTCCATTGATTGATAGGATCATCCCACATTTCTTTCAAGAACCAACCCAATAAGTTAAAAATTATTTTCATTAAAATCTCTCAATTCTTCCAGGTGCTCTAGGAAAAATCAAAATCTACTATTAGGAGAAGAATATCAATGTACAACTAGCTACCATAATAATTAGGGAATGGATGAAAAAAAGAAACATGTCCATCCATAACTTAAGGTAATTCATACCAATAAATCACCCCATATTTAAAAAAATCATGGCTAAGATGAAATTCAACCCATTCCAACAAGCCTAGTGCAATCCCCAATGCCATTATTCATGTCTCGTTTCTTCCCACCATCATAGGAATGAACTACTTCCAAAAACCCATTCCTCTATACCCATATCTCAACATCCATCTGAGGATCACATCACATCACATAACAAGGCTCACATCTATAGTAACACATAAGGAAACAAACAACAAACAAGGTTAATTAGAAAATTGTTCCCTAAAAACAAGAAATTTAGACTTTGTATTAAAATGGACTCACTCGGCCCCAAACATAGTGAATTTAGACATCATAAGAAAATATACTCACTCGTCCCAAAACATTCACCATTATCAAAAAAATAGTTTTATTTCATCTCGAATTAACCAATTCTTTCATTACAAGTTTCTAAAAAAGGCACCCAAATACTCCAATTTTAACAATCTATATGTTACTTAAACAATGCTTCCATGAATAACATCTTGTTTCAATAAACATTAGGGAATAATCCAATTTTCAATTAATATGACTTTTTATCTCATTAACATTGACAAGAATTACTGTATTCATGTTTTTTTTATCAAATTCTATTAACACATGGAAGAATACAATAATTAAACATGCGTTAAGCATAAATTCTATTACCATTAAGTTATAATAATCTAATTATTCATTACACATGCCTCTTTAATTATTTATACATCCAAAAAATTACTATGTTTATGTATTTTAACCAATTCCATTATATTACACATTCTTACCCAAGAATAACTGACATGAAAAGTAGATAACTTCATAGATAACACATTATCTAGTAAACAAGAGGAAAACCATTATCATGAAGGAAGGAAACATAGAATCAATAATAATATAACATTATTTCATTAATATGGATTATCTTTTATCAGTTATATTTCCATATCCTCCCAAAAAGCTATATATTGTTCAATTTATAATTGAACAAAAAATAAATGGAGATGTAAAGAATCCACTACATCAGAGTGTCAATATTATTTGCACAATAATGGAACTACAATGTTTATCGTCGATCACCACTCTCACAAGTAAAGCTAAATCCCACAACGGATAATAAAATAAAATAAAACCAAGGTCATAAAAATAAATCCATTAGAATGATTGAGATCCAATGATGTAATATTGAAATAAAAAAAGGGATGAAATGATAAAAAATAGAGAGATATGAAAAAAAGAGGTAAAACTCACATTAAATCATAGTGGATCGATCACAAAAAGTCTAGGATTAAATCAGATCGAAAGGGGATTCAATTTTATTTGAAAATAACTCATGGGATCCTATGAGTGAAGTTATTACCTCGGGGAAAACTTGGGGTTTGAGAGGGTTTTTATATTTATTGGCCAACTCAAAAATCATAGGACCACAATACAACCTCCAAGACCATGCCACATAACTAGCTGATATAGGGAGTACTATGTCACATAGAAAGGAACCAGGTGAAAAACTTCTAATTCAAACTAATGTATGAGGAACACAATTAATTTCATGACCCGACTAATGTTTACCAAGTGATCGAAAATGACATTTCCAAATCCACCATGGTGTAGAACCCATTCTCCACGAAGGAGGCTATGACATAGCCTAACCCCCATACTACAACAACCCCAAAATTGGAAGAACACCCATTTAATAACAATAAAACAACCTATATCTATGCCTAATTTGTTCCAAATATTCATGAATATCTGAAAATATATTTATCAATCCTCGATATATCAGTCAGTAACACTACACTACAATAGTTACCCATATGGTGTCACCTTAGGCTCCATAGTGTATAATTTCCCCAAAATCTCTATTTTCTTATTAAACAACATGAAACAACTTCAAAAAATTTATTAGAAAATAAAAATGACCCAAAACACTCAATGAAAAGGGCTAATAAGGTCCATTACCTAACATTAGATTATTTTCAAACTATTCTCATCCTTGATAATTTAAAACCAACCCTAAAGAAAATAAATAAAATGGTTTCCTAAACAAACCCCCACGAGATAGCTCTCAAGAATCTTACCATCATAGAAGATCAACCAACTCACTCAGAGGAAACAAGCTAAGAACCATGCAACAAAAAGAAACCAAATCTAAAGGATACCTCTCAAATAAGAGAAGATAGAAAAAAGCATAAAGAAGACAAAAACATCTCACAAACTAGAAATGTTCAACATATACAAATGAAAAATGAGTACAAAAGAAGTGTTAAAACAACATATAGCTTGACGTAATGAGAATATATATATGAATCATGTTCAAATGTTCTCTCCTTCATGCCACCATGATACCACAAGACATAAGCCAAGGGAATAAAAAACTAGTGCAAAACATTATCTTGGTGATCCTAGATCTCCACAAGCTACACCTTAATATTTCCCCACAAATTAATGTGAGATTCATCATAAAGATAAAATAAAATCTATGAAACATGGAAGAAATCATGTATCCATCTCACCTTATGAAGGACTATTATCCAATATTCCATGGATACAATGTGATCCAACATCTAAAGAGGTCTAGTAAACTAGGGATAAATTTTACACCCATAACCAAGACTTCACTTCTTCCAATGAGGATTCACCTCCAAGAACATATGATCACCAATGTCATATTATAGAGGTCACCTCCTATAATCAGTATAAGACTTATGATAGTCATGTGCTACCTTTATCCTTTCATGAATCACCTAAACCATTACTGTCATATTCCAGACTATTTCAGGCCCATGAATTGCTAAATATATGACACTAGTCTAAAATAATAGAGAATGGAAAGGTCAACCACACATATCTTCAAATAGAACCATTCCAATGGTAGAGTGAAAACAATTTTTGTAAGAAAAATCGACCAAGGGACGGATCGTCATCAATGATCCTCCAAAATCTTGGACATAAGAGAATAATGTGTCTATAATAGTTTAGATATTGTTCTCTATTTGACCATTCCTATATGGAAGAAAACATATTTTAAGAAATAATTGAGAGTAAAAAGTATGTCGGAGACCTATCCACACACTGTAGGTAAAATGGGGATCATGAAGAGGTATTATCATCCTAAAGACTGTATGGACTCTCTCCACCTACTCTATATATATCCTCGATAAGAAATATATAGAGATTGAGTAATTGATTGTTTTGAATTGGGATAGTTTCATCAAATGATCCACTATCACCCTTGTAGAATCAAGGATTCCCTAATCTTAAAGTAAAAATTGAATGAATTCCATATTTATGTCCTCCCACTTCCACTGAGGAATATTCAACAGGTGAATAATACATCCTAAAACCCAGTTCTAGACCTTCACCTTAAAACATTCCAAACATGGATACCCAAATTGTACAACTGAACAATCATCCCAAGCCACCAAAACTACCATCTCAGTTATTAGTTCATTTATTTCACACGTGATGTACCACCAAGGGTGATCTTTGGAACATATATATAAATATCACTTTAATTGAAAATGGGATGAAAAAACTTCAATGGAACAACACTTAGTGTTTATCATCCATAGACCAACCATCAGATGTGTCACTTATAACTACTCGGCATCTCTAAACATCCATATCAGAATCCCCCAGTTGGGACTCCTACACCTACTACACTAAAGATGAAATATCATATTTAAAATATAACCTCAACATGAAACATCTCCCATATAATGATTCATTACTAAGAGATCTTCTATCACTCTCCATGAATCTCTAGATTCATGGATGATATCACTTTACAACATCATGATCATTGAATTAGCTACAAAATTTGATATATGATTTATATTATGATATTTGAAACAAAGACAGAAAGTGTCCTATAACAACCCAAACTAAACTCCCTCTTATTATAGATGATGAATTAGATATCTATCCAACATTCCCTTAAGGTACACAAAATTTTCTTGATTATGATTACTCTAAAAGAACAAAAGATGTTTCCTTGTAAAGGTAGTTAGAGGAGTCAAAAATAAATATATTTTATCTATGAAACTCCAATATTATCCTACAATAAAAAGGGAACTCTACACCTATGAAATAGTCTTAGGGTATTCCTAGGAAACTACTACCTCAAACATTTTAGTATTTATAACTAATCCTTGTAGGGATACATCATTCCCCAAGAAAAAAACATAATGATCATATAATTCATTATTTTAAAACTTCAAGAAAAAAATATTATGAAATATAACTCTTAAAATAAAACCCATATGCTCTGTGTCAAATTACATAGAAACAGAGTACACAAGGATTTCATCATTGAAAATCACCACATAATTGTCGAAGAACTATAAAAAACCCTATTCATAATTCAAATCAACACAGTCAGAGTGTTATTAAAACTGAAAAACATTATAATAAACTCAAAATGAGAATAATAACATTAGAAGGTGGTCTTTGGAACATCTGGTCTCGCCTAAATTTACCCATGATTTTCAGTTTAAGCGGTCGCTTGTAGTTTAGCTTGGGTTGTCGAATCCTCAGAGACTTAAGAAGTAACCTACAGACACGTACATCCTATGGATTTTTTTGGATATGAATTGGCCAAATTGGGTTGATTTTAGTTGGTTTTAAATGAACACTAAGAGAATTAAGTGAATTAATGTTAAAATAATGAGTTGATCCTAGGTTATAACTTGGGGGTGGATTGGATGAAATTCTTTTTTTAAAGGTTTCAACTTCTTATATTCGATATAAGTTTGTTCAAGAATATCAAAAAACTTAATATCTTACTATTTTAATACTATGTAACCATAATATTAATCTCTTATACACTTGGAGGATCAAATTTAGGAGCACTCCAAGGTAATGTTTCGGATTAGCACTTGATGTATATGGCCTTAAAATTCACCAAGGAAAAAGAAGTTTCAAAATCATCAAATAAAAACCTCAATTAGAAGAGGTGATTAGAAATTAATGGGGTGATAAATAAAACCCAGTCCTCCCCTTGCTACGCGCATGGATCAACCAATAAGTGGGTTAGCCCACCATTGATTCTATGGTTTCAATGGAAGCAAAATGTCGACTCGTGACGTAGAAAATGGAGAAGTAAAACAACAATGAAATAACAATCACTCCACCATTGTGTGATAATTTCACAAGGTATGGTGTGAATAAATTGACTACTTGAAGTAGAAGTATCAAATTGATATGAATAAAAACAAAACAGAAGGAGAAAAAGAACTTTTATTAATAAATTAAAGTGAATTGAACAAATTGTATGTGAAAGACAAACTTGAGACCACATAATCACAGCATAACATTACAATGAAAGAAGGCTCACAAGATCCCTCAATTTTCAAAAACCACTACATTAAATAAGCATTTCGGGAGACTATGGTCGATCCTCTAAAAGTGAAAGTCATCCCACTTGAGTATGGTAGGATTAAGGTATTTGAAATCTTGTGGAACTTAGACTTTTCCACCCTTGACCTGAAGTGGAAGGAAACATGCATCCACTAAATAGACGCATCAAAATGACCTTCTAGATGGCCAAATAAGAGTGGTACATAGAAGAAAACAATGGATCTATATATGTCTCCTAACCACCTGTAAAATTTCAAACCAAATTGAATTTTTTTGCGAGATATTATTGAAATGGTGGGATATTTTTCTGGGCCTCAGAATCTAGCTCAGAGTTTTATCTTCCACTTTTGCCGCCTAAAACTCCAATAAAACATATGAATTATCTCTTGTCATGGTGTGATGAAATTTTTCCATGATTTACTCTATCTTAAGTTAACTTTTGAGATTCATTAGGCTTTTATCTTGGCTTCTATAGTCTCTTTATTGGGCTTCTCTCCAGTTTACTTTTCCCGGATGTGTTGGCATGGAAGCCGATTTTGGTGTTCTTCCAATGTGAATCTGAAAGTGATCCAAAATCATTAATTGTTCAATATAAAATAAGATACCTGAAATGGAAATTTTAAAATAAAATAAAGACATTTTTGTTTTTTAAGAGGTGTTCCAAAATGTACCATGTAATAGTTCATTTTAAGAGGGAATTACAATCATAATGTGAATTAATGTTCAAAGTGTGAAATGAAATAAAATGGTGTATATGAATACTAATGAAAATGAATATTATATATATTAAAAAATAATATTATCCCATTTCAGTGGCTAATAACACCCCCCAACGTGATTTTTGCAAGTCCTGAGCAAAATGCATCTCAAAAATATGAAATTTGAATTCCCTTTTCCAAAAACATTTTAATACACATTTATCCCAAAGAACCCTTATATCAAATAATAATGAAACCCAAAAAATATTTTCAAACAAGATAGTTTCATAATTTGATCCTAATCTGAAGCCCATTCATTTAATCAAATTCATCAACATATTTCATCCATTTTTAATTAAGCGTTGTGATGTGTAGTGCATCACAATAGTCATTGGGGTTCATCTTTATTCAAGGGGGAAATGATGGACACACTAGGTGGAATCACATATCAATATTAAGATGAGTATTCAAAAAATATTGTAATTTTATTTTGATTATTTGTTGCAATTTTTCCATGGTAATTGAAATGGAACTCAAAAGTGTCAACCCATGTAGTGAGACTTTGCCGATGACTTCGAGGCTAAAAGACCTTAGGGCACCAAGTGAAGCCTGCATACTCAGGCATCATCTCGAGTAAAATCAGTCAAAGGCAAAGTCAAAGTACAAAAAAATTGGGCTGAAATTACTAACTCTTGGACTGAAAACTATTGACTCATGATCCCCAAGCGTCGAAATCCACAAATTAGGTAATTTCATTGCTCTACGCGCAAATTTATGGTTTTTTTTTAATTTTTTGTTTGATTTTTTTGAATAATAATATTAAAACTAAAATAATTACCCAAACTATGTTATTTATTTGAGGGACCCCATGAACTCAAACTAATACCCATAGTCCAAAGGATTTTCAATGTGATTTTTTTATTTGGATGAAAATATAAATGATGAAATATCACATTAGAAAGCCACACGTTCCAAAACCTATGCTCATGAAATTATACATGGATTAAAATTAGAATCAAGGCATGCTAAATTATTTGATATTCAATTTGAAAGTGTGCAATATTTTTTATCATGTTCTAGGTTAATGTAACATTTCATTCAATTAAGGCACACTTTTTTTAAATAATTTTTTTTGTACAAAAAATAATTTTTTTATTTAATCTCCCCCAAACATAAAATAATATTATACACAGTGTTTGAAGAAACGAAAATATAGAAGGTGGGTAGAAGTAGAAGATAGGAGTTCTAAAATGAATTAGAATAAATAAACATGGAACAAAGTCACCTATTTTTTGAAGTTGAAGTTCATGACTATCTTGATTATTCCATTGATCTCCATGCTACTCATGGACTCCCAGTGGAAAATGGTAGAAAATCTTGGAATTTCTAGATATAGTTGATTTCTATATAAAACTCTTCGACCTCAATAGCCACGACTTCTCACTCACAAACTAAATTTGAGACCATCGAATCCTCGAGAGGTTCCCTTAATTAAAAACAGACAAAGACTCAAAATCATACCTATTTATTTTAGCATACCAAAGACCAATAAAAGTATCATGTAGAAAACATATATATATATATATAATTCAAATATAAGTATATATATAAAATAATTATAGAATAAGGAAAAACTATAAGTTGTAGGTCGGTGGAAAGGGTGCACCCCTATCTCCCTTTGGTCTTGGGTTCGAGTCCCTACGGCTTCACCAGTTGTGACGGGTTTTTCCCCACAACCTACGATGTGTCCTTTTAATTTTTATTATTATTATAATTTTTTTATTTTTTTTATTCTAAAAAAAATAAAAAAAATTAACTGATGGTGAATTTTATTCTTTTTAAATTTCTAGGTAAGGTATTACTCAAGGATCACACCGCGTGACTCAAACGAATATGGTACTCTCCTTTCATACCCATCCATACTCATAATAGAAGAACATGTAAAAAATATACGGTACTATAATATTCATAGTTAAATATATATATTTTTTAATATAAAATTTATTTATTAATCCTGTTTAAATAATAAATATGATGCACAAATATTGGAAACATTAAAACCACGGGTTTCCTCCCAAGCATTGATTTTGTTTAATGTCGCTAGCTTGACATGAACACCCCAAATTATCTAACACCAACTTTTAAAATTTCAGTGATTAAAATTTTCACCACTTCATTTACATTTTGATTGAGTCTCTAATGGGTTTAATAGGAAGGTTTTGAAATGGATTCAAGAAAAACTATACAGGTCCCAATGAATCGGCCAATCCCATGAATATCAATAAGGGTTCATCTAATTGTCTTCCTAAACTTTCTTAAGACATCAAGTATAATTTTATAATTATTATAATCAAGATAGGATTGAATTATGATAAAATGTTTTTTTGTTATTCTCTATAAAGGAATACATGAGAGATTATGTAAGGACATTGAATTTGAGATTGTGTTTTCTAACACTTTAAGACCATGGTCGAGACATTGAATCAAACTCAATTTCATTTTCATAATTTCTCAACAAAATTGGTTCCTTTTGAATAGAATATTCAGACACCAAATTGAAAAGATCACTGTATGGAATGGGTATGGAATCAATGTTTTCGATTTCTCCCTATGTTTCATTGATCAGTGTTTTTTAAAAATCATTAGCGGAGCTATAATAGGGACACTCAATCCACAATGTCCAATTTAGTTCTTATGAATAAATGAAATAAATTTCATCCTGATTTAAAGACCCTTCAACAATTTTAAGATTCAATTCCACTACCCTAAACCCAATGGTTAGTTATTCAATTAATTCATGAGTGGTTTGTGGGAAACTATACACTTCATATATAGTTATAGAATGGACAGTCGGTGTAGGGATGAGTTCCTCACAAGTATTAATGCATTGTAGTTCAAATCTCAAAGATGAAACCTTAGAATTCATTATCTCTATTTTATCACACAATTTTTCAAGAATATTTTGGGGATTGCTTTGGAAAAAAGTTTTTAAATCATGTATATCTCTAATATTGATCTCTTCTAATATTCTTGATGGGGATTGAAATTTATCCTTTATGTTTTAATCATCAAAAAGATTATACATGTTACTGGTTGAGGGGTATTCATTCAAGGGTAGATCAAATAAATTTCCTAACTTAGGTGATTCCCAATATTTATTTTCAATTTTATTATATATTGGGTGTATGTTGGGGTATTTCTGATTATATTCCATTTTAGTAGATTTGAAAATGGGGATTATAACTTCTTTGGACACATAGAACAGAAATGGGAAAAGATAAGAGAAATGGGGGTGAGAAAAAAGTATTTGGGTAAGAATAGAAGGTGAGTGTCTAAGATAACTTACTTGGGTCCACATAAAAGGTTCCAAAATTTGGTCTCACCCAAATTTAACTATGATTATAGGTTCAAGTGGTCACTTGTAGTTTAGCATGGGTTGTCGAATCCTCAGAGACCTAAGAAGTAACCTACAAAAATGTACATCCTATGGATTGTTTTTAGCAATGAAGTGGCCAAATTAGGTTGATTTTAGATGGTTTTAAATGAACGATAAGATACTGAAGTGAACTCAAATTAAAATAATGAGTTGATCTTAGGTTACCACTTGGTAGTGGATTGGATGAAATTCTTTTTTAACGGTTTCAAATTATTATATTCGAGATTGGTTTATTTAAGAAGATCAAACAACCTCATTAATTACTGGTTTAATACCAAAAACCATAATACTAATCACCTATACATTTGTAGGTTAAACTTTAAGAGAAATATAAGGTAAATGTTCGTATTTGCACTTGAAGTATGTGGCCTTAAATATCAACAACGATGAAGAAGTTTGAAAATCATCAAATAAAAATCTCAATTAAAAGAGGTGATTAGAAATTAATGGGGAGATACATAACATCCAATACAACCACTTTATACTCCCTTGGATTACCCCATAAGTGGGTTATCCCTCCATTGATTCTATAGTTTCAATAGAAGCGGAAAGTAGACTCATGAGGGAGGAAATGGAGAAATAAAAAAACAATTAAACAACGATCACTCCACCGTTGTGTGATAATTTCACAAGGTTTGGTATGAATAAATTCACACCAAGAACCAAAGGTATAAATGTGATATTAAGACCAACATAATAAGAGTAGAATAAGAACTTTTATTAAGAGACTAAAGTGAATTGAACAATTTACATGTGAAAGACAATGTTGAGACAACAAAATCGCAGCATAACATTACAATGAAATAAAACTCAAAAGATCCATCAATCATCCCAAACCAATACCCTGAAAATTAATTTTGGAAGATTTTGGTCGATCCTCCAATAGTGAAAGTCATCCCACTTGAGTATGGTGGGATTAGTGTGGTGGAATGCTTGTGGAACTTAGACTTTTCCAACCTTGACCCTAAGTGGAAGGTAGCTTTCATCCACCGAACAGACAAGTAGAAATTACCTTATATATTGTTGAATTACAGTGGTCCATAGAGTAATAAAATTGATCTCAAGATGTATCCAAAACGCCTATAATCTTTCATCACAAATGAAATTTCAGTTTTCGAGATATTATAGAAACGGTGGGAAGTTGTTTTGGGCCACAGAATCTGTCCCCGAATTTCATCATCCACTTGGCCCACCAATAACTCTAATGAAAAATCTGAATTAGCTCTTATCACAGTTTGATGAAATTTTTCCCATGATGTCCCCTATCTTCAGAAATATATTTAGAATCATTGGGATTGTATCTTGGCCTAAATATTCTTTTTATTGGGATTCTGTTCAGTTTACTTTTCCTAGAATGTGTTGGCTTGAAAACCCATTTTTGCGGTCTTCTAACGTGAATCCTCAAGTTATCAAAAATCATTAGTTGTTCCTTATAGAATGAAATACCAGAAAATAAAATAAGAAAATAAAATCAACCCCATTTTTATTTTAAGACGTGTTCAAAAATGTACCATCTAATAGTGAATTTTAAAAGGGAATTACAATCATAATATGAATTAATGTTCAAAGTGTAAAATACACTAAAATGATGTATATGAATAATAAATCACATTAATATTATATATATTAACAATTAATATTATCCTATTTTAGTGGCTAATAAATATCTTAATCTATCACTAGAATCTGATGATATCCCAATGGAAGATTGGTCATCGAGAACCAACTATCTCCATTTATCTAATAAACTAAATTTGGAATCTATGGAATATGATGCTAGTTCTTCAATATTAATAATTAAATGTTATGATAATAAATAAAAATATGTGCACTACCAGTGTACATCTTCATGAAAAAGTCTAGACCACCCTAAAGAGGCACAATTTTTTGAGAAAAACCCTGATACAACAGATCATCGAGATATACTCATAACTATCATAAATTAGAAGGCAAAATATTATATAAAGGCATCAATATTATAGAAATTTATAGTTGTATCTCTATTCCCAAACTCAATCGCCTATCAGTTGGGGGCATACAACCCCTTAGGAAAAACATCTGGGTACTCTTAGACAACCATGGAAAACACTATTAGATGAATCTTTGATGAACTTAAATTATCTCATCCATCGTGTAAGATAATGATCAAAAATGATTTAAACCTATAAGAGGGTCTTTATTTTTAATTAACATAAAAGTATCTTTGTCATAATTATAGAACAAAACATGTCTCTTAATGAAATCAAAAATAGCAAGCACTAAATACATATAATACAAAACAAGGATGATGGAATAGAGATATATATGTAAATATAGACAGTATCCTAGAGAGAGGTATTGTTCCAACACATTTTCATAGACTCTGCATACATCATACATAAAAGATCGAACTCCAACTAGAGTATTAAACGTCAAGTGGAATAGAATCCTCTTTCCCTCATGTTCCTAGGAATATATTAGGGTAGGTTATTTGAATGAGTTTATAGATCATAAATTTTAAAAGGCATACACCCATGTTGAAATTGAGTAAAGGGTACCTCAAATGATATCTAAACACCCAACAGTGGAAATTCTGAAGCATAGAGTTATCTCAACCTCCTCCATGACCTCTCTAGCCCTAAGGTGGAATACATACTCTACCATGTTTTAATATATGAGGACGATGAACATATCAAGGATGTCCTATACCTAACCGATATCTTATATTATAATCCCATGATAGAGTATCCCCCATATACAACCTCGACTAAAACTACCTTAGTTTATGTACCTAAACGGGAACACCTGCACATGATACAATCTTATAATGTTTGGGAACCCTCACAGCTATTAAAATTATCCTCCACAAAAAACATGCCTATGACCCTTTAAAATTTGAATAAAAGCCACCACCCCTAATGAAACGAGATGATGTGGGATGGAACCTACCCCTAGCTATCCAAAAGCTCTTCTCTCTATTAATTTTGGAACCCCAGACCACATCTCTAATTCAATAGGAATCCCGATGAATCCCATCTAAAAAATACCTAGTTGGTTATATAATCCACTCAAAAACCTCTTCATTCACCAAAACCTCAAGATGTTTCTTTAGCATAAACATGATGAAATTTCACTAGATCGTTGGATGCAAATCCTCCTTTAAATTCATCACCCTAGACTCCTCATATAGAAATGGATCTAAATAATATTAGAGAATGGTTTGGAAATGGATTATAAAATTCCACATGCTTGAATTACAAAGTAAAAGGGTAATTCGATTTTGGATAGTTTCCACCATCACAATCGAAGAAAGAAACTATACTAGGATTTGGTCTCTAAACATCACTCATGGGACCTTTTACTATATATGAATCATAATAAAAAAGAACCACTACTACCAAAATTCTCTATGAAACATATTCATGACCAATGAAACATAAATATACTTTGCAACATGGATCAAAATAAAAGTTATCTCAACCACATCCAACCAGTCTATGGTCACTGAGTTTGAAATGAATCCCTCATACTTCTGTAGAACCTAGAATTAAAACTTTCAGAGTGTCCTCCTCAAAGTGTAATTGTAGTCAAAATCCACACTATGGAGATATTATAGAACATTATAGAGACCCAGACATTTCATGCATGGATAATACATTTTTTAGATGAATATTCATTATAATTCACAATCACACGCCTGTGGAACTAATAGTTTAGTGCCTTTGGATAGTTGGAACACATTTTTTTTAATTTCTGAAAAATATTCAGTGTTTACCAAATAGATATTCCAATTTATTACTCTTTATAGACATACCATACATATAATATTTTATAATAACCAATGTAAGGGAAACATAATAAAGGGTGATCTTAGATGCACAATATGGGTAAACAAGGGAGATACATAAGAAGAATATGAACATAAGGGTATTGCAACATGATTATAAGAATAACATAAGCATAAGGATATTGGAACATGAGAATAAAATTTAAAAACCATATCATTCATATAAAATATAAAAATATTGAGTCGTTATATAAGGATTCATAGTTCATAATACATGAATCATAAGTGAATCAAAGAACATGATACATGAGAGAAAAACATTATCATAAGACATTGGTTTGGTTCATACATGTAATAATAGAAAATATCACATCCATTATACCACCAAGATATTCATAATGTGTTATGTTTAGGATATTTGATTGTGTACCTTCTTTAGTATTGGGATAACCAACAGTGTACCCTATTTTTTAGGCTTTGGATTCCCACCCATGTACCCTATTTTTGGCCTTTAACAGACCATCTATCTACCCTCTAAGCTCATATAATATTTATCATTACCCAATTAATTGGAGGGAGATATAGATTCCAAACATGTCATAATGAAACCCATATTTATTTTTTTCATAATATCACAAAACATTCACCATATCACAACCCATGAAATGAATTGGGTTTGAAAAACTTTTCATCATATCAAACTCCATAGAAAATATACAGGTTTCATAATCCTTTCTTAATTTATTCATTACATAACCCATAGAAAATTAGCATGTTTCATAAGAATTATATCATGGTATAACTCGTGGAAGTGAAATGGGTTTCATAAAAATATTACCACAAAAAAACATTTGGATAAATAATAATAATGACATTCTTGGTTCATATCCCTAGTAAATTATAGGAAACATCAACATATGTCATCTTAGAAGGAAACTGCTTTTTGAATATCATTTAAACCATTTATTGAGTAAAATAACCATTCATAAAGAATATTTGTTTAAAATATAAAACCTTTTTGAAAAATCCATTTATTTGAAAATAACCTTTAAAGATTATATCCGAAGATTTTATAAATCATTTAAAACATTTCATGAGAAAAATATCTTTCGACTTTGATAAAACAATTTTGAAAACAATTTTTTTTTAAATTTTCTCTTTAGATAAAACATTTAAATCTTAAAAAGTAAATTTCATAGAAAATAATGGTCTTGATGATAGTGAGTTTAATTCATTTCATATATATTTAAAAAAAATTCATTTTACATTTTTGGTAAAATCCAAACAACGATTTTTTATAAAATAAAAAGAATACTCCTTTCCAAACTTTAAAAAAAACTCAAAATGGGTAATTTTTTTTAAAATCATTGGAGAATAGTAAACAAATTTTAAACTAGTTTTAAAAAGCACAGTTTATGAAGAAAATGAATTTTGCAACCAAAGGGAGATATATAGTAAAATTTTATTAAAAGCATTTTCTCAATTATTATAAGTATGTACTAGTTGATAAATGGTACAATTAATTGAAAATATGATGAATAACCATTGTTGAAGAAAAATAATGAGTTTATCAAGGGATGGATCATAATAATTTATCATTGAAAACATAATCATAAAAATTATAATAATTAATGATATTGTAACATAAAACTCTTATAAATTTGGTTAATTTTAATCATAATCTCCACGAAATAATAGAATTAAATTAAACTTAAAATAATATGAAAATAAGGATATTAATGAAATAACATGTCAAAGGGGATGTATATACACCACACAAAAGAAAATAGGGGTGAGTTTTCATATGTCTCCTAGAGAAAAAAGATATACAAGAAATATCTTACCACTTTAGTAATCTTTTGAACCATAAGCACCAATAGAGAATACACTAAAATAAAAAAATTACATATCATGAAAATAATGATATTCATGAGATAACATGTCAAAGGGGCACTATTTATGCCACAAAAAATAAATAAGTGTTGAGTTTGTATATGTGTCCAATAAATAAAAGAGAGAATAGAAATCCACTAGCTTAAGTCTCTACTTCCTTCATACATGTTCGAACCTCCCATATAATAAATGAAACAATATTGTACATATATTACAGATCCATACATACATAAATAAATAAATACATACATACATACATACATACATACATACATACATACATACATACATACATACATACATACATACATACATACATGCATACATACATACATACATACATACATACATACATACATACATGCATACATACATACATACATACATCCATACATACATAGATACATACATACATAAATAAATAAATACATACATACATACATATATATATATCATACCATATATGATTTACTTATTTATTATTCATTTATTATTAATTTCATGTTAGTGTCATGTTTCAAGCAATACCTGTTATGTTTTTCATGTCTCTTTTAATTGTTTGTTTTTTATCAACTTATATTAATAATGATCACATAATATACATAATTTTAAATATGATATTAATATTATATAAATTCATTATATATGTGTTTATCATAAATATATAAACTGAAATTCACTACTTATTGAGAAGGTAGTCTCTACTAACGCATGAATGTTGTTTCCATTTTCATGAAGGATTGAAATAAATAAAACTAAATAACATGTGAACATTTAAAAATAAATTTTATGTCATATATATGAAATATTTTCATTAAATAAATTCTTATTACCTTTCATGTAATGTGTGAATGAATCCCATTAGTTTGCGAGGCGGAAATCTGTCGTACACACGAGCGATGTTATTATATTCCAAATAAATGGAGTTTATGAAGGTATGTGTGATATAATAAGTATATAAAAATAATAATATCATTAATATAATGTATAAAAAATAAATAAACCGTTATGTCTATCCTTTATATATTTTAATGGATAATAAATGACATTTGTTCGTGAGGTGGTAGTCTTCCATACACACAGACAATGATTTTTAAACCATTTTAAATAAAAGGATATGGTTGTAATTCATGAACTAAATATAAAAAAATTTATGTATATATAAGATAAAAAATTTATTATATCATCATGGTATAATATTAATTGAAGGAGTTGAAAGAAGAAAGAAAACAAAAATGCTCATTGATAAATGTTACCTCTTCCTCAGGTATTGTCCTTAGGATTGCACCAAAATACTTTCTTGGTTGGATTTATTTTCAAAGAAAGGAATAAAATGTTATATTATGGATGTTTTTAGGTTAATTAGGTAGGTATATTCCAAACAAAAATGGTTTATGGTGTGAATAGGACAAGATAAGTGGTGGGGTTTTATAAGTTAGGTGGGTGAAACACTTGAATATTTTTAAAAGAATTTATTCCACCAGTCTTATTTTCATGTAAAAAGGATAAAATAATGAATCATTATTAATAATATAATGTATAATATTTAAATATGGACAAAAATTTATTTTTTTGCATTTTTGGGGTTATTTGTAACTCTTATCTTTTCAGTTTGATCCACTAGTAAACATATTTTTACCCCCAAGGACGATAAATAGTTTTTACATTATTTTAAATTCATTTTGGTAAATAATTAATTTTTACTTATTAGATAATATACATTATTATGATTAAAAATATAGTATCAATTTTTCAAAATTCTATTTATATAAGTGGAAAAATATAATTTAAAATTAACCCCATAGATGTGATGAGAAAGTATAGTTTTAAAGATTAAACATTCAAAAGTTTATAAGGTTTTTATATTTAATTTATATATTAAAATGATTTAAATGAACTAAATAATATTAATAGATATATATTTAATCTAATTTAGCATTAAAAAATTTTAAAATATAATTCATCATTATAAATAATTTAAAAAAAAAGTAAATTTTCAATTAAAATTCTGTATTTTTTCACTATTTTATTAAAAAATAAGCTATTTAGAAAATTTTCAAATATCCACCCAGAAATAATTTTTACATGAAGATTTAAAAAATTAATTTTATTTTTTAAAATAAGTTTTTAAATATTGAAAAAAATAAACAAAACATGTAGACCAGACGAAAACGGGGTTTTCAAGAAGTGATTTTTTCATGTATAAGATGTAACTATATTAAATCTATGTCAAATAATAATAATTGCATGAATATAAATTAAAATTTATTGACACATAAAATAAATGTTTATTTTAAAATATTCCCCATTAGGGATAATTTTAGTTATTTAAAATGGAGAAACATTATGCGCTTTAAAACAATTTTCATAAAATTCATTTTTTTAACCCAAAAATTAACTTATTCTAAAATCCAATATAATGTTGACTAAAATTTATTAAGTTGATTAAATTTAAATAAATAATAATTATGATAAATTAATACATAATAGTTAATTTTAATATCTTAATTTATTTAAATAAATTATTGTTCTACAAAAATTGTTATTTTTCATTATTCACTTAGTAATCAATATTTTCTGAAACATCCCAAAATTTTATAATAAGTAAATTTTGATATGATTATTTTAAAATTTTATTTAATTTTATAATATAAATTATTTAAAATATTTATAAATTAATTATAATATTTTCTATTAAAAAGTAGTTAAAATCATTTTTGAAAAAAAATAAATGAATATAATTACTTTACAAAAAATTGATTGCTTATTTACTACGAATATATAAATAAATTTATAATGATTTAAAAAAAATATATATTTCATAATGTAGTAAATACTATTCATACCTACCTATTTAATGGCATGGTTATAACATTAATATAATACATCATTGTTTACTGAATCTCAATGTCACGTGTCATGCATGTTGTAGAAGAAACTTGTTGTTGCATGTAATGCCAGCTGAAATAGTTGATTCATATAATGAAAGAAATACTTAGTGATACATGTAATGAAAAATATTAAGAATATTAAATTTATTTGGAAAAATATATTTCATAAAATATTAGGGTGTTGCATTCAACCCCCCATAAAATGAATTTCACCGTAAAAATTAACCACTTTTGTACCAAAAACTGAATATAATTATGTCTTATTAAATCATCAAGTTCACTTGTAATGTTCTCAAGATAGTTATTTAAACAAAAAAATTCACCATGTTAGTGTTTATGTTTCATAGAAATAAATTTTTATGATGTAAAATCTCTATCTGTTATTCCTCCAAAATCAGTGATTAGCAGTGGTTTATGAAACCACCATGAATTATTTTTAAATAATTTATATACAGTTTGTTAAAAACCACCTCTAAAAAATCATTTTTTCAAAAAACTAACAATTATATTCCAAAACACCGACTCCCCCAACCCCTACAACCCTGCAACCCCCCAACCCCCATAACCCTGCCCTCGTTGCGCCTCGCCACCACTCCTCGCCATAGGTCTCGAGCATCCCCACCCCTCGCCATACCTCTCTGCTGGTCCCAAGCGTTGCCACCCCTCACCAATTATCACCGCTAGTCCTAAGCCTCTCTAACCCTCTATTGTGGTTTCTAAACACTGGGATTATGAAAAACATATACACATTAATCAAGGTAACTTCTTCTGTCCATTTTATCTATTATTTTGATTATGTATTTTGTGTTATACTAATTGATGTGTTATCATGATATTTTTAATTGTTATTGAATATTTTGTTATCTGTACCTAAATAATTTTTTAATTTTCTCATTCTAGAATTTTGTAATTTTTATTAACCTTGAGAAATTATTTTATCTATTTTTTTCTACATAATATGAAATATTTGCATATATGATTTTAATTTAGTGATAAGCTACTAATGACATGCATACATGCTTTAAATAATTGATAAATTACAAGATGTATGTTATATTAAACTAGAAGTAATTTATTCATGTTTATTTTTACATTCTTGGGATTATTAAAGAAATGTCTACATGGTTATGTAATATAAATAATGGAGTTGATTTGTTATTCTATGTTGTTACTTGGATAAAGTATAAATAATTTTTTTTATTTTGGTTTTAGGTTAGTAAAGTAAGTTATGATTTTCATTTATAGTATTCCATAATTAATAAATCATTTAAGTATGAATTGGGTTTTTAATAAAAATAGTAAGAAAATTTATATTAGTTTCATATACTTTGAAAAAGTGTTGAATATAAAATTGGGTTTTGAACAAAAATTCAATTTTATAAACACTAATTGTATTTATTTTTGAAATTTATTGTGTATGATTTTCTTGAAACCAAACATCAAATTGAATAAAAACTTTTATCACACTATTTATATAAGTGTCCATGTATGGGTTAGTTCATGAACCACACTTTAATTATATAAGATACTCTGTGTTGAAAACATATCCTTTTAGAGTTTTTATTATTTTTTATAATTCAATCACATTTATCAATTTTTATGCAAACTTGATTCATTTGGTATGTATTGAGATGTGAACATATTTTTTATAAATGGAATACTTAAAAATTTAATGGGATGAATGTGTAGAAACCTTTTTTCCTTGGATACTAACAAATTTCTAAATAGTTTTTCCCAAAATTATGTTTTAAAACATTGAAAACATATTTGGATTAAGAACATATATTTTTTATTTAAGAATTTATTTCTTGTAACATAATATAATACATGTTCTTTTATTTGAATGTTAATAGTATATATTATTAGTTTTGTATTCCAAGTCTTATAGTTTGTTTGGGTCACTACTAGTATGCATCTATTATATTATATTTCTTCTCTCATGGTTTATTTGGATAGATACTGGCATGCATTGATGAATTTCAAATTAAAATAGGTGTTTAGATTATATTTTTGGATTTGTTCTTTATATATATGATATTGGATTATTTCATGCTGATATTATAAGTGCTTTCCGTGATAAAAACATTTTTATAAAATTTAGTATTTTTCATGTAGTGTGGAACAATTTTTTCCTTTAATAAATCTTTTCCATTTCCAAAATATATGTATTTTTTTGTTGAAATATTTTTTTATCCTAAAATTTAATCAAAATATTCATTTCTTTCAGGAATTTTTTTATTATAATCTATAATTTATTTTTTAAAAAATATTTTTTATTAGAATAGGGAGAATATGAATGTACAATACCGATTGGATCTCAATCGAGTTTCAAATTTAGTATTTTTTTTATTTTGTATTTAATAATTCTTCAAATGGATGACTTATACAATTACCATGTTATAGTTTCTTTAGAATACCTTGGTTAATTCTTAATAAAGTGAGTTACCATTTAAAAAAGGGTTCTTTATAGATAAAGAATTATGTTTGGCATTAAAATGGAGAGAAAAATGTCTCAGTATATTCATGATTAAAATGAATGGAGTGGAATGAAGAATTCAATATTTGACTAGTTTCCATTTATCCATCCTTATGAGAAAGAAATTATAACATATAAAAAAGACATTGGGAGGGTTATACATGATTGAACTGATGAAAATAATGATGTTGAGAGTGTAAAAAATGATGGATGATGCAAGGAATCTTGTATATCAAGAATGTGGTATAATAAATTAGTTAGAAATTTTAATGTGATTGTATCATAGGAAACAATTGTATTTAATTTATAGAATTGGAACCAATTATATTCTTACTTATACGCAAGTGATTCTTCCATTTACATAGGTGTTTCTTATATTTAAAACAGTGTTTCTTACCTCTACAAATGTGTTAAGATACCCTTAAGCGGCATGAAAAAAATGAAATTTACCCTTTTGTAGTGAACTAGAAACTTTTAAATAGCATATGAAATTTATTTTTCCCTTTTTTCGTGCTTTATAAAATTATTATTACCCTTATGTATCTTTGGAGTGCCTTTGTGAAACTTTTCATGTTACCTTTTCATGACTAGTTTTAGTAAAAGCATACCATTACACAACTTTACTAATTACCCTTATGAAATTCCTATAATCTGTTCTTAAACTTACATAGAATTATAATTTACCTATATACATCATGTGTGAAATGCATTTTATCTTTATACGAGCTGTATATTTTTAAGGTTACCTTTAGAAAAATTATAAAAATTATGGGGTACCCTTATGCAGCTTGTGAAAAAACTTATTTTACCCTTATGTGGGATATATAGTTATAAAATTTCCCAATTATATTTAAGTAGTAGAATATCTCATCTATTTTAATGGTAGAAAGCTTATGTCACTAGAAAATGATACCGTGACTAAAATAAATTGTGTATTTTAGAATATAACTGTGATACATTAAACAGTTTAAAATTTCTATTTTAATATATAACTTTTGGGTTATAAATGTATGATGAAGAATTAAGAAACACCCATTTGTAGAATACTCAATGTATTTCTAATAATGTTATCCATTTGTGTTTTTAATATAAATTTAAGATAAAGAAATAAGTGGATAATGAATAATAAAGATGTTTAGAACTTCATCGATTCATTATATTGATTTGTTGAGGCATTTCTTATTGCCGTATATTTCTTTATTATGTATCAATTAAAGAAGGGTTGAAGTTCAATAATCTACACCAGTTTCTTCATCGACATATTCTAATAGTCCAAAGAGTTTTACAATTTTTCTGAAGTGTTTGTAATTATTATTTCAGATATGGTTATACTTACATTTAATATGTAGTGTATGGTTATTTAACATATTCATATATTTTTCAGATAGAATATAAGAATCTATTTTCATATTTAGTAATAGTTATGTGTTTTATTTTTTTTCATAATCCGTTGGAACAATGTAATATATATATATATATATATATATAATTTGGATTGCATTAATGAGGAACACACCTCAATATACCAAGGGTTTAGAAGAGTTTTTAGATTTTTTAATTTCTCATCGATCTGTTTAAGGGTGAATAAGATTCCCAGGTCTGAAATATAAATTTAGAAGATGTTTGAAGAGGGATTAAGTTTATGAACACTTGATATTGAATCAATTCCCTAATCTTTATTTGTGTTGGTTTTGGCATGGAGAATCAAACCTTACAGAAATTTTGAGCACTAATTTCAATCCCTATAATGAGAGCCCAACTTCATCGAAAATGGAATATGAAATGAAAAAACTTATAAATGAGGGATTCAGTATTAAAAGAAACCAATATCAAAATAAAAAACTTCTCATAAAAAACATTTGAGGGTGATACAAATATAATTATGACACGTGATGTTTTTGGGACTATAGGAAAACCAGATCAAGATTTTAATATATCATTAGAGCCTCCTCTTAATTATATGAAGTGTAATTTTAGAGAAACATTCACTGAGAACACAAATTTGTTTTATAGTTTAGTTGACGATGGGAATCAAGAGTTGTATCATGGATGTTTGAAATATTCAAAACATTAGTTTCTACTGAAGTTGTACCATATCAAATGACTATGTCGAATTACAAATAAGGTTTTTTCCATGATTTTAGAATTGTTGCAAGATTCATTTCTTAAAGCAAAGATCCCTGAGTATTTTTATGATATCAAAAAAGTTGTTTAAAAGCTTGTTCTAAATTATAAAATAAATTCATGTCTGTCCCAATGATTGTATGATTTATTGGGGATAGGATTCAAATAGGATTGAAATAAATTTTCTTTCTCTAGATGGTAGTCTATGGGTGATGTTGGAAGTCATAATCAACATACTACAACGAAGAAGAAGAAAATGAACACACCTGCAAAGGTTTTTCATTACTTTTCATTAAATCATTGATTGCAAAGATTATTCTTTTCATTGAAAACCTCCAAACACATGATGTAGCATTATTTAGATAATAACAATGATGGGTTAATGAGACATCCAATATTTTAAAAAATATGGAATAAATTTGATTAATTACATCTATATTTCTCACAGAACCGAATGAATGTTTTATTAGGATTAAACGTCGATGGATTCAACCCATTTGGAACTTTGGGTACTAGTTATATCATTTGGATGGTTGTTTTGATCCCTTACAATCTTCCTCTGTGGATGTGTATGCAAAAAATGGATTTTTATGTTTTGATAATTATTCATCGAAAAAAATTCCTAGAAATTATATTGATGTATACTTTCAGCCTTTAATTGAATAATTATATGAGTTATGTAGAAACAGTGTTGAGACATATGATGCATCTTCTAAAACAATGTTCAAAATGCAAGATTCTCTAATGTGTACCATTAGTGACTTCCTTGAACCTGGGAATTTATTTGGTTGGAACACTTATATGGGTTTGGATTTTCCTATTTGTAACATTAATTTTAATCCCGAGTGGCTACCTTATAGTATAAAATGGTTCTTCTTGTGTCATTGATGATTTCTCAATGCATCTCACATATTTCAGATGAATAAGTCAAATTTCAATGGATTCATTGATCATAGACCACCACTAAAGTTTTTAACTATTTCTAAAATATTGGAACAACATGTAAATTATAAGGGCCCAGCCTTAAACCATACTTAATCTTGAGTTATTAAAAGATTACACATTGAGGATCTTTTCGGGTTTAGAGTTTTAGAGAATTAGATCATAAAACTTGCATTACATTCCACATATAAACAAAGTGGTTAAATAAAGATAGTATTATTCATTCCCATCAATGGAAACATATTTAAAATAAAACATGGATTCTTTCTTGACACTTCCTTGACACTATCATCATAGCATGTACCATTCCCTTGACCTGTGATGAACATTTCAAAAAAACTTGGGATGAGCATAAAAAGCTCAGTAAGGGATATAAAAATATGAAAAGGAAACATGGGTACATATATACATAAGAATGAAATCATAATTTACCCATAAAACATAAGCACATTAACATACCTCATCAAACCATGAATAAATCATTGAAATCAAAAGACATAAAGGTAACATGATGCATTCATAACATTATTACGTAGGGAGTAACCCTCTTGGTTACGTTTGGAATACCCATCAAATTATATTCCCTAAATCTCTTCAGAGAAACCTTAATGTTTCACTCATACACATTACCCAATGCATTGGAGATCTATATCGGTCTCACCTGCCCTTAGTTTATCACGGAACCACCCGTCTTCATAATAATGCCCAAGAACCTCAACATAATCGTATCACATAAAACATGCATAAAGGAAACATAAAATTTCCACCTTTCATTCACAAGATATCAATAAAACACATACATATAGAAACATTATGAAAACCATTTTCAATACCAAAATAAAAGAAAAGTAAAACATGGTATTTATTTTTCTTTTAAAAAAAAGTATGGCATGTAGAGGAAGTCAAAATTCAAATAATGGTCACGGCGGAAGAGAAGTCGTTGTCGCCGCATACGTACGACAAAAACATTCCCTTTTGTCGTTTAGTAAAATGCTTCGTATAAAAAATATTACTTTTGGATAAATTTAAAAGTCAAAGGGGTTTATACACCGTATAAAAGATGGTTGTGTATAAAACAAAATACGCCTCAATGAAAGGAGATTGAGACGAAGTCCCATACCTTGGGTCTGACATGACACGATCGTTCTTCAATGTCCTGAATAATAAACTTGAGTTAATTTCTACTTGCTTAAGAACCATTTTCAAGTTCATTATTCCTTTTATATCACTTATTTCCATGTCATGAACACTATGTAATTATTTAAGTTAATAACGGTCGTTTTAACGATCATTAGTACTTGAGTCAAAAATAAACCCTTTATAATTAGAAGTTGTTCATGTATCCATTATATCTAGAATTATAATCATTATTTATATATCATATATATCCAGTATATACATGAATTTATAATATTACATAATCATTTAGAGGTAAGAAATGAAATGCACCGTTCAGGGAGACGGTAAGCCGTACGTACGCATGAACGCTACTTTCATTTCTATTTCTTATTTTATAGAATGGAATCATAATGATATAATGGTATATTATAATTTTATTATAATATCATATATAATATCGTAGTTCCATCCTTTATACGTCCCACATATGGTATTTAACAAATCAAATCACTTTGAGGGGGCGGTAGTCCGCACTTCCTTAAATGAAGATATCACGTTTACCCATAATGGAAACCATAAAGGTATGCCCAAAATGAAAAATACACAAGCTTAAGGAAAAAAATAAACATATTATATATCATATATAAATATAGTGACATCTTAATGGCCACCTTTTAAGGTGTTAAAATAATTTTGAATAATCATCGTTTCGGGAGGCATAAATTCACCATCCACGGAAACAATATATCCTTTAACCATTAGATGTAGGTGTGTGTAAGTGTATCTTGAATCCTTCTTATAAAAACATCCTAGTATATTTAGGATAATGGATTTGATACAAAATAAAAGAATAAAAAATGTTTAGGGGGTTGGAGAAGTAAAATAAAACAAAAGGACTCAAGTGAAGACATTACCTTAAAATAGGGTAACTCTCTTTGGTTTGAGCTCAAAGGCTTCCTTGGGAAAACTTCTGACCAAAGTGAGGCTTCAAGGAGTAAGAGAGGGATTTTTAGAACCAATATGGTCAGAGGTTGGATGATCAAAAGGCTCTGGGAGTGTGGGTAAGGAGGTAGAGGTGGGGGCCTTTTATAAGAGGAGAGGAGGGGCACTCTTTGAAGTAAAAGAAAAGTCACTTTATTTTAAAATGATATTCGGATTTAAGAGGTCCAACATTGATGTGTATCGAGGATAAGGTGATAAGGGTTCGAAATCCACAAATACAATAGGTTTTGTCCATGTGTTGGTCTTAGATTTTATATTATCATTCCATTTTATTAAAATCGTTAAATATTGGGGTCATTGCTGCATCATCATGATGTCATAAATAATTTAATTTATTTAAAGTCTAAAAATTATAAAAAAATACTATGATGTAGGAAATATTTTTAGATTTCCAATTATTATTTACAATCAAAAATCTGATCTTCATAACCCCATGTAAAAATAGTTTTAGTAAAACATCTCATGTTTGTGTCATTTTTACTTTTACATTAAATAAAAAGTTATTTATGTCATTTCCCAACCAAAGTGGCTCCATGGGGTCCCCAAGTTGACCCATGGATTGTATTGGTCGTCCATGACACATACAATTAGGGTAGGACATGTTTCAAGCTCATCTCATTTTATTAATGCATTATTTTTACCTTAAACTACACTAATTACCTCTAATCGTGATTAAGAACTTAAGAGTTACTATTCACCAAAAAAATTATTTTAATCTTATTGAACCACATTATACTTCTTAATTACAACCATGTATGTCGGATTTTTGAAATTCAAAACACATAAGTGGTAAAATTTCTTTTAAACAAAAAATCAGTTTTTATAAGTACCACTTAGTGATTTCACTATTCACAAAAATTGATGTTTTTTCAGAAAAATACCAAAAACTCACCCTAAGATATATTTGATATTCCGAATTCAAAAATGAAGTCTATTTTACAAAGTTCAAAACATATAAGTCACATTAATTAATTTAATAATTAAATCCCGATGTCATGACAAATAGCGTGTTTTTATGAAACAATAAGTATTAAAAGATTGACACTAGTTTAAGTCCAATTTCAAAGTGAAATTGATTCCAATGACCACCATTGGATTAAATGGTAAAAATATATTCTAATTTAACTTTAAAAACAATTCAAAATATAATCTACTCATATAAATAAATTAGATTAAAAAGCAGTTTTGATGTAAAATGCAGTATTTTCTACTATTCATTAAAAAATGAACATTGTCAGAAAAATACCAAAAATTCACACAAAGTAAATTTTGATGTCCCAATCATAAAGAATAAGTTTATTTTGACAAAAATAGCTTATAAAATTGTCAAAAGATATAATTAAAAATGGTTTGCCATCGAAAGGCAGTAAAACAATCTTTTACAGAATATTAGTGTATTCCATGCATAAGATTGTATTTATTTTCAATTTAAGCCTATAAAACACTATCTTAATCATTAATAGACATAGATAATTATATCAATTATTCATTACTTAATTGGGATGTTACATCCTTCCCCCCTTTTAAAAATTGCTTCCCCGCAATTTATTTACTTATCGAATAAATGGGGGTACTTATTCCTCATTGCATTTTCAGATTCCCATGTTGACTCTTCCATCATGTGGTTTTTTCCACAAAACCTTTACCTGATTAATCACCTTATTTCGTAACACTTGCTCCATGTGGTCAAGAATCTGGACAGGTTATTCCTCATATGATAGGTTCTCTTCCAGCTGAACTACCTTTGGACTCAAAACATGAGATGGATCTGGCATATACTTTCTCAACATCGAAACGTGAAAAACATTGTGTACCTGAGATAAACTCGGAGGTAAAGCCACCCAGTATGCAACTGATCCAACTCTCTCTAGAATTTCATATAGTCCAATAAACCTTGGACTCAGCTTTCCTTTCTTACCAAATCTCATCACACTTTTCCAAGGAGAAACCTTGAGAAAAACATTATCACCGACCTCGAAAGATAGATCCTTCCTCCGGTTATCCGCATAACTCTTTTTCCTGCTCTAAGCTGTTCTCATGAGTTTCTGAATCAACTGAACATTTTCTGCCATATCTTCTACCAATTTTGGTCCCATGAGATTCCTTTCACCCACTTCATCCCAAAATGCTTGAGTTTGACACCGCTTCCCATATAATGCCTCAAATGGTGTCGTCTGTATACTGGAATGAAAACTGTTATTATAAGAAAACTCAACCAAAGAAAGATGTTTGTCCCAACTTCCCTGATAATCCATCGAACAAGCTCGTAGCATATCCTCCAAGGTCTGAATTGTTCATTCTGACTGCCCATCTGATTGAGGATGAAAAGTTGTACTAACATTCAATTCAGTACCCAACGACTTCTGAAGACCTTTCCAAAAGTTAGAAGTAAACCTGGGATCACGATCGGACACAATGGAGAGAGGAACTCCATGTAACCTTACTATCTCTTTAAGAAACAAATGGGAAAGTTGATCTAGGGAAAAAAGTATCTCGTATAGAAAGGAAATGATAAGATTTAGTCAAGCGATCAACAATATCCCAGATTGCATTATTACCTCTAGATGTCTTTGGTAATCCTACAACAAAGTCCATGGATATATTCTCCCATTTCTACTCTGGCACTGGTAAAGGCTGAAGCATCCCTTTCGGTAACTGTCACTCTTCTTTAACCTGTTGACATGTCAAACACTTCACAGTAAAATCAGCAATATCTCTTTTCATTCCATCCCACCAGTAATAATCCCGCAGATCTCTGTACATCTTAGTACTGCCAGGATGAACTGAAAACGGAGAACTATGATCTTCACATAACAACTCTCTCTTCAACTGTGAATCACAAGGCACACACAATCTCTTCCCAAATCTCAAAACACAATCATTATTAATTTGGAATTCAGGCAACTTACCTTTCTGAACCAGCTCTACCTTTTTTATGAAACTCACTGTCTTGCTTCTGTGCTTGCTTGATTCTATCTGATAGAGATGGTCTCACTGATACCTGAAACAAAACAGAAGGACTTCCTGCACCAACAACTTCTATTCCATAGTTCATCAAATCCTTAAACAAAGGATCACGTTCCAAACGCAACATTGCTAATGAAGCATTACCTTTTCGACTCAAAGAATCATCAGCCACTTTATTTTCTTTTCCCGGATGGTAATGAATTGTACAATCATAATCCTTGATTAATTCCAGCCATCTACTTTGTCTCATGTTTAACTCTTTCTGAGTGAATATATACTTTAAACTTTTGTGATCAGTATATATTTCACACTTTACTCCATACAAATGATGCCTCCAAATTTTTAAAGCGAAAACAACAACAGCTAATTCCAAATCATGTGTAGGGTAACTTCCCGCATGAGTTTTCAACTGGTGTGAACCATAAGAAATTACCTGATCATTCTGTATTAGGACGCAACCAAGTCCTTTCAATGAATCATCACTGTATATAACAAACTCACCATTCCTGGAAGGCAGTGCCAAAACTGGAGCATTCACCAATCTTCTTTTCAATTCCTGAAAACAATCATCACATTCTATTGTCCAGATAAACATAACACCCTTCTGAGTTAGCTTAGTCATTGGACTAGATAACCATGAAGAATTTCTAACAAACCTTCGATAATAGCTTGCCAAATCAAGGAATCTACGAATCTCAGTTACATTTGTGGGTCTTGGGCATTCTTCAACAACCTTTGTTTTTGCAGGATCAACAGTTATCCCATCATTAGAAACAATATGACCAAGGAAAAAAATTTGTTGAAACCAAAAATCACATTTGCTGAATTTCCCATACAATTTCTTTTCTTTTAAGTTTTGCAAGATAACCCTTAAATGACTTTCATGCTCCTCTTTACTTTTAGAAAACACCAAAATATCATCAATGAAAACCACCACAAACTTATCCAAGACTCATGGAAAATTCTATTAATTAATTCCATGAATATAGCAGGTGCATTTGTTTTCCCAAAAGGCATTAATACAAATTCATAATGGCCATATCTTGTACGGAACACGGTCTTCGGAACATCAGCTTCTTTTACCTTTAGCTGATGGTACCCCGATCTCAGGTCAATCTTTGAAAAATTCTAAGCTCCCTGGAGCTGATCAAACAAATCATCGATATGAGGAAAAGGATATTTGTTCTTAACAGTGATGTTATTCAAGGCTCTATAATCAATGAAAAGTCTCATTGAACCATCTTTCTTTTTAAAAAATAAAACAGGAGAACCCCATGGGGATGTTCTAGGTCGAATGAAACCTTTCTAAAATAAATCTTGCAATTGTTCCTTCAACTCTAAAAGTTCAATTTGAGCCATTCGATAAGGGGGTTTCGAAATTGGCTTAGCATCAGGAACTAAGTCAACAGTAAACTCAACTTTCCAATCTGGTATTATTCCAGGCAACTCATCAAGAAAAACCTCAGGACACTCATTTACCACTGGCACATCATTAATCTGAACAGTTCCTTTATTTCCAATGATGTGTGCAAGGTAACATTCATTTCCATATTTTACAAGTTTCTTGGCCTCTTGATAAGTTATCAACAGAAAGGGTTCATTATTGTACACAAACTGAAAGTCTTTTTGAAAAGAAACTTCATTAGCTCTACAGTCAATCTTACCATGGTAAATAGAGAGCCAATCCATACCCAAGATAACATCAAACCCTACTAGAGGTAGAACAATAAGGTTTTCAAGTAGGTTCTTTCCACATATAAAGATAGAAAGATTCTTATAAATTATTTTTGCCTAAACATTTCCCCCTGGTGTTTTTACCAAAAGTTCAGGAGTCATTTCTTGAGATGGTATTCCCATTTTACTAGAAAAGGTTTCAGAGATGAAAGAATGTGTAGACCCCGAATCAAACAACACACTGGAATAATCTGAAAAAACAAACAATGTACTTGATACAACTTCATTTGATGACCCAACATCTGCTGAAGTAGTTGCAAAGGATTTCACCACCCCTTTCTGCTTGTAGTCTAACTGCTTCCCATCACCCACACACTTTTTCAGACACTCGTTTGCATAGTGACCCATCTCATTTCACTTATAACATTTCACTAACTGTAAATAAAATTTGGTCTTACCATCATTCTGATCTTTTCCAGTGAAATCACGAGCCTTATGTCCCATCTTACCACATAGGTAGCACTTTCTAGAATTCAGAAGTCATTCCCCAGCATTCTTTTTTCCACATTTATCAAAAACTGGAAGCATAGTTTTCTTACCGTCAGACTTTTTTGAAGAATTCTTACCTTTCTCCTGCCACCTCGGTCTCTTATTCTGTTGGCTGTTATAGAACACTTGATCATCGGAAAACTCCATTTCCACATTCTCAGCACATCGAACAAGCTTTTCATAACTTTTAAACTCACGAGAAGCTAATTACCTTCGATATTTTGGCTTTAATCCTGAGTAAAAACGATTGAATTTACTATCAAGGTCTCGGATAAAATTTGGAGCATACCTTACCAATCGAGTGAACCTTTCTTCATAGGCAGCCACTAAGTCTTCTCTAGCCTCAATTACAATAATTAATTTTCCATCCTAAGTCGAAAAGCCTTAGGAAAATACTTCTCAAGAATCATACCATTGAATTCATCCCAGTCGAGAGCCTCAATCTCATCAGCGACCCTGATATTTTTAACCATCGACCACCACTGATCTGCTTCACCCTCCAAACGATAAATAGCAAGACTAACCTTTTGATTGTCTGAACACCCCATAACATCAAAAATCTTCTCCAATTCTTTAATCCACCATTCAGCTAGCACAGGGTCAGATGATCCTCTGAATGATGGGGAATGTTGCCTCATGAAATGTTCCACCACTGACATGTTCCTATGTGGTTGATCTGGATGATCTCGTGTATGGATACCACCGCCATTTATCGCTTGAGTCAACTGTGTCATTACTGCAACAAACTGTTCAGTTCCAATTCCGACCATCTCAAGATGCTGATTCGGAAGGTTATTTCCTTCTGTATGCCTTCCTAGCACTGCTTCCCGGTTTCCTCTGCGGAAAACCATTCTGAACAAACATGTATTAGATGAAGCAACATGGTAATCTTCAAGTACTATATCACTTCAATTTGACCATAAAAAAATATTTTTGGATAATCATTTAATAGAATTATAACTCCTAATGTTTTCTAAACCAACCTCTGATACCAACAATAAGGCCCCAGCCTTAAACCTTACTTAATGTTGAGTTATTACAAGATTACACTTTGAGGATCTTTTCGCGTTTAGAGTTTTAGAGAATTATATCATAAAACTTGCATTACATTCCACATATAAACAAAGTGGTTACATAAAGATATTATTCTTCTTTCCCATCAATGGAAACATATTTAAAATAAAACATGGATTCTTTCTTGACACTTCCTTGACACTATCATCATATCATGTGCCTTTCCTTTGACCTGTGAAAAACATTTCAAAAAAAATGTGGGATGAGCATAAAAAGCTCAGTAAGGGATATAAAAATATTGAAAGGAAACATGGGTATATATATACATAACAATGAAATCATACTTTACCCATAAAACATAAGCACTTCAACATACCTCATAAAACAATGAATAAATCATAGAAATCATAAGACATAAAGGTAACTTGAGGCATTCATAACATTCTTACGTAGGGAGTAACCCTCTTGGTTACGTTTGGAATACCCATCACAGTATATTCCCTAAATCTCTTCGGAGAAACCTTAACATTTCACTCCTTCACGTTACCCAAT
Source organism: Viscum album (assembly GCA_963277665.1). Classification (NCBI taxonomy): domain Eukaryota; kingdom Viridiplantae; phylum Streptophyta; class Magnoliopsida; order Santalales; family Viscaceae; genus Viscum; species Viscum album. The sequence goes on from OY728141.1 coordinate 733,476,106, forward strand.
GCATTGGAGAGCTATATCGGGCTCACCCGACGTTAGTTTATCACGGAACCACCCGACTTCATAATAATGCCCAAGAACCTCAACATAATCGTATCACATAAAACATGCATAAAGGAAACAAGACATTTCAACCTTTCAATCACAAGATATAAATACAACACATTGATATAAAAACATTATGAAAATCATTTTCAATACCAATAGAAATGAAAAGTAAAACATGGTATTTATTTTTCTTTTAAAAAATTGTATGTCTTGTAGAGGAAGCCGAAACTCAAATAATTGTCACGGCGGCGGAGAAGTCGTTGTCGCCACATATGTACGAAAAAAACGTTCCATTTTGTCATATAGTAAAACGCTTCATATAAAAAATATTCCTTTTGGATAAATGTAAAATTCAAAGGGGTTTATACACCGTATAAAAGAAGGTTGTGTATAAAACAAAATAAGCCTCAATGAAAGGAGATTGAGACGAAGTCCCACACCTCGGGTCCGACTTGACTAGATCATTCTTTAATGTCCTGAATAATAAACTTGAGTTAATATATACTTGATTAAGAACCTTTTAAAGTTCATTATTCCTTTTATATCACTTATTTACATGTCATGAACACTATGTAATTATTTAAGTTAATAACGATCGTTTTAACGATCATTGGTACTTGAGTCAAAAATAAACCCTTTATAATTAAAAGTTGTTCATGTATACATTATATCCAGAATTATAATCATGATTTATATATCATATATATCCAGTATATACATGAATTTATAATATTACATAATCATTTAGAGGTAAGAAATTAAATGCACCGTTAATGGTGACGGTAAGCCATACGTACGCATGAACGCTACTTTCATTTCTATTTCGTATTTTATAGAATGGAATCATAATGATATAAAGGTATATTATAATTCCAGTATAATATCATATATAATATCATAGTTCCATCCTTTATACGTCCCACATATGGTATTTAACGAATCAAATCACTTTGAGGGGGCGGTAGTCCGCACTTCCTTAAATGAAGATATCACATTTACCCATAATGGAAACCATAAAGGCATGCCCAAAATGAAAAATACAGAAGCTTAAGGAAAAAATAAACATATTATATATCATATATAAATATAGTGACATCTTAATGTCCACCTTTGAAGGTGTTAAAAGAATGTTGAACAATCATCATTTCGGGAGGCATAAATTCACCATACACGGAAACAATATGTTCTTTAACCATTAGATGTAGGTGTGTGTAAGTGTAGCTAGAATCCTTCTTATAACTACATCCTAGTATATTTAGGATTTTGGAGTTGTTACAAAAGAAAATAATAAAAAGAGTTTAGGGGGTTGGAGAATTAAAATAAAACAAAAGGACTCAAGTGAAGACATTACCTTAAAATCATGTAACTCTCTTTAGTTTGAGCTCAAAGGCTTCCTTGGGAAGACTTCTGCCCAATGTGAGGCTTCATGGAGTAAGAGAGGGATGTGGAGAGACAAAATGGTCAGGGGTTGTCCGAGCCAAAGGCTTTGGGAGTGTGGGTATGGAGGTAGAGGTGGGGGCCTTTTATAAGAGGAGAGGAGGGGCACTCTTAGAAGGTAAAGAAAAGTCACTTTATTTTAAAATGGTATTCGGATTTAAGAGGTCCCACATTCATGTGTATCGAGGATAAGGTGATAAGGGTTCGAAATCCACCCATTAAATAGGTTTTGTACATGTGTTGGTCTTATATTTTACATTATCATTCCATTTTATTTAAATCGTTAAATATTGAGGTCATCGCTGCATCATCATGATGTCATAAATAATTTAATTTATTTAAAGTCTAAAAATTATAAAAAAATACTATGATGTAGGAAATATTTTTATATTTCCAATGACTATTTAAAATCAAAAATCTGATCTTTATAACCCCATGTAAAAATAGTTTTAGTAAAATATCTCATGGTTGTATCATTTTTACTTTTACATTAAATAAAAAGTTATTTATGTCATTTCCCAGCCAAAGTAGCTCCATGGGGTCCCCAAGTTGACCCATAGATTTTCTTGGTCTTCCATGACACATCCAATGAGGGTAGGAAATGTGTCAAGCTCATCTCATTTTATTAATTTATTATTTTTACCTTAAACTACACTAATTACCTCTAATCGTGATTAAGAACTTAAGAGTTACTATTCACCAAAAAAATTATTTTAACCTCATTGAATCACATTTTATTTATTAATGACAACCATGTATGTCGGATTTTGGAAATTAAAAACACAGAAGTGGTAAAATTTCTTTTAAAAGAAAAATCATTTTTTATAAGTACCACTTAGTGGTTTCACTATTCATCAAAAATTGATGTTTTTTCAGAAAAATACCAAAAAATCACCCTTAGCTATATTTGATACTCTTAATTCAAAACTGAACTATATTTTACAAAATTCAAAACATATAAGTCACATTAATTAATTTAATAATTAATTCCCGCTGTCATGACAAATAGCATGTTTTTATGAAACAATAAGTATCAAAAGATTGACACCAGTTTAAGTCCAATTTCAAAGTAAAATTGATTCCAATGACCAACATCATATTAAATGGTAAAAATATATTCTAATTTAACTTTAAAACCAATTCAAAAGATAATCTAATCATATACATAAATTAGATTAAAAAGACGTATTGATGTAAAATGCAGTATTTTCGACTATTCATTAAAAAATGAACATTGTCAGAAAAATACCAAAAATTCACACAAAGTAAATTTTGATGTCCCAATCATAAATAATAAGTTCATTTTGACAAACATAGACTATAAAATTGTCAAAAGATAGATTTAAAAATGGTTTCCCATCAAAAGGCTGTAAAACAATCTTTTAAGAATATTAGTGTATTTCATGCATAAGATTGTATTTATTTTCATTATAAGCCTCTAAAAAACTATCTTAATCATTAATAGACATAGATAAAAATATCTATTATTCATTACTTACTTGGGATGTTACAGAAATGTTGGAACATAATTTGGGAAGGTGAATCATTTGAACGATAGTGGGAAACGAGTTCGAAGAGCATCGCTAAGTGAAATCAGAACACAACAATAGATGAAAAAATGTATATTCTTCAAACATCAATATTGGGAATTTAATTTGTTGTGGAATAATCTCAATTTGATGTGTATTGAGAAGAATTTATTTGACAATTTGATATTCACATGGATTAATGATTATAGAAAGTAGAAGTATCATCTCAATTCTCAAAAAGACATACAATCAATGAACATAAAGCATTATCTATGGCCAAATGAGAATGGAAAGTTTGCTCTGAAAACAATTCAATTAATAATTGGGAAAGAAGATACATTATTTTAATTTTAAAACATGTTAAGGTATATGATCGGTATTCAAGTAACATATGAAGGTTTTATTACTTAATGAATCATTTGTTACATGGATTGAATAACCATAATTCACATATTTTGTTACAGTAGTTACTTTCATTTTCATTGAATACATTATTACCTGAAAAGGTTACTACTATTTTACTCCAATTATATAGATTTTTTAGACAACTATGTGAGAAAACACTACATCCATTTCAGCTTGAAAACTTTAGGAGGGAATTTTATTGACACATTGGGCAATGAAGATGATCTTTCTTCTATAATTTTTTACTATCACGATGCATTTAACTATTCATTTAGTTGAGGAAGATAAATTATGAGGCCCCATACAAAATCAATGGATGTATCCAATTGAGAGATAATTTATTTATATTTTTTTCATTTCAGTAAAAAATTCTTGGCACTTTATTAAATACATAATTATGTTTTTTTATTTTATTTCACAGATATCATGGGAATTTGAAATCATACATAAAAAATAAATCTCAACCTAGAGGCTATATTTCTGAATACTAATTGGAAGAAGTGTGTCTTACCTTTTGTTCTAAATACTTGGATAATGTTGAGAAAATATTCAATCATGTTGGATTTGTTTATGACACATCGACACAATCCGAAATACCTGGGAAATTAATTTTTTTCTGATATTGGATGATCAGTTGGGAGATCAAATGTTACAGTAACAAAAATGGAATTATTACAAGCACATAGATATGTGATCTTGAATAGTGAAATTACAGATCCATTTATTGAAGAGTTGAGGATACAAATAAAGAGGCAAATTAGAGGACGATCATGAAATGAGAAACATGTAACAAAAGATATTAATGAATATCTTGTAGAATTGTTTGCATAATGTGTATGTTCATAAATATTTAAATCAATATTGGTATTAGATTGATACATATATTTTATAAATATTACTGTGTATATTAATTTTTCGAGATCATCAATACTGATACTCAATATGATTTTTTAGGATATTTGAATTTTCTTGATAGAGTTCCTCTAAAAAAAGATATAAATTTCGATTCTTAAAACGTGTATGGATTTTTATTTCCTATAGTTGATCGAGAAGAGGGTTTGAAAAAAAACAATAGTAGAATATTTATGTTTTATGAAGTGTAATACTATGAAAAATTGACTGATATTATCGAATTAAGACACCACTAACATTTTTTATTTGTTTTATACAAATGAAATTGGGTGTATATTATCAAGGGTGTAAAAAGAGATTCTTTGAAATTTACTTTTATGAACTTCTCTCACATAATGGATGTTGGTGATTATGAACTACATGATCCATATATCTTATCATCACAAGAGAAAATTGTATATTATGTAAATGATTTCATAAATTAAGGGTGGAGTGTAGTTTCTCAAATAAAAAAAGTGACATATATGATATGGGTGATGAAGTGGAATATTTGACCTCTGACATTGAATCCCATCAACAGAAATAAGCAGACTTATTTTTCCATCATGATAGTGAAAATATTAGTCTTCCAAGAGTGGATGAAGTATATGAAGTAATGATGGAGTAGGAAACTAATATTATTGAAGGGGAAAATGATTTTATGTGCAGTTATCCCTTCATTTATCAACTACTTATGTCATTTATTCATTCATTCATTATCATTGTTATGTATATTTTGTTTGTTAGTACTGTGCATCTGTTATCATTTTTATTTTTTTGTATGCATTATTTTTTTTAAATCTATGTTCTGAAATTAATTTTATTTGATTAAATGACCTGAATGTCTAGGAAGAATTATACTCACACTATGGGGTCAAATTGTTTTTCTAGAAGTCAATTGACTTTGGAAATATCTTCATTAGTTTCAAAATTTATTATACCATGTTATCATTTTAATATATTACATTTTTTATATATCTTTTTTTGATACAATCACTGAATTTAGGCCACCAATTACAGCGAAAAGAATTGTGGTTGAATGTTAATAAAATTTTGATGGGATTTTTGATAATGATATTGCCAAAGAAGTTAGGGAATGAAATCATTTTTCATTATAATAACTTAATATCAGTTGTCACTATGTTAATATATATTTCTTCTAATATGATTTATATTTGATTTATAGGTAAAAATTAATGAGCTATGGGATGCCTATCCCATACAGTCCTACTCAGTCTCCCAGAACAACCCAGTTGGTAAAGTCCTTGGGAAGGAGCATCCTAGTAATGTGTGCAAATGGGTCCAGAACTACTACTATTTGAGGTCTTTAGAAGAGAAATGGGGGTTTCAAGATATGAATGTTGGTGAGAAGTTAAATAAAAAAACATCAAAATCATTTAGTTCATAAAATTTTATTGATTTTCTGTTCAAATAGAAATATAAAACATTGTTTACTTTATAATATAATTGTCCTACAGGTGATTTTTGCAGGAAGTAGAGATAGGCATGGAGAGGGTGACACGAAGAGTTCATCATTGGGAAATTATTAGTGAAGAGTGTTTGTTCATGTATCAGTAAGTTTAATGTGGGTATTTTGTTTAATATTTTTCTTATATTTTAGATGGGATCAAGAAAATGGGTTTCCTATGAATTTGTTATACAACCATGTGTCTATAGGTTGTGTTTCAACTAGCTATAGAGATTGAAATTTCTATATGATCATATATAGTGTTTATTTTCTTTTTTCTCCTTTACATATAAGTTGATTGTTTTAATGTGTTGTGTTTTGTTTTATTCTTTAAATGTATTAAAAATGTATTATTTCCTTCAATGTCTTCTTTTCCTTGGTCAATGTGTCGATTCATTAAGTTTTTGTATGATTCAATGTACACTAAGTATTTAGTTTTAACTTGTTGATTTCCTTGTACATTGATGATATATTTGATTATCTGGTAAAATTTTCAGTATCACTATTTTATTGCACTGGCTGCAGGTTTTGGAGATACAGAACCTACAACTGGTATTTTTTTAATTCATGACATACTAGTGGTTTAAACTACCACTAGGGATAGATTTTGTTTTGTGGAAGTTTAAACCACCACTATATTATAATATTTTTGAGGGTTGATGGTTAAAATTTCTTCGAAATATGAAAAAAATTACTTAGAGGTTGTTTTAGCTGTATTAGTAGTGGTTGTTTTTTCAGTAAAAGGCCAAACTTTTGTAGTGGTTGAAAAGCACCTCTAGATCCCAATTATTTTTTCAGGCAAAAACCTCCAATAAAACAAAGAACAACCCCGCGAAATATATCTTATATGACACTTTATAGAAATCACTGCTAAATGGAAGAAACTGCCATGTGTTGATTTCCGACACCAATTTTAGTGGAATTTTATAAAATCATCACAGAACCATATGGCGGTGGTTCAAACTGCATCTAGATAAAAAAACTATTGTTATACGATCAGTTTGTTATAGTGTATGAAATATCATGCTCCAATGGAATAACCTCTAATTTTAGTACATGTGACGTATCAAATATGTACTTCTTTAGGAGCGATACATGGAACACATTATGAACCCATGATAGGTTCAATGAAAGTTATAAATGATATGATATATTCCCAATATGATCTTGTATTTTTATGGAACTGATATACCTTGGTATTAGTTTACCCTTCTTTCATTCAATGAGAAATTCATAGATATTCCATCTCACCAACTTCAAATTATAAATCGCATCAATGATTATCAGCATTATATTTCTATAAACTTTTTATTATAATTGTGAGTTTAAAAATGGATATAACCTTCTCTACCATCTCATTTGGTTAAATAGGGTCCAATAAAATTCTTTTTAGAACATCGTTCCAGTACAACTTATGGGCTTCCTAAGGATCCATCTAAGTGATCGAGTAATATTAATTATTGTAAAGAAATTAAAATTTTTGTAGGTATTGATACCAACCACATTTTAAATACATAAAACAAGATATTAATATATAATATAGGGTAATAATTATTCTTTCAATGTGACTATATGTCTAAGGATGATAAAAAATAATGAAACCCAACTCCGTATCAAGATATTTTTGAATAATTCACTAAAATATTGTGCTAAAATCCAGATTCTAATAAAATAAAATTGAATGTGGTACTACATAAAACCTTACAACTTCATTAATATATATTCTAAAAAATAAATCTAAAGAGAAATATTCTCTGATAGAAATGAAGTGCTATAACTTTTTAAGGTAATCGACATTAACCCAAAATTATCTCGACATCAAATATAAGATAAACCCTAAATGTTTCCAATACCTATAATTACATTTCCATAAAAAGGAACACCTCCATAAAACCAAATATTTGTATTTCCATAAATGTCTCCTAAAATTCCTTTAATATTGATAAAATATCATCATGTAAAACCACATGAGGGCTGTCTAGGACATTGAACTTATGATCAACCTCATACATTTAAACCCAACATGGAATCTATAACTCTTAAGTTAATCATACATGGAGACATATATGCTTCCAATAATGACATAATCCTTATAAGTTTCATGATTCTTACATGTCAAATACAATTGGGAAAATACTTCCACAACATATTCCTTAAATCCAAATTCATATATACTTCAATCCTTCAACATAATTAATTGACATGGAATATGACCTACCTTGGTCTAGAAGAAAATTCTTTTGTTAGGGCATTTAGTTGGATAATTTACATGTTCCCCACTTATAAGACATTGATATCCTCAACAAATTTTCACTCAATAAACTTCTTTTACACACAGAAAACATATTATCCTCCATTTTAGATACTATTCTAGGTTCTTATTCCCACCTTCATGTAATGTAAGAAACTTATTCTCATTCCTCTATGCTCATTACCACATGAACATATTATATATCATTACCACATAAACATATTATATAATAAGAACCTAGAATAGTATAATATTATGTTGTCTTTGATGATGTTCCCTTACCGGTTTGTTAACTTACAAAACATATGCCACATGATAGAAGGATCATAAAATGAAGATGTAAATACTTATAAATTAAATTATATTACACAAATAGTATAATCATCGGTAGTACATACACCACACAAAAGGAAATATTGGAAAATATAACATGAATCTCACGAGAATAAAATGTGAGATGAAACCCTTTACCACATTGTAATCAATCAAGTCATAAGAAAAAAAGTTAATAACCACCAAATGAATAACATAATACCATGAATATAAATAAAATCATGACAATATATATCAAATGGCAGTATACAATACACCACATGCAATAAATAAGTGTCAAAGAATGGAAATCTCACATAAACATAATTTATAATTTAATTAAATCATGACAATATATATCATGACAATATATATCATATATAATATGATATATTCACATAAACATATGATTATGTTTATATATATAAAAATAATATATAAAAAATATATATATTAAATCATGATATATAAATTAAATCATGACAATATATATCATATGTTTCATTACCACATAAACATATTATATAATTTATAAGTATTTACCACATAATATCTCATGTCAAGGATACCCACCAAGACATTCATAACATGTTAGGGCTGGTATAACCAATCGTGTACTTTCTTTGGGCTTGGGCTAACCAGCAGTGTACCTTATTTTTTAGGATTTAGATAACCACCTATGAACCCTATTTTTTGGACATGTGATTTCGATCCACGTAACCTATGATCTTGTATAACATTTTTCATTAGAAAATTCCTTAGAGAGTGATATATGTCCTACCCATCTCACAATCAAAATCATATTTATGTGTTCTACAAGATCATAAAACATTAATTATATAATAACCCATGAAATGAAATGGGTTTCATAAAAATTTTATCATATCACAACCTATAGAAAGGATACATGTTTCATAATCATTTCATCATTTTATCATACCATACACCGTGATAAAGAAGAGGGTTTTATAAATATTCTATCATAATAGAACTTGTTGAATAGAAATAGATTTTATAAATGTATTTTGATAATAAACCATTCAGAGAAAGAAACATTATGGTATCCTTGGTAAATACCCCCTATGAAGCATTGGTAACATCAACAGATGCAATTTAAGATAGAAAATTATTTTGAAATATCATTTAAAAAATTTATTAAGGAAAATATAATTTCATTGAAAATTATTTTTAAGACATAAAACATTTTCAAAAATCCATTTATTTGAAAATAACATTAAAATACTATAAAGGAAGATTTAAAAAATAATTTAAAACATTTCTTGAGAAAAATGCATATTACTATTTAAAAAACACTTATTTTAACATAATAAAATTTTAAATTTTTTTTATTTGAAAATAATCATTAAAAAATAAATTAATATTAGAATAAAATTATGGTTATGATGATGAGAAGTTTCTTAATTATTTACATTTTAAAATTAAAATTTCTTTCACATTATTGTTAAAATTTAGATTGAATATTTTTAGAAAATTAAATAAATATTCCATAAATTTTTTTATAAAGTGAAGCATGGCTAAAATTTAATTTTAAAAATTCTAAGAGAATAGTAAAATAATTTGAAAATATTTTTTAAAAACATGGTTATGAAAGAAAAAGGTTTTTCCAACCGAAAACAGAAATAAAGTCATGTTTTATTAAAAATATTTTCTCAACTATTTTAAGAAAAAATTAGTGGGAAAATGGTAATATTACATTAAAATATCATGAATAAATATAGGATAAGAAAATAAATTATTTTCTTGAGATATTTTTAATAATATTTTTTAATTGGAAACACAATCATAAATATTTCCAATAAACGATTAGATTGTAACATAAAACAATTACCACTTTTGTAACATTGAATAGTAATCCCAATGATATAATAACCTTATATGGAACATATAATATCCTGAAAAAAATTAAATTTATGGCATAACATGTCAAAGGGGTTTTATATATACCACCCCACAAAAACGAGTGGGGAATTTGTATATGTCTCCCAAAAATAAAAGAGAGACTAAAATCAATTACTACTTCAATAATCTTTTGGATCATAAGAACCAATAAAGCGTAACATAAAATATAAAATTAAATATTATTAAAATAATTATACTCATGATATAACATATTAATGGGGACATATATACACCACAAAAAATGAGTGGTGAATTTTAATATGTCTCCCAATAATAAGAGAGACTATAAATCCCTTACTTTAAGAATAGAATACATTTGTACAAGTTCAAATCTAATTTATAATAAATATAAATCTACAATAAATCAATTAATGAACCATAAAAACATACATATATATACATATACTATATCATTTATGATTTACTTATGATCTTTTATTACCCGTTTATTAAAAATTCTATGTTAAAGTCATGTTTTGGACAATAAATGATTTATTTTTCATGTAAGTTTTGACCAGTTGTTTTTAGTTCTATTATTTTGATCATATTTGAATAATATATATAATTTTAACCATGATATAATTATTATATATATTTATTATATATTTATTTATCTTAATCCATAAAATTTAGATTTAGAAAATGAAGTACATTATTCATGGAGATTGTAAGTCATACGTATGTATTAACACTCTTTCAATTTTATTGATGAATTAAAAGAAAGAAAAGTAAAAAAAAATTAGCATTAAAGAATAATTTTTATTATATATATATCAAATATTTTCATTAAACACATCTTTATTACATTTTATGTAAATCATTAATGAATCACATCACTTCGTGAGGTGGTAGTCCAACGTACATATAAGTAATGTTGTAATTTTAATATAACAGAGAGAGTATGATGGTATGTGTGATATAATAACTATATATCATAATTTTATAATTAATATAATATATAAAATTATGTCCATAATTATTCTTAGCTTTGATAGGTCATAATGGAAAAACGAATGATATTGGTTGGTGAGGTGGTAGTCTGTCGTAAACACAAACTATGATTTTGTAACCCATTCGATAGAAGTAGATATGGTTTCTGTTAATGAATATAAAATAAAAAATCAATGTATATGGTACATATTGATGCTAATATATCATAGTTGTATAAAAATAATATAAGGAGATGTAGGATGAAATAAAATAAAAATTTTTGTTGATAAACGTTACCTCTCCTTTAGATGTCCTCTATAGGTTTGAAATAAAAGACTCCCTTTGTTAGATGTATATAAAAAATAAGGCATCTAAGATGACTGGATGGAATTTTGGGAGTGATTTTATAAGGTCATGGTTGAAACAAATGGTTTTTATGTTGTGTATAATTCGGAAGAAGTGGTGTCCATTTTTAAGTGAGTTGAGTTGCACATTTGTTATTTTTTGAATGAATGAATTCCAAAAAGATTTTTTTTCATGAAAAAATGATCCAATAATAGAACATTATCGTCCTAAGAAGGGATTAGGTCACAATATGTCCATAAAATGTGTGTTGGGTATGTGTTAGGTTATATTTAACCCTTATCATTTTAGTTTAATCCACCAGTAATCCCATTTTTACCCTGACCATGGTAAACATTTTTTATGTTTTTACTATTCATTTCTATAAAAAAATTAGCATATTCCATTATTTAAATTAATATTATTTAAAATATGAAATCAATTTTTATAAATTAAATTCATATAATTAGGAAATTTTAATTTAAAATTAATCCCATAGATCATATGAGAAATAAGTTTTTTAAAGAGAAAATGTTAAAAAGTATACAAAGTTTTTATATCAAATTTCAAGATGAAATTGATTCCAAAGAACTAAATTGTATTAATAGAAAAATAATTTAAATAATTATACTTTAAAATAAATTTATAATATAATTTAACTTTTAAAATATTTTAAATGAAAATGCAGTTTTGAATTAAAATTCGCTATTTTTTCCCTATTCATAAAAAAATAAATATTTTCATAAAATTATCAAAAATTTAATATTGTTTATAATTAAAATTATTATTTGAAAAATTGATTTTTTTCAAATAATTTTTTTAAAATGGAAAAAATTAAATTGAAATTAAAACCCACAAATGCGATGAAAAAGGTGGTTTTTGAGAAGTGTATTTTTAAAGTAGAAAAAAATTTATATTAATACTATGTATAATAATAATAATTGTTTGAATTTAAATTAAAATTTACTTATATATAATAAATAATTTAATTTATAACATTCTTATTTAGGTATAATTCTAATTAATCCAAATGGAGAGAAATTATTCACTTTAAAATTGTTTTCATAAAATCCCATTTTTGAACCAAAAAAATAAATTTATAGTAAAATCCAATATAAAGTTTATTAAAAAGTAATAATTTATATTAAATATAACAAAATAATACTTATGAAACTTAAAAAAATTATGGGGAATTTAAATTAATTAATTTATTGAAAATAAATTCAGGTTTTACAAAAACCTGTATTTTCACTATTCACAAAAAAATCAATATTTTTTGAAAAATTAACCAAATATCACTAGAAGATATTTTTATATGATTTATTTAAAAATTATGTTCGTTTTATAAAATTTTTAAAAATTAATTATAATAGTTTCTCATAAAAATCAATAAAAATAATTCTTAAAGAAAACACATTTTTGATGAATATAATTACATTAATGAAAATTGATTGATTATTTACTATGAATTTATAAATAAATTTATATTGATTCATATATATATATATATTAGTTAATACTATTTTTACAGACTTATTTAATGACTAGGTTATAATTATCCTAAAATACTTCATGGTTCACTGAAGGTTATTGTCCCATGTCGTGCACACTATCAATGAAACTCGCTATTTCATGTAATGCTAGATAAAATATGTGTTCAATATAATGGAATATATACTCAGTAATAAATGTAATTCAAAATATTTAAATGATTAAATTTATTTGAAAAAAAATATTTCACAACATTTCATGGTGCTAAACACATCCTACTAAACATATTTATTATGAACATGATAAGGATATCGACATACAACCATATATGGAAAAGAAAAATAGTTACATATTCATGATCCATTAATGTGGAATTTTCAAGGTTAATTATTTGATTAATACATTTTGATTTATGTCTTAACCTCAAAACATGGTCTAGCCATTTCAAAAAAAGGCACATGGAAGAATGATGCATGATCATTTCCTATATATCTACACCGAAAAAGTATCAATTCATTTAGTTGGATCAGTAAACTTAAATTTATATGAATAAGATAATATGAGGGCCTCAAATACCCACATCTCATTTAGTCTTCCTTATTTATATTTCTTACCAAACCTAGAAAAAACTATTTACCTACCAACCCATGTAGTCGTCATCTGAGCCTAAATACACAATATATCATATCTTGTAACCTTCCTCTAATATAAATCTGTCAAGATCCCATATCAAAAAAGGTACACCACCTAGGATTTTATTTAGATAATTGGGAATTTGAAAACTCAAATCATAGCTCTAATATTACATGAGTTGGTGTCAAGAAGCAACGGTATAATAAACATATAGATTGGAGGTAATAAGATCTAAGAGAACATGATGAAGATAGAGATAAGATAAAAACACCAACAAAATCCTACTCACATAGAGTAAAAGAAAACACATATACATTCATATAATGTCAAACTAGTAAAAAAAATAGGTAAGGAAAACTACAAGTACCAAAAGATAAATTGTACAATAACCATATAGGCCAAGCCACTCATGAATGACCAATAGATAGTATTATCAAGATTGATATGCAACTAGCTCCTAATAACCTAAAACTATTGTTTATGTATACATAATCCAATATTAACAATTATACATCGTAAGATCCTCTCCAAATCCTCTAATATAAAGGATAAACAAATCATACATAATCCATGTTAACAACAAGTGAAACTAAATCATCACCTAAACATGTATATTATATTTCCATCCTAACTATAGTTATATGTCACAAAGTAATGAATATTTTATACCATTTATTATAAGAATAAAACATAGGTACCATGCGGTCGCTTCCATAGTAATATGTTATTCTTCCCCAATTTTGTACATGATGATCCCCATCTCTCCAAAAGATTCGAGCTCGAACACACCTAGGATAAGTATCATAACATGAAGCTTGTGTATAAAATCATAACATTTTCCCAACCACATTTAAAAATAATATCCAAAGAGTATTTGAGAGGAACCAATGCCCATATTTCATGTATCATATATCAGGTATTGTATATCAATCCATCACAACCCATAAAATGTTTATGGAACACAACGTATGACATCCTAAACAGGTTATACCTTTAATAATCCTTAGGATACTATAACTGGAGATACAAGTACATGGAATAACCCCAATACATTACCTATGTCTATACACATATACCGGGAACAATAGCGATCATGCATAACCAAACATAATAATACTAGTACAAGAGTGCATGGCCAATGGGGTAGTCTGCCATGTGCCCCTGACTAACATAGACATTGAGGAAAACACCCTTTCATAGTCTAGTCGGTGTTATCTTTTATACTGGTAAGGGATGGGTAGAATATAAAATAATAAAACAAATATTATATAATATAGAAACAAACCACACTATGGGTATCAACATAGTGCTAGGATCAACTTTTGTAATCATCACTCAAAAACCGGGTTGCCACTACTAAGGACTAGATATCCAATATGAATGAAAAATTTAAGAAGACTTTCATTAAATTGAATATATTTTTTTTTTCATTTAACTTTATGTTATATATTCATTAACCATTTGTTAACATTATTCTAATTACACATTTCCTTAACCTTTAACGTGAATTCCATGCCCTCCAAGTATAAGACAACTGAGTCCAAGTTTTCTTTAAATCATAATATTTTTATTCCAAGCACAAACCATATGGGTTAATACATTTATCATCATTATCATAATTATATAATTCCAAGTACTCAAATAAATGTCATAATATATGATCAAGAGATGCATATAAAACAACATACAACTATTTCAAGCAGTGGGGATAGGAAAGAATGAAAACAAGCAACCCTAAAATCTGAACATTAAGAATATTCTTATCATACAATATTCCTATCTTTAAGAATAACCAATGGCAATCCCGGGTTCAACCTAGTCCATCAAACTCAGTTCCATCCCCAAAATCATTATTCATTTCACCATGAATCCTACCATCATAGGTGTCAAATGCTTCCCCCAACCTAGGTGTCCCCAACAATATATTCTCATCCATATAAGGATCACATCATATTACATTGAAAGGTACACACATATATATTAAATGACGGTAGAAAAAAAACTAACAATGTCAATAGGGAAACTAGTCCCTAAAAACAAGGCATTCAACCGTTGCATGAAAATGATGTTACTCAACCCCAAACAAAAGGCATAAATCATTCGTATGAATATGGTAACACTCATCACAAAACATTCATAAATATAGAACAAATGATTTTTCCCCACTTCGATTAACTAATTAATCCATTACCGATCACTAAAATGGTTATCCAAAGTCACCAACTATTACAAGCAATAATTTAATTAAACAATGATTCCAAGAATAAATTATTATTTTAATAAATATTATATAGGAATATAATTCTTATTTAACATGTATTTTTATCTCATTAATATAAAAATGCATTACCAAATTCATTTTCTTTATCCAATGCCATTAATACATGGAAGAACAAAATAACTAAGCATGCATTAAGAATCAATTTGATTAATATAAAATTTCAAGAATCTAAGTATTCTTTAAACATTCATATTTAATTATTTATCTATCCAATATATTACCCTATTAAAATTCATTAACCAACCTCATAAAAATACATGTGTTAACCCAAGTAGAATCAACATGATAAATAAATAATATCATATATAGAAAACTATCTTATATATAAGAGGCATGTCATTATCATGGTGGAAGGACACATTTGATTATAAACCACAAATCATTATCACATTAATCTATTATATTTTTCTTAGGGTTAATTCCACCACCACCCAAAAATATAAATCAAGTTTAATTTATTATTTTACATAACATATAAATTGGAATTATTTAATCCCCTACCTCAAAGTGTCATCATTCTACACAAAATAATTAAACAACAAAGTAAATATCTAATCACCTCTCCTACAAGGAAATATATGTCTCTCAAATCATGCCACAAAAAAACTCAAAAGAAACAACAAAATAAAATCAATTAGAATGATTCTAATCAAACTCCATATCATGGAATGAATAAATCAGAGGAAGTGAGACCAAATTGATAGAAACAGATAAAAAATTGGTATAACTCAAAATGGATCACCATTGATAAATCATGTGATATTATGGATAAAATTTGATTGAATGTGGAATTGAATGCCTTTAAAAAGTATTCTTGGGTGCCTAGGGGTCATGAGTTGATTCAAATCAATCATTGAATAGATCAAATTAATTTCCCAAAAAGCCACTTGATTGTAGTGACAAATGGTATCATGTCCATTGGGAAGGTCCAAGGAAATAGCTAAAAATAATTAAATAAAATAATAGACACATGAAAGAATTAACAACCATTATGATCTTAGACATTTAAGAATTAATGTATTAGTGGTGAATAATTTTTCAATTGATAAAAAAAATATGAAATGAATACATAATAGAGTGTAAATTCGAATAAAGATAGGTGGAAATTTGTATTATCTAGTTAAATTATTCATTGAATGTGTAGTTTCGACTGAATCTACATTTGAAAAATAAAGACAAAATATCGAACAAATGGATTGAAGAGAAATTAAATGGTTTAATAGTTCATCACTTACAAAACCCAATAAATTAATAAAATGAGATGTTGATTAAAATGTATAATTAAATAGATAAATATATAATTAAAATAATAAAATTGTACAACATAACTTCCCCACACAATAGTTTTATCCACATATAATTTATTAAATTCATCAATACAAAATTATTGAACATGGGGAAAATATAGAAGAATACATTGAGTATCCCTTAATTTCCATATGCACATTATGATACACCTCCTTGATCTACTTTATATTAAGTCCATAATTCTCTCATAGAGGTCTATGGAAAAATGGAAAGCATGCATATCCTCTTTGGTGATTTATTTATCCCCTCTTGGGGTCAGATGCTTCTATCTCTGTGTAAATTAAAGTTTCACATTCTTCTCCAATGCGTGCTCATGGTAACTACCTAAAAACATGTCTTAGAATTCCATGTGGCATATATGTCCCTATAAATATTCCACATATACGTTTCAATAAAATCCCTCAATAAATGTTATTAGACCTTCATACCATTTCTTCCCCACAAAGAACACTTGTAGAGAAATTCAGTGATATCCTGAAGGTTCTCGTGAATTTATTGGGTTTGAGCTTAACTCCAAATTGAATCTTAATTATTATTTTATTCTGACCAACGATCATGTCCTAACACATGTTTTAGTAATGTAACCATAACATTGGGGTGCAGTGTGGCCAGCCACCATATATGACCTTACAGAATAAAAATATCAACGAATTATAAGATTGAAATTATTTTTTTATTATTACATTATAATAATTTATATATATACACTTAATTTTATTAATAATATTTAAATGTACATATTATTATTATTATTATTATATATAAATTTATGACACTTCATCCTCATAGGGCTTATCTCAGGCCATCTCCTTGGACTCGGCAAGCTCAAAATGACTTCCACTGAATGACTGAGAGCTCGTTTCTTTTTCCTCATATTAGAAGATGGAAAACGCAGTGGTTTGAATATTCTCAAGTGGTTGTATTGGTCATTTATTGGACTTGGATATGTGGATTTAGATTTATTCATCATTATTTATCAACTATGTTTGATCTTCTTTTTATCTTCCATGACAAGCTTTAAGTGAAGTGCATAGATCGGGTGATTATATAGTTGGTTTCATTGTTTGTGGAACTCAATATAGGTAATCATCAGTAGAAATGAACCTTTCATGAATGGATCTGTGGGTTTTGGTTAGGTTTCTACATCAAGAGTGGAATGGTGGCTCAATTTTAGTTATGGTTTCATTAGGCCATCATAGATGGGAGAAACATAAGAGATCAATGGTGGGTCCATCATGGAATGATAGTATGAAGATAGTAGTGGTAGAATGTGGCTGGGGGTAATAGATGTAATGTTAGAGAAATATTTTGGGTTTGGATGGTAGTATTGGTGTGATGATGGCAATAGGTTAGTGGGGGGAATCATTGTTGGAAGGGAAGGTACATCAGTTTGGAAGGTAGAATTTTTATGATAGTAATAGTGGGTGAGTGGGGAACAATAGATGGCTAGGACGATAGGTCTTCTGGGACGATGTCATTTTTTATAGAAGTAGTGGGGGAGTATGAGAAGAGTATATTGAAGAGAAACATAACTATAGATGACTTTGTATGGCAGTAGATGAGTTGGGACAAAATTTGTGGCGTGCGATGGTAGCACAATATTAATATAAAAAATAAATTGAAGGAAAATTTCAAAAGAAATCAAAACAAAACAAAACTAAAATAATAATAAAACAAATTAACATACATATTTTAAAATTTAAATACAATAAAATTATGAATAATTCAAGAAAAAAAATTAAGTTAAAATATTAGAATCATTAGAAAAATATTAAATTTCAAATATAGTGAAAAACAATTATGTGAAATAAAAAATATTATTTGGACATAATAAGATTTATTAATCTAATATACAGTCAAATAATGAATTAAAAAAATAAAATAAATACTTAAAAATTTATAATTATTATTTTAAAAAATGAAAAAATGAAAAAATTGTTAAAATAAATAAATAAATAGAAAACTATAATTTAAACAAATACAAATGCATAAAAAAGTGGTTACAATAATTAATTATTAACTATAAATTATTAAAATATCAAAAATAAAAATAAAAATGCATATTTTTTAAAAAATCATATTTTTAATTATTTAATAAAAAATTAACAATAATTATTAATTATTAAAAAAAAAATTTTATTGCTAATAAAAACAAAATTAATTACAATAGTAAATGTGCCAAAATAATATGAAATAAATGCCACATGAAATTACACCAGATATAATAAATTCAACTCCCAAGAAAACAAAATTAATTTTATTAATTATAAATGACACTTAAATGAAATGTGATTTTTATGTATAGGTTCCAAGGCATATGCTCTAATTAAGGAAATTTATAAATTCTCTATTTTCTCAAAATTATCATGCTCTGATTTGAATTCTTCATAATTCCCTACATCAAACTAATAAAAATCTAGTTCAAGGAGTGATAACTAGTGAGATGTAAGTGGAATTGAGTCTATAAATGGAGAAACTATCATCTATCATTCTCTCCCAGGTTCCCCATCCAAAGTTCCACTTTTCAATTTGTTAATACAACACAAAATATTTACTTATAAATCAATTGTCCCTTTGTTAATTCAATGTAAATTTTTTGCTCACCTTAATGAGAACATTTTTAACAAGGACCGTTATTTGAAGTTTAACTAGCTATGAGTTTGTAAAAACAACTATGCAATTAACTTATTGATGTTTAAAATGACATTATTTACACATCACACATAGTGGTCTTTCCTAAAATACTCCATGTGGGAACCCAATTACCCATTTTAAACCAGATTCAATGGATTTATATTAAACTCAATTGACTTTTATTCCTAATGTGTTTCATTTTTGTAAGTCTATGTTATTAGGTTCATGAAAAAATTTATTCTTCCTTAAGATTTAATTCCAATTCCACTTGTATCTCAAATAACATAGTTCTATTTCTCATTTTTCAAGTAATATTTAACTAAAAATTGTAGGACACATTAACTTAGTAATAATACAATGATATTAATTTCAAAAGTTGTTAAAAAACAATTGAGAGTGAAATTTCAAATTACATTGGATTAAATGTTGTTTTTTAATTATTTTTTTTATAAAAATGTTTTTATTTTGATTTTATTTACAATCTCATAAAGAAATGATGCTTTATATAGAGTAAATTTGAAAATAATTGTTGGTTTTTATGGGTTACCAATTAAATTTAATTAATCCCAATAAATACCCTTCCCCTATACATAAAAATCATCATTATCCCCCATGATGAATCTCAAATTGGGGGGGGGGGGGGTAGAATCAATCAATTTAAATCATGTTGGATTATTAGAATAATAAATAATTTTTTAATGGGTGATAGAGAATATCATAAAAAATTTTACACTACATTAAAATTTAATAAAAAAACATTTAGAATAGGTCCCTATAAGACACTTCTTAACAAATTTATCATAGAAAAAATTTATCAGTTTTTATTCTACAGGTGAATTCAATAATTATTTTCAAATGAGAAGAAAATGTAACTATAATTGTAAAAATTATTTAAATATTAAACCACTCCAACATTTAAAATGACCATAAATAAATTAAAAAAACCAGTAAGATAATAATTAAAAAACCACCAAAAATTGAAATAAAATTGAGGGATAAAAGACGGTAATGTAATTAAATTAATCACTCCCCTGATCATGTGGAATATTTTATCACTACTGAAAAGGAAAAAAGTATAACTTTTATTATGATCATTGAATGAGTAATTTTTTTTCAAGTTCAAGTTCCTATAAAAATAATAGAACAGAATTCGTTTCTATAATTTTTTATTAATAATATTTATGTTTTAAGGATGTTTTATCATGTTTTTTCAACTAGAATATTATCTTTTAATTGAGGTTCAAATGGAGTCTATACAATGTAATAAAATTTCAGAACTAACTACACCCATTTAATATATTCACTTGACCTATCACATGACATTTTCACCTCACAGTTAGTAAAAAAATCAAATTTTACGCAAAAGAAAAAAAGGATGAGTGATATGATCCATCAAAAAATGCATAAATTATTTGAGACATGAAATATATTGAGAAAAATGTATTTAAACTAAAATTCAAAGAGAAAAGAAATAAAAACTTGAGTTACATAAAATTTAGAGATTTCTTTAATGTCCCCAACTCCAATCAAATATTTCTCAAATTTCAATTAAATAAATAGAATCTAAACCCTTTGGATTCCCCTCAATGTAATATTTGATACTTTTTCCATTCACTAATTTATGGTAGTTTTCATCTTCTATCGACTCAGTATCTCAATTTAAATGATTAAAAACAATATTGATTGTTTAGACCCACCTTGATTTGTGTTTTCCATGGATAATTCTATGTATGGAATCCAAAAAAACCTTTTTACTAGCATTAAATTATATATTTTATATGAAATAATGATGAACGTCTTTAGTCCTATCCTTGTAAATCATAGAAATCTCATAGGAATCTCTCCTAATCACATTTATCTCACTCAACATAAGTATTTTTATTTCTATAGTAGTTTTAAAATTTATGATCGTGGATTTAACATACTAAAAAGACTTTTATTGAAGATTTATAGCATATCGAAAAGTATTCCCAAAAGTATGTCCATATAGGGACATCCCTATGGGTGTTTTAAAAGAAGTTATTTGTACCCATAATGTCACAACATGTTTTAATGAAAAGTAATTCATAGAAAATGAAACAATTTTCTCTAAGTTTTCCATTAATTCCATTTTTTATATTTATACCTATCCACTAAATTATGAATTTTAGGAGGTTCTTATTATATGGGAACAACCATACTTCTCAACTAGTGATTTAAATTTTAATTTTTTGAACATTCTTCCATTTTTCTATTGTGACATACTTTGGCACTACAAATGTTTATAATATGTTCTTTTTAATGAATTTTATAACACTATTCTTTTCATTGGTTTTTAGTTCCACTTTCTTAACCCATTTGGATACATTGTATTCAATAACTAATATGTAATCATTACTATGAGACGATATGATTTGTCCCAGGAAATCTAATCCCAAAACATTCAAAACCTCAACCTTTAAAAAAAATTCATAGGGAACTCCTGCATCCTTCTAACATTTACGAATATATGAAACTTATCACAGACCACCACTAAAATCATATCATGATTAAAAAATATGGGCCATCCAGACCTAGATTCAAGGATTTTTTGGGTTGTTCCCTCTCTATACGGATGACCTTCACAAGGTGTATAGGGACACATATCTAAAATAGGTAGCATTTTTTCATATGTCACAGACCTCCTAAAAATTCTATCCATACACCACCTAAAAAGGGTTATACCACAAATAGTACTAAAGTTCATAGATAAAAATAATCCATTGATTATTCTGCGAGTCTTTAGGGATGATTCTAACTGTTAAGAAGTTATTAAAATGTGCATAAAAAAGATGTTTTTTGAATCTAACAAGTAAAAATTTCTCACCCAGAAAAGAAAAAGTAATATCTCTTGGATCATTGCACTGGTTATAAGAAAACATGCATATATTATCCACATTAATATTCACATCCCCCATCATATCTCTAATCAATAAATTAATCTATTAGAGAAAAAGTATCCACCTAACGAGTCTAGGTTTGGATTCTTTCATTGACAGTAGATATCTTAAGATAATGTGGTATATAAATACTATGACTTCAAAAAAGAAAAGTTACTACATAAACATGTCTAGAGAAAAAAAAATACAATAGATCCTTCTCCGTAGTTGTGTAATTATTATGACAATCATCTATTACCCTACCTACTATCATAATACACTTCATGGAATTTAATATTTGTCATTTTGACTAAAACAAATCAAATATCCATATCATTGGAATCACACATGAGTTCAAATAGAAATTTTCATTCAGGTGTAGTAATGATGGGTGAAGAAGTGAGAAATTCCTTAATATGGTTAAAATGATCAAGGAAGTTTTCTTGATAAAAAAACAGTGTGTGTTTGGACAGTATTGAACATAGTGGTTTTTTATTTTTTGAAAAGTCTGTGATAAATATAAAGAAAAAAACAATATTCCAAATAATTATTATAATGTTTTATTCATTAAAAATAGGTGGAAACTTTTTAATTAACTTAATATTATAATAATAAACCTCTAATATCATCTTGGATACATTATGTTCTAACAGTATTCTTTATATGACCATAAACTAGCATTTCTCCGTGTATAGAATTATGTTTGTTTCTAATCATCTTATTAAAACATGTTCTAGAATCTATACACATCACTCAAAATTGCATTCGACAACGAATAAGTAATCTATGAAGACCACAATTCTTATCTCAATCATGTCTATGAATATTTCCATCATGATCCTTTGTATGGTATATAGGGAGAAACACAAGCTGAAGGGCATCAACCAGTAGGAAAATATTCAAAATGGGTAGGTAAAATTGGTCTTCTTAAAATATTATTGGGATATAGAAACCTAGATGCAACCAGAATAGCCATCCAAATAGTAAATTTTTTTTGTTATTTATAATGATTCTTAGGAATTTGATCTATAAATGGAATTATAAAATGATATTTTAAGGTTATAGAATTTAGAATTATGTAATCTATACAGACTCCCTATTTTGTTTCCTTCCAAAATTTGATTTTGTTTCATTCATTTATTTTGAAAAAATAGTGAATCATTTATTCTTTGGGACCACTTAGACTATATTATTCCAAGGTTTATTAGAAATGGGGTATATAATACCAACATCTAATATTTTAATGACAAATTATCTCACAACTTCTTTCATTTTTGGGTTCAATATCATTTGAAATCCAACTCTTGGTTTGTGGTCTAGTTCCATAAATTTTTTATTCATGTAAAATGAAGGGATACTCCATTTGATATTAGATATAGAAAATCCTATTATAGTATTTAATTTCTTATCAACATAATAAAAATTGTCTTTAATTTTATTCATTTCATTAGAGATTATAATAGGAAATTTTCAATTTTCACCTAAAAAGGAATATTTATGGCATGTTGGAAATGAATTAATATACAAAGTTGGTTCTTGTTCACTATAAGAAAGCATCATTTTCCTTGGGGTCTAAGATCTTAAATACGATTCATAAAATGGTTTTTAAAACTAGATAGTTTCTAAATTTATAAATCATAATTTCATTTTTCAACACTGTTGTCCAATGTCGATAGAAATCATTGATGAACTTTTATAATGGAACATGGTAAATTTAAAATGTAAAATTATTCAATTTGTATCAAAAAAATATTCCTCACCCATATAAAAAATCTTATCATTGTTTTTAAATGGAAACTAGTCTCAGGTTCTCCTAGAAATTTTTTAAAATATTTAAAATAAAATTCATCATTGTGTCATCTTTCTAGATATTGAATAGAGATATTATCTTGATTTATAAAATTACCAAAATTTTTATTTTTGTATATTCAAAATGCTGATAAAAAATATTTTCCACATCTACCAGAGTTTCATCAAATACAGGTTTTTTATCAACTTCTTCTTGTTTTTTTAATGATTTATCATCTTCTGAAATCCCAACTCTATAACAATTATCATGAAATGTTGGTTTATTAAAATATTTAAACAAATAAATCTTTTGTTCCTGACCCAGAAAAAAATCATATTACCTTTTTCTCACATTGATAATAGATCATCATATGGATTATAGGGGCCTACCAAGAATTATGGAAACCCATTGTTCACAATCAATGTCTATATTAAGAAATTAAATAGGAAATAACAGGTTATCGGTTCCAACTAGAAATTCATTGAATATCCCTATCAGATTTCTGAAATATTTATCAACCACTCTTTAAATATAGTGGTGGGTTTTAACATTATTAATCCCAAATTTTTTATTAGTGAGAAAGGATGTAGGTTGATACCTATACTAAGATAAAACAATTAAATTAATAGCTTTTCCATTAGGTCTATGGAAAACCCCCTTGTATCTCAATGTCTTATTTGAATATTCTTATAAAGGATAACACTAATCTAATGACCCAAGATTGACATACGTGGACATTACATTTATTTTTCAGAATACAAAATAAATTACAAAAATAGACGCCCACAAAGCATATTAGTTTAGTGTCTTTGGAAACTCGGAACAAATTTTTCTAGCTTGGTGAATGATATTTTACATCTCCCATAAAGATCTTCCCCTTTAGTTTTCTTACCTATAATATTTATTTATATCCCAGGGGAAAAACATAAAAATTTTGACCTAAAATGCTTATTAAGGGTAATAATATAGAAATTTAAACACAACCTAAACATAATAATGTAAAAACATGAACATATATTTTGAATATCAAAATATTGAATCCTAATATGAATATTATTAATATATAAGGCATAATTCATAAAGGAACACTATCCATGATACAATAGAATTGTAATAAAACATGGAATTGTGGAAAACACATAAGAATAGAAAATAATTTACATGTTTTCCAAGGCTCATAGCCAAGACCATCATATCAAACAATTTCCATTAATAAACCAAGTTCACTCCTTTTTCTAGCCCTGTATTATTGAACTAGATATAATTTTTATTTCATCCATGTATTAATAAACCAGATTTACTTTCCATTCCATTCATTTATATCTCATGAGATATAAACCTTTACCCAATGCATTAGAGGGATATATAGGTCCCACCCATATCATAATGAAATAATTCTTACATGTGCCACAAAAATATAAATCATTCATCAAAGAATAACCCAATAAATAAAATGGGGTTATTTAACATCATTCCACCATAACATAATCCATATAAAATATCATTCCATCACTAACATAATAAAATCATAGTAATAATAGAGAAAAAAATATAACCCTATTTAAAAGAAAAGAATTTATTTGAAAATAAACATGAAATCATGTTGAGGAAGCTCTAGGGAAATAAGGTGTCATAAAAAGGGAACAAATCCATTCATCCCATATATGTTAAAAAAGCATTTTGCTTATACTTTTTCTAGAAAATTCAAAATGTACCTCGTATTGTAAATGAATGAAATGTTCCTTCCAAACCATGCAGTAAAAGTTAAAATGGGTTAAAATGACTTTAAAAAAAATATGAATAGTAAACATTTTATAAAAACATTATTAGAAAACATTGACACGTATGATAATTATAACCCAAGTAAATACTTACGTATAAACAATATCAGATAAAAACGAGATTTCAAAATTACCCCTTACCTTTGGTCTTCTATCCTTTGTATGTATGCAAAACTCCTTTATAATTATTTAAAGAATTAAATTGACTTATTCCATAATCATAGTCATTTTTATGATATCAAACTCATTTTTTTGAAATCATGTATGATCATATTATCATATGTTTTTAGTAACATTTCATTGTCATTTGTTATTCTAATATTAACTGCTTTATGTTTTATGAAATTTTTTTCCGATAAGTTCATGTTCCAATTCATGGGTTATAGTTATATCATTTAGAGAGTTATATTATTATAATATATATATAATTTATTCATTCCATTCAGGTATAGATTCATGGTTTAATTAAGATCATGTAGAATGAATCACATCACATCGTGGAGACTGTATGTCGTACGTACGCATGAGCGACGATATCATTCACCTAATGGTTATATGGTATAAAATTGGATGATATATTAATTATACTAAATAATTATCTTTTTATATTAATTATTAAAATCCATTATACTAATTATTATACCCATCCAAATTATGTATTGTTGAATAAAAAATTACACCATGATGTGGAGACAACAAGTTGTACGTACGCACGCATGGTGATATTGTTATTCGTATTATGGATAAAAAGAGGTATAAGGTTGTAACATAATTATAATAAAAAATAATCATGTATAATTTACTATATTTATTACTTTAGTGTGGAAACAACATAAGAAGATTAATTGGAAGAAGAAAATAATTTTGAAAGAGGAGAAAAAATAATTACCTCTTTTTCATGTATCTCATATTGATTTCCACAAAAACTTTCTTTAGGATGGATTAATTCCAAAAATGTGGAATTGAGAAGGAAGGGAGGGATTTTTGGATCTTATTTGATTATAATTTTGATTATCCAAGGGGATTTAGAGGTGTGAGTAAGTGGATAGTTGTGTTTTCCATTTATAAGAGGGGGAGGGGCATTTTAGAAAAGTCTTGAAATATTATTTTAATTTAAATTGATTTTTGAAGTATAATAGATCCAAAGTGAAATGTTTTAAGTATAAAATGAGGATAGTTATAGTAATCTAATCATATCGTTTTTAGAAATGCATTTATTTTATTCTAATCCTTATCGTTTCAGTTTACCCTTAATTACTCTCTTTTAATTTTAATTGAGGTAATAACATTTTAATTATTAATATGATATTAAGATTTCTTATATGGGGTAAATTTCTAATAATTGGAAAATTAATTAAATTTTAGTCCTTATAAAATCCACTTTTTAATATTTAAATATTTTTATAAATTTTAAATAATTTAATAAAATATTATTTTAATAAAATATCAATAGTATCGATTTCTAAACTATTCATTTCATTGAATTTAAATAAAATACAAACAGAGATATAACTTCGAGCCAAATAATTTAATATTCTAAAAAAATTTAACATTAACCTATAATAATCATTTATGAAATAAATTATATCATATAATATTTATTTTTCTATTTATAATATCATTTATATGATATTTCTCTTAATAGAATAATTGTTATATCATTGTTGTGTCGATATTATGGTAATTTTTTAATATCAAAAAATTTAAAAATAAATACATTGGATATAGATAATTTTATTATATTTATAGAGACTGTATATTTTCATTTTTATCAATTTTATCACTACATTAAAAGTATTATACTTATAATAGATAAGAGAGTGACATGTTGTATCTTTCTTTTGTTTTAATTATAATCACATCACTTTCATGGAAAAAAGTACATTACATGAATCAATTATGACCATTATGTGATATTTACTAAAATTAATTCATGTAATAGGATTTTTTTTATGATAATAAAATTTTATTATCTTTATCATATTTTTGTTACCCTAATTTACCTGATTTTCTTTAACTGTGGTAAATAAAAATTACAATAGTTACTATTCATAATATCAAAAAAAGTGCTCTATTAAAATAATTTGTACCCATTAATTCCAAATATGGAATCCATTTTTCAAAATTCAAAACATATAAGTTGAAGTAAATAATTTAAAATTAATTCTTATTGTCAAAGCGAGAAAACGATTTTTTTTTAAAGTAAAAACCACCAAAAGATTGATATGCATTTATATATAATTTCGATGTGAAATTGATTCCAATGACCAACATTGGATTAAATGATAAAAATATAATCTAATTTTAATTTAAAATATAATAAAAGGATTATCTTTATTTATAAATAAATAATATTAAAAAGTAATTTTAAATTGAAATACAGTATTTTTCACTATTCATTTCGAAATGAATATTATCAGAAAAGTAAAAAAACCAATAAAGTAAATTTTTATGACATTGTTTTAAATAAGAAGTTTATTTTTTAAAAGATAACTTATAAATTTATAAAAAAACTAGATTTTAAATGGGTTCTCCATCAAAAGGATGTAAAAAACTATTTTTAGAAAAACATTCATTTTATCCGTAAAATTGAAGTTATTATTATATCATTTATAGAAAACATATAATATGAATTCTAAACAATAAATTGAATATATTAAATATAAATTTCACTAATAATGTCCATAAATATTAATTTTATTATTTTATAATCTCAGTTATTTTTATTTAAATATTTTTTCAGCAAAAACAAATATTTCCTTTTAATTAAAAATATCATTATTTTCATTTATAAAGAATTGTTCACAAAATAATTTATTAAATTAATGTATACATTTTTTTTCATAAATCAATTAATATTGTTCATTCCCAGTATTTTAATAGCTTTGTTTTATGGTAACATAATAATATTTAGTTATTCACTTATTCTCAGTTTTTCATGAAATGAATTATAGAAATTGAAATTGAAATTTTCTATAACACAAGACAAGCATAGTGTTTCTTATAATGAAGCTAATATGTTGTTGTGTATAGTGAAAACTAATCTTGGGATAGCATACAACACAAGAAATCAAATAAATTAAAAATAATCAATCACAAAAAATCTTGGGGTGTTACATTCTACCCCCCTAAAAATGAATTTTACCCTCGAAATTGGTTAATGTTTTAAAAGTTTTACTACTGGAATGTTTATATCATAAATACCCACATCATAAAAATAAATATAAAATATTCATTTTAAAAAGAAAATTTAGAAATAGAATGGTTACCCAAAGTAGCTCATCACTATGTTTCCACAGAGGAAAACATAGGTGGGAAGTGAAAACCTGGATATGGATGAAAAATATAACCATCAAGTTCTGATGGATAGTGATTGATAACAAGGTTTGGAGAATGTTAATAACCCAAAATCCAAAAAAATTGATGTTTTAAGACACCATATGATTCATTAGATAATAATGTCCTAGGATGAAATGTTGATTTTCAAGATTCATTTCCTAAAGTTAAATAATTTTGTATGAGAAGAAAGAAATACATGATTTAGGTACAAAAAAATCATTGATTACGCCTTAAACAATTTCCACTTAATCACTTATTCAAAAAATGAAGTTGATTTTTATATTCCTGAAGTGTTAGTAGATCATGTGATCCATAAATAAAATTATAGGGAATTCCAACTATCTTAAATAAATGTTAGCATAGGTTATCTCATATGCATAAGTACACCTATAGTGATAACATATATTAAAATAAAAACATCCACTGGAGTATAAATTATACTATATATAAATGGATAACCGTACAGGCCTTTCAAAAAATGATAATATACAAATTTAGAAATTGGTGAACTAAATTGTCTTAGAATTTATCTACCAAATCTCATTAGGTAGTTCTTGGTTGTCACATTCCAAACATGTGAATACATTAATCCTTTTGTTTGAAACACATTAATTACTTGAATTACCATAGAACCATAGTGAAAATAAGCATGCTATAAAAAATTACCTCTTTCAACATACCAAAAATTCCAAAAAATTATTATATACTTAAATCATAATATCACCTTCTCTATATATCAGTCATGATTTCATTAATACTATCAAATATCTCATTATGTCCTTATCCCATCATTTTGAAAATATCATGAATTTTCCAAAAATATCAGAATCACTTTTCACTGTTACCGGTATTATTCAACATAGACTTTCAAACACTTAAGGAAAAACAATAGTGTAACAATACTTATATTTTTCATTATTCAATAGTAACATAAAATGTCTCATACAAAAATATTCTTGAAAAACATGAAATCGTTACACTATATTCTTAAACCATTGATTGAGATTCATCATTTTATTCCTTAACACTTATTTTATCTCGTATATTAATTGTATTCTCTTCATCATTAGGAACATAAATACTACCCACACGACAATTCTTATTCTCTTCATCAGATTTTACCTTAGGTCATCGATTTTATGATTCCCCTACATCCCAAATCTAAAAAATTTAACTATTGTTGATGTCTTAGAAATACCATTATCCTTGTCCATTGTGTCAACTAAACCTTTTCCTTTGCAATTATTGGCTTAGTGTCCTTCTTTTCCAACCCAGGGCATCTTCTAGTTCCTCTAAAAATTTATCCTTGATTACTCTTCCCACATTATTTTGATGAGGAAAATTGAACTTTCTTTCTTCTATGATCACCATGAAACTCCATCTTTCTCTTACAAGTTGGGTTGTGAAACTCACCAAAGTTGAGATTATTAATCATATTATGTGATTTCTGATTATTAAATATAATGATGTTTCTCCTTCCAACTCCCATTTAATTTGGTTTCTCATGAGAATATCATTACATTGTCTATTATATTCTCTATTAACATAAATCTTCCTATTTCGAGCCATTTTCTAAAACCCAAAAAGATTAGCATGAGTGGAAAAATCACACTAGGAAAACAACAAAATCAAGGGGCTATATTTTCAATATCTATATTCTTAGGTTTAATACTATTTCATTCATTATTTTTACCATAATTCTAGGATAGTAACCTATATTTAAACTTATCCTTAGGGACATCCCTATGAAAATACATAGAAATATCACTAGGGATCTAACTTTTCATCATAGTTTAAAAAGGTTAACTAAACCTTCACTCTGAAACCAACTGTAACGACCCTATATTAAAGTACATGGACATTACATTTCTTTTCAGGAATACTTAATATGTTACACAAATAGATTCCCAAATAAAAAATTAGTTTACTATCATTATAAACTCAGAACACGTTATTCTATCTGGGTGAAATATCTTCATTATCTCCCATAAATATATTCCCCTTTAGTTTTCCTACATACAAACTTTCTTTATATCATAGGGGAAAGAAAACATAAAAATGGTCAGCTCAAATGGCCTATAAGTTTAAAAATAAAATATATAACATGAAAAAACATAATAATGTAAAAACATGAACATATATTTTGAATATCAAAATCTTGAGTGATTAAAATAAATTTTGGATGTACTAAATGCATAATTCATAAAGGAACAATAACCATAATAAAATAAAATTGACATAAAACATGGAATTTTGGAAAAAATAATAAGAATATAAAATCATTTCCATATTATCCATGGATCATAGCCAAGACCATCATAGTGGACACAGTCCATTACTGAATCGATTTCACTCCTCATTCAAGCTGTCTATTACTAAACAAAATATACTTTCCATTTCAGCCTTGAATTACTGAACTAGATTTATTTTCCATTCCATTAATATCTATCTCATGAGATATAAACCTTTTACCAATTCATTTGAGGGAGATATAGGTCCCACCAATCTCATAATTAAATTATTCTTACATGTGTGACAAAAACATAAATCATTAATCATAGCATAACCCAAGAAATAAAACGGGTTTCTTAAACATCATTCCAGCCTAACACAATAAATATAAAATGTAATTCCATCATTAAAAAAATAAAATAATATTAATAATAGAGATAGAAACATAAACCTATTTAAATAGTTCCATCTTAGATGGAAAATAATTTTTTTAAAATACTAGAACATAATTCTTGAGGAAAACAACATTTCTTCATTAAAAACGTTTTCTTTTCTCAAAATGTCATGTAATTTTAAAAGAAAATATTTTTTTTGAAAATAAACGTGAAATGATATATAATAATTTTCATGGAAATAAGGTGTCATGAAACTATAAAAATACATTCATGTCATATAAGTTAAAAAAATATTCTCATCATAGTTTTGCCAGAAAAGTCAAAAAGTACCTTTTATGGTAAATGAAAGAAATATACCTTCCAAACCATGTAGTAAATATCAAAAATGGGTAAAATGTCTTTAAACATACATATAATAATATTAATCATTTTATGAAAACATATTTAGAAAATGTGGACATGGATGATAAATATAACCCCAGTAAATACTTATGTATTAAAAATCTTAGTTAAAATGAGATTTCAAAATTCTCCCTTACCGTAGATCCACTATCCTTTGTATGTATATGAAACTTATATACAATAATATAAATAATTTTATTGAATTTTTCTAGAATCATAGTCATTTTTTTTGATATCTTTTATGACCATATTATCAAATGTTTGTTAGTAACATTTCATTGTCACTCATTATTCGAATATTAACTGCTTTATGCTCTTATGAAGGTTTTGTCAGATAAGTTCATGTTCCACATCTTAGGATATAGTTATATCATTTACATAATTATATTAGTATAATATATATCGTATTTATTAATTCCATTAATATATATAATCATGGTTTAAGGAAGATCATGTACAATGAATTGCATCGTATCGTGTAGACTTTAGGTCGTACGTACACACGAGCGACGATATCATTCACTTAATGGCTAAATGGTAGGAAATTAGATGGTAAATTAATAATAAAGAATAATTATCATGTTATATTCATTATTTAAATCCATTATACACAACATTATACCCAACTAAATTAATGTATTTTTGAACAAAAAACTACACCACAGTGTAGAGACGGTAAGTCGTACGTACTCACATATGGTAATATTGTTATTAGTAGGATGGGTAAAAGGAGGAATAATGTTCTCCCATAATTATAATAACATATAAAAATTTATAATATACAGGATTTATTACTCTAGTATGGATGCAAAATAATAAGATGAAGTAGAAGAAGAAAATAATTTAGAAATATGTGATAAAACAATTACATCCTTTTCGAGTATCTTCTTTTGATTTGTGCAAAATATCTCCATAGGATAAATTTATGATCAAAGTGTTGACTCTAGTTGGAGTGGAGAGATTTTGGGATCTTATTGGATCATTATTTGGGTGATACAAGTGGATTGAGAGGTGTGATTAGGTGGGTAGATGTGGTGTCCTTTTATAAGAGGGAGGAGGGGCACATTAGGAAAGCCTTTAAATATTATTTTTTTATAAATTGATTTTCAAATTATAATAGATGAAAAGTGATATATTTAGAGGATAGTATGAGGATAGTTTGAAATAATATCATCCAATAATTTTTAGACATGTATTTATTTTATTTTATGCCTTATCTTTTCAGTTTACCCTGAATTACTCTCTTTAAATATTAATTGAGGTAACAAAATTATAATTATTAAGAGGTAATGGATTCTACTTATATGGGGTTTATATACCATAATTAGAAAATTAATTAGATTTTATAGCTTATCAAATCCATTTTTTAATTTTAATAGATTTTTATGATTTTTAAATAATTTAATAAAATAATATTTTACAGTGTCACTTTTTACACTATTCATTTCATTGAATTTAAATAAAATTAAAAAATGATATAAAATTTAACTAATGAATTTAATATCCTTATATAATGTCATATTCACCTATAAAAATAATTTATGTCATTAATTGTTTCAAATAGTATAAATTTTACTATTTATAATTTCATTAATTTGATATTTCTCTTAATAAAATAATTATTAAATCACTGTTGTGTTAATATTTATGATAATTCTTTAATATTTAAAAATACTAAATATATTCACATGATGTAGATAATTTTATTAGATTTATGGAGACTATATATTTTATATGTTTTATTAAGATTATCACTACATTAAAATTATTATACTTATAAGAGATAAGAGAGTGAAATGTTTTCATTGATGAAAGAATATAGTCTCTCCCGCGCGGTGAGAGCTCCTACCTGGGATATCCTAGGGTTTCATCTCTGGTCTTCTGACGGTCGACCGCATGATCCAACCCGACTTTGAAGCATTGATCTCTTCCCCTTCCATTTGATCATGGCCAGATCATTATTTTGCCTACAAATTGTGCGAGGTGAGATTTTTCTCCACCCCTCTGAGATCCGGACCTTTGATCGGTTCTCCCTGGCATGGTGACACATCTAGAAACAGAAAAGGAGGTTCCCACACATGCTTTTCCGAGAAGGTTCCTGAGGTGATCCGACTCACTGCGGCTCGGATCTGGTTCTCGATTACGGTTTCTATTGAGGTTCTTCCTAATCTGCAGAGAACTAAGGTGGTGGATCTGATTCGCGGAGGAATACTTCTGCAGATCTGAATCTGCACATGTCGGTAGTTGGCTTGCTTGATCTTGGGTGACAGTTTTGCATCGCTCTTTCTACGCAATCTTGATACTAGTCTTGTCGACATTGCGATAGGGTTTCAGACACTTCCCCGACTGATCCGCGTTTGACTGTCCGCGAGGAACGTTTCCCCCCTAGTTTGTGAAGTGCGAAGAACAGGGTTGCAATGGTTGTAAGGGCCAGAACATAGTATCCTTGTCGTGAAGACTGCTCACGAAGAGCTGATTGTGAAGGGGGGTCATGGTTGAAGGGAATGTTTACCTTGCCGTGAAGACTGCATGTGATGTGCTGAATGTGAAGGGCAGAGCGCGACTGAAGGAGACTTGCGGTGGGAACATACCGGGCCTAGATGGAGGCTTTGTGGGTCACACCTTGAAGGAAGAGGTTTGGGGCTAGACCTGGTTGGAGCGTAGAGAAAAGATCACCTCCACAAACCTTCACATACTCCTCCCACTGGTGGATTGCCCAAGGGTGGTGCGTGGGAAAAACTGGTCACAAAATCAATGTGCGGGGAAAAAGAGAAAAATTAAAAGGAAAATAATCAAAACAAAGTGATCCGCACACTAGAAGATGACTTAATGAAACAATTGATGAAGTTGTCTTTGATGGACAAAGAAAAAGCACCAGTTGAGACCCGGAGGAATGAAGATATGCTTCTGACAAAACGTATGTTGCTGCTGTTTGTTGGAAAATTTTTGGAAAAAACCTCACTCAATCACTGGGCCCTCAAAAAAACCCTCCAAAATCTATGGAAACTGGAAGCTTGAGTGGATATTCGGGAAGAAGAGAATAACCTCCTAGTTTTTGAGTTCTTCAATAAAAAAGATAGTGACAAAATCCTCAAAGTTAGTATGTGGTCCTTTGACAATCAGATCCTCCTCATGGAAGAATTCAAAGGTGGGTGTGATATCCAGCATATTAACCTTACCAGTTCCCCCTTCTGGATATGCATCAAAGGAATCCCCTTTCATGGGAGAATGGAATGGGTTATGAGAGAAATTGGAGATCCCATTGGCCACTTCCTTGAATGAGACTACTCTGACCCAATACAATGGGGACCTGTGGTGAAGATTAAGGCCAGGGTTGAAGTAGGAGAGCCTGTGATTAGGGGAATGTTCTTGAAAGTAGAATACTCTAACACCTGGATCTCATTTGAGTTCGAGAAAATCCCAATTTTCTGCTTCTTCTGTTGGCACACTGGCCATCTGGAGAGAACATGTGAAGCAATGAAAATGAATGATTTATGCAATATCATTCTCCATTATGGTCCTTGGCTTCAAGCCAAAATGTCAAGATATGCCTTCATCCCTGAGGTGGAAAAAATAAGGGATCGAGACCATCTTACGATGGCTCACACTAAATAGGCAGAACCTGAACATAACAATGTCATCATGCTTGGACCACCAGAGTTCCCTAAAGATAGCCCAACAGATCAGAGGGCAACTGGAGGGTCTCCCCAATACTTAAAAATCACGAGCAATACTATGGAAAGACACGAGATTCGTACGAAGAAGATTTTCATCGACCTAGAAAGAGCTATTACCCTCCTGAAAGACATTGTCTTACAATCAACAGAGTCATTTTCGAAATATCTGGTCCCACTTTATCAAAGTCTGAATCCAAAAAATTGTGCATCGAGCCACTTGATCCAAACCATGATCCAGACATGGTCACATCAGACATCTTTTCACAAGATGACTCATGGATGACAGGAATATCATCATCAGGCCCAATTACTCGTCGAACTTGGAAAATGGTGAACTGTGAAAACAGACATGGGAAAATAGTTAACCAAAAATCTGGGGAACTTAAACGATGAATTAAAAAAAGTAATTTGGCTGAAAACTTTACAAAAAATGAAAAGCGTCGGGTGACACAATGATCCCAGAGGACTCAAAGGTGGAGGCATGTATGTCCCAGCCCCGCCTAGAGCAATGATTATCTAATGCTAGAACTGTCATGGTCTTGGAATACCACGAACGGTTTTCATGTTCCTGCGCCATTGCGCTCAAAGTTTCCTTATATGGTTTTCCTGTCTAAAACCATACTGGAAAACAAGGACACTACTGCTCTAGCTCAGAAATGGGGCTTCTAGGGTTTCCTCTCAGATTCCCTACAAGGCCACTTAGGGGGACATTGTCACCTTTGGTAGGAAAATTTAGACATCCGGATCTTATCCTTCTCTCCGCACCATGTGGAGGGGGAAATCCATAAGGCCCAAACCCCTCCATGGACGTTCGTGGGTTTCTATGGTTGGTCATCCCATAATGAGAAGTGGAAATCATGGGATCTTCTTTCGCATTCTGCAACATGATATGCCAATCCCCATTCTCTTTGGAGAGGTCTTGAATGATATTTTGTGTCAGAAGGAAAAAAGAGGTGGTTCTCTTTGACCCTCTAAGTCGATGTCAGACTTCAAGGAGGCGATTTCTAGTGTGGATTTGGTCGATCTGGGTTATGTGGGTAACCCATTCACTTGGTTTATGGTGAATACGGATGGTACCTGTATTGCTGAGTGCCTTGATAGATTTCTGGGTTCAACGTATTGGACGAATTATTTCAGAATATTTCACATCGAACACCTGATGCTCAATTTCTCGGAACACTGTTCGATTGTCATTGAATGCACCCAAGGTAACCGCATCACTAAAGTCAAGAAACCATTCAGATTTGAAAGCTTATGTTCAAAAGACCGCGAATGTGAAGATGTTATCCGATCATGCTGGAAGTGTGGAAAAAATTGACATTGGGTACAACCTCCAACAAGTGGCAACCGATCTGAGGTCTTGGATCAACAAAAAACTCCGTCTACCTGACATGAATTGTGATTTCCTTGAAAGAAAGTTGTCTAACCTTCTCAACCAACCCCCATCCAATTGTACTCTTTCCAATATCGGAGCCACCCAATGAGACTTGGATGCTGACCTGTGTATCAAGGAATGATTATTGGCTATGAGGGCGCGTGACATCCACAATGCAGAAGGGGATGAAAACACCCGATTTTTTTATCATAAAGCTTCTTCTTGGCGTCAGAAATTTTTTATCTCATCCATATCACACCCGGATGGGAGTAATGTCTACGACACTAAGGGTATCCACAATGTTATATCCAGTTATTTCCAAGATCTCTTTACAGTAGTAATCCTTAACATCTCAGATGAGGTGGAGGAATGCATATTACCTGTGATCACAGAGGAGATGAACAGACAACTTACCAATGACGTTATGGATGAAGATATTCTTCTGGCTCTGAAACATATTCACCCTACAAAATCCCTAGGGCCAGATGGCCTCCACACCCTCTTCTTTAAATAGTACTGGCACATTATTTGTCCCGACATCTTCATTCTGATGAAGAACATTTGGGCGGGGAGAAAAAAACTATCCGATATTAACAAAATTGTCCTCATCCTAATCTCCAAGATCAAGAAACCTCTCGCAATCTCTGATTTCAGACCAATTAGCCTCTATAATGTCTCTTACAATATCTTCTCAAAGATTATTGTTAATAAGTTGCGTCCTTGGTTACCTGAAATCATCTCGGAAAATCAGAGTGCTTTCATGGCCAAGAGACTGATCACTGATAATGCTATTGTGGCCCATGAAGTGTTCTACTCTATGAAAACACGCTCCACTATGAAAAGGGGAACCATGGCATGGAAGCAGAATATGACCAAGTCCTACGATAAAGTGAAATGAAATTTTCTGTGATTTGTGATTCTGAAAATGGACTTTTGCTCAAAATGGACATATATGATCATGCACTGTGTCTCGTCGGTCTCCTTCTGTATTAATGTTAATTGGGTGCATACTAGAGGCTTCTCCCCTACCCGAGGCCTTCACTAGGGAGACCCTCTTTCCCCATTTCATTTCATCATGGTGGATAATGTTTTTTCTAACCTCATTTCTATGGTAGCATCCTCACATACAATTACTGGGGAAAAGGTTTGTTGTGCAAGACCACTGGTGTCACATCTCTTTTTTGCTGATGACTGCCTTCTTTTTTTCAAAGCCATCCATAATGACTGCCTTTCTATCGGCATTGTGATCCACCAGTATGAGAGGGCCTTAGGGAAAACAATTAATCATGGAAAGTCAAAAATCTCTTTCATCTCAGGGGTACCACCATCCAAAAGAGAAGAACTATGTGTCACTGTAGGCATTCATATGGTCGAGAAGCATCAGAAGTACCTCAGGCTACCCATGGTGATCGACCGAACCAAAAAAATAAATCTTCACATCTATGATGGACAGGATCGAGAAAAAAATCCTTGGCCGGACCCCAAATAGAATTTCCAGATCCGGCAAGGAAACCCTCATAAAAGCTACTCTTTAGTCTATCCCCAGCTACTTCATTTCCCTATTCAAACTTCCTGCTACTATCATTAACCAGATCGACTCATGCACTTCCAACTTCTGGTGGGGAAATAACAATGGAAGGAATAAAACCCACTGGATCGCCTGGAATAAACTCTGCAAACCCAAATCGGAGGGAGGTATGGGATTCTGGGACATCTCTCATTTTAATGATGCACTGCTGGCTAAGCAAGGATGGTTCCATATTAACTACCCATCCTCTCTCTGCATGTGGGTACTCTGAGCAAAATACTTCCCCCGCAATGATTTCGAGGATTCATATCTGGGCCCCTGATCAAGCTTCATATGGAGAAGTTTATGGGGATCCCAAATTCTTCTGAATAAAGTGTTGGGTTAGAGGATTGGGAATTGATCAACTATTAATATTTAGACTGATCCTTGGCTGATTGACATGGAATGTGGGCGGGCAACATCCCCTTCTCAACCAGGCTTTGATGGGGTTGTTGTTCTATGCCTTTTCGGTTATAATGGGAATGGGTGGTTCATGGAAATACTTCTCTCATGGTTAAATGAATGGGACAAAAGGTTTATCCTGAGTATCCCCTGTGTGCTGGATGCAGGCCCTGACCATCTCTAATGGATCAATGACATCTCAAGAACCTATATGGTAAAATCTGGCTATCGGCTCTCCCTCTGCACTCAGACAGACGGAGGTGATAGGGGGCCCTGGGAACAGCTGTGGAAACTCAATTTCCCTCAAAAAATCTGCCACTTTTGGTGGTAGGTATGCACTTGAATCCTCCCAACCAAGGACCTTCTCGTACTACATCAAATTTCCAGAGACACGATGTGCCCCTTTCTGCCCGAACACCCCAGAAACTCCCCTCCATGCTATCATCCAATGCCTGGGGGAAAATGAGGTCTGGCACAAATGGGGCTCTTGTATGAATCTCTCACTGGATGTGGTCTCGGACATCCCTTCTCTTCTGATGCGATGGTGCTCCACCTTTTCACCTGCCAAAGCTAGCTCGTATTGCATTTTGGCCGGGATCATTTTTTTGTGGCGCAATGATGCCATTTTCAACCACATCATCAATCCCCCTAGTTTCTGGATCGAACGGGCATTATCATGGATTGAGGGATGACAACATCACACAGGACAACAAAAGCCTTTGGAACCCCATCCTCTTCTTCCCATTGGCACCCTCCACCAGAAGGGAGTCTGATGATTAACATGTATGCGTCTCTTCCCAAGGATAAACCTGTAGGTCTTGGTCTCTTGGTTCGAGATCATTTTGGGCAGACCATCGCAGCCAAACAAAAATCTCACCACGTTCTTTGGGAACCCAGGGCTGCTGAAGCTGCTGCCATCCTTGCTGGGATGATGTTTTCTAAAGATCATTAATGGGATGCAATCCATCTGGAATCGGACTGTCTCACCATTATCATGTCTATAAACCTCACGAAGGTGCTTCCCAACCTTTTGGTTCACTCATCAAGAAAATCCAATCTCTCTGTCAAAGCTTCACAATTTTCACCTTATCCTTTATCAAAAGGGAAGGAAACAAGGCTATCCATCAAGTGGTGGCATCTGGCCCTCCTGAAAATGACCAGCTCTAGCTGGACCAATTTCCTTCATGGTTAAGCGATTGTACTTCCACTGATCCTTGTTTTTAATGATTATGTCTTTTATCAA
This sequence comes from Viscum album, assembly GCA_963277665.1. Taxonomy (NCBI): domain Eukaryota; kingdom Viridiplantae; phylum Streptophyta; class Magnoliopsida; order Santalales; family Viscaceae; genus Viscum; species Viscum album. Next base: position 733,517,082 of record OY728141.1, read on the forward strand.
AAAAAAAGAGTAACATGTTGTCACTTTTTTTACTTTAATTATAATTACATTGATTTCATGGATAAAAGTCCATTATATGAATCATTTAAATAAATTATATTGGTCTAAATATATTCATACAAAATGATTTTGGTATCTAATAGGATAATTTTATTATCATTATGATATTGTTTGTCACCCTAATTTACCGGATTTACCATTAACTTTGGTAAATAAAAATCACCATAGTTACTATTCATAATATCCAAAAAATTAAAAATGACATATTAACATAATTTTGACCCTATAATTCCAAAAATTTAATGCATTTTTTAAAATTCAAAACAAAGAAGTTTCATTAATTAATTTAAAATTAATTACTATTGTTAAAGCGAGGAAACAAGTTTCTTTAAAAGTAAAAACCATCCAAAGATTTATGTGTGGTTATATCTAATTTCAATATAAAATTACTTATAATGACCAAAATTGTATTAAATGATAAAAACACTATATAATTAAACATTAAAACCTATTAAAAGGGAAACCATTCTATAAAATATATCAAATGAAAAAACATTTTTAAATTAAATTGCAGTATTTTTCACTATTCATTAAAAAAATGAAAATTATCAGAAATATACAAAATATTTAACCAAAGTAAATTTATATGTGATTATTCCAAATAATAAGTTTATTTTTTCAATAAGAACTTATAAATGTGTGAGAAACTATATTTAAATGCATTCGTCATCAAAAGGCATATAAATTACATTTTTAGAAAAAAACAATCATTTTATCCGTATAATTGAATTTTTTCTTATATCATGTACAGAAAACATATAAGATGAATTTTAAACATTTCATTGAATATATTAAATATATATTTCACTAATAAAATGAAAAATAGTGATTTTATTATTTTATAAACTCTCTTATTATCATTTAAATCAGAAAAAAATTCCTTTTAATTAAAAAGGTTTTTATTTTCTTCTGGAAATAATTGTTCCCAAAATAATTTATTAAATTTATTTATAAAAAATATTTTCATAAATAATTTTCATTCCCACCATTTTAACAGCTACTTTTTAAGGTAACATAATAATATTTAGTTATTCAATTATACTCAATCTTGCATGAAATGAATTATAGAAAATGAACATGAAATTTTGTATAAAACAAGAAATAAATAGTGTTGAGTAAACCAGAATATAATAAAATGTTGATTATAGAACAAACTAATCTTAGAGTAGAATATAACACAACACATTAAAGAAATTAAAAAAAAAATATATCTCATAAAATCTATAGGTGATACAACAAAACTCTTCAGTGAGGTTTTAAATTGAAACCCCTATAATTTTCTCTTTTTTGATGCAATTTTCAATAGTGATTTAAATTATTAATAAATTTTAAATAATTATTGGATTAAAGTAATGTTCAATTAGAGATAGTTTAATTTCCCAAGGAAAAGAAGTAATTTTGGTTTTTTATTTTAGGAATTAAATATTTCAAGGAAATGGATGGATGAGATAAAATTTCAAAGAATAGAATATATTTACCAAATTCCCACAATATTATTTTATTTCCCCTTATTTGTTTTCATTTAAAATTATTTTTATTCTCATTTTTCAGGGGGAGCATCTCAATTATTCTATTTTACAATAGTGTTTTCCAGAATTCTAAATTGAGTGTTTCTTAGATTTGGGTGTAAATATTTATTTAGATTTTACTTTTCACAATCCTAGGGTAAAATCAAAAATACTATTGAGTTTTTAAACTACTATTAATAACTATAACCATGGAAAACATCATAGGATTATTCTCAATGTTATAGAGAAACTTACTTTTATCTCATGAATCAATGTCAATAGTCAATTGACCCATTTGTAGATCTAAATTATGAATCACAAAATAATTTTGGTCCTTATTACAATCATGTTGATGTTTTTGTGAAATATGTTTCCCCTTCAACTATTGAAACAACCCTTTATCATTATCTTGATAATGAGATTTTCATCCTTAAATTTATTATAAAATTATTTTCCTTGATGATTTTCAGAACCATAGGCAGTATGATGTTATATAATCATTTATTGTTATCTCTAGGAGAATGTGGGGTGGTTCTAATGGTTGAGGTTATGATTTTTGGAAAATTGGTTATCTAAAATTTGTGGCCTTTAACCATAAACATCAAAATTGGAACCTTCTTGAGTTTGGGTTAGAATAGTAATATATGGAAAGTATGGTAATGAGTGACTAAGAATTACACACTATTGAAACTGTTATATAAGAATATGGTCTTTATTTTGACAACCCACATAATTAGTAGATTATTTTACATTTTTCTTCATTAGGGTTTGGTTTTGGACTTTTATTTTAGAAAAGTCATCATCAGTTTCTATCCCTGGAGTTTTTCATTTCCTATTCTATTCACTATTATTCTCCTTCCATATTTATTTTGTGAATTAATATTCAATTTATTGAAAATTTTCCTAAGATATTCTTTTGTTTTATTAGTGTAATTTCTTCAAACATATTAGTCAACTTTGTTCAGACCAGTATGTGACATACCTTCATATAAGGAATCTATGAGTAGGTTTGAAGAAATTTTTTGATGAGGAAATTACATAATAAAGTCCCTAAACCTATCCCAGTATTCATGGACACTGGGGGCTTGCTTTGGGGTGGATAAACCTTCCATTGGTTTCGTCAAGAACTTTGTAGCCTCACGGGGTCTCACTGAAGCGACTCTTTTTTTGAAACTCTCTTTAAAATATTTCTACATCGTGCTTTCCCCCAGGGACGACATTGTGCAGGTGTGGTCAAGGAGGGTATGATCTATGGGGTGATGGAGTTCCATCATGGTTTTGATTCCACCCAAGTGGCTAACTGGATCTCTCTACCTGACCTCCCCCTATCATTCTTCAATGTGGGTTTCCTGCGTGTAATTGGTGACTCCATCGGATCCTTTTTGTGTGCGGATGACTCTACCACTCTGCTTCTAGATTCGTCCACAACTAAGATCTGTGTATGGATAGATCTTTCACAACCTTAGCAAGACCATATTTTTCTTCAGGTGGTGGATTACTTTTCATGGTAATAGAAGATTCTTTATTCTGGGCATGGAAACTTCTACACGACCTACCTTCTCCATGGTCACTCCTCTTCGGTCTTCAAAAAATTAGACAACCTCCTAGAGCTCCTCAGTCAGTTCCATGCTCGTTTCCTAGATCATCATCTGAGCAAGGGATCCCCTCTCAGGAGCCCCTACGCAAGATGTTTTGGTCGATTGTGTATGTCCTTTAGGTTCCATCGTTCCTACCCCTGCCCCGCTCCGCCTATGCGTAACCCTAGAATTTCCTCTGATCCCTTGGACCCAGAGTCCTATTTGGATTCTTACATGTCCCTGATTCGATATTCTCATACAAGGTCCGGGGTTGTGGATGAATGGTTCCCTGGTCTTGATCCTTCTACCCCCAAATGCCTGAATGTTTTGGGTCCTCCTCAAGCTCTTCCACCTCTCTCCATTTCTTCTATTCACTTAACAAAATCTTTCAATTTGATAGATTAGAAGCAAGATGAGCATAATGTTATTCCAACTGTTGAATCATCTAGAACAATTGGGGTGATTACTCGATCGAAATCAAGACTGCTTTCTCCTAGTCCCTCTAGTATAATTGTCTCAATAAGTGTGGGGCCCAAGATAGACTCTCCAATGTCCTATTATCTTATTCGTCATGTAAAATTCATGTGTCCTGGATGCACATGTTAAAACATATTTCATATCATCGTAACTCCTTATGTCTCATGCTTCTATCTTTTCTGTTCTTGAGCCAACGTTTCATGCATCTAAAATCAAGGATTTCATGGGAGAATCAAATTACATGGTTATTTACATGATAAAACTATTAATAAACCTATCTGGATCTTTGAGAGACCTATTGTTTGTGTGGATCATATAGCACCATCAAATCAGTATATCACTACAAAGGTTACCTATATCCATGTCTCCTTTTTCATCTCTTTTATCTATGAAAATTGTGTAGTCCATGATATAAGAACCTTATGGACTACTCTCAACACCTTTGATTTGGGTGACAAGCCGAGGTTTTTTGGCAATGATTTCAACATTATCCTGGACCCCGACAGAGAAGAAAGGCATAAGAGAATTTCCTCAGAGAGCTAGACTAGATTTCGTGTAATGACTCATATTTTTCCATGTTTTATTTTAATATTATATGAGAATTATTTCGAGACTAGGCATCGAGACGGCGTGCAATTCTGAGGCCCAGTGAGCCCGGAACAAATGTTTGAATTTAATTGAATAATTAAATTGCGCACGCGTGTGGTTTTTCGGAAAAATTGGAATAACTCATGAACAGTTGCTCGGATCAAAAATCTGAGGGCACTGTTGCGTCCAAAGCAGCGGGTTTACACTAAAGGAGACATAACATCGACTGACGTAGGTCGGTGGTGAAATCAGGTTTTTGGACGTAACCATAATAAAATATTTATTAAAAATATTTTATTAAAATCTTGGCTGCAGCGAAATCTGTATCCTTTATCCTTTTTAAATAAAGGCTTGCGCAAGGGTCCAGGGTTACGACCTCATAACCCTGAAACCCTTGGAGGCTCTGAAGGCCCTGTAGAAACCACACTCAACGCGACAATGACGTGGCGACCGAATCTTTGCTAAGGAACGCCACGAATCCGGGTAGGGCATTTGATCTCTTTGTGATTTATTTTCCTGTTCTTGATTTCTACGACGAACGCGGACTAATCCACGAACAGATTAGCCCGCAGATCGATCATATTTGTGGGATGAGCTTTTGCGGGGATTTTGGGGAATTGATCCATGTTGGTTTATTATTGTTGATTTATGCTCCGTTTAAGCCTATTAATGAGAGAGGATCAATGTCATGACGAATGACGGCAGATGATTGTTCCTCAAACTTGTTTTATTGGATTTCTTCCCTTTTTCGTTTATGTGTTCTTCGTGTTCTTTGCGGGGTGGTCAACAATGGATCGTTGCGCATCTGTTCTGCAACGCGACGATCCAAAATTGAAGAACTGGCATTAGAACTACCCCACGGAGGTGCGACAACGGTTATGGAAGACGGATCGAAGCGTATAGGAGGATATCGTTCTTCAAACGATTTCTACATGGGAGGCCGGAATCGGATTTCAGAGCCGATCGAAGGCCCAAAACCCACAGATTCGGCATCAAAATGACGAGGTGAACCATGTTCTTGAGTTTCGTGGAGAACAGACGAGAGAAACAGGATCTGATGGTCGGCCGAGGCGTAGTGGAAGAAGACGGTGTTCTGGAAATTTCCTGACTACACGGCATGTAGTATGGGCTACATGGCATGTGTTCTTCGGCAGACTACCTGGCGTGTACTCTAGGAGTACAGGGACACGGGATAGGGTACACGGGCAAGGACACAGCGTGTATACCCTTCCCCAGCAAGACCCGACCAGATACAAGGGATACCCCATGTACTGGTACACGGGCAGGTGACCCGGGCATAGGTCATGAACGGGCACATGGACAATGTACACAAAGCGAGCCCCAAGTGCTCAAACACGGCGTGTAATCCCTCTCCATGACGTGTAGTTGAGTTTTCATACGACACGCCTAGATGACACGGCATGTTTACACGGGCAGTACCCGGAGTTGAGGAACACGGCGTGTGATCCTTCTACACGCCGTGTAGTCTAGTTTTACACACCTAGACTGGAGACACGGGCAGTACCTAAGGTCAAGTAACATGGTATGTAACCATACTTCATGACATGTAACATGTTTTACAAGGCTTGAGCCAATTTCCTTCTGTGACTTGGACTAGTTTCCTTAGGGTTCGTCCCCTTGGTCATTCTCCTGAAGGGTTACGGTATCATTTCCTACATACAAGAGTATGATCCCTTCAGCAGGACTTCTATAATAGAGTTATTGGAATCACCTCTGCGAGACATAGAGTCAGGTCCTCTATTCATTCCTAGAACCCTAAGTAGAGTTCTTGGTATTGACGTGACTTACTTCACCCGGGTGCTGATCCTCTGTTTGGCGGATTAGTTCAAACATAGTTGTTGGAATCACCCCATAAATATTGGTTGTGATCCTCATCTGAACATCGTGTTCCCAAGTACTTGTGCATTGTGTTCTCCTGGAACGAGTACTTCGTATCTCTATCTCTTCAGACCTAGGAGTGTGTTCTCCTTGTTACATGCTTAGTGGAATCTTCGAGCTAGATCTTAGTAGTGGTTTCGCGATGGTCAATTATGTATGAGTATATCTAGATATTCTTGTTATATGTTCTGTAGACATATACTGTGTAGAGATGACTGTATCTTTCCATTGTGGTATTTCCCTTGTTGTATTCCTTTGTGGTTTTTGGGGTGTCCTACTAGGTATTATTATACTCACCCATGCACGAGCTTTGCCCGCACGTGTCGTGTCTTGTGCAGACGAGCGATCATTTGATAGGATTCTTGGTAGACCAGGACCGGACGATGCTCAGTGAGATCAGACAGGTCGAGGTGTGTTCCTATGGCTACAGATTGCAGTCCCAGTACCTTTCTTTACAGGTTGGACTTTGTTGCAGACACTTTTTTGGTGGGATTATACTTTTGGACCAGGGTTTTACATTATTGTATTTTACCTTCCTGTAGTACTCTATTGGTTGGGTTTTTAGTGCATGCATGCATTTCCATTTTTTCGTAGTTTTTACTTTTCAGCTTTTAATCTTGGAGATGTGTGTGTGGGTGTGTGTACATGTTTATAGGCAATGCCTCCCATGTTAGTGACATGCCTACTCGTTGCTAGTCAGCAGCCCCTGACCTATTAGAGGCGGGGTTAGGGAGTTGCGGCTCGGGCCCCACTAGGACGGGTCGTGACAGAGTGGTATTAGAGGTGGTCGGTTCTAACTTAGGATTGAGAGTCTGTGAGTTGGTTTGGGGCAACAGTGTTAAGTGTTTCGAGTTTAGATTTCAGGAAAGGGACCCTAGTGTTGGTGCGGGCAGCTGACGTATCCATACACCAGGACGCTAATAACTTGATTTTCGACTTAGAACGTGATAACACTAGTTACAGGGGAAAATAATGGCACATGTATCATAGAAGAATGGGTTGTGGTTTCCATGTCCTTATTGAGTCATCTCTCCAGATATACTCACTGGCTGAGATACATCTTGTTTCCTTACAGGATGCCTCCATGACGCGCACTCTCTAGGTTCTAGTAGCTCAATCACGAGGATGACCCCCTCAGTGATGAAGCTCCGATACAGGGACCAGATCCCCCAGTTCTAACTCCGAGTGGTGTGCCAGCTATCCCACCACCTGTGGAGAAGTGTTCAGTGCCTGCTATACTAGTGGAGGCGGAGTGCAGGGTGAGAACACTCCACGAGTTTCAGAGACAGATACCCCTCAGGTTTCGAGGCGAGCCTGACCCTCAGGCAGTAGAGGACTGGCTTGAGGCAGTGGTCAGAGTCTTCCGTTTGGTCCAGACACCAGCAGACCAAATGGTGATCCTAGAAGCGAGCCTTCTGCAGGGCTCGGTAGGGCGATGGTGGTGTATGATATCCAAACCCATGATGAGGTGACTCTTGCATGTCATAATTTGTGCATCTCATCGGAGAGGAGTTTTCACTGGTTACCCTGAGAGTAGTACGTATACAGGACCTTCTTTAGCTCCAGAAGGGAACCATGTTGGTGGATGACTATTCATCGAGGTTTACCGACCTCTCACGGTACTCGATGGATATGGTAAGGGATCAGTACTTCAGAGCTCAGACTTTTGAACAGGGCTTGCGCAGAGATATCCGAGCTAGAATCATCCCTATGAGAATTCCTACTTATACTGGGGTGCTCGAGCAGGCTTTGGTGGTCAAGAGCTTCTTGGAAGAGCAGAGACAGCCGGTAGTTGTCAGTGGTGAGCGATCTGGAGAGGAGACCTCGGCAGTAGGGAGCTGACGTCAGGGACCCAGGTGTGGGAGACATTTCCAGAGGAGATCCCATGATAGGGGATCTTCCATAGAGGGTTCGTAGGGCGCATCCATCCATCCTCGAGAGAGGCGATGCTACTCATGTGATGGCAGGGGACATCTCACTCGAGATTGTCCGTCCTGTTGTACTATTGACATGGGAGTAGTGGATGGACCACTAAGGCAGAGGCAACGTGTGGAGTAGAAAGATCCGCGGGGTGGTAGATATGGGAGAGGAGCTGGGAGTGCAGCTGGAGGTGGTCGGTGTTTTGACCTTTTACCCGACGTCCACCCACAGCCTAGGGAGCTAGGGGACAGAGGCAGGGACAGCTTCAGGCAGTAGAGGCTTATGACCCAGGTACTCCAGGAATGATTAGAGGTACAATCTGTGTCTTTTCTACATTATATGTCATACTGATAGACACAGGTGTTAGTAATTCTTTTCTGGTGGCTAATCTTGTTCGAGACCTTGAGATTCCAGTTGAGCCGTTGACTCAAACCTTACACTTAGAAACACTGACTAGAGAAGATTCAGATATCACACACCTTTGCAGACAGTGTGACCTGACCCTTGGAGGTGAAAGTCTCGATGGAACCTCGTGGTCGTAGCGTCGAGGCCTTAAGATGTCATTCTTGGAATGGATTGGCTATCCACAGTTCATGCCCATATTGACTGTTTTTGGAAAAGGGTGTGGTGTGTCCACAGTGATAGAACATGGTTCTTCTTAATTGGTGAAAAGGAGACCCAGTCAACGTAGGATGGACTCGTTCATAGTAGGGCACAGCTGATTTCACATTAGTTTGCTAGCCTAGCCCTTTGCGTAACAGATGTTACATGTTTCTAGTTTCCAACAATAGTGGATGAGTATGAGGATGTATTTCCGGAGGATGTCCCCAGACTCCCTCCTCATCGGGAGATACATTTATGCATTGATTTACAACCTGGGAAGACACCGATACCAGCATCAGCATATCAGATGGCTCCTGCAGAGCTTCGTGAGTTGAGAGTGCAGTTGAATTCTTGTAGAGGAAGGGCTTCGTGAGACCCCGTGTTTCACCCTGGACAGCCCCAGTGTTGTTTACCAAGAAGGCAGATGGGAGCTTGAGGTTGTGTGTGGATTACCGGCACTTGAATCAGGTGACCGTGAAGAGCTGGTATCCACTACCGGGGAAGGATGACCTCTTCGACCAGTTAAGAGTGGAACAATGGTTCTCGAAGGTTTATCTATGATCAGGCTATCACCAGTTGCGAGTACGGGAGGAGGATATACCTGAGATGACATTCATATGTCGCAACGGTCACTATGAGTACTTGGTGATGCCCTGTGGCATGAGAAACGCCCCGACAGTGTTTATGGGACTCATGAACCAGATCCTTCAGCCCCATCTAGATCGGTTTGTAGTGGTCTTCATCGATGATATCCTTGTATACTCTGTGTCCAAGGAGGTGCACACGAGGAACCTAAAGATGGTTCTGGACACACTCCGAGAGAACCTATTGTACGGGAAACTCTCGAAGTTTCAGTTCTGGATATAGGAGGTCCACTTTCTGGGACACGTTATCTCAGCAGATGGTGTAGCAGTGGACTCAGCCAAGGTAGAGGCAGTACTATCCTGGAAGCCACCCCGAAACATAACGGAGGGGCGGAGTTTCCTTGCGTTTGCAGGCTACTATCGGAGATTCATTATTGATTTCTTCAGGATCTCATCACCCATGACAACTTTGACCTGAAAGGGGCAGCCTTTCGTGTGGACCCAGAGATGTCAGAAGGCTTATCAGCAGTTGAGACAAAGTCTGACGTGTGCCCTGATCTTGAGATTACAGGAGGAAGGTGTCTAGTACGTATTATTCTATGACATGTCAGGAACCGGGCGTGGTTGTGTCCTGATGCAGAGGCAAGCGGTGATTGCCTATGAATCATGATGGTTGAGTCCGCATGAGCAGAACTACGTGACCCCTGATATTGAGTTGGCAATGGTAGTCTTCGCGTTGAAGATTTGGTGGCACTACCTGGTGGGCAAGCAGTTTACCATCTACTCTGATCACAAGAGCGCCAGATATATCTTTTCTTAGAATAGTCTGAATTTGAGACAGAGGCGATGGCTTGATTTCCTCCAGGATTAGGAATTTGATATCATTTATACTCTTGGGAAGGGGAATGTTGTGGAAGATGCTCTCAGTAGGAAATCCAGTTCGCAGTTGCTGGATGAGGCAATGAGGTAGTTGGCCTCTTTACAATTATCCTTCTCAGATAGAGATGAGGGAGCTTACCTTCAGTCGATGGTTGTTACCCCTCCACTCTTACTACATGTCAGGGAAGCAAAGCTCGAAGATGCTAGCTGTGAGACTCTATGTGCTCATATATCCGTAGGTGATGCTGCTGATGGATATTCAAAATGTGGGGAGCACGTTGTTCTCTTCAGAGGGTGCACAGTAGTACCCGCGACGCTGTAGGAAGAAGTTCTGAGGGAGTCCCATACATCTCCTTTGGCAGTGCATCCAGGAATGGAAACGATGTACCAGGACCTCCGACGTTAGTTTTGGTGGCCAGGAATAAAGACGTGTGTGGCAGAGTTTGTTTTTCAGTGCCTAACTTATTAGCAAGTAAAGGCTGAGCACCATGTGCCAGCCGGTTTGAATCATCCCCATGAGGTTCCAGAGTGGAAGTGGGATGGGTTATCCATGGACTTTGTGATGGGTTTACCACGTACATGCGGGGGACACGATGCCATCTGGTTGATCGTTGATCGACTCACCATGTCGGCCCACTTCATAGCCATACAGGATCATAGTTCAGTAGAGAGCTTGGGACGACTCTATGTGCATGAGATAGTTCGGCTTCATGGAGTTCCATCCACAATTGTCTCAGATCGTGATAATCGTTTCACATCTCGGTTGTGGAAGGGATTGCAGAAAGATTTTGGGACTCAGTTACGCTTGAGCATAGAATTTCATCCTTAGACTGAGGGTCAGACGGAGCGGACCATCTAGGTTCGGGAGGATATGATACGAGCTTTGATAGTTGACTTCGGTCAGAGTTGGGAGGATCACCTACCACTGGTGGAATTTTCTTATAACAATAGTTATCATTCTACTATTGGTATGACACCATTCGAGGCTTTATATGGGTGACCTTGCAGGTCACCACTTTGCTGGACTGACCTAGGAGAGTCAGCACTCATGGGCCCAAAAATGGTGAGAGCTACTACGGAGAAGGTGTAGGCCATCCAGGAGCGGATGAAGACTGAATAGAGTCGTCATAAGTCTTATGCCGATAGGAGACGGGTTCCCTTGTAGTTCAAGTAGGGAGACAATGTGTTCCTCCGGGTCTCACATCGACGGGGATTGCGGAGATTTGGCCAAGGCGGAAAGCTATATCTGAGGTTCATCATCCCTTTTCAGATTCTGAATATAGTTGGCGAGGTGGCATACCACTCGGATCTACCTCCTCAGATGGACTGGGTACACAACGTCTTCCATGTGTCGTAGCTGCGGAGTTACGTGCATGATCCATCGCATGTTATCGACTGGGTAGAGATGAACATCGAATATGGAGCGACTTTTGATGAGTACCCAGTCGAGATCGAGGATCGGCAGGAGAAGATTCTTCATGGGTGAGCTATTCTCGTGGTGTGTGTCCAGTGGAAGCACATAAATCTCCAAGAGAGCATGTGGGATCAGGAGGCTCAGATTCATGTGCAGTACCCACAGCTTTTTGAGTAGCCTTTGTTTTGGCTTTTCGGGGACGTAAAAGACCTAAGGTGGGTGTGATGTAATGACACGGGTTTTTCCATGTTTTATTTTAATATTATATGGGAATTATTTTGAGATCAGGATTTGAGATGGCGTGCAGTTCCGAGGCCCACTGAGCCCAGAACAAAAGTTTGAATTTAATTGAATAATTAAATTGTACGCACATGTGGTTTTCCAAAAAAACTAGAATAACTCTTGAATGGATGCTCGGATCAGAAATCTGAGGGCACCGTTGCGTCAAGAGCAGTTGGTTTACCCTAGAGGATACCTAACATCAGTTGGCGTAGGTCGATAGTGAAATCTGGTTTTTGGACGTAACCGTAATAAAAGATTTATTAAAAATATTTTATTAAAATCCTTACTGCAGTGAAATCTGTATCTTTTATCCTTTTTAAATAAAGGATTGCGCATGGGTCTAGGGTTACAACCTCATAACCTTGAAACCCTTGGAGGCTCTGAAGGCCCTGGAAAAAAACCTCTCAACGCGACGATGACGTGGCGATCAAATCTTCACCAATGAATGCCGCGAAACCAGGTAGGGCGTTTGATATCTTTGTGATTTCTTTTCCCATTCTTGATTTCTATGACAAACGTGGATTAATCCATGAACATATTAGCCCACATATTGATCATATTTATGGGATGGGCTTTTGCGGGGATTTCGGGGAATTGATCCATGTTGGTTTATTATTGTTGATTTATGCTCCATTTAATCCTATTAATTGGAGCGGATCAACTCCGTGACGAACGATGGAAGAGGTGCGTTCCTTAAACTTGTTTTATTGGATTTCTTCCCTTTTTCATTCGCTCATTCTTCATGGGGCGAAGAACAACAGATCGTTGCACATCCTTTCTACAACACAACGATCCCAAATTGATTATCTAGCATCGTAACAACCCCACTGAGGTGCGACGACGGTTTCGGCGGACGGATCGAAGTGGATTGGAGGATATCGTTCTTCGAATGATTTACGCATGGGAGGCCAGAAACAGATTTCAGAGCCAATCGAAGTCCCAAAACCCACATATTCGGCATCATAACGACGAAGCGACCTTTGTTCATGAGTTTTGCGGCGAACGGAAAAGAGAAACGGGATCTAAATTTCGGTCGAGGCACGAAGGAAGAAGACTGTGTTCTGGAAATTTCCGGACTACACGACGTGTAGTATGGGCTACACAGCGTGTGTTCATCGGAGGACTACCTGGCGTGTACTCCGGGAGTACACTGACACAGGATAGGGTACACAGCCAAGGACACGACATGTATACCCTTCCCCAGCCAGACCCGAACAGATACATGGGATACCCGATATACTGGTACACGGGTAGGCGAGACGGGCATAGTCCGTGTATGGTCACATGGCCAACGTACATGGAGCGAGCCCCAAGTGCTCCGACACGGCGTGTAATCCCTCTACATGTTGTGTAGTTGAGTTTTCATACGACAAGCCTAGATGACACGGGCAATTTACATGGGAAGTACTCGAAGTCAAGGAACACATCATGTGATCCTTCTACATGCCATGCAGTCTAGTTTTACACACCTGTATTGGAGACATGGGCCGTACCCGGGGTCAAGGAACACGGCGTGTAACCATACTACACGTCGTGTAACCTATTTTACATGGAATGAGCCAGTTGCCTTATGTGACATGGACTAGTTTCCTTAGGGTTTTCCCCTTGGTCATTCTTCTGAAGGTTTCTGGTATCATTTCCTACATACATGAGTATGATCCCTTTAGCAGGACTTCCCGAATAGAGTTTTTGGAATTCCCTCTATTCGACTTGGAGCCGGATCCTCTATTCATTCCTGGAACCCTAAGTAGAGTTCTTGGTATCGACATGACCTACTTTAACCAGGCACTGATTCTCTTCTTAGCGGATTAGTTCAGACTAAGTTGTTGGAATCACCCCATAGTTATTGGTTGTGATCCTCATCTGAAAATCGTGTTCCCAAGTACTTGTGGAGTGTGTTCTCCCCTAATGAGTACTTTGTATATCTCTCTCTTCATACCTAGGAGTGTGTTCTCATTATAACATGCTTAGTGGAATCTTAGAGCTAGATCATAGTAGTGGTTTCATGATGTTCAATTATGTATGAGTATATCTGGATATTCTTGTTATATGTTCTATAGACATATACTATGTAGAGATAACTGTATCTTTCCTTTGTGGTATTTACCTTGTTGTATTCCTTTGTGGTTTTCGGGGTGTCCTACTAGGTATTTTTATAATCACCCTTGCACGGGATTTTCCCGCACGTGTCGTGTCTTGTGCAGGCAAGCGATCATTTGACCAGATTCTAGGTAGACCAGGACCAGATGGTGCTCAGTGAGATCAGACCAGTCGAGGTGTGTTCCTACGGCTACAGATTGCAGTCCTAGTACCTTTCTTTACAGGTTGGACATTGTTGCAGACTTTCTTTTGGTGGGATTTTACTTTTGACCTAGGGTTTTACATTATTGTACTTTATCTTCCTGTCGTACTCTATTGGTTGGGTTTTTAGTGTATGCACGCATTTCCATTTTTTATTAGTTTTTACATTTCATCTTTGTGGGATTGGAGATGTGTGTGCGTGTGTACAGGTTTATAAGAAATGCCTCCCATGTTAGTGACATGCCTACTCGGTGCTAGTCACCAGCCCCTGGCCTATTGGAAGCAGGCTTGGGGAGTTGTGGCTCGGGCCCCACTGGGACGGGTCATGACAGAGTGGTATCAGAGGTGGTCGGTTCTACCTTAGGACCGAGAGTCTATGATTTGGTTTGGGGCAACAATGTTAAGTGTCTCAAGTTCGCATTTCAGGCCAGGGACCCCAGTGTTGGTGCGGGTGGCCGACGTATCCATACACCAGGACTCTGATAACTTGTTTTTCGACTAGGAATGTGAGAACACTAGTTTCTTGGGAAAATAATGGAACATGCATCATATAGAAATGGGTTGTGGTTTATATGTCCTTCTTGAGTCAGCTCTCCAAATATACACACTGAATGAGATAAATCTTGTTTCCTTACAAGATGCCTCCATGACACCCACCTGCTAGGTTTCAACAGCTCGATCATGAGGATGACCCCCTCGGTGATGAATCATCGATACATGGACCAGATCCCCCAGTTCTACCTCCAGGTGGTGTGCCAGCTGTCCCACCACCTGTGGAGCAGTGTTTAGTGCCTGCTGTACCAGTGGAGGAGAAGTGTAGCCTGAGTGCACACCATGAGTTTTAGAGATTGAGACCCCTCAGGTTTCGAGGAGAGCCTGAACCTCAAGCAGTAGAGGACTGGCTTGAGGTAGTGCCCAGAATCTTCTGTTTGGTCCGGACACCAGGAGACCAGATGGTAATCCTGGCAGCGAGCCTTCTGTAGGGCTCGGCAGGGTGATGGTGGAGATTGGTTATCTAGACCCATGATTAGGTGACTCTTGCATGATCATAATTTTAGCGTCTCTTTATATAGGAGTTTTCACCGGTTGCCCTGAGAGTAGTACGTATATGGGAGATTCTTCAGCTCCATCAGGGAACCATGAAAGTGGCTGACTAGTCATCGAGGTTTATCGACCTCTCACTATACTCGATGGATATGGACAGGGATCAGTACTTCAGAGCTTGGAATTTTGAGCGGGTCTTGCGCAGAGATAGCCGAGCTAGCATTATAGCATCCCTCCTTTTTATCACATAAACATTCATTATATTTTACAAAACTGACGATTTTTAAGGTTTTGTGTCTTGGAAACCAGGAACTTAAAACATGAAACAAATAAACATTCTTTTTAAACACTTGAAAGGATTCTCCTAATGTTCGCCATAGGTTCATTACTGCATCTCATAACCTGGGGACATACATCAAAAGAAAGGGTGAGCAGAAGGCCCAGTAAGGGAAACAAGGGAAACATTTAACATGTGAACTTGGGATACATCAACAATGTCGTAAAAAGATCTTTAAGGCATGAGAAAGAAAACATGAGATATATCATAATGAAAATAACATTTTTCGTAACATGAAGATGTGGCTAAAACATTTAATATTGACAATAATTTCGTTTCACCAAGGTCCATCCCCAAGGTGTCATTAAAAATTACCAAGGTTATTCACCAAGGTATCAGTCTAAAATGTCATCTCTAGAGATTAAGTCTTTACCCAATGCATTGGAGCGCTATCAGGGCGCACCCTTAAATTTTCCTTTATTATCATGTGAGCCACATATATCATCATCAAAAATTTCATAAATAACCCATATAGCATAAAATAAATGGGTTTCATTTCATAATCATAATGTTTTAAAAACTGTTTCAAAGACATGATCTTTACGTCACTTTAAACCCACAGAAGGGGCGAGCGGGTCTCATGTATGTAAATCCCAGAATTTAAAATAGAACATTTTGATATATATATATGAATACCCCTATAGAAATAAGATCTTTTAGTATTCACTTTATAAAATAAAATAATTTAGAGAAAAGAGAGAGGCGTTTTGAGACGAAAATTCTGCAGCATAACGGCTACATTTTGGGGTTTTAGAAAACATTGAAAAGAGAGGGGAAATGGGTAAAACATTCATAAATGACCCATAAAACAGTATAGGGGACATAATATGAATGATTTAAGAACATGGTAATGATATTTGAAAATATACCATATGAAATTAAGTACATGAAAGAATGACAAAAATAAGATTTCTCTTATGAAAATTCGACAGCCCAACAACGTCACTTAAACTTCAACAAAAATGAATTAACGAGATCAAATAGGGTATCTCATCATATTAACATAAAAGATCAGTATGATATATATAGAGATAATACCCCAACATAATAGAAAAGGAACTTTAAATACTTGACAGGAAAGTAGATCTTTGAAAAATGAGAAAGGCGAACGAATCCCTTAAAAATTCTGCAGCCTAACGGCATCACTTAAACATCAACCAAAAATGAATTGACAAGATCAAAATAGGGTCTCTCATAATATGAACATAAGGGTTATGTATGATAGATATAGATATCATACCCCAACATAATAAAAGGAACTTGAAAGACTTGACAAGAAAATAGATCTTGAAAATGAGAAGGCTGAAAGAATCCCTTAAAAATTTGGCAGCCTAACAGCGCCACTTAAATCTTCAAAATACTGAATTGAAGAGATAAAATGGGGTCTCTCATCATATGATCATAAAAGATCAGAATGATAGATATAGAGATCATACCCCAACATAATAAAAAGAAACATGAAAGACTTGACATGAAAATCGAACTTGAAAAATGAGAAGGGTGAAAGAATCCCTTAAAAATTCGGCAGCCTAACGGCATCACTTAAACATTCATAAAACGAAATGATGAGAGTAATAGGGGATCTCTCATCATATAAACATGAAAAGGGAAGTAAGTTGAATATAAAAGAACTTCTTCTCACATAAGAACATGGAGCATAAAAGGAATGACATAAAAGAGATTACATGAAAAGAAAGAGAGAGGTCAGATCCCTTACCTTAAAACGTAACTCTTAAAACTCAAAGGTTGGGACTTTGAGGGCTTGAGTGCACCTTTGGAGGTCTCCTTGGGAGGTAATGTGACCAGAAATTCGTTGGGGAGAGTGGGGAGTCTAAATGGATGAGAGTATGGCTTGGTATTTATAGGGAAAGTGAGGGGACAAGGCATTAATGGGAAAGGGACACCTCAAAAGTGGGTTTCACAATACCTTGTGCTCTCCCAAGATATTTCCCATGAAGTTAGGCCACATAGGGCCCCCAATACAAAAATTCATCACCTTTGGTCGGCCAACCCATAAAATATCTCCTGACATCATCATGACATAGTTATGATGTCATTAAACATACTGAAACCCTAAAACTGTATTTTTACTATTCACTGAAAATTCTACTTTCTCAGAAAAATCCCAAAATTTCACCATAACCAAATATCGATGCTCTGATTACAAAAATAAACCCCATTTTATAAAAATAATTTTCTAAATATTTTTAATTTAATTTTTAAATAAACACACTATTCACCGAAAAGTCATTTTTTTCAGAAAAATCCCCAAAAATTACCTTAACATAATATCGATGCTCTGAGTTCAAAAATGAAATCCATTTTATAAAATTAATTTTCTAAATATTTTTAATTAAATTTTTAATTAAATAACACTATTCACCCGAAAAAACTAATACTTGAATAATAATATATGAAACCGTTATTTAACCATTTTATTGAATCACATTACTTAATCAAGGTGCCTAGATTATATTAATACTTTATTTAAGTGAGATTACTAATCCATTTAGTCACATTACTAATCCTAAGAATAAAATCACTATTCATAATTTACTATTCATCAAAAATTAAGTTGATCTTATTAGACTCTAAATTTCATACTGAACATAATTATAGAAGACAATTTCTTGAAAATCGTTACACATTTTTAATTATTTAATGTTTAAATAAACATTTTTAAAATATCCTTTTTCTAAAATTCATCAAAAATATGCATACTATATTTATCCAGTCATTTGAAAATTCATCAACTTCATCATAAGAAGAAATCAAAATTTTTATTTAAAACAAAGGATTACACAAGGCAGTTACGGTATCCTTACATAGCACCTTATCACACCAGCATAGGACCTAAGTGTACGGTGTGCTAAGGTGAGAGAATTCGAGGGAGGCTCGGCCAACATCGCACGAGTAGTAATTTCTATCAGTTTGAACTTCTCAAGAAGGCGATTTCGTTCTAACTTCACACGATGATGTTCGGCTTGGGTTTAGTCCTGAGCAAAGCCCAGTGGTGCTACCTCCTTCTCAAGTTCTGTTATATGGGCTTCGATTGGTCCAAGACTACTGGGTGAGACCATCGAATCTTATTTCTATATTAATTAACCAAGATTACTTGTATTTAGAGTCAAAAATCGAAAAGTTTAGTTTCCAGTGGCCATATTGACGAATGGTCATATAACAGTCAAAACCCAACGGTCTGATTTTAATTATACTCATGTTATCAAATGAAAGAGTTTTGTTGAGTATAAAAAAATAGAATAACACACAAAATTAGGAAACAAGATTTATTCAAAATTTCATGTTGTTACAATCTTCCCCCCTTAAGAAATTGCGTCCTCTCAATTTTTAAAAATGGGTTTTAAAATTTCATTGAAAGTCCCACATCGGAAAATGAGTTAGTAAAACTATTACTTTAAAATAATGAAAGGGAAGTACAAAGGTCACCCGAGTTAACCCACACTAGGATTCCATGTAGGAAAACATGGACATGGACGAAAAGCAAAGGCTCACGTTCTGAGGGAGAGGGATAGAGAACTTGATTAGGAGAAAGTTAACGATAAGAAAATAACAAACTTATGATGTGTGTAAATGGTCTTTGATTACCTAGTAGGAAACATAAAAAAACAACGTTTCTGTTTTACGTTCCTTTTCATAATTTTGAGGAATTAATTTACTACATAGACCAAAAACATAAGAAAATATACCTATCTTCATGTAGAGTTTCATCCTTTAATAATTTTCTACCCAAAACTAATATTTTCTCCAAACGATGAGCATTAAAAAGAAACTTGGTCTCATCAAAACACAAGAATCATCTTCTTGAGAGTCACTTAATCCACCAAAGATTAACTATCAATTTCTTCTACCTTTAATCATTATCCCGAAAACAGAAAGGGTAAGATAAAACAACTCTTCAAAAAAGAAACAATCCCATAGGAAGGGAAACTACTTTTAAATCTTCAAATATCTATGGTACTACAAAAAGTTCATCATAGACCATTCCATAAATAACTGTTCTTAAAATTCCTTAAAAGAAACAGAACTAAGATTGAAACCCAAATACAAGAAGAATTTGATAACATAGTCT
This sequence comes from Viscum album, assembly GCA_963277665.1. Taxonomy (NCBI): domain Eukaryota; kingdom Viridiplantae; phylum Streptophyta; class Magnoliopsida; order Santalales; family Viscaceae; genus Viscum; species Viscum album. Next base: position 733,536,645 of record OY728141.1, read on the forward strand.
TCCAAAAGAAACATCATTTTTCATCTCCAAAACACATCAACCACTCTTAACATCTTATAACAAAAGTATCTAACCTAAACATATTTTACTTATGATAGGTTAATCATTTCCATAAGTAACCTAAATTACTATAAGTCCACCTTAAATTCATCAATTCTTCAAAATATAAGTCAACCTTACTCCTCAATGAAAATACTGTAGTAATCTATTTACCTTGATCATATAGGGTCCCCAAAATAGTGAACGTCTTCCAAAATAATAATCATCTTTTAATCCCCTAATCATCTCTTTCATATTAATACGGTAATCGTCTCATTTCCTATCACATTGGTTGTTGGGACATGTTCTTCCATTTCCCGCCATTAACTATGAAAACAAAGTACAATTAGGGGCTTGACTACTTAGCCAATAATAATGGAAAGGAACTTAAAGCATATAAGGATAACTTGTAGAAGAAAAGTATACGCTAACTTGTGATCCCCTAGGTTCCCATCTAGGTTATCCATGATCATATATTCTTATGTGAATCTTTATTTTATTTTATCTTTGTTCCTTTAACAATGGTTCATACTAAGCTTATGAATTTACCAAAGCATATCCCCCGGGAGTGTCGTAACCAAGAGTGCAGCATGGCCCATTGGCGTGTACCAGTTTCCGTTCGTGTCAAGCTCAAAGCGGTGTTTTCGGGTTTTACCCCTATGTACATCTGTACCAGAGCCACCTCTACCTGCTCGTATCCAGACAGGGATGTATTTTCTTGGAAACCCCTTACTCAATACTCACCAAAATACCAGGAAGACTTCCTATATTTAAACTTTTCTATAGGTTTCTTCCTAAAGTTTTCATATCCTAATTTCCACAAATAACTAAACCATCCTTTGATACCAACTATTGCATCCTGCCTTTTTATCACATAAACATTCATTACATTTTACAAAACTGAGGATCTTTAAGGTTTAGTTTCTTGGAAACCAGGAACATAAAACATGAAACAAAAACAAACATTCTTCTTAAACACTTGAAAGGATTCTCCTCATTTTCACCCTAGGTTCATTACTTCATCTCATAACCTGGGGACATACATCAAAAGAAACGGTGAGAAGAAGGCCCAGTAAGGGAAACAAGGGAAACACTTAACATGTGAACTTGGGATACATCAACATGTTATGTCAAAAGTCTTCTTTTGACTTCTATATCATGTTTTGGAAATCACAAATGTATTCTATCATATGTCTGTAAATTACAATTGTCTTTTATCATGATTATCGTATCGTACGATGTTGATCGTACCGACCAAATCGTATCGTACTGACTCTGTCAAACGTATCGTACTGACTCTGTCAATCGTATCGTATTGACTCTGTCAATCGTATCGTACTGACTCTGTCAATCGTATCGTACTGACTCTACCATTCAGATGATCACTATTTGTTTTGGTACTTTGTCAAAAACTCTCTCTGCATATGAATCGTACTCATGTTTTACATTTCTATATATCTCTTGTCCTAACAAAACGATGTCGTTGAGTTAGTTACAAACTAATGAAAACGATTTCGTGCTTTCTGTTTCAATATGACCGTTGGAGGCAATATGACCGTTGGAACCCGAGGCCTATAAATAGGAGGTCATTTGAAGCTGAGAGTACAACGATGAACGAAGAGAACGAATGAAGAGACTCTGTGAACTACGAAGATTCTAGAGAGAGACACTGTGACTTCTCTCATCATCTTTGTGCGTCCGATCATCGTATCGAGGGCTTTCAAGTAATTGAAAGACAGAGGTGCCGATCATCGTATCGAGGGCTGCCGGGGATAGGCAGAAAGACGTGCCGATCATCATATCGAGGGCTGCCGGGGATAGGCAGACAGACGTGCCGATCACCGTATCGAGGGCTCACCATGGTGTTGGTGAGACAGAACTTTTATCCTAGGTGAAAGGATAACCCTTCTCTTTGGGTTAAAAGAATTGTATTACTTTTACATTTCCGCTGTTGTATTAGAAAGGGATTTGTATTGTTTCCTTTCTTCTTTTCATATTCTATTGTAATTGTTTCAATTACAATTATTCTATTACATATTGTATTGATTGGTTCTATACGCTTTAAGGTAGAATCATTCATTTTTGTATTACTCTGATCATTGTGTTCACCTTGAATACAATTGTATTACATTACATTAGTATTACAATACATCATACCTTTTACATTCAATACAATTGTGGGTATTTGTATTTGTATTAGTTTAAGATCATTTAAACTAATCTCTGTTACAAAAACTCAAAGGTTTTTAAAACCTACAATTCACCCCCCTCTTGTATTGTTCCATCTAAGACAAATATATCTACTATTCGATCCAACAATTGGTATCAGAGGAGGTTTCCACTGATTTGTATTACTAGCTTTATTTCTTATTACTATCTTGAATACTTACTACTCTAACGTGTGGAGTGGAAAAGTTGTTTTTGTTATATTAGATGGCAGGAATGAATATCGGATCAATAGATAATCTGAATCCTTCTAGACCACCAATCTTTGATGGGAATGATTATGAGTATTGGAGAGATCGTATGAAGACTTTCGTCATCAATACTGGTGTAGAAAATTTTATTATGCTTACTGGGGGTTACAAAATTCCTGACAAAGAAGTTAGCACTTTCACCAACCAAGAGAAGCAAGAATATCAACTGAATTACAAGGTACGCAATACTTTATTATGCTCTTTGACCAGGAATATATATAGTCAGATATCTTCATGTGAAGCAGCTAACTGTATTTGGAAGAAATTAGAAGTCACTCATTTTGGTACATCCAAGGTTATAGAAACAAGGAGAGCAATGCTTCGAGCAGAGTATCATGGATTTGTTTTTCCTTATGGAGATCCAGTATGTAAAGTGCAACAAAGGTTTATGACAGTTGTCAACAGCTTACGATCAATGGGAGAAAAAGGACTTGATGATGAAGCTCTTGTTGATAAGATTATAGATATTATGCCAAATGAATGGGAGTCGAAAAGGACAGCTATTGATGAAAATAGAAAAGTTTCCCAGATTACTCTTGATGAACTCTTTGGAACTCTTCTACAGCATGAGACAAGAATGAATAGAGATGCTGATAAGAAGAAGAATGGGAATGGAAGTGTAGCCTTTGCATATAAAGCTAAAACACCTGAAAGGGTTACAAGGTCTAAATCCAAGAAAGTTGTTGTATCTGATTCAAGTGATTGTAATCTTTCAGACAATGAGTTATCCAATCTTGCTCGGAGGATGAACAAGATTGTGGGAAAGAAAGATTTTCAATATAGATTCAAAAAGAAAGATAGGAAAGATAGGAAAGATTCAGAGGTAACTTGTTATGAATGCAAAAAAGCAGGACATATAAGGCCTGATTGTCCTTTACTGAAGAGGAAAGATAGAAAATAGAAACACTCTGAAAGAAACAAGAAAAGGTTTTATAAGACAAAGAAAGTCTTGAAAGCAAATGATACGTGGAGTGCAAGTGGTAGTGATTCCTCAGATGATTCTTCAGAATATGAGACATCAGGACAAAGAAATATTGGACTTCTAGCCAGACTACCAATTGAAGATCATTGTCTCATGGCTATGGTACATAATGCTGAAGGTGTTACAAATGTCTCTTTAAATGCAAATTATGTTGATAATAGATATTATGAATCTTCAAATGATGAACCCTCATCATCAGAAGATGATACATTACCTTCTTTTGAAGAAGTTTCTAGATTTGCTAAGTTACTTGAAAATGAAAATTCTAAACTCAAAAAGAGATTTGAAAAAGAAAATTCTAGAATTTCTATTTTGACTAAATAAGTATCAGATCTTTCTAAAGATCTTGATGGGAAAACTTCTGATTTTGAAAGTATTTTGAAAACCCTTGAGAAAGTCAAATCTGATAAGGATAAACTTTCTAAGGATCCTGAAATTGAAATTTCAAAGAAAAACATTTTAGAGTCTAACTCGAGTTCAAATTCAAATGTTTTAGAAAAGAAGAATTTGGTTTTAAAACTAAAGTCATAGATTTTATCCTTGAAAAAGTGTTTGTCAAAATTTACTCATGGAAAAGAAAACTTTGATATGATGTATTCTCAAATTAGACCGTTGATAAATCGTTCTGGTCTTGGTTATACTTATTCCAAACCTGTTTTTAGCAATAACTATTTTGTTCCTCAAAAAACCATTTTCTGTTCCAAGTGTCAATGTGGTGGACATTGGAGAAGAGATTGTTCTCTTAACAAAACTCAATCCTTAGGATTTCATAAAGCTCATTTTGCAAAACAAATGTGGATTCCTAAAATTCTTTTATCTAACCCTTCTGGATCCAAACAAGTTTGGATTCCGAAAATCTAATTGTTTTTTTTTCAGGAAAACGAGAAGTGTATCAATAAGAACATTTGGTACATGGTTAGTGGTTGTTCTCGACATATGACTGGAAACAAAGATTTCTTTGAAAAGGTTATCAAAACAAAAGGTGGAAAAGTTACCTTCGGAGATAATGCTCAAGGAAAGATTGTTGGTATAGGTAATATCGTTTTTCTTGGAAAAGTACTTATTTCAAATGTTTTGTTTGTTAAAGGTCTTAGGCACAATCTCATCAGCATAAGTCAATTATGTGATGAAGGTTACCTTGTGAATTTTAGAAATGATAAGTGTCTAGTTCACAATTCCAAGGATGAATTCATTCTATCTTCCCATAGGCAAGAGAATGTTTACACTATTAACTTAGAAGACCTTAGGAACCAAAACTTACCTTGTTTAAGTGTAATAGAAGACCAATCGTGGCTATGGCATAGGAGACTAGGACACTGTAATTTGATAAACCTAAGAAAACTCTCAATGAAAGGACTTGTAAAAGGGCTACCGGATCTTAGATATGATTCTTCAAAAGTCTGTGATCCTTGTCAATTTGGCAAGCAACATAAAACTAGCTTTAAACCAATTAATGAAGTTTCAACTTCTAATGCATTACAACTTGTGCATATGGATCTGTTTGGTCCTTCACAATCCGGAAGCATTGGAGGCAAATACTATGTATTTGTTTTAGTTGATGACTTTACTAGATTTACATGGGTCTACTTTCTCACAAAGAAATCTGAAGCCTTTTCCTATTTCAAAACTTTTAGAGCCCAGGTTAAAAATGAGAAAAACCTACCATTGATAACTATTCATAGTGATCATGGTGGTGAATTTCAAAACTCAGATTTTGAAACTTTTTGTAGTAAGAAAGGTATTACTCACAATTTCTCAGCTCCAAGAACTCCTCAGCAAAATGGTGTTGTTGAAAGAAGAAATCGTATTCTTCAGGAAATGACTCGAACCATGTTGAGTGAATACTCAATTGCTAAGCACTTTTGGGCTGAAGCTGTTAGTACTTCCTGTTATACTATAAATCGTGTTTTAACTAGACCATTTCTTAATAAAACTCCTTATGAGTTATGGACTGGCCGAAAACCTAAAGTTTCATACTTCAATGTTTTTGGATGCAAAGTATTCATTCTGAATACAAAAGACAATCTTCACAAATTTGCACCAAAATCTGATGAAGGAATCTTTCTAGGCTATTCTACAACTTCTAAGGCTTATAGAGTTTTCAATAAAAACACTTGTACTGTTGAAGAAACAGTACATGTAAAATTCGATGAAACTAACCCTTTTGTTTTCAACCAACCCAATCCTACATCCTCGGATGTGTTTTCCAAAAAAGTTTATCAACCTTTATTAGAAGACCATTCTGATAAGGAAAATGTTCAAGAAAGTATTCCTGAAACATTTACCACAGAAGATTTTCTACCATATGTTGATGAACAGGTTTTACAAAACCCAAATCAATTGTTTCTTAGGAATCATCCCAGTGATAACATCATTGGTGATATAAATCAACCTGTAAGGACCAGAAATTCCTTAAGAAATGAAATATAACATCTTGCTTTTCTTTCCCAATTTGAACCTAAAAGTCCAAGTGAGGCCTTAGGTGATGATGATTGGATCAAAGCAATGCAGGATGAACTAAATGAATTTGAAAGGAATCAAGTCTGGACTTTAGTTGAAAGACCTAAAGAAACAAATGTGATTGGTGTAAAATGGGTTTTCAGAAACAAGTGTGATGAAAATGGAATCATTGTAAGAAATAAAGCAAGACTTGTTGCTAAAGGCTATAATCAACAAGAGGGAATAGACTATGAAGAAACATATGCTCCTGTAGCTAGACTTGAATCTATTTGTATTCTATTATCCTTCGCAGCTTATTTCAATTTCAAACTATTTCAAATGGATGTCAAATGTTCTTTTCTAAATGGTTTTGTGCAAGAAGAAGTTTTTGTCGAACAACCTCCTGGTTTTCAAGACCCAAAACATCCTGATCATGTTTTTAAACTTACCAAGGCTCTATATGGTCTTAAACAAGCCCCTAGAGCATGGTATGATAGACTCACAGGATTTTTTTACAAAACAATTATACAAAAGGTACAGCAGATCCAACTCTTTTTATCAAAATGGAAAACAAAAATGTTTTGATTGTCCAAATCTATGTTGATGAGATCATATTTGGATCAACTCAGAAATCTTTAACCTATTCTTTTGCAAACTTAATGAAATCTGAGTTTGAAATGAGTATGATGGGTGAGTTAACATTCTTTCTAGGTTTTAAAATTTCTCAAAAACCAGAAGGTACTTATATATCTCAACATAAGTATATTAAAGACTTACTCAAAAAGTATGGATTTGACAAAATTAAAAGTATTAGCACCCCAAATGGTACCTCAAATACTCTTGATCTTGATGAAACTGGGAAACCAGTAGATCAAACAATTTTTAGATGTATGATAGGGAGTTTTCTATACATGACAGCTAGTCGACCCGACTTGATGTTTTCTGTGTGGTTATGTGCAAGATATCAATCTAATCCAAAAGAGTCTCACTTAAAAGCTGTAAAGAGAATCTTTCGGTATTTAAAAGACACTATGGATTTAGGTCTTTTCTACTCTTCTGGAAATGATTTTGTTTTAAAAAGCTTTTCAGATGCTGACTTTGGTGGTTGTAGAGTGGATAGAAAAAGTACATCTGGAACATGTCATTTCTTAGGAGACTCTTTGGTTTCTTTATCCTGCAAGAAACAACACTCGGTAGCACTCTCCACTGCTGAAGCTGAATATGTAGCAGCTGGAAGTTGCTGTTCTCAAGTATTGTGGATGCAACACACACTCACTGACTATGGTTTGAGTTCTTCTAAAACTCAAATTCTTTGTGATAATACAAGTGCCATAGCTCTTAGTAAAAACCCAGCACATCACTCTCGTGCAAAACACATAGATGTTAGGCATCACTTTCTTAGGGATCACACACAGAAAGGAGATATTATTTTACAATTCATCGGAACGCAAGAACAACTTGCTGACATTTTTACAAAACCTTTACCTTCCGATAGATTTGAATTTATAAAACAGAAGCTAGGAATGATTACATTAAAATAATCATTCATATCTACTTCCTGTTTTACATCTCTCCTAATAGTAAAAAAACTCCTCGTAGAAAGGGGGAGGACATTTCTTTCTGTCTTTATGTTTATTTTATCTTATGTTCTTTAACTATTTACTCTTTGGATTTTTGTTTTCTGTTTATCGTATTGACAATTTTTGTTTTCTGTTTATCGTATTGAGATTTTTAGTTTTCTGTTTATCGTATTGACAGTTTTATAGTATCATTTACTATCGACCGATGATAGTATTGAAATTCTTTTCCATCGTATCATTCAATATTTTTGTATCGACCGATGATAGTATTGAAATTCTTTTCCATCGTATCATTCAATTCTTTTTTATCGACCGATGATGGTATTGAGATTGTTTTCCATCGTACTGTCAGCTCATGGTAACAAAATTATTTTCCATCGTACGGTCCGATCATAGTAATGGCTTTGTTTTTCATCGGCATCATATTTTTTTTCTCCTTACGATTTTTTTACTTACGAAAACCAACAATCACCTTATGTTCTTCGACAGGTATCTTTTTCATTTTTTTTAAAAATTTTCTTCCTTTGTTTTAATCCGAACCATTGATCTGGTTTTATCTAATCTTGACCGTAGAATATCAACGGTCACCCTTTTTCAACCGTAGAAGATCAACGGTCATCTCTTTATCGCCTATAAATACCCCCCTCCCCTCCCCAAACCCACATTGCTTTTTCAGGAATTGAGGCGAAGCTCTGCTCCACCAGCTATAAACAATCGTACGATCTTCTCATCGGAAGAACCTTTATGTCTCAATCCTCTGCTAATACTCCCGCCGAAATGTCTTCAAAGACTTTCACAGAGAAAGATTTTAACAGAGAAAGGTTAGTCTCTCGGGACTTTTTCGATACGTACGATTCTACAATTAGGAGGATAATTTTATTTCAAGGATGGGAACATCTCTGTGTGGAAAAGCCTGATATTCAAGATCTAGTTCTTTTTTATGAAGTTTGTCAGTTTTACAAAACCGTTTCTTTTGACAAAGATATGACTATAAACTTCGCTGTGTACGATAGAAAATTATCTATGTCTGTCAAACAAGCGGCACACTTTCTGAATGTTTCAATAGAAGGGGATTCATTCTGTCCTTCGCACAAACTACCAGAGGAAGTTGGTACGTTTAATAGAGAAAGTGCAGAAAAATATTTGTTTCTTATTAATGAGGAGAAGAGGAAAGTGTCACATCTTTCACCGGACAATCGTTTTGTCACTCTATGGATGCAAGGTTTTCTTATCCCACGGAAAGGGGATAGAGAAACTCTTAAGGTTTCTGATATTTTCATGCTCGACTATCTTGTAAACATGAGAAAAGTGAATCTCATGGGGTATATTTTTGAAACCATCAAGAATGTCAAGACAGGAGGGATTAAGTCCCAGATGATATTGTATCCAGCCATCCTTACGAAGTTCATTTTTGAGAGTATGAAGTTTTGTAACATTACTTTGAAAGGAAAACCCATGGATTTGAGGCCATCATGGATTAATAAGAGTACGATGAAAAAGCTGAATGTTTGTTTTGATTTAAATTCAAAACTTTTTGTCAGAGATGTAGAAGCTGAATTGGCTCAGAATCAATCGGAACCTATGCCAGCCAAGGACATTCAATCCACCGGTGTTACTCAAAAGTCCGATCCGCAAACCAGTTCGAAGCCGAAGAAGAAGCCAAGGTACAGTAAGGAAGTTGTAGCAAAATAGAGAAAGGACAAAGAACAAAGAAAAGAAGGTGATCCGAAGTTCGGTCTTGACCCTGCTGAGGCTTTTGCAGAACGAGTAAGGGTAGAAGAAACCCTTCAGGCTGAAAAGAAAAAGAAGGTTCTTTTGAAAAGGAAGGCCCAGGACTTTGATGTCTCCAAAGTCTTGAAAGCAGTTGAAGATGCTAGTGCTCAAATAACTGAATAAGTTCACCAAGAGCCCATCGTACAGAGTCTTCCTGAGAAAGAAAAAGGAAAACAAGTGACAGAAGAAGTGGAAGAAGAAGAAGACTTTCTTTTAGAATTTCTTCAAAGTTCAAAGAAGAGTAGAGAGGAATCGGTTCAAAAACTGAGTGAAGGTGTTCAACAAACTCCTCATGCCGATCAAGCACAATATCCGGACAGAATGTCATCTCAAGAAAAGCAAGGTGCTCAATCTTCTCATTCTGATAAAGTAATTGTCATTAGTGACAAAGTGGAAGAAGAAAGAATGTAGAAAGAAAAAGCGAAAGGGAAACAACCAGTTGTTGATTCAAGCAGATCGTATGAACTAGCATCGTACGATGAAGATACCGATTCAGAGCATACAATCTCTCTCAAGAAGAGTGATTACATTGTTCATGTTTTGAGAAGGATGGAGAAAACCGTTCCTTATTTCCCGAGGCTGGAAGGGAAGATTTATTTTATTACTGAAAATCAAAGGAAGAAGTTTGGCTCTGTAAAAGAATTGAGGAAGAAAGTTTTATCTGTAGAAGCCGATTTGAAAGTTCATTCAGAAAGCTCGGTTGCTCATAAGAAGGCTTGCAATAAGATGACCAAGTGGTCCTACAAAACAGAGAGCTCAATCAATGATCATGAAATAGCTATTGAAGATATAAGGAGGTTATCAAATGAGCTAGAAATTTCTTTCAACAAGCTTGATAGAGAAACGGTTGAAAGGCTGAACCTTTTGTCTTCTCAAAGAGCCGATGTTCCTTCAGTGAAAGATTTGCAAGAGAGGATGAATGTTTTCCAATCTGAATTCTCGAAGGTTTCATCTTTCAAAGATGAAATGGTTTTACTGAAGAATCAAAACTCTGTGTTGTCCAAGGATAACAAGACTCTGCAAAACAGAATTGATACCCTTGAAGAGGTAATCAGAGTCCATGAGGAGACTATCAGAAATCAAGATCAGATTTTTGCGGATCAACAAGAGCTTCTCAAAACTCAGGGTGAATCAATTTCTGAAGACAATAAGGAGATCAAGAAGATGAAAGTTGTGCTTCATGAGCTTATAAAGAAGGAGAAGGAAGGAGAAAACAAATGATTGTTGTATTTGTTTCTTTTGGAACTTGTCTTTGTTTTTTAATAACTCTTATGATCCTTTTTTTCATTTTTTGTCTTGTATTGCTAACTCTTTCAGTCAATTCAAGATTACTCTCTTTTTGTAAATCACAAAGGGGGAGAATGTTTACAATGGGAAGAATGTTTTATAAATGGGGAGAATGATTTACAATGCTCTTAAGGAAAATCTACGAATACAATCCTTAGGAAAGTCCATACCTAAGGGGGAGTTAGTTGTATTCAATTTCTTATTCAGAAGAGTTTTCAAAAACTCAGGGGGAGATAAGTTTTTCTTGTCACATTTATTTTGTGGGTTGTGCTTTCCAAAAAGGGGGAGATTGTTAAGTCAAAAGTCTTCTTTTTTACTTCTATATCATGTTTTGGAAATCACAAATGTATTCTATCATATGTTTGTAAATTACAATTGTCTTTTATCATGATTATCGTATCGTACGATGTTGATCGTACCGACCAAATCGTATCGTACTGACTCTGTCAAACGTATCGTACTGACTCTGTCAATCGTATCGTATTGACTCTGTCAATCGTATCGTACAGACTCTGTCAATCGTATCGTACTGACTCTGCCATTCAGATGATCACTATTTGTTTTGGTACTTTGTCAAAAACTCTCTCTGCATATGAATCGTACTCATGTTTTACATTTCTATATATCTCTTGTCCTAACAAAACGATGTCGTTGAGTTAGTTACAAACTAATCAAAACGATGTCGTGCTTTCTGTTTCAATATGACCGTTGGAGGCAATATGACCGTTGGAACCCGAGGCCTATAAATAGGAGGTCATTTGAAGCTGAGAGTACAACGATGAATGAAGAGAACGAATGAAGAGACTCTGTGAACTACAAAGATTCTAGAGAGAGACACTGTGACTTCTCTCATCAGCTTTGTGCGTCCGATCATCGTATCAAGGGATTTCAAGTAATTGAAAGACATAGGTGCCGATCATCGTATCGAGGGCTACCAGGGATAGGCAGACAGACGTGCCGATCATCGTATCGAGGGCTGCCGGGGATAGGCAGACAGACGTGCCGATCATCGTATTGAGGGCTGCCGGGGATAGGCAGACAGATGTGCCGATCACCATATCGAGGGCTCACCAAGGTGTTGGTGAGACAGACCTTTTATCCTAGGTGAAAGGATAACCCTTCTCTTTGGGTTAAAAGAATTGTATTACTTTTACATTTCCGCTGTTGTATTAGAAAGGGATTTGTATTATTTCCTTTCTTCTTTTCATATTCTATTGTAATTGTTTCAATTACAATTATTCTATTACATATTGTATTGATTGGTTCTATAAGCTTTAAGTTAGAATCATTCATTTTTGTATTACTCTGATCATTGTGTTCACCTTGAATACAATTGTATTACATTACATTAGTATTACAATACATCATACCTTTTACATTCAATACAATTGTGGGTATTTGTATTTGTATTAGTTTAAGATCATTTAAACTAATCACTGTTACAAAAACTCAAAGTTTTTTAAAACCTACAATTCACCCCCCTCTTGTATTGTTCCATCTAAGACAAATATATCTACTATTCGATCCAACACAACAATGTCATGAAAAGAACATTAAGGCATGAGAAAGAAATCATGAGGAATATCAAAATAAAAATAACATTTTTCTTAACTTGAAGATGTGTCTACAACATTTAATATTTACAATCATTTCGTTTCACCAAGGTCCATCCCCAAGGTGTCATTAAAAATTACCAAGGTCATTCACCAAGGTATCAGTCTAAAAATTCATCTATAGAGATTAAGTCATTACCCAATGCATTGGAGGGCTATCCGGGTGCACCCTTAAATTTGCTTTTATTATCATGTGAGCCACATATATCATCATCAAAATTTTCATAAATAACCCATATAGAATAAAATAAATGGGTTTGATTTCATAATCATAACGTTTTAAAAACTGCTTTAATGACATGATCTTTACGTCACTTTAAACCCACGGAAGGGGATAGTGGGTATCATGTATGTAAATCCCAGAATTTAAAATAGAACATTTTGATATATATGTGAATACCCCTGTAGAAATAAGATCTTTGAGTATTCACTTTATAACATAAAATAATTTTGAGAAAAGAGAGAGGCATTTTGAGACGAAAATTCTGCAGCATAACAGATAGGTTTCGGGGTTTTAGAGAACATTGAAAAGAGAGGGGACATGGGAAAAACATTCATAAATGACCCATAAAACAGTATAGGGACATAATATGAAGGATTTAAGAACATGGTAATGATATTATAAAATATAACATATGAAATTAATAACATGAAAGGAAGACAAAAAATAATATTTCTCTTATAAAAATTCGACAGCCCAACGACGTCACTTAAACTTCAACAAAAATGAATTGACAAGATCAAATAGGGTATCTCATCATATGAACATAAATGATCATTATTATATATATAGAGATCATACCCCAAAATAATATAAAGGAAACTTGAAATACTTGACATCAAATTAGATCATTGAAAAATGAGAAAGGCGAACGAATCCCTTAAAAATTCGGCAGCCTAACAGCATCACTTAAACTACAAAAAAATGAATTAAAAAGATCAAAATAGGGTCTCTCATCATATAAAAATTAGGGTTTAGTATTATAGATATAGATATCATACCCCAATATAATAAAAAGGAACTTGAAAGACTTGACATTAAAATAGATCTTGAAAACAAGAAGGGTGAAAGAATCCCTTAAAAACACGGCAGCCTAACGGTGCCACTTAAAACTTCAAAATATTGAATTGAAGAGATAAAATGGGGTCTCTCATCATATTATCATAAAAGATAAGAATTATAGATATAGATATCATACCCTACCATAATAAAAAGGAACTTGAAAGACTTGACATGAAAATCGAACTTGAAAATGAGAAGGGTGAAAGAATCCCTTAAAAAATCGGCGGCCTAACGACATCACTTAAACTTTCATAAAACGAAATGATGAGAGTAAGAGGGGATCTATCATCATATAAACATGAAAAGGGAAGTAAGATGAATATAAAATAACATCCTATCACATACAAACATGGAGCATAAAAGGAATGACATAAAATAGATTACATGAAAAGAAAGAGAGAGGTCAGATCCCTTACCTTAAAACGTAACTCTTAAAACTCAAAGGTTGGGACTTTGAGGGCTTATGGGCACCTTGGGAGGTCTTCTTGGGAGGTAATGTGACCAAAAATTCGTTGGGGGGAGTGGGGAGTCGATATGGATGAGAGTATGGCTTGGTATTTATAGGGAAAGTGAGAGGACAAGGCATTATTCGCCAAGGGACACCTCAAAAGTGGGTTTCTCAAAACCATGTGCTCTCCAAAGATATTTCCCATGAAGTTAGGCCACATGGGGCCCCCAATACAATAATTAATCACCTTTGTTCGGCCAAACCATAAAATATCCCATGACATCATCATGACACAGTTATGATGTCATTAAACATAACGAAACCCAAAAACTGTATTTTTACTATATACTGAAAATTCAACTTTCTCTGAAAAATCCCAAAATTTCACCTTAACCAAATATCGATGCTCTGATTACAAAAATGAAGTCCATTTTATAAAAATAATTTTCTATATATTTTTGATTTAATTTTTAAATAAATACACTATTCACCGAAAATTCATTTTTTTCAGAAAAATCCCCAAATATTACCTTAACATAATATCGATGCTCTGAGTTCAAAAATGAAATCCATTTTATCAAAATAATTTTCTAAATATTTTAAATTAAAATTTTAATTAAAAAACACTATTCACCCAAAAAACTAATACTTGAAGAATAATATATGAAACCGTTATTTAACAATTTTATTGAATCACATTACTTAATCAAGGTGCCTAGATTATATTAATAATTTCTTTAAGTGAGATTACAAATCCATTTAGTCACACTACTAATCCTAAGCATAAAATCACTATTCATACTTTACTATTCATCAAAAATTATGTTGATCTTATTAGACTCTAAATTTCATACTGAACATAATTGTAGAAGACCATTTTTTGAAAATCATTACACATTTTAAATTATTTAAGGTTTACATAAACATTTTTAAAATATCCTTTTTCTAAAATTATTCAAAAATATGCATACTATATTTATCCGGTCATTTGAAAATTCATAAACTTCATCATAAGAAGAAATCGAAAATTTAATTTAAAACAAAAGATTACACAAGGTAGTTATGGTCTCCTTACATAGCCCCTTACCACACTAGCATATGACCTAAGTGTAAGGTGAGCTAAGGAGAGAGAATTTGAGGGTGGCTCGGCCAACATCGCACGATTAGTAATTTCTATAAGTTTGAACTTCTCACGAAGGCGATTTCGTTCTAACTTCACACGATGAAGTTCGTCTTGGGTTTGGTCCAGAGCAAAGCCCAGTGGTGCTACCTCCTTCCCAAGTTCTGTTAGATGGCCTTTGATTGGTCCAAGACTACTGGGTGAGGCCATCAAATCTTCTTTCTATATTAATTAACCATGATTACTTGTATTTAGAGTCAAAAATCGAAATGTTTAGTTTCCAGTGGTCATATTCACCAATGGTCATATAACAGTCAAAACCCAACGGTCTAATTTTAATTATACTCATGTTATCAAATGAAAGAGTTTTTTTGAGTATAAAAAAATAGAATAACACACACAATTAGGAAACAATATTTATTCAAAATTTCAGGTCATCACAAGCATCATCCCTATAAGCATTCCTACTTATGTTGGGGTGCTTGAGCGGGCTTTGGTGGTCGAGAGATTCTTGACAGAACATAGACAACCGTCAGTTGTCAGTGGTGAGTGAGCTGGAGTAGAGACCTCGGGAGCAGGGAGCCGACGTCAGGGACCCAGGTGTGGAAGACGTTTCTAGAGGAGATCCCAAGACAGGGGATCTACCATACAGGGTTCACAGGGTGCATTTATCAAGCCTCGAGAGAGGCGATTCTACTCTTGTGATGGAAGTGGAAATATCACTCGAGATTTTCCGACCTGTCGTACTACTAACATGGGAGCAGTAGATGGACCACCAATGTAGAGGCAACCTGTGGAACAGACAGATACACAGGGTGATAGATGTAGTAGAGGAGATAGGAAAGCAACTGGAGGTGGTAGGAATTTTGACCTTTTACCACCACCACCCCCAGGAGGTCCACCCCTGGCCTAGGGAGTTGGTGAAAAGAGGCAGGGACAGCTGCAGGCAGCAGAGGCTTATGACCCAGGTACTCCGTAAATGATTAGAGGTACAATCTGTGTCTTCTCTACTTTGGCTTCCATACTTATAGAAAATGGTTCTAGTCATTTTTTTCTGGAATCTTATCTTGTTCGAGACCTTGAGATTCTAGTTGAGCCGTTGAATCATCCCTTACGCTTAGAAACACCGACTGGAGATGATTCAGAGATCACACAACTTTATAGATAGTGTGACCTGACCCTTGGAGGTGAGAGTATTGGTTGGTACCTATTGGTGGTAGCATCAAGCCCTTACGATGTCATTCTTGGTATGGATTATCTATCCATAGTTCATGCCCAGATTTAATGTTTTAGGCGAAGGGTGTGGTGTGTCCGTAGTAGTGGAATGAGGTTCTCCTTCGTCTCTGAAAAGGATACCCAACCAGCACAGGATAGACACATGTGTTGGAGGGCACAATAGATTTCACATCAGTTGGCTAGCCTAGCCCTTGGCACAACAGATGTTGCGAGTTTCCAGTTTCCAACAATAGTGGCTGAGTATGGGGATGTCTTTCCACAGGATGTCCCCGGACTCCCTCCTCACCGGGAGATAGATTTCTGCATTGAGTTGCAACCCGGGAAGACACCGATATCAGCATCAGCATGTTGTATGGATCCTATAGAGCTTCGTGAGCTGAGAGTGTAGCTGAAATACTTACAAAGGAAGGGCTTCATGAGACCCAGTGCTTCACCCTGGGCGGCCCCAAATTTATTTTCCAAGAAGTCATATGGGAGCTTGAGGTTGTGTGTTGATTACCGATGCTTGAATCAGGTGATCATGAAGAACCGGTATCCACTACTGAGGAATGATGACCTCCTTGACCAATTAAGAGGGGAACGATGGTTCTCAAAGGTTGATCTACGAGCAGACTATCACCGATACGGGAGGAGGATATACCGAAGATGGATTTCAGATGTCACTACGGTCACTATGAGTACTTGGTGATGCCCTTTGGCATGACGAACGCCCCGGGAGTGTTTATGGGACTCATGAACCGGATCTTTCAGCCCAATCTAGATTGGTTCGTAATGGTCTTCATCAATGATATCCTTGTGTACTCTGCGTCTGAGGAGGAGCACGCGAGGCAACTAAAGATGGTTCCGGACACACTCCAAGAGCACTAGTTGTACATGAAACTCTTTAAGTGTCAGTTATGTATACAAGAGGTCCACTTTCTGAGACAAGTTATCTCAGTAGATGGTGTAGCAGTGGACCGGCCATGGTAGAGGCAGTACTATCATGGAATCCACCCTGGAACGTGGTGGAGGTGCATAGTTTCCTTTGGTTTTCAGGATACTATCATAGATTCATTCTTGATTTCTCCAGGATCTTAGCACGCATGACAGTTTTCACCTAAAAGAGGTAGCCTTTTGTGTGGACCGAGATATGCCACCAGACTTATCAGCAGTTGAGAGAGAGCCAGACGAACGCCCTAATATAGACATTACCGGAGAAGAGTGTTGAGTACGTAGTATTCTGTGACGCGTTCGGAACCGAGCTTGGTTGTGTCCTTATGCAGAGGAAAGTGGTGATTGCCTATCTCTCACAATTGTTGAGGCCACATGAGTAGATCTATGTGACCCTTGATCTTGAGTTGGAAATGGTAGTCTTTACGTGGAAGATGTGGTGGAACAACCTGATGGGAGAGCGGTTTGCCATCTACACTGATCACAAGATCCTCATATATATCTTTTCTCCGAAGGATCTGATTTTGAGACAGAGGCGATGGCTTGAGTTCCTCCAGGATTACGAATTTGAGATCGTTTATACTCTTGGGAAGGGGAACATTGTGGTAGATTCTCTCAGCAAGAAATCCAGTTCGCAGTTGCTGGATGAGGCGATGAGGCAGTTGGCCTCTTTACAGATATCCTTCATGGATAGAGATGAGGGGTCTTACCTTCAGTCGATGGTTGTTACCCCTCCACTCTTACAACGAGTTAGGGAAGCACAACTTGAGGATGCTAGCTCTGAGACTCAACGTGATCAGATATTCGCAGGTTATGCTACTGATGGATATTCAGAAGGTGGGGAGCACATTGTTCTTTTTAGAGGTAACACAGTAGTACCAACGACGTTGCGGGAGGAGGTTCTGAGGGAGTTCCATACATCTCCTTTGGAGGTGTATCCAGGCATGGAAATGATGTAACATGACCCCTGATGTATGTTCTTGTGGCCATGAATGAAGAAGAGTGTGATAGAGTTTGTTTCTCGGTGCCTTACTTATTATCAAGTAAAGGCTGAGCACCAAGTGACAGCAGGTTTGACTCATCCCCTTGAGGTGCCATAGTGGAAGTGGGATGGGATATCCAAAGACATCATGACGGGTTTACCACATACGTCTGGGGGACAAGATGACATCTGGGTAATCGTTGATCAACCCACCAAGTAAGCCCACTTCCTAGCCATACGAGAGAAGAGTTCAGTAGTGAGCTTGGGACGCCTCTACGTGCAGTGGATAGTTTGGATTCATGGAGTTCCATCCACAATCGTCTCAAATTGTGATGATTCTTTCACATCCCGGTTGTGGAATGGATTACAAGAAGCTTTTGGGACTCAGTTACGCTTGAGCACAACGTTTCATCCTCAGACTAATGGTCAGACAGAGCGGACCGTACATGTTCTGGAATATATTCTATGAGCTTGCATACTTGAATTCAATCCTAGTTGGGATGATCACCTACCAATGGTGGAATTTTCTTATTACAACAGTTATCATTCCCCTATTGGTATGGAACCATTTGAGGCATTTTATGGGCAACCTTGCAGGTCACCATTTTGCTGGACTGACCCAGGAGAGTCAGCACTCATGGGCCCAGAAATGGTGCGAGCTACTACGGAGAAGGTGCATGTCATCCAGGAGCAGATGAAGACTGCACAGAGTCAGAATAATTCTTATTCCGACAGGAGACGGAGGCCCATGGAGTTCGAGGAGTGAGACCATGTGTTCCTTTAGGTCTCACCTCAATGTGGATTGCAGAGATTTGGCCGAGGTTGAAAGCTATCTCTAAGGTTCGTCGCCCCTTTTCAGATTCTGAGTAGAGTTGTTGAGGTTGAATACTGCTTGGATCTACCTCATAAGATGGACCAGGTACAAGACGTCTTCCATGTGTCGTAGCTCCGGAGGTATGTGCATGATCCATCACACGTTATCGACTGGGGAGAGCTGGACATCGAAGATGGAGTGACCTTTACTGAGTACCTAGTTGAGATCAAGGATCGGCAGGAGATGATCCTTCATCGGTGAACTATTCCCTTGGTGTGTGTCCGGTGGACGCACGAAAATCTCCAAGAGAGCGCGTGGGAGCGGGAGTCTCAGATTCGTGGGCAGTACCCACATCATTTTGAGTAGCCTTTGTTTTGGCTTTTCACGGTCATAAAAGCCCTAAGGAGGGTGTGATGTAAATAATATGATTTTTCCATGTTTTATTTCAATATTATATGGGAATTATTTCGAAACCAGGCTTCGAGATAGCATGCAGTTCCGAGGCCTGGTGAACCCAGAACAGATGTTTGAATTTAATTGAATAATTAAATTGCACGCGTGTGTGGTTTTCTGGAAAAAGTGGAATAACTCCTGAACAGTTTTTCGGATTAGAAATCTGAGGGCACCATTGTGTCCAGAGTAGTGGGTTTTCCCTAGAGGAGACCTAACATTGGATGGAACAGGTCGATGGTGAAGTCTGGTTTTTAGACGTAACCGTAATAAAATATTTATTAAAAATATTTTATTAAAATCCTTGCTGCATCAAAATCTGTATCTTTTGTCCCTTTTAAATAAATGCTTGCGTAGGGGTCCAGGGTTACAACCTCATATCCCTGAATCCTTTGTAGGATCTGAAGGCCCTGGAGAAAAACCTCTCAACGCGATAACGACGTGACGACCAGATCTTCGCCAACAAACGCCCCGAATCCAGGTAGGGTGTTTGATCACTTTGTGATTTATTTTCCCATTGTTGATTACTACGACGAACGTGGAATAATCCATGAATAGATTATCCCACAGATCAATCGTATTTGCAGGATGGGCTTTTGAGAGGATATTGGGGAATTTATCCATGTTGATTTATTATTGTTGATTTCTGCTCCATTTAATCCTATTAAAGGGAGCAGATAAACACCATGACGAACGATGGTGGAGGTTCATTCCTCAAACTTGTTTTGTTGGATTTCATCCATTTTTCATTCGCGAGTTCTTCGCGTTCTTCACGGGGCAATGAAAAACAGATCGTTGCGCATCCGTTATGTGACGCAACAATCCCAAATTGAAGATATAGCATCGGAACAACCCCACATAGGTGCGACAATGGTTTTAGTGGACGGATCAAAGTAGATCAGAGGATATTGTTCTTCGCACAATTTCTGCACAGGAGGACAGAATCAGATTTCTGAGCCGATCGAAGGCCCAAAACCCATGGATTGGGCATCACAACGATGAGGTGACCCATGTTCTTGAGTTTCACGGCAAACAAACAAGATAAACAGTATATGAAGGTTGGTCGAGGCGTGGAGGAAGAAGACAATGTTCTGGAAATTTTCTGACTACACGGCGTGTAGTATGGGCTAAACGGCGTGTCTTCTTCGGCGGACTACCTGGCGTGTACTCCAAGAGTACACAGACACAGGATAGGGTACACTGCCAAGGACACGACGTGTATACCCTTCCTTGGCCTTAGGCGGCTAGATACACAGGATACCACGTGTACTAGTATACGAGCAGGCGACATGGGCATAGGCCGTGCATGGGAACATGGCCAACGTACACAGAGCGAGCCCCATGTCCTCAGACACGGTGTGTAATCCCTCTACATGTCGTGTAGTTGGGTTTTCATACGAAAAGCCTAGATGACATGGGCCGTTTACACGGGCAGTACCTGGAGTCAAGGAACACGGCGTGTGATCCTTCTACACGACGTTTAGTCTAGTTTTAAACCCCTGGACTGGAGACATGATCCATTTGCATAGGCAGTACCCGGGTTCAAGGAACATGGCGTGTAACCATACTACACGCCATGTAACCTATTTTACATGGCTTGAGCCAGTTACCTCTTGTAACTTGGACTAGGTTCCTTAGGGTTCATCCCCTTGGTCATTCTCATGAAGGTTTCTGGTAACATTTGCTACATACAGGATTAGGATCCCTTCAGTAGGTCTTCCCGAATTGAGTTATTAGAATCCCCACTGTGAGACTTAGAGCCGGATCCTCTATTCATTCTTGGAACCCTATGTAGAGTTCTTGGTATCGACATGACCTACTTTACCTAGGCACCGATCCTCTGCTTAGCGGATTAGTTCATAGTGAGTTGTTGGAATCACCCCATAGCTATTGGTTGTGATCCTAATATGAACATAGTGTTACCAAGTACCTGTGGAGTGTGTTATCCCGAAATGATTACTTCGTTTCTCTATCTATTCAGACCTAGGAGTGTGTTATCCTTATTACATGCTTAGTGTAATCTTCGAGCTGGATCTTAGTAGCGGTTTCACGATTGTCAATTATGTATGATTATATCTGGATATTCTTGTTATATGTTCTGTAGACATATACTATGTAGAGATGACTATATCATTCATTTGTGGTATTTCCCTAGTTGTATTCCTTTGTGGTTTTTGGGGTGTCCTACTGGGTATTGTTATACTCACCCATGCATGGTATTTGACCGCACGTGTCATGTCTTATGCAGATAAGCGAAATTTTGACAAGATTCTAGGTGGATAAGGTCCAGACGGTGCTCAGTGAGATCAGACAGGTTGAGGTGTGTTCCTACGGCTATAGATTGTAGTCCCAATACCTTTTTTACTGGTTGGACTTTGTTGTAGAATCTCTTTTGGTGGGATTGTACTTTTGGCCTTGGGTTTTACATTATTGTACTTTACCTTCCTATCGTACTCTGTTGGTTGGGTTTTTAGTGTATGCATGAATTTCCATTTTTTGTAGTTTTTACTTTTCAGCTTTGTGGGCTTGGAGATGTGTGTGCATGTGTACAGGTTTATAGGCAATGTCTCCCATGTTAGTGACATGCTTACTCAATGCTAGTCACCAGCCCTTGGCCTATTGGAGACGGGCTTGGGGAGTTGCGGCTTGGGCCCCACTGGGATGGGTCATGATAGTTCATGTCCTTTTTGTCAAATTTAGGCCTCATGGACATGAGATATATATATATATAGGGTACCAATTAAATTGGTGCAACAACCATAAGGGGAGCCACTGCATGTGGTGACGTCTTGATCGCTGCCTGACTAATTGCAATGCAATTGCGACCTTCCCAACTGCAAAAGTCGCTCACCTGGCCTGAAAAATTTCGGACCACTCTCCCTTATTGATTTCTATGTCACCTGGTACTATATGTGGAGACCGTTTCCACTATCATCACTCATGGTCTGAATTCAATGGCTTCCTTTAGACTTTGCAATCTTCTTGGGCATATACTACTCTGGGTAGGTACTGGACCAAGTTACATTACAAAATTCAGCCTTTAAGAGATGAGTATAACTAATGGAGCATTAATCAACCCTCCTGGCTATGGGAATTGGATGGAATCATAGAGGATATCAACCAACTGGAAATTTCATTGGAGAGTGATTGGTATGAATCTATGTTTGGGGTTCTGGTTCATGAGAAATACATGATGGCAGAGCTACTTCTCTTACAGGAACTTCTTACCAGGGAGAAGGATAGGTTCAAATGGATATAGGAGGGAGACTGTAATAATGCTTATTTTCATGCTTTTATTAAATAGATAATAAGGGAAACACATATGAAAATTTTTTACAGAATGATCTTACACTGATGACCCTACGGTGATTGATGACATGGTTATGGCCTATTTCTCTTCTTTGATTTCTGGCCCCAAACATGCAGATGGGTACCCCTCGGGGCATGTGGACCTATTTTATGCTAATGAGATTCTTGAGGCATTCAAATATCTCAATAGAGAGAGTTCCCCAGGGCCAGATGACCTCCCAAGTTCTTAATATATCTTATATTGGGGCCTAGTTAAAGAAGATCTCACTAATTCCATCAGAGATTTCTTCTATGGTGGTAACATACCACGTGTGTCTAGCACCACCACACTGGTCCTTATTTCCATGGTCAAGCACCCATCCTCTCCTAATCAATTTAGACCAAATAGAATTTGAAATTTACCATATAAAGTTCAGGCTACAGTGCTCAATATACGGACGGTGCATTACCTTCCACAATGGATATCCTTGGAGCAGCATGACTTTTTGAAAGAGAGAGTCATTCAAGGTGTGATTGGGTTTACTCAAGAGATGGTTAACGACATCAATATTAAAGTGGCTGGTTTAAATATGATTCTAAAAATTGATATGGAGAAATCCTATGATACTTTTGAATGGAAATTCATCATCAATGTGCAGCGTATTTTGGGCCTCTCCTCTTGGTACATTAACTTACTGTTTAGATGCTTTATCTCACCATGCTTTTCTATCTCAGTTTTGGGGATCAATTCTGGTTTCTTCAAATCAGTACATGGGATAAGACAAGGGGAACCACTATTCCCAAGCCTCTTTATCATTTCCCAAGATTCTATCTCTTGACAAATCAAGAATATTATTAATGCTGGTGACATCATTCCTTACCATTGCAAGCCAGACTTCAATGGTATTTCTCACATGATGTTTTCTGATGACACTATTTTATTTATAAAATCTAGTAAGAGATCCATCTGGGGAATAAACATGATTCTTGAGATGTATTGGAACTGGAGTGGAAAACTTGTTAATTGGGATAAGAGCAATTTATTTATTTCCAAAAAATTTTAAGACAGACAGGTGGGTAAAGTGGAACAAAGACTTGGTATTCTTTCAAAATCTTTCCTGATTGACTTCTGTGGTTCTCTGATTTATTCTTCTAGTCTTATGATTCAACATTTTGACACAATTGTGTCCAAAATATATACTCAAATTTCTAACTAGAAAAACAGATTCCTATATTTCGGTGGCAGGATCACTCTAGTTAACGATGTACTTTCTTTAATTCCCATACATGTTCTCTCTACTCTCAAGGTCCAAATGGTGTCTTTCATAATATTGAAAATATATTTAACTCTTTCATATGGGACACACACTCTAATGAGAGTCTTCCTTGGGAATATTGGAGGAGACTGGAAATACCTTCCCAGGAGGGGGGCATCAATGTGAATAATCTAGCCACTACCATGAAATGAATGCTTTAGAAACATAATTGGGAGTCCATTTTGGGGGACACTCTATGGAGACAATTAATTCAGAAAAAATATGATAAGAATCTGGACTCAGTTCTGGGGACTTCATCTCCTCTATGGTGTACTATCCTGGTTCATATTTCTACACTTCAAAAGAAGAGTAGATGGATTATATGGAGGGGTGACATCATTTTATGGAACCAAAACTAGGATGGATCCAAATTATCCTTCCAAGTGTGACTGATCCCAGATATCACATTCAAATAGGCTAGCATCTGTCCCCATTTTATCAATTCTATTTTGGATGACACGTAGTGAAATTTATTTGAATCCATTATTGTCAATGATGACCCAAACTGCTGTACTTTTTATGCTTTACCGGTGGGTGTTTTTTTTATGAAAGGATACTGGCCATTACTGGGAAATTCCTCTATTAAAAACGATTGGGTAAAAATTCTATGATGTAAGGATGTTTCAACCAAACTAAACTTCCTTATGTGGTGTGTTAGGAACTTGTCTCTATCAATTGATTATAATGTGAAATGATATGGAATTTTCCTACTGTTTAGATGTGCATGATTTTCAAATAGCTAGGAAGAATCCACGACCCACTTACTCTTTTAAGGTGTATGGGATTGTGTGGACTGAGATGTCTTCAGTGCTTTTAATAGCTGGTCACTTTAGGCCAATAACAACACTGATTTCTTGCATGCATTTTTTCAGGGGGATGATACTATCATCGAAAAAAAGAAAAGGGTAGAAATCTCACTGGAGGGGTGCTAGAACATTTGGAATTCCTAGAATTGTGCAAGAAATGAGGGTATCATCACATCACGAAAATCACTTATCTTTAGAACAAAGTCCATGATCGCTGATCTCGCTCACCTCTTCAAAAATGGTGAAGGGAACCCCTTTTTAGGAACATTTGGTGGCCAGAAATCCCGATCCCAGAACCCTACAAGGACATTGGTGCATTGGATCCCACCTAGCACCATCTTCAAACTCAACTCAGATGGCACCTGTGGGATGGGGGTTTTGCGCGGTTGCTGAAATTGTAAGGGATCATAATGGGTTTTCAATATTTGTTATTTCAACCTTCTTTGGGAGCTGAAAACCTCTTCAGGCAGAGGTGAAAGCAATTCTCACTGGACTTATTCTTTGTAGTGAGAATGATATCACCCTCTCGGCCATTAAAACAAACTCAATAACTATTCATTGTGCTCTACAAGGTGGTGGTAATACACCCTGGTGCATCGCATAGACTATCGGTATGTATCATTATCTCATTACAACCTAGATGGAAATTCTTCCCACATGGTGGGAGGGCAATAGAGTCGTATATTTTCTTGCCTATATGGATGGCTCTACTGGTAGCATCACATGCTACTCCAATCCTGGCTCCCTCCCATCGGAGAGCATGGTACTTGTCACTAGGGATTCTCTATGTATCCATTACATCAGACCCCCATGACTCCCCTCCCATGCTATGTGTCTCATTCTCTCTCTAATGTTTATTTTTTTATAAAATAAAATATCAATGGTGGTAAACATCCTTGTGAAAAACTTTTGGGAAAACATCATTTGAAATTCATCAATATGAAATTACAAAACATGAGTAAAATAAAGAAGAAGAAATCGTGTCTCCCCTTGATTTTCAGATCCTCACCATGCTACACCCCATAGATCTTCTATGTTCCATGTCTAGAATTATCCCACAAATGAATTTTTAATAATAGAATTGATTCCAATATTATTTGGTGAATGATGGATTCCCCTGGTCTAGTGTTCTTACCTCTTTTTATACAAAATCATTCACATGAATCTCTAATATACGCTCATGGTCACCAAATTAAAACATGTATCTAAGCTCCACATTTCATGCAAATAAATATATAGCTTATTTCTAGTTGATTCAAGGATATAATGTCTCAAAATATAATATACCATTGATTCCTTTCTTCCCTGTATCAAACTCATATATAATAATTCTAGTGAACTCTAGAATGTTCTAGTAAATTTCTTATCTTTAGGGTCGACTTGAAATTGAAACTGAATTCGTCTATCTTCTGATCGATTCTCATGCCCTAACACTTGTTGTTTGGATAATAGAATTGTAGCATTGGGTTACAACAAGGCCAACCACCATCAATGAACCCTCACAACAAAATCATCAAAATATTAAAAGATTAAAATTATTTTAATTATTATTATGTTATAATTATTAATATGTATACACATATAATAATAATTATCAATATACATATTTATTATTATTAATAATATATATTTATATATCATTATCTTCATCCTCATAGGGCATGGCTCAGGCCATCTCCTTGGACTCTACGAGCTCGGATCGACATCTCTTATAAGGCAATGATCTCAGAACTTCCTAACCACACTATCACTCAACAAGAACGAAAGCTTAAATCTTCTCTAACGGTGGTGTAGTTAATTGGTGGGTCTTGGATATATGAATTAAAATTACCTAAATTAGAGTTATCAACAAGTTTTATTCATTGCTTTATCATCCACAACAAGCTTCATTGAAAGTACACATTTCGGGTTCTTGGGTGGCTGGTTTCACCGACAATGGCTTAGTGGTGGACCTCAATGTTGTTAAATTATAATGTCATATAACAATTATTCCATGGATGTATAATTTTTTGATAGGTTTATTCTTCATCAGGGAAATGATGGATTAGTTAAAATAGATGTTTCATTCAGAGGTCGAAGATGGGAGGAAAAAAAGATCTCAATAGTGGACCTATCATGGAACAGTAGTAAGATGATAGTATTAGTTAAATGTGGAAGAGGGGATGTAGATGAGGATATATAGAATAATATTGGTTTGGTATTGTATCATTAGCATGATGGTAGCAGTGGTTTAGTGGAGGAATGGTATATTTAAGGGATTGTAGGAGAGTTGGGATGGTAGAATTTTATTGACCATAGTAGTGGGTTAGTGGGGGAACAATAGAATGTCGGGAAAATAGGTCAAATGGGATGCTATTATTTCATTGATAGTAATAGAATGTGATATGGGGAATAGAAGATGGTAGGTAAGTAGAGAAATATATGAGTTCAGATGGTAGTAGATGAATTGGGATAATAGTAGTGGCACACAACAGCTGTACATGCTTAAATGAAAAAAAATAAAAAAATAAAAATTAAAAAAAATAAATAAAGATCCTAAAATTAAAATGAAACAAATTAAATTATTTACATTGAAATTAAAATACAAGAAATAATGATTAATTAGAAAACATTAAATGAGATAAAATAGTAAAAATATCAAAAAAAATTACAGATTACACAAATAGTAGGAAGAAAAAAAAAATATAAAATAAAAATATTAATAAAATATACAAAGATTTAATAATTTTAAATACAATAAAATATATAATTAAACAAATAAAATAATGGAGTTCACTAATTAAAATCATTATTTTGAAAACCATAAAAAAGAACAAATGAATTAAAATAAATTATTAAATGATAAAAAATGATTTTAAAAAATACAAATAAAAAAGGTAGTAAAATATAATTAATTATTAACTATAAATTATTCAAAAAAAAAAGTAATAAAAAACATATTTTATCAAAAATTAGCAATTTTATTTATTTAATAGAAAATTGGAAACAATTATAAATTATTGAAAAAAATACATGATATTACTAATAAATACACAATTAATTACAATAGAAAATGTAGCAAAATAAAATGAAATAAATGAAACATAAGTTGTGAATCTTGGAGAAAACATGGGTTTAGAGGGGGTTTGAGTATTTATAGGCCAATTGAAAATTAGAATACCACAATGTATCCTCCTAGATCATGTCTTAGAACTACTTGAAATAGGGAGTACTATAACATTGTGTGATGGACCATGCTACACATGAGCTTCATCCTAGTTGGCGAGGACCCTTGAAGTGAATCTAAGAGACCCATGTACAAATCTGGGTAGAGGAATATTTTTAGGTTACTATAGCAGTACTGTAGTAGTCACTCTAGCAGGTATTTTTCAGTACTGTAGCACCCGTAACTATTCACCTTCGGGCCACCAGTTTGGGCATGGAGTCCTTAAGGCCTTCGAGCCACTCAGGCCTTCAGTTTAATAAGGATTTCAGACCACCATCAGGCCGTCAGACCACCTTAAGGCTTTCAGGACCCCTGATATACCGATGCAAACTAGAAAAAATCTATAAAGAACATGAACTAAAGGAGGATTCAGAGCAAGGACCATTCACCAAAGAAGAGCTATCAAATTTGGAATAATGAATGGGTTTTGAATTCTCCATCGGTACCAGGATTATGTATCCATTCTCATGCCATCTATCCAAACAACCATGCAATAGGCCATTCCATAACCTTCTCATTCAAAACATTAATATATGAAAAGTATGTCTTCTATGAAACAGATCCTATATATTCAAGGAGGGAAAATGATATAACAAAAACCTACATTCCTTAAAAACCATTATCCAAGAAGGATTCCATAGAGAATCCTAACCCATACATTTTAGTTATCCCAAAATTGGTAGAACACCCCTTTGAGCAGTATAACACAACCTTTCACCACACCACTACTATGTAAAAAGTTGAAATAACTATGAAAAACCCATTTCAGATCCCCTATAGCACAACCAACCAAACTATGTTATAGAAACTACCCCTATGTCATATCCTTGGTATGTGTGGTTTATAATTTATCAAAACACCACATTTTCCTCTTAAACACCTTAGAACATTCTTAGAGAAAATCCAACACCAAAAACATCCAAGGGAAAGGGATACTAGGATCTGAGCGCTTAGTATAAAGGATGTCATATTTATTTAAAGAATTAGATCAATGGACCATAATTCATTTCTGATGTATAAGAATTGACATTACATCAGTTAGAAATATGATGAGACTATAATTAATCAAAGTTTGTGTTTTCAATATAAATGTTTCATTTTAGTTTATATAATTTTTTATCATTTTCAGAACCAATTAAATGAGATAATATTGATTTAAAATATTAGGATAATGATCTATAATTCATTTTTTATTTGTATGAATTTATCATGCATTAATAACACCCACGATGTGTCGTGTCTGATTCTAAGTGCGTGTTTTCACTTTAAAAGTGAAATTTTTAGATTAAAAACATAACATAACCAAAACTAAGAAAATGATCATGGATTTTATTAATTAATTAGAAAAATTATTTATAAATTATTAATGGTGTGTAGTAATTATCCAAATTTCAATCTGACCCAAAAGTTTTCTGGTATGATTCAAAGTGCATGTTTTAATATTAAACATGTCATTTTAGTTTAAAAACATGTAAAATTAAACAAACTGAGTAAATGAGATCATAATGTCATTATAATTTATGAAAATGATCCATAATTCATTTAATAAATATAGGAATCAACCACACTAAAATTCAACACATGATGTGTCTGATATGACCTAATATTCATGTTTTCACTATAAAAGTCTCCATTAAGTTTAACAGATATTTCTCATATCCATAAAAAAGATTATTTTAAAACCGTTGGAAAATTATCCAAAATTTATTTGGGATTTATATGAATCATCCTCACCTCAATCCGATACATGATGTGGCTGATATGAGATAATGTTCAAATTTTAATGTGTGATATTAGTGTAAAACACATACCATATATTCAAAAATAAGTAAATGAGATTAAATTATATTTAAAAATTAGTAGTAAAATCCATAATTAATTTATTTCATGTTGGAATCTACATCACATCAATCCAAAATAATACATGTTGAGTATAAATTCAAGTTCATGTTTTCTATAGAAAGGTGTAATTTTAGTTTAATGTATGTATCAAATTTGTAAAAAATAAGGAAAAAAATATTGAATTATTTTCAAAAATTAAATAAAATAAATCCACATTTCATTTTTTATGTGTAGTAATATACCACAATTCAATCATACCCCTAATATTGTCGACATAACACGATGTGTGTGTCATCAGTGTAAATTTGTACTTTTAGTTTAAAACACCTGTCAAATATACAAACAGGATAAAAAAATATTGAAATATTTTAAAAATTTACGAAAATTTTCCTTAATTCAGTTGTGATGTATATGAATATAATTAAGGTCTATCTTGTATATGATGTTATAAATATAAAAAATGATTGTTTTTAGTATAAAAATTGTCATTGTAGTTTGAAACGCATGTCATATAGCCAAAAATGAGCAGACATGCTCATATTCTTTCCAAACATTAATAAAAAATCCATATTTCATATGTTTTGTATATGAATTTAGTAAATTTCAAAAAAAATAACTACACGTATTTTATGACTAAATGTGTGTGTTTTAAATATAAAAGTCCCATCGTAGTTTGATATGAGTGTAACATATCCAAAACTAATAAAATGTTCTCAGATTCTTTTCAAAATTTTGGAAAAGGATACACAATTCATTTTTTATGTTTATTATTTAACTACACGTCAATCTAACACACAATTTGTAAGGTCTGACTCAAAATGCATGTTTGCAATATAAAGGCTACATTTTAGTTTAAAATTCCCATCACAAAGCCAAAATTGATAAAAACAAGCTCATTATATTTTCTAAAAAACATTATAATAATTTATAATAATTTATGATGTATAGGAAGAAATTTTAAATCAATGTGACACACGATGTGGCTTGTATGATTCAAATTTTATTTTTTCTATATAAATTTTTTATTTTAGATTAAAATGGGCGATGCATTGGAAAATCCAAGAAAAGAATCCCATATTGTTTTTTTTAAATGATCCATAATTCACTAATGATGATTAGGTATCAAGCACACATCATTCCGACTCATGATGTGGCTGGTATGACTCAAAGTTAACGTTTTCAATATATTTTTTATAATTTATATTTAAAAAACGCTTCACATAAGAAAAATTAGGTGACATACATTGATTTTTTTTTTAAAAAAATCCATTAATAATTTTCAAAATTTTCAAATTGATTTGATTTCTATCTGACACGTGATGTGATTTGTATGAATCAACTTTAAGGTTTTTAATTTAAAAGTGTCATTTTAGTTTAAATTGAAAATTAAAATTTTATAACAAAGTAAGTGAGAATTTATTATTTCAAAAAATTTGGAAAAATATCCATAAATAATATATGATGTCTAGTAATTCATCACACATCAATTTGACATATGATATGTCATATATGACTCTATGAGTGTGTTTTAATATAAAAGTTTCATTTTAGTTTAAAAAACATGTCACATTGTCAAAATTGAGTAATGGAGATTATAATGTTTTGAAATATTAGAATACCGATCCATAATTATTTTTTGATATGTAGAAATTTACCATGTATCAATATGACATTTGATGTGATCGAAATGACTCATAGTACATGTTTTCAATATAAAAGTGTCATTTTAATTTAAATTAGGTGTCACATTTTCAAAACCATGGAAATGAGATTAAAGTATTTCTAACTTTAGGAAAATGATCCATAATTAATTTATGATTTCTAATAATTGGTCGTGCATCAATCCGACAAATGAGGTGGCTGGTATGACTCAAAGAGGGTGTTTTTATCTTAAAAGTATCATTTCAGTTTATAAAAACATAGAAAAAAATTATAAAAAGGATCTAAATTTATATTTATAATTAAATAAAATTACCAATAATTCATTTATGGTGTGTTGTAATTGTATTTACATCCTTCTGACACATGATGTGGTCGGTATCTCTCAAAGTGTATATTTTTCGCATTAAATGTGTCATCTTAGTTTAAAATATGAATAAAAAATCCATAACTAGAAAACAGAGCTCGCATTGTATTGATGCATTATAAAAACTATCCATAATTCATTGGCATCATTTATGAATCGACTATACATCAATTTGACACACGATGTGGCTGGAATGAATTAAATTTTATGTTTTCAATATAAAAGTATCATTTAACTTTAAAAATCACATTGCATAGTCAAAAACAAGAACAGGACTGTATTGTTTCTAAATTATAGGAAAATAATCCATAATTAATACGTTACATGTAGGAATCAACCTCACACCAATCCAACAGATTATGTGGCAAGTATGACTTATAGTGTGTGTTTTTAAGTGTGATTTTATTATAAAATGCACGTTGCTTAACCATAACTGACTAAACAAGATCATATTTTCATGAAACAATATTAAAATGGTTGATAATTAATTTGTGACATGTAGTAATTATCTGCACATCAATCCTACTAATAATGTAATCAGTATGACTCTAAGTTTATGTTTTCAATAAAAAAAGTGACATTTTAGTATAAAAATCATGTCACATTGTCAAAAATGAAAAAACGTGATTAGATTTTTCTTAAACATTATTAAAATTATAAATAATAAATTTATGATGTTTTGGAATCAACCTCACATCAATCATACACATGATATGGTTAGTATAATATAAAGTGTATGTTTTCAATGAAAAAGTGCCATTTTAGTTAAAAATACATGTCACATAGCCAAATTAGAGTAAAATATTGGATTATTATCAAATATTATTACATAAAACCACAAATCATCTTCAATATATAGTAATTAACCTCATGTTAATATGGCACATGATGTGGTAAGATTAACTCAAAGTTCATGTTTTCAATATAAAAGTGTCATTTTAGATTAAAACACACATGACATAGAGAAAACCAAAAAAAGATCATGGATTGTATTCAAATATTAGAAAAAAGGATCCATAAATATTTTTTATTATGTAGGAATGGAACCCATTCCTATCTAGCACACGATCTGGTTAGTATGACTCAAAGTGCATGTTTTTAATATAAAAGTGTCATTTTAGTTTAAATTTGGTGTCATATTTTCAAAAACCAAGGAAATGATATTATAAGGATTTATAACTTTAGGAAAATGATCCATATTTAATTTATGATGTGTAATAATTGGTCGTGCATCAATCCGACAAATGAAGTGGCTGGTATGACTCAAAGAGGGTGTTTCATTTTAAAAGTATCATTTTAGTTTAAAAAAACATAGAAATAAACTAGAAAAAGGATCTCAAATTATATTTATAATTTAACAAAATGACCTATAATTCATTTATGGTGTGTTGGAATTGTATTTACATCATTCTGACACATTATGTGGTCGGTATCTCTCAAAGTGTATATTTTTCGCATTAAATGTGTCATCATAGTTTAAAATATGAATAAAAACTCCATAACTAGAAAACAGAGCTCAGATTTTATTGATGCATTATAAAAACTATCCATAATTCATTGACCTCATTTATAAATTCACTTCACATCAATTCGACACACGATGTGGTTGGAATGAATTAAATTTTACGTTTTCAATATAAAAGTATCATTTTACTTTATAAATCACATTATATAATAAAAAATAAGAAAATAACTATATTGTTTCTAAATTATAGGAAAACAATCCATAGTTAATAAGTTAAATGTAGTAATCAACCTCACATCAATCCAACACATGATGTGGAATGTATGACTTATAGTGTGTCATTTTAAGAGTCATTTTATTATAAAATGAATGTTGCTTAACCATGACTGACGAAACAAGATCTTATTTTCATGAAACAATATTAAAATGGTTTATAATTTATTCTTGACATGTAGTAATTATCTTCACATCAATACTACTAATAATGTGGTCGACATGACACCAAGTTTATTTTTTCAATAAAAAGGTGTCATTTTAGTTTAAAGAGCATGTCACATTGTCAAAAATGAAAAAACGTGATTAGATTGTTCTTAAACATAATTAAAAATATAAATAATAAATTTATGATGTTTTGGAAGAAACCTCACATCAATCATACACATGATATGGTTAGTATAATACAAAGTGTATGTTTTCAATGAAAAAGTGACATTTTAGTTAAAAATACATGTCACATAGACAAATTAGAGTAAAATATTGGATTATTCTCAAATATTAATACATAAACCCATAAATAATCTTCAATATATAGTAATTAACTTCATGTCAATATAGAACATGATGTGGTCAGTATAACTCAATCTTCATGTTTTCAATATAAAAGTGTCATTTTAGATTAAAACACACATGACATAGCCAAAACGAAAAGAATGATCATGGATTGTATTAAAATATTAGAAAAATTATCCATAGTTATTTTTATTGTGTAGGAATTAGACACATTCCAATATAGAACATGATGTGGTCAGTATGACTCAAAGTGCATGTTTTTAATATAAAAATGTCATTTCAGTTTAAAACACACATCACATTTCCCCAAATAAGAAAATTAAATGACATTGCTCTATTTTTTTTTCAAAATGATCCATAATTAATTTGTGGCATATATTAATTAAAAAAACATGAATCTGATACATGATGCGGTCAATTTAACCCAATATGATTGTTTTGAATATAAAAGTGACTTTTTAGTTTTAAATGCTGGTCACATATCAAAAATCATGAAAATGTACTTAGAAAATTTTCAATCATTATGAAAAAAATTCGTAATTCATTTATTTCTTGCAAGAATTTGACAAAACATAAATTTGACATATAATTTTTCCAATACGATATAAATTTTATGTTATCAATATAAAAGTTTCATGTTCGATTAAAACATGTTCCACATAGCCAAATCTAATAAAACAAGCTTGTTTTATTCTTTAAACATTATGAAAATGATACATAATTCATTATTTATGTGTATGAATCGGTCCCATGTCAATCGAACACACAATGTGTCCAATATGATAAAAAGTGTGGGGTTTTAATATAAAATTGTAATTTTAAATTAAAATAAAAATAATATAAAATAAATAGGGGAAAACCCATAAAATTTATTTTAAAATTTGGCTAAATGGTCTATAATTCATCTCTGACATATATAAATTAAACACATATCGATTTAACACATGATGTGATGGGTATGACTCTAAGTGTGTGTTTTCAATATAAAATGGCCATTTTAGTTTAAAACACATGTCATATTTTCAAAATTGATAAAATTATTTTTGGTTGTTTTCAAACATTAGGATAGTGAACCATTATTAAAATTTTATGTATAGAAACTTATCGCACATCTATCTAAAACACGATGTGGTCAGTCTGACTCCAAATGCATGTTTTCAATATAAAAGTGTCATTTTAGATTAAAAATCATGTCAAATTGGAAAAAACAATTAAAGAAGAAAATATTGTTTTCAAACATTAGAAAAATGATCTGTAATTCATTTGTGACATATAGGAATTTACCGCACATCAATCTGACACATTATGTGAATGAAATGACTCACAGTGCATGTTTTTAATAAAAAAGTTTCATTCTTGAATAAAGAAAATGTCATAATTTCAAATCATAGTAAATGAGAAAATATTTATTTTAAAATTATTAAAAATGAACCATAATTCATTTTTGAAATGTAATTATTTAATTTGGGTCAATACGACACACGATGTGCATGATATGACTTTCAGAGTGTGTTTTCATGTTAAAAGTGTCATTTTAGTTTCAAAGAATGTCACATAGTAAAAAATGAGAAAATTATCTTAGGTTGTATTGAGCATTTAGAAAAATGTTCAATAATTTATTCATAGTGTGTAGGAATTGACTTCATGTCCATCTGATACACGATGTGTCCAATAGGACTGAAAGTTCATGTCCCCACATTAAAATTATCTATTTAGTTCCAAACATGCATCACAAAGAAAAAAAATGAGAAAATGAGGTTATATATTCTTGATACTTTAAAAAATGATCCATAATTCATGTTGGATGTTTTGGAAATGACTGAATATCAATTTGAAACATGATTTGGCAGGAATAACTTGAAGCTAGTGTTTTTAATATAAACGAGTAATTTTAGTTTAAAACACATGTCACATAACCAAAATAGGGGTAAAATCATAGATTGTTATCGATTATTAACAAAACTATCCATAGTTCATTTATGACATGTAAGAACTAACCACATTCCAATTTGACTCATGATTAGTCCCATATTACTTAAATAACATGTTTTTAACTATCATTTTGATGTAAAACGACCATCACATAGACAAAAATAATAAAAATATCTCGGAGTGTTTTGAAAAATTTGGAAAATGATCCATAACTAATTTGTGTCATCTATGAGTTTTTTTCCAGCTAAATCCAATAAATGATGTGAAATACATGACCCTAAGTATGTGTTTTCAATATAAAAGTGTCATTTTAGTTTAAAATGAGAATCAAATTGTCAAAATAGAGACAATTATTTACTATTATTTTCAAACCTTAGGTTAAAAATCCATAATTCATTTTTCATCTATTTGGTTCTAGATCACATCAATCCTATACATGATATGGTTAGTGTAATTGAATGTATGTGTTTTCAATATAAAAGTTTCATTTTAGAATAAATTGACTGACACATATCAAAAATTGTGCAAACAATATTTGATTATTTTTAAATAATATAAAAACAATCCATAAATCATTTAAGATGTATAGGAATTGACTTGATTTCAATACAACACATAATGTAATCGGTATGGATTAGGGTGTATGTTTTAAATATAAAAGTTTCATTTTAGTTTTAAATTTTCATCACAAATCCAAAACCAAAAAAACAATATTATCTTGTTTTTAATCATTAGGAAAAATATCAATAGTTCATTTTTCACATATATGAATCAATTTCATGTCAATATAATGCATGATGCGACCGATATAGATCAAAGTTCTTGTTTCCATTATAAAAGATTCATTTTAGTTTAAATCACGAGTCACATAGTCAAAATTAATAAAATGAGCTCAGATTATTTTCAAACATTATCAAAACCATCAAAAATTCATTTGTGACCTTAAAGAAATGACCGCATGTAATGCAAACACAAGATGTGGTCAATATGTCAAAAAGTTCATTTTTTCAATATAAATATGTAAATTTTAGTTTAAAACACAATTCACATAAGCAAATCAAAGAAAATGATCTCAAACTATTTTCAAAAATTAATAAAAACAATCCATAATTCATTTATGATATAGAGAAATAAATGCACATAATTATGACACATCATATAGATGATATGACTCAAAATGTGTATTCTCAATATAAAAGTGTCATTTTGTTTTATAATGTGTTTCACATTGCCAAATCCAAGAAAAAAATCTCGGATTGTTATTTAAAATTAGGAAAAATATTCATAATTCATTAGTGACATCTAGTAATCTACTGTAAGTCTATTTAAAACATGATGTGGTCAGTATGAATCAATGTGCATGTATTCACAATAAAAGAGTAATTTTTGTGTATAAAGAACATTGTTTATCCAAAATGGGTAAAATAAACTCAGACTGTTTTCAAACATTCAGGAAATAATCCTCAATCAATTTGTGATTTATAGGAATTGACAACATGTCAATCCAACACATGACCTAATCGATATGGCTAAAAATTGTGTTTTCCATATAAAATTTTCATTTCAATTTAAAATACACATCAAATTTTTAAAACTCAGTACATGATATTGGATTATTTTAAAAAATTAAGAAAATGATTCATAACTCATTGTCGATGTTTATGAATTGACTATTCATCTATCTAACATGTGATGTGGTCATTATATCTCTATGTGCATGTTTTAAATATAAAAGTGTCATTTTAGTTCAAAACATGTCACACATTTTCAAAATTGAGTTAATGGTCTCATATTTTATTCAAAAAATAGAACAATGATTCATAATTTATTTTTGACATGTAGTAATTGATCACCCATCAGTCTAACTCATGATGTGACTGGAATGTATCAAAGTGTGTATTTTTAATATAAAAGTATCATTTTAGTTTAAAGAACGTGTCCTGTAAATGAGGATAGATTGATTTAAAACATTAAGAAAATGATCCATAATTTATTTTTGACTTTCATAATCAACCATGAATTAATATGAAACAGGATGCAGCCAGTAATACTCAATGTTTCCAAAGCTGAGAAAAAAATATTATACTATATTGATAATTTATAAAATAGTATATATTTCATTTTTGGTGCGTAGGAATTTACTGTGTGTCAATCTAACACATGATGTGGTCGGTATGACTCAAAATGCATGCTTTAACAATAATGTTTCATTTTTTAAAAAAAGCATCACAAATAAAAAATAAATAAAATTATTTTATATTAAGATGATTCATTAGGAAAATGATCTATGATTCATCTCTGACATATAGGAATTTACTATAGTTTAATTCGATACACGATGTGGATGATATGACAAATGTGTGTTATTATAAAAGAGTTATTTTATTTTAAAACACATGTTGAATAGCCATTACATAGAAAATAAAATGGTAATGTTTTTTGACTACATTAAAATAATCCATGAATCATTTTTGACATGTAGGAATCGACCACATGTCAATATGACACATGATGTGCCCGGTGTGACTCACAATGTGTATTTTCAAGTGTCATGTTAGTGTAAAACATGCTCCAGATAGAAAAATATAGTAATAAAGATCATATTTTCTCAAAACTATTGAAAATTGATCCATAGTTCTTTTGTGGCATGTAGGAGTTAACCTCACATCAATCCAATAGATGACATGACCGACATGGCTCTAAGTATGGGGTTTCAATATAAAAGTGTCATTTTAGTTTGAAACATGCATCTGATTTTAAAAACCAAGAAAATGAGTTCTAACTGGTTTCAAACATTAGTAAAAGAAATCCATAATTCAATTTTGACATATTTGAATCAACCACACATCTATCCTAAAAATGGTGTGGTCAGTATAACTCAAATTGCATACTTTCAACATTAAAGTGTCATTTTAGTTTAAAATGCGCATCAAATAGAAAAAAATTAGAAAAAAATAAGGGATTGTTTTTAAATATTATAAAAACAATTAATAATTTATATGAGACAAATAGGAATAAAATATATTCCAATCTGGTACATGATATTGTCTGTATAACACAATGTATGTTTTTACAATATAAAGCTGTCATTTTAGACTAAAATGTGAGTCACATAGATATACCTGAGAAAATGAGCTTAGATATTTTCTAAACATTATGAAAAATATCTATAACTATTTTTTGACATGTACTAATTGACCTCATGTCAATATAATACATTATTTAGCTGGTATGAGTCAATGTATGTGTTTCTAATATAAAATGATCATTTTTAAACACTCATCATAGAGACAAAACTAATAAATTGAGATCTGATTTTTTTGAACATTTGGCCAATGATCTATAATTCATTTATGATGTTAAGGAATCAAATGCATGTCAATCTGAAACACGATGTGGTCTGATGAATCAATATGTTTTTTTTCATTATAATATTGTAATTTTAGTTTAAAACCCACATCAGATCTTCAAAACCAAGAGAACATGCTCTGAATGTTTTCAAAATTTAAGAAAATGCTCCCTAATTCATTTATAACATAGAGAAATTTATCATTCATCTATCCAAAACATGATGTGTCCAGTATGACTCAAATTGTGTGTGTTCAATATAAAAGTGTCATTTTTTGGTTATAACACACATCAAATATCCATAACTAATAAAATAATATTTTATTGTTTTCAAACATTATGAAAAAAATCTATAATTCATTTGTGACATGTAGGAATTGATCTCACATTAATTTGACACTTGATATTGCTTCTTTGATTCAAAGTATGTGTTTTTAAAATAAAAGTATAATTTTTTGTTTAAAATGCCTCTCATATAATCAAAACATAGAATAATACCTTATATTGTTCTAAAAAATTATAGAAATTATTTATAATTATTATTTTATGTACAATAATTGAACACAGGTCAATCTGACACACGATGTAGTCGGTATGACTTTAAGTGATTGTTTTCATTATAAAATTTTCATTTAAGTTTAAAATTAAAACCACATTGTCGAAACCAAGTAAATGAGTTTCTATTATTTAAAACATTTTTAAAATTATCAATAATTA
Source organism: Viscum album (assembly GCA_963277665.1). Classification (NCBI taxonomy): domain Eukaryota; kingdom Viridiplantae; phylum Streptophyta; class Magnoliopsida; order Santalales; family Viscaceae; genus Viscum; species Viscum album. The sequence goes on from OY728141.1 coordinate 733,576,612, forward strand.
TCTTTTTATGTGTAGGAATTGACCAAAAATAAATTAAATATATGATGTGATAGGTATCACTCCATGTGCATGTTTTTAATTAGAATGTGTCATTTCAGTTTAAAATGTTTGTCACATTTACAAAATTTAGTAAACTAGCTCATATTAATTCTTGATTTAGAAATATGATCCATAATTCAATTTTTTTAGTAACAGACCACATGACAATCTGACACACAATGTGACTGAAATGTCGCAAAGTGCATGTTTTCAAAATAAAAGTGACATTATAGTTTAAATCACGTTTCACATTTTTAAAATTGATTATAAAATATCATATTGATTTAAATCTTGTTAAAAATGACCAAAAATCCATTTGTGTCCATGAATATTTTATCGTGCAAATTTTCAACACACGATGTTGCTGGTATGACTCAAACTGTGTGTTTTCATTTTAAAAGTTTAATTTTAGTTTAAAAAATGACACATAAACAGAAATGATAAAACAAGATTGGATTTTATTTTTAATTTTGGAAAATTTTATATAATTAATTTTGGGTGTGTAGAAATTGACAACCCAAATATCTAATGCATTTTTAGCCGATTTTACATAATTCACATGCTTTCACATTAAATGTGTCTTTTAGTTTCAAACACACATCACAAATCCAAAAAATGAGAAATGATATTTTATTATCTTGATATATTAGGATGATTATCCTATATATTTTAGTGATGTGTATTAATTTAACATTGTTCAATTGAACGTATGATGTGTCTAGTATGACATAAAGTGCATGTTTTCAATATAAATGTGTTATTTTAGTTTAAAACATGCATCACATAACCAAAAATTATAAAATAAGATTTTACTATTTTCAAACTATAGGATAATGTTCCATAATTCATTTGTGACATGTAGTAATTGACCACACATCAATCTGAAAAATGATGTGCCTGGTATGACTCAAAGTGTGTGTTTTCAATTTTCATTTTAGTGAAAAACTAACATCAAATCACCAAAACTGAGTAAACGAACTTGAATTACCTTGATACTTTACGAAAATGGATCCATAATTCATGTTTGTTATGTATGAAACAACCACACATCATTCACATTTTCCACGTGGCTAATATAACTCCAAGTGCATGTTTTTAATATAAAATTATAATTTTGGTATAAAATGTGTGTCACATTTTTAATACTAAGAAAATGAGCTCGAATTTTTTTCAGTCATTATTAAAATGAACCATAATACAATTGTGACATGTAGGAATTGACTACAAGTAATTACTACACATGATATAGTCAGTATAACTCAAATTGCGTGTTTTTGATATAAAAGTTTCATTTTAGTTTAAATAGAATGTCACATTCACAAAACTGAGAAAAAAAGATCTGATTATTTTCAAACAATAGGAAGGGAATACATAATTAATTTGAGACATATAGGAATTGAATACATTTTAATCCATAATATGATGTGTCCTGTATGGATCAAACTTCATGTTTTAAATTTTAATGTGTCATTTTAGTTTAAAACACACATCAGATAGACAAAACCAAGAAAAATGATCTCAAAATGTTTTCAAACATTAGGAAACTAAATAGTATTTATTTTTTATTTGTAGGAATTTACTTTAAGTCAATCCAATACACGTCGTGTCTATTATAAAGCAATGTTTTTATTTTCAATTAAAATGCATCATTTTTGTTTCAAACACTTTTAAAAGAGCCAAAACTGAGAAAATGAGATCATATTGTCTTCAAACATTAAGAAAATGATCGATAATTCATTTCTAACATTTATGAATCGAACTCACATCAATCTGACAGATGATGAAGTCAATTTGAATCAAAGTGGATGTTTTTAGAATAAAAGTTTCATTTCACTTTATAATTTATTTCAAATTTCCAAGACTTATGAAACATTGTCATACTCATTTCAAACATTAAGAAAATGGTCCGTAAATCATTTATTATATGTATTAAGTGATATTACATCAATACAAAAAATGATGTGGACAGTATGACTCAAACTACATGTTTTCAATTAAAAAAATTATGTTAGTTTAAAATGTAAATCACATAACCAAAAATGAGAAAATGATATTGGATTATTTTTAAAAAATAATACAATCATTAAAAATTTATTAGTGATGTGATATCATGACCCAGAATTCATTAAGTAGTTCTTGAAGATGGTTGGCCACATAACCTAAAGCATGCCTCCCTGAATACAAGAGGCAACTGACTAGCAGCGAGGTTCTATGATGGTACAGTGGGGATACTATACCGTCATGATTAGAGTAAGCCATGGAGGGGGATAATAATGGTAAGTAGTGGAAATAGTAATAAATAACCAGTATCAAAATAATACATCATGTAAATAAATAAACAGGAAAAAGTTGAATCAATGTCATATAAAATTTTTGATCATGTCAGGATGCTATAAAAAACGAATTCCACAGAATACAGGGGTTCATTCATTTAAAAAAATCTATACAAAAATATGAAAAATACAAAAATTTGTCTCTACTAGAATCAAAGCCATAAACTTCTTCTATTGATCCCATAATTAATCCTAGTACTGAAAATCAAACATTTGAAGCTAGATGCTTCTATTTTTCTATACATGAAGACATAAAGAATGTTTAGGTACAATAAGTGTCTTGAATATGGTGTGATATATACTAGTAGGGTTCCACTAATGGTCTCTATAATTATCCATTATATATATATAATGAGTAATGTATAGGTAAAGGAGAAAAATAAATAAATAAATAAATAATATCATATCAGGTTCCTTATGGGACACCCGGCCAAAACTACCTTATTTGGCCTAATTCAGATATCTCTATGCTAGAGTCAACCAAAAAAGATATAATATAGGGGTAATAATGGGACATCATCAGGAAAGTATCAAGAATGGATCAAATCAAATAATTTTATTTGGATTTGTGGATGCATCCCTAGAATAATAGATATGCATTATTGGTTTCTGATATAAAAAAACATCCTTAGAATTTAATACATGGCTTCCTGATCCCTTCAAGTGATATATAAAGAGGAATCCAAGAATATCTCCATGAGAAATATAAATACCCATCACCATAATAGTATATCCAAGGAAATCCATAAATTAATCCCATGTATCATCTCTACATGGTGTAGCATGACCCTCTATGCCTATCCCATGTTTACCACATAGGGGTCCAAGTATCTCTCATGGAAAGGTATAACCATATCAACCACCTATCCTATCCAAGGAAACTCACTAAGGGAACTGGTATCTATCATGAATAGATAAGTAATATATATAGTGATCCCATCCAAAGAATCATATATATAAGATCCATATGTCATTCCTAGAACATTTAGAATCATTAGAAATTATAATTACAAAGAACAACGAGCCCATCCAAGGCATCCTTAAGTCAAAACCCATGTATCACTCCTAACATGGCATAAATGTATAGTTAAGATATTATAAACTCATTACACTAAACAAGGAATTATATTCATCAAAAATTTATCTAGTCTGACAACCCATTAAATTTATGTAAAGAAATATATTGTACAAATCCCATGGGCCTAACACATATCCAATCATATCTTTTTGAAAAATTCACCAATACTAGATAAAATTAGTTATTTTTGGTTTTAAATCATATGTATATGAGACTTTAAGCAGGAAAATCCCATAGAGGTGGCTCCTGTCATGGTAATCACCCCATGAAATTGATTAAGGAGTAACTACGACCACATCACACATGAGAATAACATTTAATTTAATTAATTAGACATTATGGAGGTGGCAATATATGAGTATAGCACATGGATCAAAAAAGTATGATAATAAGAAATGAGACTTTTAGTGAAATGTAATAGAACAGATACTTTAGGTTGGTAGATAACACATCATCTTTTATTTTTCTTTTTTCGATGCTAGAACTAAAGAAATCAACAAAATGGACAAATGCCCTGAAAATATGGCATTTGAGAACACACCAAAATAGCACAGGGATGGAAATATAAAATTTGGTAATAAGTAAGAGGAGTGGAGAGCATACCAAGATAAATCCAATGAGTTGAATAATGGCTGATTCTAAGTTTTGATAAGGGAGATATCCCAAACACAAGGTTAGGTGTGGTAGATATCTCAACCATATGAGAGGGATGTATGGTGGCGGAGAAAATAAAGGGGGATGAGTTAAGTAGAAAGAGGTTAAAAATGGAAATTCGCCCAAAATTTAACGAGGCACACAGTTTTCGTTCACAAATGGATAAAATCTATTCCAACTGTACACTAGCTACTGTTTAAGGATACTTGCCTTCATGGTTGGGGGGGCACAATTTTTTCAAACATGATATAACCATCTCCCCCCCCCCTTGACCAAGGAATACACCCTACATGAGATGCAATTCATAGTTAAAAAATTATCTTCATCTAGTGTTCTCCCCTATGTGGATCCATGATGCACTGCACATGGTTTATCTATACAAATAGATTGGGTGGCACAATTTCTACTAACTATGTGGCCCATATGTTTCTTCTTGAACCCAAAGGTTTGGGCATAGAAAAATCCATCGATGAACCCAAACCATTCATTAAAAAAAGGGAAAATATATAGGGATAAAATTATGGATTTAAATGAAATTTAAAAGTTTTTATACCTCAATGAAAAATTGGGTTCTTACAATATTTCCCTTTGAATGTTTCCCTTACCTAAGTTTACCTTCCAAGGGTGGTAAAACTTTTTATGAGAATAACTTCATCCATTGAGAATGTAAGCCAACATCCTTCTCCCACATTACATCCTATACATGGAAATGCAGACATAACACCTATACAAATTCTATAGACCATCCTCATAGATCCTTCTTACTCTAATAAATTATGCAAATAGGATACTCTTTGAAATAAGGATCAAAATTCAATTCAAAATCATAGAGATCTAAATTATGAGACAAGTTGACATGGTTATAGTAATGCTATAAAACATGGATGATTTCATACATGGTATGGTACCTTTGAGGTAGAAACAAATGATAGTCTATTGGCTCAAATATTTCCATGATCTCAAAAGGCCCAACAAAAATAGTCGATAGATTCCCTTATCTATATATCCACATATTCCCTATTATTGGGAAAACGTAATAAAACATGATCCCCAACCTTAAAATCCAGACATTGCTGATAACAATATATATAATATTTCTATCTAGATAGAGTTTTAGTCATCTATTTTATCATCAATTGAACCTACTATGAATTTTCCTATATGATAGGTGGGATATAAGTACTGCCTCCCCTACCTATATCTAGAATCAAGGTGAACAATATGTCTTACTATATAAGGCCTCATACAAAGAAATATGAATTGTTTCTTAACATATATTATAGGAAAACTTTATAATAGGAATATTTTTCTCCCAAGAACCCCTGAAATCAAAGACATATTCTAAGAGAATGTCCTCTAAAAACTTTAATGTATATTCTAACTACACATCCGTCTAAGAGTGAAAAGATGTGTTATAATCACATGTTCACACAATGATTTCTGTAACCATTTAAAAAACATTGATGTGATATAATAATCCCTATATGAAACAATAGTATGAGAGACCCAATATTGGTGTATAATATCACAAAAATATAGATGACTAAGATCGTCCACTGATAAGGTATCCCTAATTGGAGGGAAGTAGGATACCTTCGTCAGCTTGTCAATAACTACCCATACCATGTCACTACCTCAAAGTAACCTTGATAAAACAATCATAAAATCCATTGAGAAATAATCCCATTTAAATTATGGGTAAGGTACGGGTTGTAACATTCCAGTGGTCCACTAGGTTTTGTCTCCACCTATTATCAAGAAGAACACCTACTGATAAAACCCACGATATGATGTTTCATCTCAAGAAACTAGTGTTGGTGAAAAATATCACAGTACATATTAGAGATACATAGGTTCAATACCCACCGAGAAGCATGGTATTATCACATAAAATCCTATCACATATCTCTAAGAACCTAGATACATCCATGGACACACAATATCATATCTCTATCGATGGAACAATATGAAGGTGGGTCCTCCCTGAAATACATTCCCATGGGACTAATCCATAAAAGTATGAAAACTACCTTCTAATTACCCAATATTGGAGAATGGATTTGTCTACCAAAGACGAAGGAAAATGACACTTTGGACTCTATTGAAACTCCAAACGAATTCTAAGAAGGAGCGCCAATAAGTTCTATCCATTACTGGCCTTCTGAATGGCTTGTTCTGGTGTTTTTGGCTCAGTACATCAGCAACTAAATTTCCCTTTCTAGGAATTAAGGAAATATAAAAATTGAATAAATTAAGATATTAGGTCCATCAATGCTATCTAAGATTAAATTATTGATACAAAAATATATTCTTGAGGCTTTTTGGTATACATGCACAACAAAGTACTCTTAGAGTAAATAGTGTAACAATAACATAAGGTGTGGACAAGAACTTCTTGTTCAAGATCACGAGTTAGGTATTTATGGTCATGAGGCCTAAAATTTTATCTCCCGTATGTTACAACTTGATATCCATACATTTTAATTACTCATAGATCAATTAATGATATATAAAAAATATTTTACATCCTCTGATAGGTTCTGGAAGAACCGGGATCATTGATTTTATAAGTCTTCCCTTCAATTCATGAAATGTCTCCTCACATGCTTCAGACCATAAGAAATTATCACCCTTCTTAAATAGAATATTTAGAGGTACCCTTATAAATGTAATGACTTAACTAAAAAAAATTTAATAGTAATAAATCCCAAAGAAACTGTGTCTATCAAATACATTTATGGGATACTCCCAAGAAACCATGACACTCACCTTCTCTAGGTCAACAAATACTCTATCTTATGAGATAATATGACATAATAAGTGAAACATTGTAATGAACTAGATTTTTTTCCATGTATTATTTCAATATTATATGGGAATTTTTTCGAGACCAGGCTTTGAGACGGTGTGCAGTTCCGAGGCCTGGTTAGCCCGAAACAAATGTCTTATTTTAATTAAGTAATTAAATAACATGCACATGTTGTTTTACTGAAATAGTGGAATAACTTCTGAACGGGTGCTTGGATAAGAAATATGAGGGTACCGTTGCATCCATAGAAATGGGTTTACCCTAGGAGAGACCTAACATCGGCTGGCATAGGTCGGTGGGGAAATCTAGTTTTTGGATGCAACCGTAATAAAATATTTAATTAAAAAAATTTATTAACTTTGTTTCAGTGAATATCTTTTATCCTTTTTAAATAAAGGATTGCATAGGGGTCTAGGGTTACAGACCTCATAACCCTGAAACCTATGGAGGCTCTGGGAAAGATCTGGAGGAAACCCCAACACGGCGACGAAGTTCTTGACAGATTTCGCTGGCGACGACGACAGAACGACCAAATCATTGCCAACAAGCACCGCTGATCCAGGTAGGGTGTTTAATATCTTATGATTTATTTCCCGTTATTCATTCCTACGACGAACGCAGACTAATCTATGAACAGATTAGCCCACAGATTGATCCTATTTGTAGGATGGGCCTTTTTTTGGGAATTTTGGGATTTTATTCTTGGAGTAAATTTGGTTTCGTTCAACCTTCAAATGGTGACGAACGAAGATCGACATGAACATTGATCGAGGTTCATCCCTCTCAATTGTTGTGCTTTTCTTCCTCGGTTTCTACGCATTCTTCATGTGCGTTCTACGTGTTCTTGGTGGAAATCAATTGTTTCACATTCGTTTGTTAGCGCAATGATCTGAGATTGTAGATCGAACCTCGAGAGGATGGTCCGGAGCTACGACGATGATTTCGGCAGACGTTTCTGTGCGGATAGAGAGATATGAGTTTTTGGGCGTTTTATTTCGGATGAATCAATGCACGTTTTCCGAGCCGATTGAAGGCCCGAAACACCTGGATTCAGTGTTAGGATGATGAAACGAACCATCGTCTTGAGTTTCGTGGAAAACGGACGACAGAATCAAGATATGGATATTCGGCTTAGGCACGAGGAGGAAGACAGTGGTTATGGAAATTTCCTGACTACACGACTTGTAGTATGGGCTACACGGCGTGTGTTCGTAAGGGATCACCTGGCGTGTACTCCAGCAGTACACAAACAATGTTTGGGTACACGACCAAGGACACAGTGTGTATACCCTTCCTCGGCCAGACACGGCCAGATACACGAGACACCCAGTGTACTGGTACATGGGCATGAGTCATGGACGGACATCATGTATGGGCATACAACCAGGGTACACGAGTGTTTCGCCGTTGACAGGACACAGCGTGTGTGTCAAATTACACACAGTGTATATTCTTTCCTACATGACTTCGATTCCATACACAGTCCTTTTACACGGGCATTACCCGGAGTTAGGGAACACACCGTGTGATCCTTCTACACGCCATGTAGTTGGGTTTTACATATCTTAGATGGATGACACTGGCCGTTTACATGGGAAATACCCAGAGTCAAGGAACACGGCGTGTAACCATACTACATGACGTGTAACCTATTTTACATGGCATTAGCCAATTGCCTTCTGTGACTTGGACTATTTTTATTAGGGTTCGTCCCCTTGGTCATTCTCCTGAAGGTTTCTGGTATCATTTCCTACATACAAGAGTATGATCCCTTCTGTAGAACTTCTCGAATAGAGTTGTCGGAATCCCATATATGAAACTTGGAACCAAATCCTCTATTCATTCCTAGAACCCTAAGTAGAGTTCTTGGTATCGACGTGACCTACTTTACCTGGGCGCCAATCCTCTGCTTAACGGATTAGTTTAGACTGAGTTGTTGGAATCAACCAATAGCTATTGGTTTTGATCCTCATCTGAGCATCATGTTCCCAAGTACTTGTAGAGTGTGTTCTCCCGGAACGAGTACTTCATATCTCTCTCTCGTCAGACCTAGGAGTGTGTTCTACTTATTAAATTCGTAGTGGAATATTCAAGCTAGATCATAGTAGTGGTTTCATGATGGTCAGCTGTGTATGAGTATATCTGGATATTCTTGTTATATATTCTGTAGAAATATACTGTGTAGAGATGACTGTATCTTTCCTTTGTGGTATTTCCCTTGTTGTATTCCTTTGTGGTTTTGGGGTGTCCTACTGGGTATTGTAATACACACCCCTACACGGGCTTTTCCTGCACGTGTCGTGTCTTGTGCAGACGAGCGAGCCTTTGACATGATTCTAGGAAGACCAGGACCGGATGGTGTTCAGTGAGCTCAGACAGGCCGAGGTGTGTTCCTACGGTTACAGATTGCATTCCCAGTACCTTTCTTTATTGGTTGGACTTTTTTGCAGACTCTCTTTTGGAGGGCTTTTACTTTTGGCCCAGGGTTTTACATTATTGTACTTTACCTTCCTTTCATACTCTGTTGGTTGGGTTTTTAGTGTATGCATGCATTTCCATTTTTAGTAGTTTTTACTTTTCAGCTTTTTGGGCTTAGAGATGTGTGTGTGTGTGTACAGTTTTATATGAAATGCCACCCATGTTAGTGACATGCCTACTCGGTGCTAGTCACCAGCCCTTGGCCTATTAGAGGCGGGTTGGGGAGTTGTGTCTCGGGCCCCACTGGGATGGGTCGTGACAGGGGGGTTTGAAGATGTGTGTGCGTGTGTACAGGTTTATGGGCAAGGCCTCCCATGTTAGTGACATGCCTACTCGGTGCTATTCACCAGCCCCCATCCTGTTGGAGGTGGGCTTGGGGAGTTGCGGCTCGGGCCCCACTGGGATGGGTCGTGACAGAGTTGTATCAAAGGTGGTCGGTTCTACCATAGGACTGAGAGTCTGTGAGTTGGTTTGAGGCAATAGTGTTAAGTGTTTCGAGTTCAGCTTTCAGGCCAGGGACCCCAGTGTTGATGTGGGCGGCTGAAGTATCCATACACCAGGACTCTAATAACATGATTTTTGACTCGGAACATGAGAACACTAGTTGCAGAGGAAAATAACGGGTCATGCACCATATAGGAATGGTTTGTGGTTTCCATGTCCTTCTTGAGTCATCTCTCCATATATACTCTCTGACTGAGATACATCTTGTTTCTTTACAGGATGCCTCTGTGACGCGCACCTACTAGGATCAAGAATCTCGATCACAAGGATGACCCACTCAGTGATGAAGCTTTGATACAGGGACCAGATCCCCCATTTTTAGCTTCAGGTGGTGTGCTAGTTATTCCACCACCTGTGGAGAAGTGTTTCGAGCTTACTGTACTAGTAGAGGAGGAGCGCAGGTTGAGTGCACTCCACGAGTTTCAGAGATAGAGACCCCTTAGGATTTGAGGCGAGCCTGACCCTCAAGCAGCAGAGGACTGGCTTGAGGCAGTGACCAGAGTCTTACGTATAGTCAGGAAACCAGCAGACTAGACGGTGATCCTGGTCGCAAGCCTTCTGCAGGGATGGACAAGGCGATGGTGGAGTTTGGTTATCCAGACTCACAACGAGGCGACTCTTGCATGTTCAGAGTTTTAGAATATCTTCAGAGAGGAGTTTTCACCGGTTACCATGAGAGTAGTATGTATAAAGGAGATTCTTCAGCTTCAGTAGGGAACCATGATGGTGGCTGACTATTCATCGAGGTTTACTGACCTATCACGGTGCTCGATGGATATGGTCATGGATCAGTACTTTAGATCTTGGAATTTTGGGCGGGGCTTGCACAGAGACATCTGAGATAGCATCATCCCTATGAGCATTCCTACTTATGCTGGGGTGCTCGAGAAATATTTGGTGGTTGATAGCTTCTTGGCAGAGTAGAGCAACCAGTAGTTGTCAGTACTGAGTGAGCTGGATCAGAGACCTCGGTAGCAGGGAGCCGACGTCAGGGACCCAAGCATGGGAGAAGTTTTCAATGGAGATCCCAGGATAGAGGAGCTATCATACAGGGTTCGTAGGGCGCATCCATCTAGCCTCAATAGAGACGATGTTACTCATTTGATGGTAGGGGAAATCTCATTCGAGATTGTCCGACCTGTCATACTACTGACACGAGAGAAGTGGATGGACCATTGAGGCTGAGGAAACGTGTAGAGCAGACAGATCCATGGGGCGACAGACGTGGTAGAGGAGCTGGGAGAGCAGTTGGAGGTGGTCGGCATTTTGACCTTTTTCCGCCACCATCCCCAAGAGGTCCACCCTAGGCTTAGGGAGCTGGTGGACAGAGGCAAGGACAACTGTAGGTAGTAGAGGCTTATAACCGAGGTACTCTTAGAATGATTAGAGGTACAATATGTGTCTTTTCTACTTTGGCTACAATACCGATAGATACATGTGCTAGTCATTGTTTTCTGGATGCTTATCTTGTTCGAGACCTTGAGATTCCAGTTGAGCCATTGACTTGACCCTTACACAAAGAAACACTGACTGGAGAAGATTCATAGAACACACACCTTTGCAGACAGTGTGACCTGACTCTAGGAGGTGAGAGTTTTGGTTGGAACCTCCTAGTAGTACCATCGAGGCCTTATGATTTCATTATTGGTATGGATTGGCTATCCACAGTTAATGCACAGATTGACTATTTTAGGCGAAGGGTGCGGTGTGTCGGAAGTGACGGAATTAGGTTCTCCTTCGTTGGTGAAAAGGAGACCCAGGCAGTCCTGGATGGACTCTTGCATAGGAGAGCACCACAGATTTCACATTAGTTGGCTAGCCTATCCCTTGTCCTAGAAGATGTTACAAGTTTCCAGTTTCCAGTAGTAGTGGCTGAGTATGAGGATGTATTTTCGAAGGATGTCCCCAGACTCCCTCCTTGTCAGAAGACAGATTTCTGCATTGAGTTGCAACTCGGGACGACACCGATATCGGCATCATCATATCAGATGGCTCTTACAGAGCTTTGCGAGCTAAGAGTGCTACTGGAAGACTTGCAGAGGAAAGGATTTATGAGACCCAGTGTTTCACCCTGGGTGGCCCCGGTGTTGTTTTCTGAGAAGGCAGATGGGATCTCGAGGCTGTGTGTGGATTACCAGTGCTTGAATCAAGTGATCATGGAGAATCGGTATCCACTACTGAGGATCGATGGCCTCTTCGACAAGTTAAGAGGGTAACGATGGTTCTCTAAGGTTGATATACAATCAAGCTATCCCCAGTTGCGAGTACGGGAGGATGATATACCAAAGACGGCATTCATATGTCGCTACGGTCACTATGAGTACTTGGTGATGCCCTTCGGCATGACGAATTCCCCGGTAGTGTTTATGGGACTCATGAACCAGATCTTTCAGCCTTTTCTAGATCGGTTCATAGTGTTCTTCATCGATGATATCCTTATGTACTCTGCATCCATGGAGGTGCACGTGAGGCACCTAAAGATGGTTCTTGAACACTCTGAGAGCACCAGTTTTGCGGGAAACTCTCGAAGTGTCAGTTCTGGATATAGGAGGTCCACTTCTTGGGACTCGTTATCTCAATAGATGGTGTAGTAGTGGACCCATTCAAGGTAGAGGCAGTACTAGCATGGAAGCCATCCCAGAATGTGATAGATTTGTGGAGTTTCCTTGGGTTTGTAGGATACTATCAGAGATTCCTTCATTATTTATCCAGGATCTCAGCACCCATGACAATTTTGACCCAAAAGAGGCAGCATTTCATGTGGACCGAGAGATGCCAGTAGGCTTTTCAGTAGTTCAGATAGAGTCTGACAAGCGCCCTGATCTTGAGATTACTGGAGGAGGGTGTCAAGTATGTGGTGTTCTGCAACGCATTAGGGACCGGTCTTGGTTGTGTCCTGATGCAGAGGAAAGCAGTGATTGCCTATGGCTCACGTCAGTTGAGGCTACACAATTACAACTACGCGACCCATGATATTCAGTTGGAAGTGGTAGTCTTCACATTAAATATGTGGATACACTACCTGACGGGCGAGCGGTTTACCATCTACTGTGATCACAAGAGTCTCAGATATGTCTTTTCTCAGAAGTATTTGAATTTGAGACAGAGGCGATGTCTTGAGTTCCTCCAGGATTATGAATTTGAGATCGTTTATACTCTTGGGAAGGGGAACGTTATGGCAGATGCTCTCAACATGAAATCCAGTTTGCAGTTGCTGGATGAGGCAAAGAGGTAGTTGGCCTCATTACAGTTATCCTTCGTGGATAGAGATGAGGGAGCTTACCTTCAGTCGATGGTTGTTACCCCTGCACTCTTACAACGAGTCAAGGAAGCACAACTCATGGATGCTAGCTGTGATACTCTTCGTGCATAGATATATGCAGGTGATGTTGCTGATGGATATTCAAAATGTGTGGAGCACGTTGTTATTTTCAGAGGGCGCACAGTAGTACCAACGACGTTGTGGGAGGAGGTTCTGATCGATTTCCATACATCTCCTTTAGAGGTTCATCCAGGAATGGAAAATATGTATGAGGACCTCCGACATCAGTTCTGGTGTCCAGGAATGAAGAAGAGTGTGGCCGAGTTTGTTTCTCGGTGCTTTAATTGTTAGCAAGTAAAGCCTGGGCACTAGGTGCCAGCAGGTTTGACTCATCCCCTTGAGGTTCTAGAGTGGAAGTGGGATGGGATATCCATGGACTTCATGACGGGTTTACGGCATACGTCCAAGGGACACGATGCCATCTAGGTGATCGTTGATTGACTCACCCAGTCGGCCCACTTCCTAGCCATACAGGAGAAGAGTTCAGTAGAGAGCTTAGGAGGCCTCTATGTGCAAGAGATAGTCCAGCTTCATGGAGTGCCATCAAATATCATCTCAGATCGTGATGCTCGTTTCACATCCCGGTTGTGGAAGGGATTGCAGGAAGCTTTTGGGACTCAGTTATGCTTGAGCACAACGTTTCATCCTTAAACTGATGGTCAGACAGAGCGGACCATCCAGTTTCCAGAGGATATGCTACGAGCTTGCATACATGACTTCGGTCATAGTTGGGATGATCACCTACCTCTGGAGGAATGTTCTTATAAAAACAGTTATCATTCCACTATTGGTATGGCACCATTTGAGGCTTTGTACGAGAGACCTTGCAGGTCACGACTTTGCTGGACTAACCTAGGAGAGTCATCACTCATGGTCCCAAAGATGGTGTGAGCTACTATAGAGAAGGTGCATGTCTTCCAGGAGTGGATGAAGACTACACATAGTCAGTATAAGTCCTATGCCGACAGAAGGCGGAGGCCCTTGGAGTTCGAGGAGGGAGACCATGTGTTCCTTCGGGTCTCACCTCGACGGGGATTTCGGAGATTTGGCTGAGGCATCAAGATATCTCCACGGTTCATAGACCCTTTTCAGATTATGAGTAGAGTTGGCGAGGTGGCATACCTCTTGGCTCTACCTCCTCAGATGGTCCGGGTACACAACGTCTTCCATGTGTCGCAGCTGTGGAGGTACGTGCAAGATCCATGAGACGTTATCGACTAGGGCGAGCTGGACATCGATGATGGAGAAACCTTTGCTAAGTACCCAGTGGAGATCAAGGATCAGGAATAGAAGATAATTTGTGGTTGAGCTATTCCCTTGGTGTGGGTCTGGTGGTGGCACGAGAATCTCCAGGAGAGCACGTGGGAGCGGGATGCTCAAATTCGTGTTCATTACCCACATCTTTTTTAGTAGTCTTTGTTTTGGATTTTTGAGGATGTAAATCCCTAAGGTGGGTGTGATGTAATGTCCTAGATTTTTTTCCATGTATTATTTTAATATTATATGGGAATTATTTCGAGATCAGGCTTTGAGATGGCGTGCAGTTCTGAGGCCCGGTGAGCCTGGAAAAAATGTCTGAATTTAATTAAGTAATTAAATAACGCGTGTGTGTGGTTTTCCTGAAATTGGGGAATAACTCCTAAATGGGTGCTCAGAACGGAAATACATGGGCACCATTGCATCTAGAGCAGCGATTTTACCATAGGAGAGACCAAACATCAGCTGACACAGGTCGGTGGTGAAATCCCGTTTTTGGAAGCAACCGTAAAAAAATATTTTCTGAAAATATTTTATTAACATTGTTGCAGCGAATATCTTTTATCCTTTTTTAATAAAGTCTTTCGCAGGGGTCCAGGGTTACATAAATCATAACCCTGAAACCTCTGGAGGCTTTGGGAAATCTCAAGAGGAAACCCCCAACACGGCTACGACGTCCTTGATGGATTTCGCCAGCGACGACGACACAACTACCGGATCTTCGCCAATGAGTGCCGCTGATCTAGGTAGGGCATTTAATCCCTTGTGATTTCTTTCCCGTTCTTGATTCCTATGATGAACGCAGACTAATCCATGAACATTTTAGCCTATGGATCGATTGTATTTGTAGGATGGGGTTTTTTTTGAATTTGGGGATTTGATTCTTGGAGTACATTTGGTTTCATTAAACCTTCTAATGGTGAAGAACCAAGATCAACATGAACATCGATCAAGGTTCGTCCCTCTCGATTGTTGTAATTTTCTTCCTTGTTTTCTATGCGTTCTTCGTGTGCGTTCTACACGTTCTTGGAGGAAATCGATTGTTGCACATTCTTTTGTTGGTGCAATGATCTGAGATTGTATATCCAACCCCGGGAGGATGGTCCGGAGCTGCGACGATGATTTAGGTGGAGGATTCAGAGTGGATCAAGAGATATGAGTTTTTGGGCATTTCATTTCGGATGAATCAACTCTCATTTTCCGAGCCGATTGAAGACCCGAAACACCCGAATTCAGTGTTAGGATGATGAAACGATCCAGAATCATGAGTTTCGCAGAAAACGGATAACAGAATCGAGATATGGAGATTCGGCCGAGGCGCGAGGAGGAAAACGGTGGTTCTGGAAATTTCCCGACTACACGCCATTTAGTATGTGCTACACAGTGTGTGTTCAATAGTGATCACTTGGCATGTACTCCGGGAGTACACGAACACGAGTTGGGTACACGACCAAGGACACGGCATGTATACCCTTCCCGGCCAGACACGGCCAGATACGTGGGACACCCCGTGTACTAGTACACAGGCAGGCGACATAGACGGACACCGGGTACGTGCATATGGCTAGGGTACACGGGTGTTTCCCCATTGGCAGGACACATCGTGTGCTTCGAATTACACGCTATGTATATTCTTTCCAACATGAATTTGATTCCAGACATGGGCCGTTTACACGGGCAGTACCCTGAGTCAGGGAACATGGCGTCTGATCCTTCTACACACCGTGTTGTTGGGTTTACACATCTTGGACGGATGACACATTCCATTTACACAGGCAGTACCCAGAGTCAAGGAACACGGCATGTAACCATACTAAATGTCTTGCAACCTGTTTTACATGGCATGAGCTAGTTTCCTTATGTGACTTGGACTAGTTTCCTTAGGGTTCGTCCCCTTGGCCATTCTCTTGAAGGTTTTTGGTATCATTTCCTACATACAAGAGTATGATCCCTTCAGCAGGAATTCCTGAATAGAGTTGTTGGAATCCCCTATGTGAGACTTGGAGCCGAATCCTCTATTCATTACTGGAACCCTAATTAGAGTCCTCGGTATCGACGTGACCAACTTTACCTGGGCATTGATCCTCTACATAGCGGATTAGTTCAGACTGAGTTGTTGGAATCACCCCATAACTATTGGTTGTGATCCTCATCTGAACATCGTGTTCCCATGTACTTGTGGAGTGTGTTCTCCCGGAATGAGTACATTGTATCTCTCTCTCATCAAACCTAGGAGTGTGTTCTCCTTATTACATGCTTAGTGGAATCTTCGAGTTGGATCTTAGTGGTGGTTTTGCGATGGTCAATTGTGTATGAGTATATCTGGATATTCTTGTTATATGTTCTGTAGACATATACTGTGTAGAGCTGACTGTATATTTCCATTGTGGTATTACTCTTGTTTTATTCTTTTGTGGTTTTACGGTGTCCTACTGGGTATTGTTACACTAACCCCTACATGAGATTTTCCTACACGTGTCGTGTCTAGTGTAGACTAGTGAGCCTTTGACAGGATTCTTGGCAGACCAGTACCATACGGTGTTCAGTGAGCTCAGACAGGCCGAGGTGTGTTCCTATAGTTATGGATTGCAGTCCCAGTACCTTTCTTTGTATGTTGGACTTTGTTTCAGACTCTCTTTTGGTGGGCTTGTACTTTTGGCCCAGGGTTTTACATTATTATACATTACCTTCCTGTCGTACTCTGTTGGTTGGGTTTTTAGTCTATGCATGCATTTCCATTTTTAGTAGTTTTTACTTCTCTGATTTGTGGGCTTGGAGATGTGTGTGCGTGTGTATAGGTTTACAAGCAATGCCTCCCATGTTAGTGACATGCCTACTCGATGCTAGTCACCAGCCCCGGGCCTATTGGAGGCGGGCTTAGGGAGTTGCGGCTCGGCCCCACTGGGACGGGTCGTGACAACCTTATTATTAAAAATGTAGCATTTAGTGACCTTGGAATATATATTTTTTTCTCTTAGTGTATTCATCATGATATCAAGATGTTTTAAATGGTTCTATCATGTACAAGAATATATCATGATGTTTTCAAAAAATACTACCACAAAACAATCCAGATATGGATCAAAACCCCAATTAATTAAAACCATAAGAACTGTTAGTTAATTTTTATAGCTGAATGGTATAAAAAAGTACTCATAATAGCCTTATTTAAAAAAAATCCCATACATGGTATGTATGATGGTCTCACATGTACCTAATTGTTTCCCAACCTCAAATTGATCTTAGAGAAAACCTTATCTCCTTGGAATTGGTAGAAGAGGTCATATATGCAATTCAATGGATATGGGTTCTTAACCATTATCTATTTCAACGAGTGATAATCCACACAAAACCTAAGGGTGTCATCTACCTTCTTAGAAAAAAGGATAGGTGGACTCCAAGTCAAACCACTAGGTCTTATAAAAACTAGTGTTTCTTTGTATTCCAACTGCATCTTGGGTTCTTGGTGAAAAATAGGTTCTATACTATATAGAGTAATGGAAACTAGATCCTCCCTTGGAACCAGCTCAAATAGGAACTCCACCTCTCTCACAGGTGGTAAACCAGAGAAATTTTTAGAAAATATGCCCTTGAAATAATTTACCAAATAAGGTAAGTTCATACGCTACATTCCTTGGTCACTCAAAATAATTCAAGCTCTACGGGCCTTCACTATACCTATCCCATGAATCATGGGTCTAGCTCGACATGCCTGAACATCCCATTCACCCTTATGAACATAGGTACTACCCTCGGGTGACATAAATGAAACTCTCAGGATATAGAAATCAAAATGATCATAATAAGGAATTATCCAATATATTCGAAGTATGAGGTTGAAACCTACCAACTTGAGGGAAAATAAATTCCACAAGAATAGGTACTCACTTATCTCAAGGGTAAACTCCTTATAATGGTTCACACTCTCTGAACAAACCCCTAATGGTGTGTTGAGTGTCATGAAACTTTAGTATAACTCTATTTCCTATACTATAATTTCCTTCATTTCAGCATATATAAAAGAGTGAAAATAACCTATGTCGCATAAGGAAGAAAATAAAGTAGATTCTACTAGAACTATAGCTTGAACTATAGTAGGCCTCAAAATTTTCTCCTTGAGAGTAAGATACACTATATATATATGACCTAGTCCTCGTCCCAGAGATGAAACCTAATACCTTGAGTAGACCCACTCTTCTAGCTCCACACCTCTAATGTTTTTCTACTTCATCCATGACCACCCCCTCAGGCCGATTGGATGGTAGTAGACCAAATCCCTGCCTGAAATGAAGCTATAGATCCTATAAATGAATGTGTTTTTGGAACAAATCCCTTATCACAACATACTACATGGAAAATTCAGTATAACTACTGAAGGTGACCCATCCTGCCACAAGCTTATCACTCGATCAGGTTCCTCATGAACTGGGGCTTTTTATGGCTAGACCTACCATACTAGTGACACACCATATAACAGTCAGTGCATGTTATATAGACATAACTTCTCTCATGTGCAACCTCGAAATGATATTTCTTTCTTCTAGAAAATAATCTACATATCTTAGTGATGAACTACCCTAAATCACATTTACATCATCTCTTAGGTTTTTCTCAGTGGTGAGGGACTATTTCACTTTATCTTAAATAGAGGTTAGTCAGAAAATAGTCACCAATGATCAGATGGTGTATGCATGCCCATCCTCAAATTTTATCCAAACCATCAACTATTCACCAATCAATTTTATTTAAAACACTAATGTTTGATAAAATGAGTTGAATAATCCATCATTTAAATAAAACCCAACTGTACATTCATAAACTATCTAGCACAATCCTCTCTTAGTGTATAAGAATGATGTATTCATAGAAGCCTATATGAAATTATATCCAGTCCATATCCTGATGATGATATGTGTGAGATAAAACCTCCCACAAAACTCTTAATGGGGTTACAGAGAATATAAGTTGCATGCCTGAACATCCTCGCTGGAGGCATCTCTATATTCTCAAAGACAGATAACATAAACTATATCCTAGACACATCAACCTAATGTCGACGATCCACTGAGAAGGTAGGGGGATGTTGCTATTGAAAATCCAATGTTAACTCTTCCATAATAGGGGAAGGTTACAGAGATCCCTTTACGAACTACATGAATTGGAAGAATCTATCTCAAAACATATCATTAGTTCTTAGAGGAGGGAGAATAAGAGGTTTCCCATGTTTCACTACTGGAGGCAATACTAGTGGATTAAGTCCCACCACCTTCAAAGCATTATCATCATCACACTCATAGAACACAACTCAAGAATGCCGTTGTGACGTAGATCTACAATTTTCAAAATGAACACCTTCAATAATATTTAAAAATAACTATGGTCAATAATAAAAAAACAGGATAGTTAAATATCCTTATTCTAAATGAGTCACACCTCTCTTCCTGCTCTTAATTATAGGTCTAGGTGATAATAAATATCACAATAGATTATATAAGATTCATCCTATTTCAAACTATGAAGGTATGGTCATGGTCAAGGTCTCACATCCTACATCTGTGGTTTCGGTATATGCAATGTCAATTGGAATGTATATAGAAGAACAACCGTTACAATGAAATTGGAATCCACATTTAATAGTTACCAATTCATTTAAAATTTTGAAATTAATTTAAGTTGATATATATTTTTATACATAAGTAAATAAAAAAAGGTATATGTATGGCCATTTATAATTTATAAAGTTCTATACTCATTATGAATTTTAATTAGTGTGCCATGTAACTATGATATAACCTTTGTGCCGAGTATCAGGATATAACAGGTCCTGAAAAATGATTTTATTGATTTAAATACTAGTCCAAATTTATATAATAAAATCCTTTTCAAATTAAAATTAGAGTTAAAATAATCAAATATACTAATATTTTAATTTATTGAACCATTAGTTAATGGACCAAACATGGAATAATTGGTTAATTATGGTGCCATCATTAATCTATATGAGAAAACACCACTTTGATTAATGTAGCAACTCTAATTAATCTAGTTATGTTATCCCTATAGGAAACATTAACACATTTATATATATTATAATCAAGTCACTCACAACAATCACATGAAATATATGAAATTCAAGTAGCAATATAAATATGGTACAACATAATTCATGGCATATGGATCCTTGGATTCATAATTCAATTCATGGGATGATACCTCCTTTCTGTACCGAGCCAAATAAAATTAACTCCACAATAATATTATCAACAACAATAATGTCACAATAAATGTTCATCAGCCAATGGTGAAATTATTAAAACTATAATAAGGAAAAACCATAGTAGAAAAACCCCACGTGACATCTTATACTCAGGTTATACTTAGAGGTTTCTTGATCCTGGTTGGGCACATGTCCTAAAGAGAACCTCCCTATATGATAGAGTACTTCGACTACTAGTGAGGGCCTAGTGTGTATCTGTGGGGAGACTATTTCAACATGTAAGAGCGGAGAAAAAATAGACAATTAATAACATATAAATAGTATAAGAGTATATAAATTAATGGAACAATAGATAACAGACACTACAACAAGTGGACTAGTAACCCACCACAATGGAAGCATGATATCAATGAATAACGCAGCTGAAGATGACAAAAATAACAAGGATACTGATAATAATAATACTTTTAATTTGGAAATTGAATCATATATAAAATGATGATAATATATTCAATGTATCTAAAACATAGTAAGACATGGATACATAGAATCTGGTAGTAGTACTATACATGATATATCAAAATAATCAAAAAGTACAAAACTATCCAATCATCCCAAGCTCCAAATTGTTCATCTACTACTTTAATTCATCATAATAAAGAAATCAACCTGAGTTTCCAATGTGGGATACTTCCTCCTATCAACACTTTCACACATATAATCATCTCGGGTACTATTGGCTACCTGGATAGGGTGTGAGAAAAATCACAGTAGGCCACCACCACAAACCTCTATACCATCTAGTTCGACAATATAAATTGAAATAGTTTGTAGGTATATGTGACTGTAAAGATAGAATAGTAATATAAATAACCCAATACTGGCTTCATCCTCAACTGGTGTCTGAATAATATATCACTTAATTAATTTTTTTTCCAGCTTATATTGTGTGTCATTAATACTATATAATATAGAGACAAATTAAGGGGATCCAAGGTTTAACCAAGGAATCCTCTAATAGTAATAATACAATAGGATCCAAGGTAATAACCAAGGAATCTTTATTGATGATAATAATGAAAGAGGATATTGGGTAATTACCAAGGAATACTTGACCTAAAAGGTTGATAAAACTTAGAAATAACATGAATCCAAGCTATAAGGGGTTTGAGTGTAATCCAAGGGGCATCACCCAAGGAATTCCACTTTAATAATTCTAACAGAGTCTAAGGATTACTTCCAAGGTAAAATGGGCTATTCATGACTAGGACCAATGGGTTGAATCCGTGGTTTCACATGTACAAAGACCTCAAGATAGATTCAATGAGTGAATCCAAGGAATACTAATATCCAAAAGGTATTAAAGGGATCCTATAGATTCAGGTTGGGTATTCTCTAGTAGAGAAGGTCCATATTCCAAGGTGCATATCTCACTTGGAAAACAGATCCTTGAATCAGAATGGTTTCTTCAAAGTGCTCAAGGAATTCCCTCAGGAATCCAAGGCTATCTCAAGTATAAACATTCTTATAATGATTAAATGGTCCAAATTAAATTTATACCCTATAATAATATAGATATTTAATTATTCCATGTAATATTCATTTAATTTATTTAGTCAATTTTTTCATTCCATCGCCATTCATTCTAAGTGATAAGGCTAACTAGACCATGGAACCACTTAGTACTTACATTCCTTAATCAGTGTTTGGTTTCATTACTTAACCTTTTATAATGTTGAAAAGGTGGTCTAAAGACATGAAAAAAATTTCAATTCATTCATAATTTACTATAAAAAGTGATATATATAATATAATCCCCATTTAAAATGGAATTTCATTTATTATATTGAAGAACATACCTTCGAAGGTTCAAGTGATAATATACATGTAATAACCATTGACATGTCATTAATTTAATTGAGACACACACCTTTATTAATTCAAAGTCATAGTATAACAAAACAGTGGTGCATATAGTCATAATAAAACACTAAGTCAGAAAAAGAAGCATACCCTACAAGGGATGAATGGTGTTGAGGTTACATCCTCCAATTATGTGATGAAAATATATAAAAGGGGTCTTATAATACCTTTTTGATGACTATAATAATGGGCTTTGAATTTAGTAGGAATTGCTTGATAAAATCAGCGTGCGTACAATGGTGAAAATCTATAAAAGGGGAGTCAAGAGGGATGATTCATAGACCACCTACCTCAAGCCTATAACACTATCCTCTTCCAGTATCACCCTTTAGTTTGGCCTTGATTAGATGAAAATTTATGAACATATCAAATCACTAAAAATTGGTTATATTATTCCGCATCAAAATAGCATCACTAAGGGAAAGAAAAATGGTGTATGTTGCATGTTCAATATAGTAATTACCTATGCACATCTTATGTGATGAAAATAGATCAAATATGAGATCAAGAGTTGAATTGGGATAAAAGTATATGAAAAAGGGGGTTTATAGATCAATCAAGATGAATGAGGGGCCTCTTTTCAGTTGGAGGATAAAAAACTAGGATGAGTGAGGATAAATTATATTTGAGGGAAAAATGGTAAATTTACACAAAATACCTAGGTCAAATACATTAGACACACGGTTTTCCAAATGGTGTGCCAACCATGTGACACACATATAATAAAGAGGGACCCCATGTAGTTATGATTCATCGTGTAGGAAATCCTGCACCAACCATACTCGATGGATCTATTAAAAACAATAGACCATCTTCATGGGTGTGTGCCTTAGGATTCATATTTTCCTTTAAAAGTGAGTCCTCTTTCATCCCACTTTTAAGCCCCGAATGGTTAAGGAAACCATGTGGATTAGCTCTCATAGTTTCTAATGATAATGTGGACTAGTGTTTTTATCCACTGGCTAGGGTTCCGTGATTTTAACAATCCCCAAACACCCCCAAAACAATATTGAACTTATTAAGAATTCATATTATGTCCAAAATAATGATTTAGACTAAAATTTAAAAGGTTCCATACCTAAAAGTAATACTAGGTTCCTACAATATTCCCCTCTTAATGAAATAATAATTGATTCTACCTTCCAATGGAGTAGAAACAGTATCTAAGAACATCTTCGGCCACTAGGAACGTACGTCAGTCACCCACTCCTAGGTTTCATCCTATAATTGGTCATGCTACCATAACACCCATACTAAAGGAACATATAAGCCTCCAAGGGCCTTTGGGATTCAGTAAATGATGTGTATTGGATACTCCATAAATAAAACATCATCATCCAACTCAACCTCCTTGAGATCAAATGTATAATAAGGGTCAGCATGATAATAGTGAAGTTGTGAAACATAGATGAAATCATGCTTTAGATGGTACATTTGAGGTAGTGAAAATTGATAGTCCACTGACCTAAATTTTTCTAGAATCTAAAACTGACCAACATAATGAGGTGAAAACTTCCCTTGTCTATGTATCCATCTATTATCAAGTATGGGTGAAACCTATCAGAAATAATGATCCTTGACCGCGAACTCTAGAGGTCGTAGACCTCGATTGGAATAAGATTTCCATCTAGACTAAGTTTTATACATACACTTCCTAATCATCTAAAATTTCTCTAAAGTATCATTTACGAGACATGGGCACAATAATTATTCATCTCCATCCTCTAACCATCACATGGGTGAACAAAATGACCTAATTTAAAGGGCCTCATAGGGTTATATATAAATCATCTTCTGAAATATATTATTATAGGTTAATTATTATTCTCCCATGAACCTGTGAAATAAAAGAAGCATTATCTGAGTATATCCTCTAACACCTGTATCTTTTTTTTGACCAGCCATCGGTGTGATAATAAAAAGATATTCATAGAAGCACCTGTGTAACCATAGCTCCCTGTAACCCCTTTTAGAAACATGACATGAAATGACAATCCCTATTAAAAATGACAGTGTAAGGGACCTCGTGTAGCCATATGATCTCATAGACATGCAATTTTATTAGCTCATCAAATGATAAAGTCTATTAGATTGGAAGGAAGTTGGCTACTTTAATTAGTCGATCCCTATCTACCCAAACTGCATCAGAACCTCATGGTCACCTTTATAAGATAACTACAAAATCCATTTCAATATCTTCCCATTTCCATTCTATGACTAATAAGGGTTTTAAAAATATTTTTGGTAGTTTTTTCTCCACCTTCACCTGCTAACAAGTGGAATACCTAGTGATAAATCCTACTATATGACATTTCATTCTAGGACACCAATACTGGAATCGCATATATTGATACATCCTGTATATTCATGGATAAACATCCCTCTAAGAAGCATGAGAATAACAAATTAGTTCCACCACCATATATATAGGAACCAAAATATGCCAATGTATATGTAGGATTTCATCTTCATCGATAGAAAAATATGTATATGGGTCCTCTCATGAAATACTTTCCTTTAGAACCAAACATTCAAGATCGGAAAAGTACATACTATTTACCCTTTCAAAGATAAAAGTGGTAACTGGAAAGGCTATAAGAGAATATGGATCATAAATCTCGTTAAACTCTCAATGGAGCACATGAACAAGGGCCATCAATTTCCATTTATCTTTGAAATAATTTATTTTTTATGCTTGAGTTTTTTTAACTCAGTGTATCCACTAACTCATTACTTTATTAAGGCATATAGGTAAGTTAAAAATGAATGTAAAAAGGTATTTGACCCATATATGTTGTATGCGATTCTGGTTACTCTATGTAAAAATATATATGTGACACTTGTAGTCTGTACACACCATAAATATCTCACCCCTCAGTTAGTGTCTCCAGTAGTGTAAGGCACAAATAAGTACTGCATGATTGAGATTGTGGGTTAGGTAATTACTCTCATGAGGCCTTAAATTCCGAGATCCATATGCAATGACTCTATCCTACTACATCATCATTGCTCCCAACCCGATGCTTGATTCATCAAAAAACACTGTAAGGCCTCTTATAGGCTCTAGAATAATTACAATAAGTGTCTAATTAAGCCTTCCTTTCAGATCCAAAAATGCCTTCTCATATGCTTCTGACCATAAGAACATGAAAATCATCTTTGTAAGACCAATAAGAGTTGAAACAAGGTGTTAGAAGTCCTTTATGAAATTACTATAATATAAAGTCGTCGCTAAAAAATACATCTGTCAAACATGTTCTTGGGATACTCATAGGAAACCACAACACTCACCTTATCTAGATCAATATATACTCTTTATTCTAAGATAATATGACACATGAATTGAAATTTATCAAAATGGAAGTGGAACATAGAAAGAGTAGTATAAGGTTGGTTCTATCACAATGTAATTAAAACAATATCAATGTGTTTTGCATGGTGAATAAAAGTATTTTAATACACCAAGATGACAACCAAAATTCCTCAAAAAATTAATCTTGATAGGGGTGATAACCCCTATTCATAAAATTTATGAAAATCGCAGGCATGTTCTAATGAATGAAAAACATAACAAGATACTCATATAAATTATACTGACTATGAAAAAACATACATGGAATATATGGGGGACTGTCTCACAGATGATGATAGCCTAATCACAGATATATCATGGGAAACAACATATATCCTCAGATGTAGTCCAAATGAATCATCTATTCAAGGAAGTAGATATATGTTCTTAACCATAAGATAGTTCAACCATTGTTAATACATGTATAAATGATGGTTCGCATCCTACTTCTTGGAGAAAATTATGGAAAACCCCCAGAAAGAAGTTTTGTGTCAGATAAATTTTTTTTACTATAGATTATCCAACTATCTGTTGATATCTTGATGCTAAACATGTTCCATCCTATATAGAGGATTGAAATATGGATATGCTCCTAGAATGATCTCGATCATGAACTCTACCTCCCTCTTAGGAGGAAAAAGATAAAATTATACTGAATGAAATTCCAGAAAATATCTAATACTGGAGGAAAATTTTTATGATGTATTCCATGACCCTCTATAAAGAGACTAAAATTTTGGGCCTTAGATCCACCTTGATGATGATGCTTTGGTCCATCTCTACTGGCCTGAAAATTCCACTCACCATTGTGGAGATAAATGTTTCCCTCTAGTGGTGTAAATGACATCCTATGGTAATATTAGTCCACGTAGTCATTATAGGTAACCAATAAGTCCATATTAAGAATAAAATTGAAGCCCATAATCTTAAGGAAAAAGAGGTCCCATAAGAAAGAACAACTTCCTAACTCAAGGGGCACTCCCACCATTGGAGTATGCCCTATGAACATAGTCCCAATAGGGTTTCTAGGGTCATCACCACATAATAATACTTAATTTACATCATAATAAGTTTAGTGTTGATAAAGAGACAAAGGATTTTAAATCACCTATATCAAATTATGATTATATAATAGTGGGGGATACTAGAATAGTACCTCATACTACAGAAAGTCATGCACTCTGATCCTCTATTATTGAATGTAAATCATGAAACAGACCTAATCCATGGGCCTATTATACAACTAGACAACCATGAGAAGGTTTGATTTTCTAGAAATGAATATTAGAAGTGTGTCTACCATAGACATGAACTCCTCCTAAGTCTATCATACAAGTGCTAATCCAAATCCCACCTGAAGTGGTGTAGAACATCCTACCCCTAAATTTGGAGTTAGTGAAGATCATCTTCCACTGGAAAACAATTTAATGGTATGATAGAATATAAGAATATTCTCTATACAACCTCATGAACGACACTCAAGTGGATCTCTATCACACTAAGAATTTAGATTCCCCTATATCTACACTAATGGCGTATAAATGAGCTGCCAGTATGGATACTCTGACTATGATTTCTCTAGAAAGAAATATATTGGATATGATTCCATCTACAAGAAGAAACACTTCCCTACCTCGAAAATAGATCTATATGCCCAAAACTATTACCTTAAATTAGGTTTCACTCAAGGATAAGAGCTTGATTAATGATATCTAAAAAGGTTGATTGGTGAAATATGTTTACTTGAGTACATTTGAAATACTTAAAAACATCCTCAAAACATCTATCACATGAAATATCATCACTGGATAAAGGTTATGAAAAGAATAGTAACTCATTAAATCCCTTTGAGTAGTCCATAATAGAAATAGAACCCTACTTCAAGTGCCTGAACTCTATGGATTGGTCAAATCATAGTGTATGAGGAAAGAAGTGATCATAAAATATAGTCTGGAAGTCCAACCAGATCATACCATGATGAACAACAAACTTAGTAATCACATCCTAAAAAAATTTGGAAGAATAAAAACTAATTTAGGTGGACATCTTGAACCTCCTCTTTATAGGTGACTTGTATTGTTCAAAGATAGATAGAGTGGACTCCATCCTAGACTCAACAACCTATAGACCACCATCCCTAAAAAATATGGGATGATGTTTCAACTGGAACTCATCAGTTAGATCATAAATATTAATTGAATGTCATGGAGCACCCTTCTTGGATAAAATCTAATGTAGAAAACAATCACTAATATAAGAATCCATTCATAGATTAGGTATAGAAGGTAGTTCCTCAAGTGGAACTCATAGTGGTAAGACTAGTGGATCAAGAAAACTATCATTGAATCACAGTCATCACCACCGTCCTGGTGAATGATATGAGGAAATCATGGTGGAATAGATATAAAAATTTTTATATCAAAAACAAAAAAATGATTTTGGAATTCATAGAAGAATTAGTAGAAGAATAAAGTAAGAATAATGTCTCACTACCCCAGGTATAATACCCCGACTACCCAATTACGAGGCCATATATTGGTAAGTGTTCAAGTTTAATTTACAGGGGTTCCAGTAGGTGAAGGTTCAATTTCATTT
The DNA here is from genome assembly GCA_963277665.1 of Viscum album. Lineage (NCBI taxonomy): Eukaryota > Viridiplantae > Streptophyta > Magnoliopsida > Santalales > Viscaceae > Viscum > Viscum album. The sequence continues at coordinate 733,605,173 of OY728141.1, forward strand.
TTACTCTTCATTTACTAGAAACCATTTCATTTTTTGATTCATAATTGACCTTTAATGATTGTATTTACTTATTTACATATATCATGGTCTGATTAAATTAATCATCAATCCTTGTAAAAAATGGTACCTACACCTTATCACTGAAATCGATATCCATTTAATCTCTATCTAACCCATCTATATTTGGTCTCAGAATTTAACAAGTGATATATGAGGACTATAATGGGTGAATTACCCATTCCAACCCACGAGGGATAATAATTTTCATGAATTGAAATGGAAAATCACCCAATCATAGCTAAAGAGCATCTCATTTTACCAGATGTGGACATCTAACATGGGTTGAAAACATCTATTTAAGATGCCACCATAAAACTATATAAAAACAAAATTTATATTGATATCAACATTTTAAATATCAAATTCCCATACATTGAAGTTAAATGTTTGCAGTAAAATCATATATAAAAATCATGGATCAATCAACAATCATAGAAAAAACATGTAATGAATAAAGTGAAATGCACCTATATGGCATGGAATATTCATGGCATGTGGTTTCAAGGTGCCTATCATGATTCATGTAACAATTTTATTTTCCCTCATCTCAATAGTCCTAGGATAAAATTAAATCCTCAATAATAATAATAATAATAATAATAACCATCTAACAACATGTGCATCACCCAATGGTGAAAGGATATAAACTATACTAATATAAATAAAGAAAGAGTTTCCTATTTTATGGAAACTCAGTATTTACCCCATGAATGGGTAAGCTACTACCAATAATAACTTATAAACAAGTTCTAAAGTGATCATAATATCCTATCTATTGTCTCAAGAAAGTAATATATTAAAGGAAACTATGATACAAATTTGTGACATCCTGGACCCGGGTGCCACTTAGAGGTTCCCCAATCCAAATTGGCCATATGGCGTCAAGTGAGAATCCTCATATTATAGATGTTGTCAGATAGTAGTGAGATCCTTTGTTGTGTTAGTTGGGAGACTACTCAATCACGTATTAGTGGATCATAGGGGATAAGTAATAATAGATAATAGTCGAAGAATATATAAATAGATTGAACATTGGATACCAAACACTACAAAAACTAGACTAGTACCATAGAAGAAGCATCATATCAATGAATAACTCCGCATAGGAAGAAATAAATAACTAAGAAACTAATAATAATAATACGAAGAAACTTGAAACTAAATAATGTAACTAATTATTATAATGTATTTCATGTATCTAAAAATAAGTAAAGATGGATACAAGGAAATAGGAAGTAATAATATACATGATATATCAAAATAATAAAAAGGCCAAAACCATCCAAGACTCTTGAACTCCGGCCTTTTCATTTTCTTCAAATCTCTATACAAAGAAATAAATCATGTAAAGTGTCCAAAGTGGGACAATTACCGTTAACAAAACCTGCATACAAATAATCTGTCTGAGTACCATTGGAATCTCAGATAGGGTGTCAGATAAATCTCATTAGTCTACCACCAACGACATATATACCATCCAGTATATGAATATAAACTTAAATATTAGGTATGTATATATGAATTCAAAGATAAAACAATAATGTAAATACCCCAATACATTCTTTAGGCTCAGAGGATGTATTCACAATAAATCATATAATTAATTTAAGTTTCAATTTATTTTGATTATCATCCATAAAAAATAATATAGAGATAAAGAAAGAGGATCCAAGGTGTAACCAAAGAATCCTATAGTGGTAATAATAACAGTGGATCTAAGGTAACCGCCAATGAATCATTGATGATGATGATAATGGAAGAGGATCCAAGGTAATAACCAAGGCATACTTGGACTTGGGGGGTCGATCCAACTCAGTAATATCATGTATCCTAGAAATAAGGTGTCTGAGTGTAATCAAAGTGGAATCACCTAATGCATTCCACTATAATAGATTTTAACCAAGTCCTAGAATCTCATCCAATGTAATACATGATAATCATAATTGAGTCTAATGGGTTGAATCAATGGAACCACATGTATGGAGGAGTCAATTTCGATCCATGGATTGTATCAGAGCTATCCAAATATCTTAAATATAATGAAGGGATCCTATGAAATTATTCTAGGTATCTTCTTATAGAAAACAACCATGTTCCATGTTGAGAATCTCCCTTGGAAACCATATCCTTAAATCAGAATGGAATCAGTAGAGTGCTCAAGAAATTTATCCCAGGAATCTAAGGCTAGCTCATGTCTGAACACCCCTATAAAGATGAAAATGTCCATATGATATAGGAAAAATATAGTTATATCATTATTTAATTTGTCCATGTAAAATTCATTCCATTTAATAAGACAATTGGTTCATTCCATTTCATTTTAAACTAAGTGTAAATGACAACAAGGGAATGAAACCAATTAGTACTTTAATTACTTAATAATTTTTTCAGATAATTTACCTTTAGTTAGCATCACCCAATGGGATAAGGACATGAAATACTTTTCAATTCATTAATTAGTTACTAGTCAATGGGATATGTACTATATAATTTCCATTTAAAATTTATTTTCATTTATTATATTAAAGCACATACATTAGAAGGGTAATGTGATACTACACAAGAAATATCCATTAAAATTCATTCATTTAATAAATACACTTACCGTTATTAATGCTAATCCATAGCACACCCCAATAGTGGCACAAATAGTCATAAAAAACCACTGAGGCATAAAACGGAGCATCCCAACAAGGGGTGAAATTCATTGTGGTTCCATCCTACAATGATGTGATGATAATATATAACAAGTGTATTAAAATACCATTCTAATGACTATTAACATGGTATTTAAATATAATTGGAAATTACCAATGAAATCGATATGTGCACAATGACAAAATTTTATAAAATAGTGAGAATTGAGGGATAATTCATAAACTAAAAATGTTGATATTATATCTCTCTCCTCATCTAGTATCAACCTTTATTTTTTATTGATCAGAAGAAAATAGAAAAATAGATCAATTCCCTAAAAATAGGGCTTATTATCCTGTATGAAAATAACATCATCAAGAAAATAAAAATGACGAATGGTGTAATATGACTATAATACTAACCAATGTGCATCTAATATTATTCACATAGATCAAATATTAGCTCAGATGATGAATCAGGATCAAATTTTAGGAAAAATTGGTTTGGGAGTTCAAAAATAAAGAATGTGAGGCCTCTTGTTCACTAGTGGATAAAAAATAGGAATGGTGAGGTTAAATTAGATTTAATGGGAAAATGGAAAATTTAACAAAATTATATGGGTTGCATGATTTGGATACACATTTGGCCAAACTGTGCACCAATCGTGCATGTCCAACTACTTCAGGAGGGACCCTACATAGTTTGGCCACACGATCTGAGAAATCATGCACCAACCATTCTTGGTGGATCTGTTAGAAATAAAATACCATCCGCATGAGCGTCTACCTTAGCCTATACGATTTACTCAAACAATGTATCATCTTCATCACACTATCAATGCCCGCATTGTTAAGAAAACCTTGAAGACTGTTTTGGATGGTTTTTACAATCCCTGAGACCAGGTATTTTTCTCTACTGGTTAGAGTTCCAAGTTCCAAACAATCCCTAGACACCCCTGACAGAACCGTGAACTCATTAAGAATCCATATTATGTCCAAATAAAATATTTAGACTAAAATTTAAAAGGATCCATACCTAAAAGAAAAATTGGGTTCTTACATCCCATCCTAGGTAATTTGGTATTTCTTTATATGTGGGTTAGAAAATTATAGTCACAACCTCATTACCAAATTCCAAAATATCCTACTCTCTAATATAATACCAAATAGTAAGAAAAGTTGAAAAATATTCTCAAATACATTTTTGTGACATCCATACCCGAAAACCACAACGAGGTTCCATGATCCAGTTGGCCATATGACCTTAAGTGTGCCTCCCAAAATGCTAGAGGCTTTCAACTATTAGAAATGGTCTGTGATGATATGATGGGGAGACTATACCATAGTAATTATATTAATCCATGAAAATGTATAGTAGAAATAGTAATAAATAAACAATAGTGTAATAATAAATCATCCAAATAAATAAACTGGTGGAATCTAAATATATGTCCTATAAAAAAATGATGATTATGTCATGAGGCTTTTCAAAAAGGGAAGCACACAGAATATATGGGAACACCAATATACTACATGATATATAATAATACAAAAAAGACCAATAGTTTCCTCCACTAGAATCATGAGCATTGGATTGGTCCTCGACTCTCGTACTCCATCGTAGTAATAGAAAACCAAACATCATAAGCTAGTCTCTTCCCATTATTTATAAATATTTAAATAAAGTATATTTGTGTACCATAGCCGAATCAGATAGGGTTTTAGATATACTAAGTAGGCCACCACCAACAGGGTCTAGAACCATATGGTATATACATATAAAATGATCAGTGTGTATCTAAATTTAAAAAATAGATAAATAAATAAATAACATGGCATCGAATTCCACATGGAATCGTTGACTATCACTACCTAATTCGGCCTAATCTAGATATATCTGATCCAAAGTAAACCTATACAGATACAATATGGGTGTAATAGTTTGTAATCATCAAGAAAATATCAATAATAAAATGAGACAATGAATGTTATTTGTCTTGGAAGATGCGTCCCTAGAATAATAATTAAGATTTCTTAGTTTCTGATATAAAATACACCCTTATAATTTAATACATTGAAACCTGAGGCCATCCAAGGAAATTCAAAAATAGTAACCGAGTATCACTCCAAGAGCACTATAAATACACATTACCATAAGAGTCTGTGCAAGGTGATCTGTAAAAGTATTCAAATGTATTAATCTCATCATTATGTATCACTACCCTTGGAGGTTATCCTAGGTTTACCATATAGGGGATCAAGTATCGCTCATGTCCCAGTATAACCATATTGCCCACCGATCCGATCCAAGGTTACTTACCTAAGGAAGAGGTGTCACTCAAGGGTAGATAAGTCATCATCACAATGATCCCCTCCAAGGAATCAAATAAATGATCCAAATATCACTCCAAACTCAATTATATTAATTTTAAATTCTCATTAAAAATAATGACAATCCCATCCAAGGAATCTCCGATTCAAGACCCCTATGTAGCCCCCATCTTGACATGACAGTATGATTATGATATCGTGAAATAAAAACATTTAACAAGGAATTGTATTCATCAAAATTTAATAATGTTTTACAACACATTTAATTTATATAAGGTAAGATATGGTATAATTCAGAAGGTCCAAACACATGAACAATAATATCTTTTAGATAAATTCACCCATAAAAGGATAAAATTATTTTTTTTAAGACATAAGGAAATAATACTATAATTACGGATCAAACATATGGGTGGATAATTTTGATGTAATCACCCCAAAAAATGGAATAAAGGGAATCTAGGGCCCTGTTACAAATGATAATATTTTATATTTTAATTAATTAGGAATTATGGAGGTGACACTAGATGATTTCACTGTGCAGAACAATGGTGCATGATAAAATGTAATGAGACATGTATGGAAAAACACTAGACCACATACCTTAGGATTGTAGACAACCTCACATCTATTGTTATCCTTTTATTCTAGATAGAATGGAATTAATCATCAAAATAGTAAAATTACATTAGGAAAGGTAATATGATCTCCCACTAAAATTAAATTTGATATGGAGAGAAAAATTATTATAGAATTAATAGGATTTTAGAGATTATCGAGAAGGATCCAATAAAATGAGAAATTTTTTATTCCAAGATTATATAGAGGATATATCTTGAATCCTAGGTTAAGGGTGGGAGAGAGATCAACATGAGGAACGGACAATCCATTGGATGAGAAAATAAATAGAGAGGGATTAAATAAAAGTATGTGAAAAATGATTATTCAACCACAATTTAAAGTGGATAATAGTTTGACCACATGTTTTCCCAAACTGTGCATTGGCTATAGTCCAAGGATAGTGGCTCGCACGATTAGGGGAGCATGGTTTGTCCAACCGTGCTCTACCCATGTGTCCCCCTCAAATTAGGGAACACACCCTATACAAGATTTAGTGCATGGTCAAGCAAACCATGAACATACCATGAACACCACTATGTGTATCCTCATAGCACCCCACAATAATTATCTAACTATGTATATTAGGATGAATGATTTCTATTATTCTTGTGGCCCAACTGTTTCCTCCAAAAGTGAGAGATTTAGGCTTCATACAAGCCCCATTTTCTCTAAATCCCTTCCTTAAACCATAGGGAACATATATAATGATAAAATTAAGTATTCCACTTAAATTTAGAATTTTTCATGCATTTAATAAATACTGGGTTCTTACAAGTGTCATGTAATAATCAAAGGCCTTTCAAATTGATAAATTTTGTGTTTTGTATTACTCAAAGTACATGATCTCAATATAAATGTGGTATTTTATTTTAAAAAATTTATCATAAATAAAAAAATGGATAAAAACCCATAAATTAATTTTGAACATTATTAAAATGATATTTAAATCATTTTGATGTATAGGAATTGGGAACATATCAATCTGACAAATGACGTGATCAGTCTGATTCAAAGGGTGTGTTTTTAATATAAAAGTTCCATTTTAGTTTAAAAGGTGTTTTACATTATAAAAACTAAGAAAATTGTCATCAATTTTCTAAAACCACTATGAAAATTATTCGTAGTTTATTTTTGATGTGTAAAAATATGATCCTCACAATTCATACATATAATGTGATCAGTATGACTCAAAGTGCTTGCTCTTAATATAAAATTGTAATTTTAGTTAAAAAATCGTGTCACATTTTCAAAATAAAGTAAAAGAGCTCAATTGTTAAAAAAAATTAAAAAAAAATTCCATAATCCATTTGTGATTTAATGTAATGAACACTTTTCAATATGAAATATGATGGGTTTAGAATGACTCAAAGAGTGTATTTTCAATATAAAAGTGCCAGTTTCATTTAATGTACATGTCATAGTTGTATAACTAAGTGAATGAGCTCATATTAATGTCAAATATTATTAAAGTAATCCATAATTATTTTTTGATGTATACTAATTGACCGTGTATCAGTGTGACACATGGTGCTACTCGTATGAATTAAAGTGTGCATTTTTACATTAAAATTTTTATTTATGTTTAAAATTCATGTCACATGAAAAAAATAAGAAATTGATAATAGATTATATTGATAATTTAATAAAAATATTTTTAATTCATTTTCATTGTGCAGGAATTGACTGCACATCAATCTGACACATGTTGTTTCGATTATGAATCAATGTATGTGTTTTGAAATTAAAAGTGTCACTATAGTATAAAACATGCTTAAAAAAATTAAGAAAATAGGCTCGGATTATCTTGATAATTTAAAAAAATGTGCCATAATTTATTTATGATGTGTGGGAATTTACTGAACAAAACATTGGAACATGATGTGGCCAGTATGACGTAAAGTACGTGTTTTAAAAATAAATTATTTATTCTAGTTTAAAACACATGAAAAAAATAATAAACTAATAAAACTAGAATAAATAGTTTTGAAACCATTGTAAAATGATCCATACTTATTTATTAATGTGAAGTAATTGACTACACCTCAATCTGACACATGATGTGGCTGGTATGACTCAATGTTCATATTTTCAAGTGTCATTTTAGTGTAAAAGTTAAAAAAATCCCAAACAGAGTAAACATGAACTTATTATCTTATTTTTTGAAAAAGAATCCATAATTATTTTTTGGGGTGTATGAATCGACCGAACATAAATCCAATAGATGACAGTTTAATTAGGACTCAAAGTGCATGTTTTTAATATAAATTTTTAATTTTAGTTAAAAATGTGTGTCGCATTGTAAAAAAATAAAAAATGAATTTGTATTATTTTGAAACATTAGAACAATAAATCATAATTAATTTATTATGTGCATGAATTAACTTCATGTATCTTATAAAATAAATATGGTTTCTATAAATCAAAGTGCATGTTTTAAAAATAAAAGTCTTATTTCAATTTAAATCATGTACCGCATAGTCAAAACTAATAAAAAAATATATTTCTTTGAAACTATAAGAAAACGACACATAACTAATTTAAGAAATATAGGAATTAACATGATGTCAATATAATAAATGATGTAGTTGGTATAACTTAATGTTTCTTATTTTTCAATATAAAAGTTTCATTTTAGTTTAAAACATGAATCACATATCCAAAACCAAGAAACCATGATTAGAATATTTTCAAAATTTCGTAAAAATATCAATAATTATTTTGTTGTGTGGAGGATTAAAAAAACTATCAATCTGATAAATGATGTGGTCGGTATGACTCAATATGAGTGTTTTCAATATAAAAATGTCATTTTAGTTTAAAATACCCACTACATAGATAAAATTGATAAAACATGCTTGTAATATTTTCAAACAATAGGTAAATGACCCATAATTTCTTTTTTACGTTTAGGAATTTACAACACATCAATATAAGAAATGTCATTGAAGGTATGAATCAAAGTGTCTATTTTCAATATAAAATTTAAATTTCAGTTTAAACCGCATGTCACATTTGCAAAACTATGAAAAAAATATCATATTTTTTTAATTTATAGGAAATTATCCACAATTTATATGAGTTCTATAGGAATCAACTACATGAAAAATTGGCACATGATGTGGTTGGTTTGACTCAAAGTCATTCTTCTAAATTTTAAAGTTTAATTTTAGTATGAAATGAACTAGACATATTCAATACCAACAAAGAAAACATGGATTATTTTCCAACATTGAGAAAAATATGCATAATTCATTTTTTATGTATAGGAATTGACCACATTTCAATTTGACCCATGATGTGTCTGGTATGACTCATTATGCTTGTTTTAAATATAAAATTGTTTTTTTAGTTTTTAATGTACATGACATAGAAAAAACTATGATAAATATGTTACATTGTTTTCAAACATTATAAAAATGATTAATAAATCATTTTTGATGGTAAGGAATCAACAACATGTCAATATAACAAATGATGTGGCTATCATGACTCAATGTGAATTTTTTCAATATAAAATTTTAATTTTAGTTTAAAATGATCACCTCATATATAATAATGATAAAATGAGTTTGAATGATTATTATACATTATGAAAATAATCAATAAATAATTTACGATGTCTTGTAATCCAACATACATCGATCTGACACATGATGTACCCAAAATGACTCAAAGTGTGTGTTTTAAATATAATTTTAGTTTAAAATTAACATCACATGGAAAAAACAGATCAAATTATCTGGGATTATTTTCAATTTTTTTGACAATGATTCATAATTGATTTATGATTAATATGAATAGAAATCACATTAATCGGACAAAAGATGTTACTAGTATGACTCGAAGTGCATGTTTTCAATATAAAAGTGTTATTTTTAGTTTAAAAAATGAATCACCTACCCATAATGTAGAAAACACCTTGAATTACTTTCATACTTTTTGAAAAAAAATCCAAACTTCATTTGTGATGTACATGAATTGACCATATTTCAATCTGATGCACGATGTGATCGATGTGTCTCTATGTTCACATTATCATAAAAAAGTTTCATTTTAGTTTAAAACTCAAATCACAATTTCAAAATAAAGTAAATGATAATATTTTTTTTCAAAAGTTTAGAATTAAAATCTTTACCTATTTGTTATGTGTTGGAATTTTCCCCACATCAATACCCCATAATATGTGGTTAATATGACTCAAAGTGTTTGTTTTCAATATAAAAGTGATCTTTTAATTTAAAACACATATCAAATTTTTAAAACTAAGTAATATAGTTCAATTTATATTAATGAATTAGAAAAATGATCTATAATCAATTTTGTAGATGTAGGAATCATCCATCTATCAATTTGACACATTATTTTACCAGAATGACTCAAAGTATGCATTTTCAATATAAAAGTTTCATTTTAGTTTAAAGTTTGTGTAACCTTTATAAAACTAATAAAATGATTTTATATTAACTTTAAACATTATTATAATGACCAATAATTAATTTTTGATTTTTAGGAATCAACTGTGCATCAATCCAACACACGATGTGGTTGGTATGACTCAAACTGTGTGTTTTCATGTTAAAAGTGTAATTTTAGATTAAAATACAAATTAAATAACCAAAACTACGAAAAATATATTATATTTAATTAATAAATTAATAAAAGGATATATAATTCATTTTTAATGTCTTGTAAATGACCTCATATTAATTCGACAAATGATGTGGCTGATAGTACTCAATGTCTATGTATTAACATTAAAAGGGTATTTCTAGCTTGAAACATGTGTCAAAAATCCAAAACCAGGAACATGGGATCATATTGGGTGGATATATTAATAAAATGGTTTATTATTCATCTAAAATGTGTAAGAATTTACCACACATTAATTCAACATATTATTTTTTTATTATGACTCAATGTGTGTGTTATCATTATAAAATTGTGATTTTAGTATAAAATTGGGGACACATATCCAAAACAAAAAAACCCAAATCATATTATTTTCAAACCATATGAAAACATTACATTTTTCATTCTTGATATTTATAAATTGACCACACATCAATCTGACACACAATGTGGCTGGCATGACTTATATTGCCTATTTTCAAGTGTTATTTTATATGTAAAATGAATGTAACATAGAAAAAAATAAGTAAACAAGCATGGATTGTCTTGAAAATTTATAAAAATGATATAGAAATCTTATTTGGTGTTTCATAATCAATCCAACATCAATATAATCAATTTAATGTCCATCATGTCTACTTGTGAAAGCTTTCACTTGAAAAGTGAAATTTTAGTTTAAAACAAACATCACACTATCAACACCAAGAAAACAATCTCATATTGTTTTTGAAATTTTAGACAATGATCCATAATTAAATTTTGAAATGTATTAATTTACCACACATCAGTTATATACACGATATGGTTAGTATAACAAAATGTGTATGTTTTAAATATAAAACAGTCATTTTTGATTATAATGCGTGCCACATTGGCAAAACTGAGCAAAAAATATAGGATAGTTTTCAAAATTTAGTACAATGATACATATCACATTTTATGTGAATTGGAATTTAATTCATCTATATTTGGCATACTTTGTGGTTGGTATGCCTTGAAGTATGTGTTTTCAATATAAATGGGTAATTTTAGTTCAAAATATGCATCACATGGCCAAAATAGAGAAAATGACATTATATTATCTTCAAACATTATGAAAATTAAAATATTTCATTTTTGATGTGTAGGAATTTTCTACATTTCAATCTGACACATTATGTGTCTAGTGGGACTCAATTTTCATTTTTTCAATTTAAAAGTGTTCTTTTTATTTAAAACGTGTGCCACATAGAAAAAATGTGGAAAACGAGATCAGATTTTTTTTAAACTATTGAAAAATGACTCATAATTGTTTTGGTGTTTATAAATCCACCATACATAAATATGATACGTGATGCAGTCAGTATGACTAAAATTGAATGTTTTCAATATAAAAGTTTAATTTTAGTTTAAAACCATAACCACCTAGACAAAATAGAGATAACATGTAATGGTCCATGCCTTCCGTACCCATTACATTGTAGGTTTTGGGGTTAGAGAGTTCTTGGAGGAGGCTAAAGTATGTTCGATGGTGTTACAGAAACATCCAATATTTTACACCGTCAAAGAGGAGTTTATGCCATAAGTTTGTGTTTTATGACATTTGAAACCTAAGAATTATGGCTTGTATAGGGAAGAGTGGTGGACATGAAAAAGATTTTACACCATAAACTGTGTATTTTTGGTGTAAGATTAACTTAGCCTCATGTACCATGTTTTTTGGGGGAATTTATGGTTTCTGAGGATTTAAATCCTAATTTTTTATTTTATTGTGTATGTTTTAGGAACTGTGTGTTTTACACTATAATTGTGTTGTTTACATTGTATGCGTGGTGAGTTTTAGGTTATTTATAAACCTATTTTGGATGATTTTTCATTTATTCGGTGCTCATCTCTCTCTCTCATTTTATGAATAACCTACTCAATTTTTATAGAATATACAGTCCCTTTCCTCTTTCTTTTATCCTTGGTTCCAGTGGTTGGTCATTGCTGATTAGTGGAATGTTATACTCCATTATTCCCTTATCCTCTAGCATTATTTTATTAGGAATTCAATGTAGTGTTGTTATTTTTATTTGAGATATGTTGGTATATTTTTTTCATAATCCCTTAGTGCATTTGTTGTTGATCTTAGGTTTTCATATGTGCTTGTGGTTTGTGGGATATTTCATATTCACCCTATGGTGTGTAGCAATATGAAAAATCTTTTTTCTATATTGGGGATCCAAGGTCAATCATTTGTACATTCTATGTGTAGGGATTGAATGATTTTTATTTCAATTGGGTGGATAGTAAGGGCCAACTTAAATAAGATAATAAATTTTCATACTGAAATTGATGGGTATGTAGAGATATCATATGTTTTTAATACTTTGTTTTTTTCACTAATGATAACAAGACAAGATGATGAAAAACTAAAAATAATAGTGATTGGGAGCCTTTCCTGCACAACAGATTTAATGAGTTGATACCTTTATTGTGTTGTTTTTCAATTTCACCCTAGAAAAAAGGATAAAATATATATATATATATTTCTTATAAATTGGATTCCCTTGAAACCCCATTTTTTTATAATACCCTTGCTAAATAAATAGGTAATAAAATAGAATCCCTTAAATAAATTGTTGAAGTTGTTATGGGTTGAAGTTGTGTATGATTATGCATGTTGTGTTTCCCTGTATTGTTAGGGTTGTTTTACGATGATGAAGGTGACCAGCTAAGACATGTGATGTGTGGGGGTTTGATAGAGTGGTTGTTTGGAATGGATGCGATGTGGGTAGTGGTACAATGATACAGAGGTTGTGATGTGAAATGGTGATGATGTGTGGTGGATAGGGGTCGTGGGAATTTGTGGTTGTTGTGCATGGAAGTTGTGTTGGGTGATTTTTTTGGGATATGTGATGTGTAGTTGATATGGTGAGATGACTTGGGTGATGTGGTGTGCTGATAGTGGTGGATTTCTAGTGTTTTGGTGATGATTATGTGTGTTGGTCCAATTGTGCCATGGTGAGGTTGTGTTAGATGCCCATTTATTTATGTAATAAATTATGATAATAAAATGAAATAATTTGGGTTGGTAAATGAATAAAGAATGCGGTGATTGTTGATATTTGTAAAATAGTTAAATTGATGTAAAAAATGAACGAGTTGTCTTAATGTGATTAAAGTAGTTTAGTAAATGAATTTTATTGAAAAAATGATAAATATATGGAGATTTTTGAACAAGTAAATGAATGTTGGAAATATTGTCTCCCTTGTATCAAAGTAGTGCATTGTGTTTTATATAGCAGTGAAATAAGTTTCAATGGTTGATGTGTGGTATGGTGGGGGTGAGGTGTTCGATAGTTCAATTGTTATGAACCCATAGTTTTAGTATGGTGTGACATAAATATCAAGTATTTTTATGTTATTTCTTTACATTACCCACCCAAGTTGGATAAGCTTACCCACACTCAGAGGTTATGGGTAACATTTATTTTCCACAAAATCAATGATAGTGGTGATATAGATGGCTATATTCCCCCCTTTATCTGATCTCTATTCAGATGTGATATCCTAGGCTTCTTCAAGTGATATTTGTCATGATGGACCGGGTGACTTTGGATGATATGTGGTTGTTGTAGCTGTGATGAGACATGTTGTGTGGGACCAGGAGTCTATAATAAATAAGTTATATAATGGTACCACATTATAGAACCAAATATAAGACCTTGGGAGAGTGGGGTGAGTATGGATTCATCTTGACCCACATCAGATATGACCTATTTGTCTTTAAGTGAGATGTGATGTGATGAGATGTGATGTGATGTGATGTGATGTGATGTGATGTGATGTGATGTGATGTGATGTGATGTGATGTGATGTGATGTGATGTGTTTTTTGTGATGTTTATGGAAGAGATGGGAGAATGGGGAATTTGATGTTGGGGTGTGAGAGTTTCAAATCCATGGGGAAGCAGTAGTGGTGCACCATTTCTTATTATGACCAAAATTCTATACTATTATATTTTACGTATTATATGTGGAGTTATCTATGGAGGTTCTGGAATTGGTTAATTAACTTATTTCGGGTCTTATTGATTTTGTTACAGTTTTACTGGCACATTAGAATGTTATTTTCACATGTGAACGTGAGACATTAGTTATTTACCTATTGAGTATACCCAACACTCTCACCCAACATACATAAACTATTTTTCATTTTCCTAGGACTAATTTAGAGATCTATCTAGGAATTTCTATATTGGGATTGTATATACAGTCGTGCAACTACCATAACACACATTTTTTTTGTATATTTGGATACTTTTATGTGTATCAGTTTACATTATTCATGCATTGTGGGATGAGTTTTTGAGTTTACCATTATATTTTCTTCAATAATTTCTTTGTGGGTTTTTATCCTATCTCCCAATACTGTTTTATTTATAGTTGATAGTTTATACAATTCAATGACAATTTTATACCCTCTATGCTGGTCACTAATCTAGAACTTACTAAATATGGGAATTGGGGTCCATTATCTCTCTTTCATTATTTATATATAATTAGAGGGAGCGGGTCATGATAGAGTGGTATTATGGGAGATGGTTAAGCGATATGATGTATTTTGGGTTTAGGAACAATGTGGATTTTATGTCTTATTAGGGAAGTGGTGCCAGTTTAACTTGGTGTGTGAAATATTCTACGGAGACAAGATAGGACAAGATATTTTAGGGGTCGCCATAATCGAGTGCACAGACTCTAAGCTTAATGAAAGACCAAGTCAGGTCAACAAATTTATTAATGATGATACCTAGGAGAGGTATATTCATCATGATTGATTTTGTTTGTAATTTAGTGGATTTATTTTGAGAAATAAAATGTATTAAATTGAAAAAATGTGATAAAATTACATGATACTGGGCTTAAGATGTTCCCCGTTATTTTTAGGAATAAATCCTATTCATCATCCATGAGTAGAATTGGTAGTTGATGTTCATTATGTTAATCTATTTGATTGTTTGAGGGTTGTCCTGATAGAGGAGGATGAGGTGTGATCGAGAGTTTGGAATACCTTTCAGTTGAGTTTTTGAATGTATGAGGAGAACATATTGAATATGAAGATAGAGTGTGGGTTAGAAGAGTTATAGGTCTATTTTAATTTGATCTGAGAATGAGATGAGATCATGTAGTAATTGGTATTGATTCATATGCAGGGATATACATGTCAGTGGTGGAGGTTGTTTCATGGTGATCGAAAGGTGGAAGATGTGTTGCAGTCAGAATTTCAGTGGGAGTAACATTTAGAGTTCATTTCATTGATGATGAGGGTAGTCAAGAGGTATGACATGTTATCCATTTAGAAGGGGATATTTTTTTGCTAGATTGTAGGATCAGTTTCAAGGACCTCATTCACATTACACTAGTTTTTTTAGATGATGAGTCCATTGTGTGATATCTAGAGGAGACTTTGTACCTAGTTATCAGGTATGCGGTCACTCTGTTTATGTTATTAACATATCTTGAGATGTATGAAGAGGAGAAGATTATTGAGAAGGTTATTTAATTTTTATTTGAGTATTAACAGAGTGTCTCACTAGGAATCATTAGAAGCAGGGATTTAGGTAGTGGGTTATCGGCATTCAAGAAGTTAAGGTACTAGATAGTGAGGATCCAACCATGAAATATATTTCCCCATTATTCTATGATATGTGGCTTCTAATAACCTTTAGTGGGATTACTTTTTTAATTATTTTTTAACAGAGGATTGGGTCAAAGTCAGGATCAGTTCTCAACATCCCAGGGAGGCTAGTATCACATGGGGTTTATCATCCCTTTCGGTAGTATCTATAGTTTAGTTCAATTTACATTTTACTATACGAACCGTCAATGCTTGTTCCGAATCCAAGTGAAGATGGTGTTGTATGAGGGATAAATCATAATAGTCATCTTATATATAGATCTATTATAGAGTGTGTTTAGGGATATAAAAAATATATATTCATAGAAACTTCTCATGGTCTGAGGCACACATTAGAGGTAGTAGAGATAGTAGACTCAATAATTGTTCAAAGTATTATTATCTTATAATCCAACATTATGCATTATTGTTTTGATTTGGAATCCTTACTATCATTTTTTCCTCCCAACCCGATATCTGATTTTGGACTATAAACGGAGAGTCTTATAGTTCTCCTAGTGTTATCCACATCCACTTCACGTTAGGATTCATTGTTTGATGTGTTCTAGGATATAGACTTGTGACGGGGAAACACCAATTAGTGGGTAATTGTTCTTATTACAGACACATCCATACCATTTTATGCTTTTCATGGATTGGATGTTTTTTTGTTCATTTAGTCATCTAATGATTCCGGAGGATAGTTTTTTCTAACGTGGAGTTTCAATGATTTTTATTAGTTTATGAGTTTGATTGTTGGATTGGTGGTATGAAAGTGCAGCCTATTTTGACTTTTTTGGAAGATCAATCCTTGGATGACCATATGGGGGATGTTTCAAGAGTTTTGGAGTAGTTCATAGATATTTTACTAGATGGGGTTCATAGACTACCCAATCAATACTACATTTTTTTGAGATATATTTTCGATGGGAATGTCTCAGGTTTCAATGGATCCCTTTTGAAAGGAACCTATAGAGCTATGTGAGTTAGAGTTGTATATGGATGATATGATTTAGTGAAGTTTCATCCAACCCAATGTATCTATTTGGGGTGTGATAGTGTTGTTCCCATAGAATCTAGATAATTATCAAAGGTTATGTAAAGACTATCATAGAATGAATTAGGTGATATTTAGGATTATTTACCGCTTCCTAGGATTTATGATCTATTTGACTGGTTCAGAGGAGGAGGCTAGTTCTCTAAGATCAATATATGGCTTGGACATCAATAGTTCAGGGTGAATGATGAGGATATTCTAAAGACTAAATTTAGATAATTATATGGGTAGTGAAATTTTATAAACATGCTATACAGCATCACAAACACACTGACTATGGTCATGGGGCTTATAAAGTCTGTGTATCATAACTTATTAGATCAGTTTATCCCCATATACATGGATTTATATTTATATACCTAAATTTAGCGGAATAGAATTCAGTTCTCCTAAAGGCTATTTTGATGGATCTTTGACAACACTAGATATATGGATATTTATCCAAGTGTATGTTCTGTATGTGGGAGGTGTGTTTACTTGTAAGTACACTATCTCAGTAAGGCGTGTCAGTGGACCCATAAATGAGAAAGGCAGTTGTTTCATGGGAAGCACCCAAGAACATGGAAAAGGGTTATAGTTTCATTGGTCTCATAAAACATTACTATTGGTTTTCACCCAATTTCACATATGTTTCTAAGATGACAATAGTGTTGATAATAAATAACTAGGATTTTGTGTTGAGGGATCAATGCCTAGAAGAATTCAGTTACTTGAAAAAGAAGTTGTACAGTGCTCCATTTCTTCAGTTTCCCAAGTATAGTGCTTTGTTTTATGTTTTATATGATGTATACCATATAGTCTTGGTATCCATATTTTTTTAGAATATATAGGTGATATATTATGTGTTTGGGAAGTTACATCCCCATGATAATAACTATGCCACCCAAAACCTGGATTTGGTGCAAGTTGGGTTTATGGTAATGTTTTGGAATCATTATCTCATTGTCCATAACATTGTGATTTTGATGGACCATAAGAGCATGGAATATGTTTTTTATTAGTAATATAACAATATATTCTATATGTTTTGGTTGTAGTTTGTCCAGAATTATGATTGTGATACCTCTAAAACCCAAGTAATGTGGAATATGGATTTCAGTGTGTTATGTTTGAATCCTCAAGGTGATTTCATTTGGGAGTTTATAGATTTTAAGAAAGTTATATATGATCTTTCATATATAAATAGATAATTTAGAGGCATATTTAGTATTTTTTGACTATAATAGATGATGGTGGAGTCATATTTGATGAGGTAGGTGGAGGTGTCTCTTTATGGAGACTCATAGACATATGAGATGAATGAATATGTTGGCCATGGTGATTCCCCTGAGGGATGGTTGTAGGATGGTCAAAATTTGATATTTTATGAGGGGAGGGTATTAATTCAACCAGTGATGTGTAAGGGTGTTCTCTACAATTTTTACAATAGATATTTAGTGTCACATCCCGACATGATAAATAAATATCATGGTTTGAGGAGGAAGCATTGGTGGCTTGGGATTAAATGGTCAATGGTAGAGTTTGTGGCAATGTGTTTTATTTTTATGTTGTTGAAATAAGATCACCATGTTCTTGGAGGTATATTTCATTCATTAGATGTTGTAGAGAAGAAATTTAAAGACATGTTGATAGATTTTATCATAGGGCTACCCTGGGCATAGAGAGGTTCTGATTTATTCTCGATAATAGTTGAACTATTGATGAAGTAAACTCATTTTGTAGTGATCCATGTGTCAAATTTCATGGAAATTAATGAGGTAGTATGTGGATGGTGTGGTTAGTATTCACAGGGCACAGAGTTTCCTCGTCTCTGATTGGTATACGGAATTTACCTTGTGAGTCTTGAGGGGATTGAAATATTTTCTTATATCCCAGTTTCACCTTAGAACTAATTTTCACCCTAATAAAGATGTATTAACATAGTGGACAATACACACACAATAAGATATGTAGAAAAAAACATATTAGACTTTGTTGGATCATGGGTAGGAACTTTCCTTTGGACTAGTTTGCATACAATAATATCTATCACTCATCCATTGAAATGGATTTGTTTGATTAATTGTATGATTGGTTCGGTCATTCTCTGTTGTGTTGGATGGAAGTTGGGGATTCATAAATTAGTTATCCTAATATGTTGAAAAAAATGGCTGATAAGATATAGTTGGTTTGGGGGAGTAATATTTCTCTCCATTTTTGGGGCCTTTGAGGAGTTGTGGTGAGTTAAAGGTGTGGAATATCAGTTGAAAATTTCACCATTGTTGAGGAGGATCTAAGATTTATTTCTTGTATCCTAGATTCATTGGTATCTTCATAATGAAACCAACATCACTAACTTGGAAGAGTTAGTTATTGAGGACGATGTTACATTTTTGGAGTGACCACCAGAGATCTAGGATCATTAAGAGAGAGCATTTTATGGATAAACCATTACTTTAGTTAACATGTTGTGGAGGCATGGTGGCCCAAAAGAGAGTATTTGGGATGAATATACATAGTTTCTTTCCCATTACATTGATCTATATTTATTTTTTATTTTTTTTTATTTATCTTGAATGATGTGATGTTGTATAATACTATTTTTTGAGATATTCTATTTTCATGATGTGTGATATGTGATGTGAGATGTATGATGAGTGATAAATAATATGGAATATTAAAAGGGGTACATAAATCCTAATTAAGAAATTTTATAATTTGACATGATTATAACCATACGGGCAAATAAGTTATTCCTTAATTAGATAACATCTTTACATGGAAGATGGAATTCTCTAATTTATGTTCTCAAAGAAGTGTTGTGTATTGGTTGTAGTAGTGGTTGGATTGAGATTTTTGGAGCTTGAGATGGTTGAGAGGATGGTATTGTGATGTGTTGCTGATGTGTATTGAGATGTGGTTAGATATGTGGTGATTTGGATGTATAGAAAGTGGTGGCATGTGGTTGGCATCATATGTGTGTTTTTATTCTTAGTGAGAGGTTATGATGTGGTTTTTAACGTTTCATGGGTGTTTCAGTTGGTTTATTAGATTTTTTCAATTAAAGGTATAATAATATACTTGATAGTTTTCTTATAGGGTGGTTATTTGAACTCGTTCCCCTCCTCAGTTTAGTTTTGATTAGTGAGGCTGAGAATCATATGAAGGGTATCCGATTTAATGGTTCTTCCCATCTAGTTGATTTTCTTTTTTTATGGTTACAGTGTTCCTTGAGGAGACTATAGGAGGTTTTCATAGATATTGTGCTTTAGAATAACTATATCAGGACTTTTACCCCATAAATGATGAGATTACAACATATAAATGTGTTATATGACTTGTTAAGATAGCGACTTCTGGGTTATATGTTGTAGAGGGATAATTATGAAAAAGTGTTTACGCTGTAAGAAGATTATTTATGATTTAAGTTTATCCTAGCCTAGAGATCCATATTTTTTGGTTAAATTTATGGTATCTGAGGAATAATGTTCTATAATTTTATTTTATAACATATATTTTTAAACCATTGGGTTTTACACTATAAGAGTACAGTCTAGCTCGTATGTTTCTGAGTTTTAGGTTGTTTAGAAACATGGTTAAATGATTTTTAGTTTATTTAGTAGATCATATCTATATTATTTTTGGTGAATTCTAGGATAATTTCATATAACTTATCCCATATTTAATCATTCTTTAATCCATGGGTTTCAGTTGTTTTTCATTTGTGATCAATGTCGAGTTCTACTACACTATTCCCCGAATCTTCATCATTCTTCTAATAGGGATTGGTTGCTGTGTTTTTGGATTTTCTTTAGATATATTGGGACTCAATTTGGAGAACCCCTTATAGAGGTTCATATAGATCTAGGGATTTATTATATAGTTGTGGTATGTAGGCTATTTCTTCTTCTACCTATGGTGCATAGTGATATTGGAAATCCACTTTAATGTTGGTGAACCCCATTATCTCCTTTTTATATGCAATGTGTGGTGATAAAATTTTTGTTATTTCATTTTAGTTGATAGTACGGGTTTTAATAAATAAGACGGTGAACTTGAATAATTCAAATTGATGGGTATGGGGAGATATCACATGTTTTGGCTACTTTGTTATTGTTTTGGATGATTTTATTCCTTGATGTTTCCAAAATGAACAATAATGGTTGTTAGGGGCCTTTATTATGAAATAGATTTATGAATTTATATTCTTGATTTTTTTTTATTTGATCTAACCCTACATAAAATGCTAAACAATATATATTTAGCCAATAATTTGGTTTCCCATTAAAAGTAGGTTTGTGTGATAATACCCATGATAAATAAAGAGCTATTAAAATGGAATCCCTTGAATAAATTATGGATGTAAGAATGATTTTTGGTTGTCGGATTTGGTGATTATTATGTTTCCTTGTATATTTTTGTTTTTCTTTGGTGATGGAGGTGATCAATAATTTTGTGTGTTGTGTGAAGCAGTGATGTGGTGGTTGGTTAGCAGGGATGTGAAGTTGGAATTGGTGTTATGTGGTGTATAGTTGTTTTGGTTCTTAGTGGTGATGTTGTGTAATGGCATTGTATTGTTTTTATGTGTGGAAATTCTTTTGTGAGATGTGGTTCGGATGTTCAATGTGTGGTTTCTACGATTAGGTGAAATGGGTGATGAGGTGTGGAAAATATGGTGGATGCATGGTGTTATGGTACTGGTAGAGTGAGTTGGGACAGTTGTGGTGTGGCATGGTTTTGATAGTTACACTATTATCCATGGATTAAATCATAAGGCTGAAATGAAATAAATTGGGCTAGTAAATGAATAAAGAATTGTTTGATAGTTGATATGTGGTAAATTGATTGTATTAATTGAGAAAATTAATGGGTTTTGTGAATATGAATGAACTGTCCTAGAAATTGATTGTTAGGGGAAACATAATATATATAGAAAATGGTGACCTAGTAAATGGAGGTGGGAAATGTTTTTTTGGCTTTTGTAGTGGTGGTGTGGTGTGTTGCATATATCAGTGGTAGTGATTGTGATGATTGATTCATGGTACAATGGCGGGGATGTGGTGTGTGTTAGTACAGTTATTGTGAGACCATAGGTTGGTTATGGTGTTCAACCTACATATCACATATCATTATGATATTTATTTATTATCCCCACCTGAGTCATCTTACCATACCAATAATCAATGGTTCTAGGTTCCAGGTGTTTTACCCAACATCCTAGATGGTGGTGAAATTGATTTCTATCTACCCCCTCTTCCCCAATAATCCTTCAGTGGTGATATCCCCATGTCTTTACATGATATCTACAGTGATGGGCTATGTATTTTCAAGTGATATGTGGTTATTGTAGATTTGATGAGATGAGATGTGTGGGACCAGGTTTTTGTGGGTGATATATGATGAGATTATACCTGATTCTAGCACTAGATGTTATACCTTATGAGGGTGGGGAAGGTATAGATGTAGACCAACCCACATCAAAGATGATCCCTTGGTCTTTGGGTGACATGTTATTTAATGTAATGTGATGTGATGCAATGCGATGTGATGAGATGTGATGTGATTTGATATTGTAACGCCTCGACCCCAGTTACCCAGAGTCAGTGCATTATTACATAACATTGGCATGATCACAAAAGATCATGTCTCAAGAGACCGATTAGTTTAGAAGCCTTGGATATACTAGATACATTCATAAGGTTTACATTACATCATAAATGGAAAACTACAACATCATTGTTTCCATAGACAAAACTAAGATCCCAAATACTATCCTTGTAGGTCAGTCATAATATAATTCCTCGCATCTTGGAAAAAACAAAACATAGAAATGGGTGAGCTCAGATGCTCAGTAAGGATAAAAATATAGAGGAAACATTCATAAATAAGCATAAAAATTTAAGAAAATGTTTAAAACTAAAACAAAATCCTTTTAAACTTGATCTTCAGCATAATATGGCAATGATGAAATCAGAATAATTCAATTTAGTTACTCAGATGGATATTCTACTAGTCGAATAATCACAAGCAATATCAAGAGCCACTTTCATAATTATAGAATGCATAATGCCAGACTTTCATAACCATGTAATCAAGGCCTTGTGCCAAGTCTACAAATAAATTTTTTTAATCCCTTATTCCAAGACACAATTTTGCCTCATGAGACCTACCGATGCATCGAGGAGCTATAGCGGGCTCCACCCGTCACTTACTAAGTCCAATGCATTTCTCATATGAAAAGTTTTAAACATTACATAAACATTCTTATTTAAACCAGCATATGAAATGTCAATACTTTATCCATAATCCAAGAATGGTATAAAAATATAACATCCATAGTCCAACATATCACAAAACATTCAATACAATATGGATGTTTTGTATCATAATAAATCAACTTTAAATAAGCTTACAATCCATCAAAGGATGCTGGCATAGATGAAATGAAAACATTTTTTTGAGAAATACCTCCTTCTATTTTTAATTCATTTAAAAGTAATATAATTATAAAATAAAAAATTTATTTTTGAAAATATTCTTATAATCTTGTATGGGAAGATTTGACGATGTTATAACGACATAAAATAGCTTCACCCGTAGTATATATTTACAAAAGACATTCTTACCTAAATTTTGTCGAAAAGGTTATAAAGGATCTTGTTTGGGAAACGATGGGAATATTCCATTATAAACATATTATAATAGTCAAAGAAGGGTATAAATGACTTTAACCCATAGTCTAGCAAATAGTAACAATGTTTTGAAATAAATTTTTAAGAAAAATGGATGTGGATGATAAAGAGGTCCCAGTAGAAAATTACATATAAACAACCTCGGATAATGAGGAGATTGTGTAATTAACCCTTACATTGTAATTTTACTTGGTTGAGGGTAGGTTAACCTCCTGTATAATTTTGAAATAATAGTTATTAAATTGTACAAGAATCATATACATTAATATGATATCATATATGATCTTTTAACATTGTTTTGTTAATAATATCTTAGTATTATCGTCGTTTCGGGTGTTAATAGATTCGTTTTCCTTTATATTATTTGTTATTTGAGTCATATTTGTTATGGATTAGATTTATCTTATTCATATATATAATGATATCTAGTCTTTAATAATTATTTTTAATAATCTAATGAAAATTAATCTTGAATGGATACGATGTGGAATAATCTCATCGCGTTCGTGGAGATAGCAATCCGTACGTACGCACGAGTGACAATATAATTCTTTTGATATTAAAATAATATATAATTGGATGTTATATCATATATATAGAATCATTATCATGCTAAATTTATTATTTACATCAATTACACATCATTATTATACCCATCCAAATAATAATGTATTGAATAACAATTACACCACGACGTGGAGACGGTAAGCCGTACGTACCCACGTATGGTGACATGTCATTCAAAGGATGGATAGAATAATGAATTTAGTTGTACCATATTTATAATGACATCAAATTATATATAAGATACTGGATTTATTATTTTATAATGGAAAGAACAAAGAGAATGGAAGTGGAAGAAGAAAGGAACTTGAAAGAGGTGATGAAATATTTACCTCTTCTTCGGGTTCTTCATTTTGTTTTGATCAAAATGTCATCTTTTGCTGGATTTATGAATAAAATTAAGGAATATAGGATGAAGTGAGGATATTTGAGAGGGTATTTGGGCATGTTTTGGCCGATCTAGATGGCTTTGAATGTGTGAATTAGAGAGAAGGGGGAGTTCCCTTTTATAAGAGGGGTGAGGGGCACCTTAGAAAAAGCTAGAAATATTATTTTATAATAAAATCATTTTCGGTTTCTAATTGCTCCAAAATAGATTATTTAAATGATAATGTGGGAATGGGTATAAAAACACTCAAAAAATTGGTTTTAGACAAGTTTGGATCACTATATTAACTTTATCTTTTAAATTTAATTCTTAGTTAAATAGTTTGACATTTAACATGTCTCATTGTATTTTTATATTATATGGCTAACAAACATTCTATATTATAAAAAGTGAACCCAAAGTGGTTCATTAATGATACACTTATAATTATATAAGTCCTTTTTCCAAACCTTAGATTTTTAGGAATAAAATGTCAATTAATAATATAATATTGGTTTTTAAAACTATTTTGTGCCAATTTTGACACTATTTGGTATTTTGTTTTTGCTAAATTCATAACAGCATTATTACATTGAAAAAAAATTCATCTAACCAACCCTAACATGTCATAAGAACCTATAAAATTAGTTTAATTCATAAAAAGTCTAAAATTACATTTATTTAGATATTTATAATATCAATTATTTTAATATTTCATTAATACTATAATTACTGCATCATCATTGTGTCATAAATAAATTTATTTATTTAATGTATAAAAATTATAAATAAAATACCATTATGTAGGAAATATTTTAATATTTTTAATGAATATTTATAGTCAAATTTATATTATGTATAACCCTATATTAAAAATGTTTTAGTTCTTAAATGTTGATTTTAACTCTTTTAAATCTTCTTTAAATAAAATAATAATAAATGTCCTAATATAATCCAAGTGGACCTAAAGGATAATATTTTATTAATAAGGTTTTTTTGGGTTGAATTTAACTGATCCAATAGAATTAGGACATTTTTTAAGGTAACAATAATATCATTTTTACCCTTAATTACCCTATTTACTTTTAACCGTGGTAAATAAAAGTAAAAAGTTACTATTCACCAAAAAATATTTTCATCTTATTGAACCTCATTATTCTTACTGATATCAACGATGTCTCTTGGATTTTTAAAATTCTACTCATAGAAGTGGTAAAATTATGTTTTATATGAATTTTCAAATTCTCCTAGGAGGTGGGTAAAAGATGGTGAAAAGTTCAATAAAATTTGTATACATCTAAAATTATTATAAACTGACTCCAAGAAATTACAATGAAATTATATAGGTATTATTTATCTATTTTTTATCTAAAATAAATTTAAATAAAATAAATAATTATTTAAATAAAAATTTGGTTTTATACTATAATTCAGTGTTTTTCACTATTCATCAAAAATTGAATGTTTTCATAATAATACCAAAAATTCACCCTAAGCTAATTTTGATATTCCAAATCCAAAAATGAAGTCCATTTTGAAATATAATATTTATAGAATTTTAAAAAGTGGAAATTACTATTCATAACGGCTAGTTTGATTGGTTGTGGTTTGTTAGAACTTGAAGTCGCGTACAACACATGCTACTCTATTATTCAAAGAGAAGCGTACCGTGGAAGCTTGGGGTGTAACATTCTCTGCTCCGTAAATTAATTTAGTCCTTGAAATTTCTAGAGTATTATTGTGTAAAAAGACTTAGGTGGTTTTTAATCATAAGTTTCTTGGGTTCCCACATTGCCTCATCCATCTTATTGTTTCTCCATAGAACATTCACCAGACAAGTCGTCCAGTTTCTCAACACTTGTTCTATTGTATTGAGAACCTTGACTGGATCTTCATAATAAGATAGATCAGGTTCCAATTCTAATTTCTCATAGGTGAGTACATGCATTGGGCCATGCATGCATTTTCTCAATAGAGATATGTGAAATACGTCGTTACCTTTGGAGAGACTTGGTTGCATTGTGAAACGGTAAGCTAAAATCCCAATTCGTTCTAGAATTTCAAAAGGTCCGATGTACCTAGGACATAATTTTCCCTTCTTACTGAAACGTATAACGCCCTTCCTTGGAGATACCTTCAAGAAATCATGATCTCCTACCTAAAATTCAAAATCATTTCATCAGTTATTAGTATAGCTATTCTGCCTACTTTGAGATTCTTTGATGTGGTTTTGGATTACCTTCACCTTTTCCATTGTTTTCTCCACAACTTCTGGTCCTATGAGTTTTAGTTCACCAGCATCATCCTAACAGGTTGGTGTGCGACATCTCTTTCTATATAACTCTTCATATGTGCCATCTGAACACTTGAATGAATGCTATTTTTGTAGAAAAATTCTAACAGAGGTAAATATTGATCCCACATACCTTGAAAGTCATGTGAGAAATATCTCAACATGTCTTCTAAGGTTTTAATAGTCCATTCTAATTGTCCATCAATTTGTGGGTGGTAGGCAGTGCCCAAACGAAGTTTAGTATCCAGATCTTTTTGAAGACTTTTACAGAATCCTGATGTAAAATGGGGATCATGATCAGAAACAATCTATAGTGGTACTCCATGATGTCTTACAACATTATTAATATATAATCATGTTAAACGTTAAAGTGGTAAATCTTCTCTTATAGAAATAAAATGTGCTGACATAGTAAGATGATCAACAAGGACCCATAGTGCATCTTTCCTTCTAAGATCCATTGGTAGTCTCATTACAAAGTCCATCATAATATTATCTGATTTCCAATCTGGTATGAGAATAGGTTTCATGACTCCTCCATGCTGTTTCCATCCATATTTCAGTTGTTGACAAACCATACATCATGACAGAAAGTCTGTAATCTCCTACTTCATATTTTCCCACCAAAAATGTTCCCTCAAATATCTATACATTTTGGTGCTCCCAGGGTGTATAAAGAAATTGGAACTATGAGCATAGTCCAAAAATTCCCTTTTTAGATCAGGTATATCGGGAACACAAAGTCTATTCCCAAATTTCAAAATTCAATCTTCATACACAAAGTCACTCATCTCCCATCATTTACAGCTTTAATCTTACTTTGAAACTCTTCATCACTGGTCTGAGAACTCTTTATCCTTTCTAGTAAAGACGTTTTGGAAACCATTTGAAGAAGTATTGATGTCTCACCTTCTATGGTTATTCCTATACCCATCTTTACTAGATCCATGTATATATGATCCTTTTCAACTCTCATATTGTTCAAAACTCCATGATATTTTCTACTCAAAGAATCTTCCACCTTAATTTCTTTCTCAAGGTGGTAGTTTATAGTGCAATCATAATCCTTGAGTAGTTCAAGACATCCCCGTTGCCTCATGTTGAGTTCTTTTTGTGAGAAAATATACTTCAAACTCTTATGATCTGTATAAATCTCACATTTTTCACCTTATAGATAGTTTCTCTATATCTTCATAGCAATGATTATAGATACAAACTCAAGATCATGAGTATGATAGTTTTGTTCATTAATTTTTAGCTGTTTTGATTCATAGGCAAAAACCCTATGATTCTACATAAGGACACAACCAGGTCCCTTCTTTGAAGCATCACTATAAATAACAAACCCATCATTCCTCGATGGTAGAGTCAACATAGGAGCATTGACTAATCTTCTCTTCAGTTATTCAAAACATTATTCACACTCTTTTGTCCAAACAAATTTAACCCATTTTCGTGTGAGATTTGTTAATGGGTTAGCCAACTGGGCAAAAATTTGGACGAAACGTCGATAATAACCTGCTAAACCAATAAAACTGCATACCTCAGTTATACTCATCGGTTCTGGATATTCATGGATTACCTTGGTCTTTGAAGGATCAATGATGATTCCATCCTTAGAGACAATATGGACAAGAAAATAAATCTCTTGAAGCCAAAATTCACACTTGATAAACTTCCCATATAATTTTTATCTTCTCAGAGACTTCCAGATAATGAAAAAGTAATTTTCATGATCTTAGTAGATTTTGGAATATACCAAGATATCATCAATAAATACCACTAAATAGTCATGAAGATATTCTTTGAAAACTCTATTCATTAGATCCATGAAGACAGAGGGTGCATTAGTCAATCCAAAAGGCATTACTGTAAACTCATAATGCTTGTACCTGGTTCAAAATGTTGTTTTTGGAATGTCTTCCTTATTCACACACAACTGATGATATCCAGATCGAAGGTCATTCCGTGAAAATTATTGTGCTCCATAAAGTTGGTCAAATAAATAATCAATACGAGGTAAGGGATACTTGTTCTTTATTGTTATAACATTGATCTCCAAGTAGTCAATGTAAAACCTCATAGATCCATATTTCTTCTTAACAAAAAGGACAGGGGCTCCCCATGGAGAAACACTAGGGTGAATAAATCCTTTATTACTCAATTACTCTAGTTGTTTCTTTAGTTTCACTAATTCCACAGTGGCCATTATATAAGGGGTATTCGATATGGGCCTTGATCCAGGAATTAAATAAATGGAAAACTCTATTTCTCGTTCTAGATGATGTCCTCGTAAATCTTCTGGAAACACATCAACATATTCTCTCACAAAAGGTACATCCTCTATTTGAATATACCTTTACTCAGCCAAAGTTATTTCATTCTCTTCCTCCCTAATAATTGAATTTAGTTGAGCTAGTGGGGGTGGATCTAGATAAGAATTTGGTGGTGATGATTTTGCACTAAAGATAAGGTGTTCTTTATCATCATCATCAAAAATAGTAACCTCATTATTCGTATAATAAATTTTCACATTATGGTTAGAATGAAAATCCATACCAAGGATTATATCAAATTTCATCATGTGTTTGACGATGAGATCATTAGATAAAGAAAATTTATATTCCCAAATGGGAACTGATTCAGAAAACTTTGTTTCGATGATACTTCCCTTAGGAGTTTTTACGGACAACTCCCTTGTTAATTAAAATTGAAAATATCATATTTTCTTAGAAAACTCATAAGATATGAAACAATGCGATGATACAGAATCAAATAAATCATTTCATAAACTTGAGGAAACCATTAAATTACCTACCACCACATCTTTTAGAGCCTCAACCTCTACAGTAGTGATAGTATAAGCTTGGCCTTGACCCCTTGGCCTTTTCTGAGGTAAGTTCCACTGATTCTTAGGACATTCATTCGAATAATTCCAATTTCTCTACAATTGTATCAGTAATCATCGAAAACCCCTTTCTTCCCCTTAAAATCACGATCTTGGTTGCCTTTTTCACCACACTTGTAACAAACTCCCATTCCCTTCAAGAAAATACCAGGGTGTTTCTTCCCACATTTACTACAGCATGGATATTCAACTTTTCCTTTCTTCCCCTTATTTCCATTTCCAGAGTGTTTGGAAGATCTCTTCTTCTCTTTATTTTCTTTAAATTCGTAAGAGTTAGAGAATTCTTTTTCTGTCTTGATAGCATATGAGTTAATATCTTCATATGATGAGAAGGATTGTGATACCAATTATTTATGGAGAAATGGTTTTAACCCATAAAAGAAATGATCAATATTACTTCTTGGGTTACGTATATAATCTGCAGCATGCCTCACTAACCTTGTAATGTTATCTTCATACTTTGCCACATTATCATCCTCCTTTTGCCTTAAACTTAGAAATTGCCATTACATATTCGCTCGATGGTCATGAGAAAAGTATTTTTATTAGAAAATACCTTTAAACTCCCTCCATTCCATATTTGATACTTCATCATCTTCCTTTTTGTTTCGAATCAATGACCACCATTGATCTGGATCTCTAGTGAGGCAGTAAACTACCATGATAACTTTTTCCCTTTCAATACTCCATGAGGTGTGGAATATTTTCTCTATGAAATTTATCCATTTCTCAGCTACTAGTGGATTTGTACCCCCATTGAATTTTTGTGGTTGTTGCCTCATGAAGCGATCTAACATTGATCCTCTACGCTATGGATCAGGGTGCTCCATATGGGTAAAGTTATTATTCATAACCTGAGTGAGTTATCCCAATATGGTGATAATCTGATCATCACCTGTTGTATCACCAGATCCACTATAATTATCTTGATTAGGAGGGAAATATCTACATGGTGTGCGTGCATTGATAATGTTTCCATTCCTTCCACTAGGCACCATTTCTATACAATGGCATAAACCAGATTAGTTTTTGAGTTGAAATACATAAATCCAAACTTGTAAAACACTAAACATAAATTGTACAGTTTATGGATATAATCCATACTCATAAAAAATGTTTTCTTTGTGGAATTATATACTCATAAACCCTTTATATTGGGTTTTAATGAAAATGAGAATTATCCTAAGCATATCCCCCGGGATTGTCGTAATTGAGAGTGCAGCAAGACCCGTTGTTGTGCACTTGTTCCCGTTCGAGTCTAGATCAAAGCAGTGTTTTCAAGTTTTACCCCTAAGTACATCTATGCTAGAGCCACCTCTACCTTCTCATATCCAGAAATGGATTTATTTCATGGAAAACTCACAAAATCTCTACTATACCAAAATTCTAGGAAGTTTTTCAATACTAAAACTCAATGTCTGTCATAGGGTAATGTGCTCTAATTAGAGTATATCTAAATCTAGTTTCCAAGGTTTATAGTAAACTTCCTCTGATACCAACTGTAACACCCCAACCCCCGTTACCTAGAGTCAGTGCATTATTACATAAAATTGTCATGATCACAAAAGAACCAATCTTGAAAGATCGATTAGTTTAGTATCCTTGGAAATACTTGATACATTCATAAGGTTTACATTATATCATAAATGGAAAACTACAACAACATTGTTTCCATACCAAACATTGAGATCCCATAGAATATCCCTGTAGTTAAGACATAAAATAATTCTTCGCATCTTAGGAAAAATAAAACATAGAAAGGGGTGAGCTCAGATGCACAGTAAGGATAACAATATAGCTGAAACTTTCATAAATAAGCATAAACATTTAAAGTAATGTATAAAACTAAAACAAAAGCCTTTTAAACATGAACATCAGCATAATATGGCAAAGATAAAATCAGAATAATTCCATTTACTTATCACATGGATATTCTACTGGTCGAATAATCACATGAAATATCAATATCCACATTCATAATGATGGAATGCATAATGCCAGACTTTCATAACCACGTAATCAAGGCCTTGTGCCAAGACTACAAATAATATTTTTTCAAGGCATTGTCCCAAGACACTAGTACATCAAATGAGACCTACCGATTCATCTAGGATCTATATAGAGCTCCACCCATCACTTACAATGTCAAATGCATCCCTCATATGAAAAGGATTAAACATAACATAAACATTCATATTAAAACTAGAATAAGAAATGTCAACAGTTTATCCATAAACCATGAATGGTATAAAAATTTAACATCCATAGTCAAACATATCACAAAACCTTCAATACAATATAGATGTTTTGTACCATATTAAATCAACTTTATATAATCTTACAATCCATCAAAGGATGTTGACATAGATGAAATGAAAGCATTTTTTGAGAAATATCTCGTTCTATATTGAAATCATTTAAAAGTCATATAATTATAATAGAAAACATTTATTCTTAAAATATTATTATAATCTTGTAAGGGGAGCTTCGATGATGTTTTAACAGTATAAAATAGCTCCTCCCACCGTATATGTTAAAAAAATAATTTCTTACCTTAATTTTTTCTAAAAGGTTTTAAAGGACCTTATTTGGAAAACGATGGAAAGATTACATTATAAACGTCTTATAAAATTAGAAAAATGATATAAATGACTTTAAACAATAGTATAGTAAATAGTAAGAATGTTGTGAAATACATTTTTAAGAAACATAGATGTTGATGATAAAGAGGTCCTAGTAGAAAATTATGTACAAACAACCTCAGATAATGAAGAGATTGTAGAATTAAACCTTACCTTGTACAATTCCTTGGTCGAGGGTAGCTTAACCTCTTGTATAATGGTGAATTTTTTTTATTAAATTATATAAGAATAATATACATTAATGTGATATCATATATGTTCTTTTAACATTACTTTGTTAATAATATCTTAGTATTATCGTCATTTTCAGTGTTAACGAATTCATTTTAATTTATATTATTTTTAATTTGAGTTATATTTGTTAGGTATGGGATGTATCTTATTAATATCCAGATTTATATCAAGTCTTTAAAAATTATTTTTAATCATCTAATGAAAATTAGTCTTGAATGGATACGATGGGGAATGAATCTCATCGCATTCATGGAGACGGTAATCCGTACGTACACACAAGCGACAATATCATTATTTTGATATTAAAATAATATATAATTGGATGTTATATCATATATAAAGAATCATTATCATGTTAAATTTATTATTTACATCAATTACACGTCATTATTATATCCATCTAAATAATAATTTATTGAATAAAAATTACACCACGACGTGGAGACAGTAAGCCGTACGCATGCACGTATGGTGACATTTCATTCAAAAGATGGATAAAATAATGAATTTTCTTGTACCATATTTATAATAACATAATAGTATATAGAAGATACTAGATTTATTATTTTATAATGGAAACAACAAAGAAAATTTAAGTGGAATAAGAAAGGAACTTGAAGAGCTTATGAAATATTTACCTATTCTTCGGGTTCTTCTTGTTGATTTGATAAAAATGGATCCTTAGGATATATTTATGACTAAAGTAAGGCCTCTAGGATGACATGATAAAATTTTAGAGGGTATTTTGGCAGGGTTTGGACGAGCCATATGGATTTGACGGTCTGAATTAGAGAGAAGGGGGAGTGCCCTTTTATAAGAGGGGTGAGGGGCACCTTAGAAAAAGCTAGAAATATTATTTTATAATAAAATCATTTTCGGTTTATAATGGATCCAAAATAGATTATTTTAGTATAAAAAGGGTATTGGTTTAAAACTACTCAACTAATAGGTGTTAGACAAGTTTGGGTCACTATATTAACTTTATCTTTTAGATTTAATTTTTAGTTAAATAGTTTGACATTTACCATGTCGTATTGTATTTTTATATTATATGGTTAATAAACTTACTATATAATTCAAAGAGAACCCCAAGTTGTTCATTGATGATACAAATATTATTATATAAGTACTTTGGCATAACCATAGTTATTTATGAATAGAATATCAATTAATGATAAAATATTTGTTTAAAAAATTATTTTATGCGAATTTTGACATTATTTGGTATTTTGTTTTTGCTAAATTTGTAACAACATTATTACTTCAAAAACAATTAATCTAACCAACCCTAACATGTAATATGAACCTATAGA